>VDFB02026320.1:101260932-101369552 GCA_007258455.2 Sequoia sempervirens
GCCAAAGGCCAATTTGAGGTGACCAATAGGGAAATTGAGGCAATTCTAACAAAAAAGTGGCTATTCATAGGACAGATTGGGAAAATAGGCTGCCAGAAGTTGTTTGGGCCTATAGGACCACATAGAAAACAACAACAGGTTTCAGTCCTTTTGAATTACTGTATGGAAAACCAACTATGTTTCCCATTGAATTTGAGCATAAGACTCTTAGACTGCACTAGACTTAGAGATGGATATCTCTAAGGCACAAAAAGATAGAATCATGCAGCTGAATAATTTGGATGAGATGAGAATGACAACCTTGCATCACACTGAGGTATTGCAAAATAAAAAGATCAAATGGCATGATAGGTACATAAAGGACAAGAAGTTCCATCCTGGTGATTGGGCACTCCTTTATGACTCTAGGTATCAAGACAATGTAGGAAAATTGCAGACTAGATGGTTGGGACCATATGAGGTTGTAGAAGTCTTTCCCAACAAAGCTATACAACTCACCACTATTGAACCTATCCAATTCAAACTTTTGGTAAATGGTAACTATCTAAGGTTGTATCACAAGCCAATGTCCAAGGAAGAATTCATGCAACAGTTTAATCAACACCCAACCTTTGAACTTCCTACAGTCGAAGGAAGTGGACCTAGTGTCCCTCCTTCTGACTGATCCAAATACACATGCAACCACTTCATAATAAATACTTCCACTTTTGTGGGAGTCCACTTCTTCATTAATCCACCCATCCACCCATCCATCTCCATCTTCTCTCTCTTTCATGACTCCACCATCGCTCCACTTCGCCATCACTTCATTCCATTCCATCACAACTACATTAATTGTTCAACCATACTTCTTAAAAGTAATCAATACTTTCTCCACATTATTTGCAAAGATACTCCAAGATTTTAGGTACGTACAAAACAATTATCTATTATATCTTTATTATCTTTAGTGCATTTATTTAATTACTATAATTAAATGTAGATATTTCACATAGCATGAAATTGTACCCCACTTTGTCCAATCATAATTATCAACCAACCTGTGTGGACACATGCTGTAAATTAGGTTGGGAGGAGTGTCAACTCACAAGTCCACGTGTCATCCATATTAGCAAATTTAAATTGATCCAATTTGAATGATAAATTGAAATGACAGCTTGCATGTGTGAAATTTCACTGAACTGTTGTGATTCTTTTGATAAGTTAATGAATCTTTATTTCCTAGTCATGATTTCAAATGTCACCCAAAAAAAGAAATTTGGTGAGTTACATAACATTGGTTTCAGCATGACAAAAGGAAGAAATGCAGGAAGAAGTTGGGGCTTTTAGAAAGAGATTACAGGAAAAGTAAATTTAGCAGAGTGCTTGTTTGATTGTGGGCATCTGAACGATGGGAGGTCAACTAATTCATAATGAACCCATGATTCAGAATGTGGTAATGCAGGATGCACCTTCTTTGGAAAAGTTTAGAAATTGCGGATGGCTGGACTATTTCTTGAAACTCGACAACTACATTAATAAAGACATTGGGTAGGAATTTGCACAGACATTCTTTGAGGGGAAGGTAATGGTAAAAGGGTTGGAGGTGATCATTACTAAGGAAATAATTGCGGAGGTAATAGGTTTACTTGATGATGGTGAGCCATACCCTACTACAAAATATGTAAGGTCAACTTGGGCTGAATTTACTAAACCTAGTGACCCTCTATTGGTGGTGGATAAACAAGGTACAAAGAGAACTTCTCTCACATAGCCATGGAGACAAGTAGTTGTCCACATTGTCAAGTGCATCACTTGTGAGGGATACTTCATGCCTCCATTCTATACACTTCAAGCTCCTAAACCATATGAGGCATGGACAAAGAACAAATGTGTCCAATGTGCTATATCACCTCCTTTCCATCATGGTAGCCAAAATGTAGAAAGGTAGGGATAATTTTGTCTCTCACCATTATTTAATCAAATTGTTAGTGGAAAAATATTTGGAAGAATTATCTGATATGACATGGGAGTAGTTTATAAACATTGATTAATTTATACCAGAACATGTATGTCCTAGAGGTCAAACTCAACCTCGTAGGGATAGTAGGGAAGAGAGGGTTGTTGAAACTAATTTTAGAGCATCAACCTCTGGTGAAAACCCTAGTTCAAACCCTCCTACAATTGAGCAAGCTATTGAAATTGGTTCTTTTGAGTTAGAATATTTAGGTGAGGAAAGTTCATCCTTAGATTCTGATGATAATGTCCCTTCCAAAACCCCAATTCGAACTAGGGTTTCCCTTCAAAGAGAAGAGGCACAAATGAAAGAAGCATAAATGAGAAAAGGGAAGGCCAAAAATTAAACGACAAAGAAAGCAACACCAAGCCCTAGGAAACGAAAGGATGATAACATTGTTCCTCCTGTAGCCGAAGAAAAAGATAAAAACCCTCCTAAGAGATCAAAACCAATAGGACCAACCACTGTTGTACCTCCAAAGAGAAGCCCTAGGCTTAGAAAAACATCTAGTGAGGAGATGGAAGCCCTAATGGGGCAATTGAATGTTGAGGAAAAATATATTTCTGAAGAACAGAAAAATATCATATTGGTAGAGCTTACTGCCATTGTGGAATAGGTTGAGAACCAGGAGCAAGATGAAAGCCAAGAAATTTTGCAGCAATAACAAAATGAGAATCTAGAGTTCCTGCAACCTAAGCAAGATGAACAACTAGAATCACAACAATTGGTGCCATTTGAACTACAAGAATTGGTGCCAGGGAATATTTTGGTAGGAATACATAAACCTATTGCCTTTTCATGGAATGATGTAGCTCTACAATTATGGAGTGAGATGCAAAGGAAAGAAGAGAAATGGAAAAAGGAAAAGCACAAGCTGTAGAATGAGATTAAAAAGAAAGATGCGGAGATTGAAGAGGAGAATGAAAAAATTGTTGCATTTAAGGAAAGGGTAAATAATGTGGTAGATTTAATACCTGGATATGTGCAGGATCATCATGGAAAAATTAGGCCCTTAAGTGGCAAAAAATTTAGAAAAATCAGAGTTAGGAAACTTGACATAAAAATTTGAATAAGTTATCTATATTATTTCAAAAATATGTAAGAATAGAATCTATAGCAAATTGAATGTAGTTTCTAAACTATTAGGTTTATTTAAAAAAAAATCTATTTGGTCAAAATTTTAAAAATTTCAATGCAGTATGCCTCGTATGCAACATCCAACCCTTCTCTTTGGGTCGTTGAAGCTTCTTTCAAAGAGGTCATGCAAATGACGAAGAGGTTGGAGGTTGAAGATGAAAGTTCAGTCCATGGTGATTTTATGGAAGAATAATGTGTTTTTGTCTGTAGTTTTTTGTTCTGGTTAATTAGTATTTGTATATTTGAAGCTGAATTTTCATATATTATCAGCTTCTATGGGTGTTATAGGGTGATGTATAGGTGTTTTAAGTAGTAGTTCCTTTCCAAATTTGAAGCTGAATTTTGGTACATTACCAACTTCTTATCATATGCTCTCAGAACTGAATGTAAAAGCTTACTTTTTATAATATATATATATATAGGATCGCATGCCTTTTGATTAAAAAAATTAAGAATTCAATGCAGTAGTACTTAAATTTTAGGGAAAAAATAAAAAGTAGGTGTTTTTTTCTGACCACCCTAACCACAATAAAATGCTATTATTGTTTTTATAAGATTTTAGATATAAGTAGAGGACTCATGCCCTGATGTGATGCATATTTTTTTGTAATTTTTTCCAAGTAAATAATTAATTATGAATTTTTATTACAACTTTTAAAAATATAAAAAGTCATATGTCCTGACTACCTTAACTTGGTCAACACTTCATGAAATTCATTTTTATTTTAATCCTATAGTATGCAAAGCATAGAATGTGACACATGTTTTAGATTCAAAAAATGTGATATCATTTGAAAGCTATAGATGTTTTTCAATCAACCTATCAATTAGGACTTTAGTCGTAATTCAAATTAAATCATAATTTATATTGGTGGAAAGTGAGAATCTCCTTTAAAACCCTTTTTGTTTCATCAATTTTGGGTAAAAAAAAGTCGCCAGCCACATACCCTACACATACCCATCATATCACCACTTTTTGGCCCATCATGATCCTGCACATACCCACCCAAAATGCTAGCATGTAGAACTCCTCCTAAAGTATATGCCCTACACTTGAAGGAGTGAAATCTTTCCTTTAAGATATCAAGGATCATTTCAGGTTTGAGTCCTACTCTTGACACTCCACATGAATTTTTCCAAGCTTATCAGTTTGCTCCTCCTAATGTTAAAAATTTGTAAAGTGAACTACACCTGCGCAATTATGTTTTGTCTGATGATCATGATTGGAATCCCTTACTATATATTGGAGACCTCCATTTAAGGGAATTTCTTTCCTAAATGCAGAATAAAATTAGTTGGTGACAATAGTATATAATTTACAGGGAAAGGGAATTTCATACTCCCTTGCCTCTTAGGGTTGAATCTAGCAACCCTGGAGATATTTTCATGACATGGCATAGAATTATTTACCTCCCCAACTACAAGGATAATATTATGCCTGTTAGAGAAGAGACCTACAAAGAGTATGAGAAGGTAGTTGAAACCATACGAAAATTAGTAATGGGATATTTAGCACAGAGGTGGAACAGTTTGCCAGAAGAGTTGAAACAAGTTGAACCCCACTCTTTACAAAACTATGTTGCAGCATGCAAAAGAGTTGATAGGTTCATACAGATTGGTAGAAGCAAGTAGCAGTTTTGGCTTCCATTAACATTTTAGCCACCTAAATTATTGTGGTCTGTGCTAGATTACAAGTTCTACCAGTATGACATAGTTGCAAAATGGGAAAGATGGAATAGACTGGAGAGAAAACAACAATTCTACTGGGATCCTAATTCAGACACCACAGAGAATGATGTGGGGTAGCTGGCAATTGGTGACTTCAGGGTACTAATTAGGCAAAAGAATAGTGTTCCTTTTGTTGGAGGACTAGTAAAACGTTAGGTTGGGGGGGAATGATGAGCCCAATTAATTGCTCAATTTTGATAGGGTTCATTATATATTTTTTGTTGCTATCATCGAACTTGACACTTGGTTGTTTATATTTTCCTTAAAACCATAGACCTTGGGAATAAGTTTATCTTTGTGACTTTAAGGACATTACCATGCTATGAGAATTGTTTATGTTGAATTTACAAGTGGTTGAATGAATGTTAATAAGTTAATTATAGATATACATTTGTACATTTTTTTGTGCATGCTAATGCTATTGTATAGGTTTCCACTAAATGTTGATGTCAACAAATCTTGCTACATGGGAGAAATTCTTACCAGTTGGTTGGTTACCAAGAAGTCAAGAGGTTGATCATTAAGAATTCAAAGTGAGAAAAGTCTCATGGAGGGAAATTCCTAATTCAAATAAAAAAATGTAACCACCTTTTTAATGGTCATATTTGTTTTCGAGTAAATTTAGGGAGTGTGTTATGCTAGATTCACATTGAAGCAAGTCTGCTTTGACCAATTTAGTGCATGAATAACTTCCTCCATCTTTTTCTATGCTTTCAATAAGCGACATCCTTCTATTTTGATGGAGTCAAATGCCTAGGTAGTTAGGGTTATTTAGTAGTTTTCTCTCTATAAATAATCGTTAGATGCTCCTTTTGATAAGGTTGGATATTCTAAGTTTGTACTCACATTTTTTAGTTTTACAGTTCTATTACTTATATGTTGTACTTATGCTTTCAAGAAATAATATGACATTCTGAGTTGTTGCATTTGAGTTAGTGTGAGGGAGACTCACTCAAGGGGGGCCACTTGGTGAGAATTCCATTTATTAGTTTAAGAGTTATTTTATGTTTAGTAGTTAGTTTTAATTTCAACAACTTTCTATTCCTGCAGCCACTGAAATTCCATTCTATGTCTGTTCCTACAGCCAAGGTAGATAGAGTAGTTTCCTATCTATTTGCTGAGATTTCCATTTCTATCTTTCATTTCCAGTTTGGTTGTCAATTCTTAGCATAGATGTTGATTCACATTTATTTCTTAGCATAGATGTTGATTTCCTTCTAGCACTTTATTTCTAGCATTATTTATTTCCTAGTTTATGGATGATTGTAGTAGAGTCCTACTGCGCATACAATGCTGACTCATTTCAAGTTCATGTCCTTGGGTTGACAATTAAAATGAACATTCAGGATGAGGGTATGTGTAGGATCATGGTGCGCCAAAAAGTGGCAATATTATGAGGGTATGTGGCTGACGACTTTTTTTTCACCCAAAATTAATGAAACAAAAAGGGTTTTTAGAGGAGATTCTTAGCTTTCCAAAAATATAAATTATGATTTAATTTGAATTTAATAAATAATTATTATTCATTTTCTATTAGAATTACGACCAAATTCCTGATCGATAGGCTGATTGAAAAACATCTATAACTTTCAAACGATATCATATTTTTTGAATCCAAAACATGCGTCACATTCTATGCTTCACATACTATAGGATTAAAAAAAAAAAATTAAATTTCATGAAGTTTTGACCAAGCCAAGGTGACATACAGTTTTATATTTTCTAAAAGTTGTAATAAAAATTCATAATTAATTATTTACTTTCAAAAATTATAAAAAAATATGCATCACATCCGAACATGAGTCCTCTACTTATATATAAAATATTACAAAAAATATTATCATTTTATTATGGTTAATTGGTCGACCGGACACTACTTATTTTTTCCTAAATTTAAGTACTCTTGCATTGAAATTTCAAATTTTCACCAAATAGATTTTATTTATTTTTAAATAAACCTAGTATTTTAGAAACTACATTAAATTTTCTACAAATTATATTCTTACATATTTTTGAAATAATATAGATAACTTATTCAAATATTTACGTCAAGTTGCCTAACACTGATTTTTCTGAATTTTTTGCCACTTAAGGGCCTATTTTTTGCACGATGATCCTGCACATACCCATGAGTGAGATAGCTACTTAGTGTAGATGTTCAATCCATAAGTCATATCCCTAAAGGCTTAGTTATTAAACCATTAAAGGAGGCCAACAATAGTCTTTTGTTCAATAATGTTTTCTCTAGGGAAAGAGAGGCAATTAATATTTCATGATTCTTATTACTTTGATCTTCTAACAATAAAATATCTTCTTCACAACTAGGAGAGATACTAGGAGAAGGGAAAATTCCTATGATTTCATTCTTGTTTTTTGACGTCTTATTATTTTGTGTCATAACTTCTACCCTAGTAGGGAACCTTTTAATATTTTCATCACATTCCATGGTTAGATTTTGTAAAGTAGCTTCATCAAAAATAGGGTAGGTATCAAGAGAAGGACAACTATCATTTTCATGCTTACGAATGATTGGATTCTTTTATTTGAATAGGTATTTCCAAATGTTAGGGACATTAGAAAGGAGATAGATAATGTTATCACTTTCAATCCACATGTCCTCCTTACAAATGTGATTTTCATGATCGTTCACAATTGTATCCTCTTTCACCAAAGTATTCTTACAATTAAGGGAGGTGTTGAGAGTTGAATTTAGACTAAGTAAAGTAGTGGCAATGATCTCATCTTCTTGCATCATAATATATTCCCAAGAGAGAGGAGGAGAGAGACAATTAAGACTTTCATGATTCTCAATGATTGTATCTTCTTTCACCAAGATACATTCTTCACTATTAGGAGAGGTATCGAGAGAACAATTTTGGTCTTCACGATTATCTATGCTTTGATTGTCTTGTATCATATCATCCTCACAAATGGGAGAGATAATAGGGTTTGAGATAGGCAATGTAATATCAAGCATTATGTCAATGGGTTGATCTACTTGCTCTAATATTTTCTCATAACTATGAAAGGTAGTTGAAAGATGACTAACATGTTTCTTAATGAACTCATTTTTGTACTCTAAATTGAATTTATAAGAGGGGATGTTGTACTTATGCAATCCATTTTTAACCATATCAAAACCACATCTCTTAAAAGGAAACATGTTATCCTAAAGAAGTAAGCTATCTAAAGTATACAACTCTTCAAGTAAAGTGTAATGCAATGACCTAAAGTGAAATGTGTAAATGCAATTTTCTGATCCGAAACAAGGTATTTTGTTGATTACACTATGAAACAATCTGAAAATGAATTGCATAATAGAAAATCAACCAACTGAAATAGATAACTAATAACAACAAACAGAAGTGAAGAAACAAGGTTTTCAATGCTGTAAAAAGTAGCTTCAAGGTTGATCTAGGAATAATTCACCCAGAGGGGCATATGAGTCCTAGTCAAGGTTTTTGGAGGGGTCAAATGTTGGAAAATGCACAACACAAAAATCCTAGCAAGTAGGAAAAATAACTTGTATTGGGAATAAATCGCCCAGAGGGGCATATGAGTCCTAGATTAGGGTTTTTGCACTATTTTTAACAAATTCTATGTGAATGCTATTTTTTCTAGTTAGGATGATGTCTAGGGTAAGTGCAACTGTAGATTTTATATGAAATTCAATGATGCAAGATGCAAAAATACAACCTATATGCACTTTCACTAATGTAAGATTTAGAAACCCTAGATGCCAATTAACTAATGCAACACTTAATGCAAAGTTAATGTAAGATAGATCTAGGACTATGATGCACTCCAAATCAAAAAATGAGTTCTAAATGCAAGTTCACCAAAATGAAAGATGGAAAATTTTCGCTCCGTAGTTTAGGACATAGAACAAGTTTTCTTCTCCTTTCATTCAAGCAAACCCTAGAGATCTCAATCCAAGGATGGAATGAGGGAAAGAGATCTGAAATAGGGTGTCTTAAGATATGATTAGAGACTAAAGAGGAGTTCACCACTAAGCGAGGTATTGGAAAGATAAGAAATTTAAATGACATGCAAAGTACCATGCAAAACCTAACTAAATGACCTAGGAAATGAAACTCAAATGTAGAATAAAAGACTGAGAAAGTACAACAGTGCACCTAGGAGGGTGATGAGGTCAAAATAATTTCCAAAACCCTGAAATCTTATTGTTTGATGCCCACTAGGACTCATATACTAGTCTAGGAAATTTAGTCCCACACTAGGGTTTCTATGCCAAAACTGGAATTTGTCACTGTATGATCTGGATCTCCTGAATTCTAGAAAATTCCCTATATTGGGACTCATATGACACAAGTGGTGTATAAATCCCACTCTAAATTTTTTGAGGGTTAAGGCTTGATTCTAGTCTTAAGTCTATCTCTAATCTTCCTTCCACACTTTGTTTTTGGGTCTAAAACTCTGATTTGCAACCTATAGGTAACTTTCTGTGATCGTTCAAGAAAGGAGACAACTTGGACAACCTTCTTCAATCTAGTAACTTATTCTTAAAAGATACTTCGAGATCCAAGACACCTAGACCTACAATCACACTTGTAGAGAGAGAGAAACTTGATTGTTAGCAAATAGGGGTTTGCCTTGGTCAAACCCCAATTAGGTAATTAAACCTCGTGATGAAACAATGAAATATGAACATGAAGCATGAAATATGAAACATGAACAATGATACCTTGAATGATGTCTTAGAATGTAAATCAACAATATAACATGAAGTGACATGTAGAATGTAGATCTTGATCTTGAATATGGATATGAAATAATGCTTACAAATGGATCTTCAATGCTACATCACAACACTAGCTCAACAACATACTTGATGTATTATGATCTTGAAATGATGGTGGATCTTGAATTTCTGCAACAAATGACAAATAATTCTACCCTTGAATGCCTTAGAAATGATCATGAATACTCAATAATGATCTTGTGAAGTCTTGGTATGCTTAACTCTTGATTGCTTGGGATGATATCATGAAGGCTTATATGAAAAAATGATTTGAGATCTTGTTTACATAGGGAATCATCTAACTTACTGTTTATTAGATCCCATAGGTCAAAATTCATGAAATTTGAACTTAAATCATTGATTTCCTACTCAAAACCCTAAAAAGGATCCAAATGGGACTCATACGCCCAAGGTGGCACATGGGTGCCACCAAACCTTTTTAGGTGGAGGAAATGTCAAGGAGTTGATAAATTAAGTATATTTGTTGATTATGTCAGGATCTCAGTTGAAATAAGCCTCGAGATGTATAATATAGGGTCTTAGGGGCCTATTAATGATTATATGAAGGCCATAAATGCAAGAGGGCCCAAAAGTCAATGTGAAAGTGTAAATAAATATACTTTACAACATTAAATTAAGGAAAAATTAGGTCGATTTAGCTTAAAAGGTACCTAAATCTAATGTTAATGTGTAAAACACATTACAAAACTAAATCAAGGCAACATTAGGTCCATTTTAATGTTAATCATGTAAGAGAGGGGGACTAACCACAACAAGGCTCTAGGTCACAGAGAGACGAGAGAGGAGGGCTGCCCTAACTTACCCCAAGCTAATAGATGTTTTGGGATGAGAATTAAGAATGAAGAGAACTCTCAAGTGCTTTTGTCACTTTGCAAACTAGAGAGTCTAAATGGGGCTAGACAAGCTAGTTTTTGAAGTTTGGAATGCACCTCAGATAGCTCTCTATCCAAGGATGGAAACAGGGGTCTAGGATGATTACGCAATGTGTTGGCATCTCTCTAGTGTGTTAGCATTTGTACGACTAGAAAATGTAAAGTACAAAATAAAGCATGAAAAAAACCCACTAACTACCTAACTAACTAGTTTTAACAAAATAAACAAAATTATGAAGTATGAAAAGTAATTACGTAAATGATAAAGCAAGTAAATGAAGATAAGGGTGACGAATACCAACTCACTAAAGCTCTAGTTCACTAGTGAGCTCCACACACATTTTCACCTACACACAAGAAAGAGGGGAAAAATTTTGGGCTGTATAGGGGTTTACCTCAGTCAAACCCCCACTTTGGTGTTTCCACCTCCATGGATAGCCAAAAAGTCCACAAAGTAGAAAGTACAATAATTCAAACAATGAACTTGGTAAAGTCAACATGACCACAGCAGTGACGAAGGGAGGTCTTGAAAGACTCCAATCTCGCAACTTCTATGGTAGCACAACACATACAAAGGTGAAGTTGATAGAGTAACAAGATGCTACAATGTTCAATGGAGTTGTGTAAATTGCTAGAATTGTGAATAGAATGCTCAAGAGAATGAATGAGTGTGTGTAGAAAAAAATGCTAAGGAGATGAAGTCATTGTGAAATGAATGCCTTTGAAGACCAAAATGGAAGAGGAGTCATTTTTGAGTCGGTTGGTTGCACAGAGGCATTATAATTCAACCCTAATGAGGAGTGTAACGTCCCTATGGACTCCAGGGGCAAGAATCTATTAGGGACGACATCGAAAATAAAACATGCACCAACTGGATGTATTTCTAATGGGTGATGTGGAATTTCACCTTTGGGTTTAATTTTCTAAGGTGAAGGTATGCAAAAGGGGTACAAATTATCTCCTATACATTTTTCCCCCACTTTAGCGAGCATGAGTATCAATGAATGTTCGGTAAAGTAGATTGAAGAGTTAGAAATGTATACCTAAACCATCAAGGAAGCATACCACAATCTAGGAAACTTGAAAGCGCAGGGTAGGAAAAGGACTCCACAGGTACTCTCTCCTAAGGAGGTTTGAACAAAAGGACTTTGTAGCTCTGTGAAACTACAAAGTTGCACAAAGTACACCGAAGGGCCATAGACCAACGATGGGAAAATCCTATAGGATACAAGTGCTTCATAGACCCTCAAACCTAGAAAGAAGGCATTTCCCCAAGTACTCTCTCATGAAGGAAACACAATGAAAGGGGACTCCATAGAGTCAAACTAGAAAGCAACTTCACAGCGCACCTACAAAGAAATATGCTAGAAAACAAAAAGTAGTCATGTAGGAAAATAGACAAATAGTCACACATAAAGTCAAGAAATTGAAAATATCTCGAAGGGATCCCTCAAGAACCCTTCAAAAGAAGAGGGGTCCACTCAAGGGACACACTATTTGAAAGTACAAGAATATTTTATGTAAATTGACTCAATCATCAAGGAATCCTTTCGAAAGATATTCACTTCATCAAGGAATTTGAAAGGAAGAACATTCCCCCTTGTGAGGGGAAGGTCAAGGATTCTCCCATAGGAAAAGTTGTTCCCTCCTTGGAGGAAATTTTTCAAGTTCTTTCTTTGTGAACCCACGATGAAGAAAACACATTAGGGGTCCTTGTTAAGAATGCAATTTTTTTGAAAATTTTTGCAAGAATTTTTGAGAAAAGATTCACTAGTTACGAAGCATTTTTTAAAAATAAAAATGATATGATAGCCCCTCCCCTTAGGATGGTGCATGTTGAACACAGAAGCACATGACATCCCAAGGAGAGAAAAGCAAGAATGAAAAAGTGATGTTGTGGCTCACGAGACATAGTGAGATGTCACCATGGTGATGTTGTCACACACACAAGGGACAACACATGAATACCATAACATTACAACTCAAGCAAAGAAGAGAAAAAGATAACCAAAACCATAAAAAGAGACAATAACCTCATAAACAAAGGGCACATGGGCGATATGATATTTTAGGGTTAGAGCTACTCATAAATATATATAAGTATAGTAATAGTACATAGATGAACTATCATCAACCCCCTACTATATCAGACCATATGAAGAATGCATGAGAAAACAAAGTGAAAATAAAAAATTGGGTCAACATGGAAGGGGAGCCTAAATTCCCCTAACACTTTGCATCATCCCCAATTTTCCAAAAATCAATACACATAACAGAGGAAGAATGATGCCACAAATAGTGGAAGTTTTATGACACAAAATAACTCTTGTATCCAAGCACCTACAAGGGTGACAAGGGTCATCCATGAACACATAACACAAGCATAGGGGAACACATCTCAAAAAACACACACCTAATCTAAAGGTAAAGAAGAGGCACCCCTCTAACACTCGGATGGAACCCTTCAAAAAATTCTTTGGATTCCATTTCAAATTTTGCAAATACTTCACTTGGACCATCATTTTGGCCTAGGGTTATGTTCCTCATCACTGTCTTTTGGTTTTTTGTTGTCTAAATCCCTCACAATTAGCCTATGAATTCAAAAAACCCTTGGTTATTCTAATTTTTCATTTGACCTGATGTTCCCTGTATCTAATCATTTAAATTGCCACTTATGCCATTGAAGTCATTGTTTTCACCACCCCCCTGGGTTTAGGTTTTCTGGTCACCAAATTCCATTTCATTATTCAAAATTTTACTATGGTAGGGATTTATTTTCTTTTTAATGATTTAAGTCTTAAATCCCCATTCATAAGGGTCAAGTTCTCATGACCCTAGAGGTGGCCCCTTTTTAAATTAACTTTTGGGGCATGTGCAGAATTAGGTTTTCATGTTGGCCATCTGATCATCAAGGGTTGATGACCATCATTCCCTGCACCCCCATGTTGATTTATTCCTTATTATTTTATTTGCACAGGTTGGTCAACTTTTGCCACAGTTCTGGTGCATTGGTGGGCCCAATCTCCTTGGTAAAATTAGCTAGCACCATTTGAAGAAGATCAATGGAAGTTATCAAGTGACGTGGCCACATCTTGATCACTCCTCATGTGCCTGTGTTGGTTTATTTCACATTATTTTAAACACACAGGCTAGCAAGTGATGGCCACGTGTCATGTCTAGTGGTGGGATCAATGTTTCCAAAAGGCCATTGGACATGGCTTCGATAAAGATCAACGAAGGACACTACAACTCATGTCTTCATTGGGACTGTTCCCCATGTGCTCGTACATCTTGTGCATTAAGGAAAAATGATCACACGGGCTAGTGAGCAAGGCGACATCTGTCATTTTTGTGAGACCAACTAGGCTTTGAAGATAGTGACTACTTCATAAGGGAGGAAGATCGACAATCGATGATGGGTGACGTGGTTCAATCCTGAGCGCTCCTCGCCATCCTATGAGGGCCCCACTTGTGTCCCATATTTTGCAACAAGCAAGAAAGCATGTGCCATGTTGATTGTTTCAAAGGATCATATTGTTCCATATGAAGATAAGGTGCTAGTAAAATATTGGCCAAGACTTCTCTAAGATAAAAATGGTGCTAAATTAGAACTTATTCTTGGGAACTCATGTGAAATTTGGGAAATATTTTTGTGGCCGTCAAATTTGTCAAATGTTGGTACATGTCGGAAGGTGAAATTGAAGTAAGGAAATGTACGGGCCGATATTATGAAGATAAATCATGATCACTCCCCGCTATCTTACTGTGATCAATTGCAAGAAAATTAATTCCCACAGGTGAGTAGGTAAATGTGACATGATAGATTTGGTTAAACATTAAGCATGTTTTTAATATGAAAACTAAGTGGATGATTATCTCACTTGAGTTTTCTAGTTATGGAGAAGTATCAAATGCATTATTTTAATCCTATCATAATTAATCATCCCGATTGATTATCCATTGATTCACTTCAAGGTATGATCGATGGCTAAAGTTCAAAATCAGGGTAATTGATGTCTACCATCCTCACACATGATTTCTTAGAAAATTAATGCAAACACTCTCCTATTGTTTTATTTAATGTAGATCACTTGCTTGATTATTCTCACCATTTGATTGTTCATGAGAATTAAGAGTCTGAAAGTAAGTGTGAATTTGAGCTTGTTATTTCTGAGTTAGGTGGTGTCTTTTTTCTAAGAAAATCTGAAAGTTGTAAGGAAATGGGTAAGGTAAGTGTGAATTTCAGCCCAATCCATAGGTCTAAGAGACTCAAACCTCTTGAGTCTCAGGATGATTCTCCCTAAAGTGAATGGGATATGCTTGAAGTCCCTATGACTCTAAAGAAGAGAGAAAAAGTTGTCAAGAAATTTGCAAGGGGTGTTCTCAAATGTGCCTATCATCTAAGAGGCTGAATTGTCTTGGAGGAATTAGCCAAAGGCAAGGAGAAGAAGATTGATAGGCCAAAGAGGGAAGTTGCAAGAAGGAATAGGAATCATCGGGCTTATATGGGACATCATCATTCTCCCATTGAAGTCTCTGATGATTCTTCTGATAGTGGAGATGAAACTGACTCCGGCTACTACTAGTATCTCATGGCCATGATAGATTTGGTTGATTATGAGGATGAGGTGGTGATGGATACTTTGATTTCAATAAGGACCCCGAGTGGGTATACCTACTTTTTTGCTAACAAGGAAAAGTAGCACATCATTCCTCCTCTAAGCTAGTGTTTGGTTTTTGGTCCTTTATGTTAACTATCTTTCTTTGGCTAGTGTGTTGTGATATGGGTCTTTGTTTATTTATTCTTTCAATGCCGAAGATGACATTTCTGGGTTCATTAGGAGCATTGCATATTTTTGGTGCTATGATAGTGATGCTTTTTGAAGACTTGTGGGTCTTTCCTGAATAACGATTTTTGGGGGTTTTTCTTTTTCTCTCTTGTGACTTAAAAATGATTGTTCTGCAACTAATTAGGGAATATTCTCACTTTCTGGTGAAATTCATTTTGGAATAAAACCAAAATGTAAGTGTAATTCAGCCTGATGCTTGTTGCTCCCTTGTCTTATAAAAGGGATTTCAAGGCTGAATTACAAGAGAGGTCAGTAGGTAGTTTACCCTGGAGAGGTTATACACAGAAAATAATGGACATTGAACTTCCTAGTAATATTTTTTTAGGATAAATTCAATCAATATGTATATGGTTTTATGTTAACAAGGACAATACATATAGAAAAATAGTATAAATTTTCTACATATTACTTGGTTATCTTTAATCAATATCGACTTGATGGTGGTGGCAACAATATCTATCCTTAATTAATGAAATGATGAAGAAGGATTCAAAGATTGAGTGGAGCAAAGAGGCTAAGTTTGCATTATCATAGATCAAATAGTCTATTTCAGAGGCACCAATTCTAACTAGCCCCGATTATCTAAAGCCTTTTTTATATTTATTATTTTGCATCAGATCATTCTTGTGTCATTGTCTTGACATAGTAGAAAGGTGAAGGGGATGAAAGGCTGATTGCTTTTATGAGTTCTCCATTTTAGAATGCTGAAATTAGATAACCATCTTTGGAAAAATAGGCCTTTGCACTAGTGAGAGTAGTCAAAAAGTTTAGACATTATATTCTTCGTAGCCAAATCACTACCATAGTTTTTGGCCTTGTAGTGAAGTCTCCTCTTATGCAGAGTGAGCTAGGTGAAATACAAGAAAAATGGATGGTAATTCTATAATAATTTGACCTTGAAATCCACTCGATGAAGCTAGTCAGAGGACAAGGTTTATCTAAAGCTATGGTAGATGTTGATACCAAGATTACCTGCCAACAGTACACTGTGCAATCATTTACAGGTGATCCTTGGTATGCATATATGATCTTCTTACTACTAAATAAAAAATGTGTAGATGGAATGAATACCACGTAGAGATCATTTAGACTAAATATTTCTCATTATATAGTAAAAGGGGGAGCTTTATACAAAATAAATTTTGAATACATCTATCTAGGTTGCCTCGATCAATAGCAAGCAAAACAAGCCATTGTTGAATTTCATGGCAGATATGGTACCAAGCACAGTTCTATTGATTCCATGGCACACCAAATTATGAGATCAAGCTATTATTGGCCCCATGTGTTCGGCGATGCCCACTAAAATGTTGGCACATGTCATACATGTCAAACTTCCACATCCAAGGAACACAATCTAGCAATGTCCCTACAACTGGTATATGAGGTACGACCATTTGCCCAATGGGAATTAGACTTTGTTGAGGTGATTAATCTAAATTAGTCTATAGATCACAGGTTTATTTTGATGGCAATAGATTACTGTACCTGCTTGACTGAGGCTCAACCTTGTAAGAAAATCACCACTAAAGTTGTCATTAAGTTCCTAAATGAGTGCATCATTACTAGGTTTGGAGTACCATTCGCCCTAGTATGTGATAATGGCCCTACCTTTTCTTCTACAAAATTTATTTGGTGGGCATATGAGCATAAAATTGTGTTGTAATGCTCTTCTAATTACTATCCACGGGGTAATGGTGTAGCAGAGTCTACTAATAAGAATCTATTAGAGGCAATTAGGAAATTCACCATTTAAGATGGTATATGGCCAAGACCTCATTTTCCTTATTCATCTATAGATACCCATTCTTTGGTCCATGCAGGAGTTTTATTCTAATGATGATATGATAGAGGTATGACTGACTAGTTTACTCATTTTGGAAGAAAAGAGGGATGCTGCTCTCCAAAAGTTTTCCAAACATTAGGCTTTTGTCAAACATTGGTTTGATAAAAGAGCCAAAATTAAAGCTTTCAAAATATTAGACCTTGTGCTACTGTGGGATAAAGTCAGAGAAAGAAAAGGTTATCTCCAAAATTTTAACCAACTTTGGTTGGGTCCATATTAGATTATCGAAATCCTTGGCAAGAATTCCTTTTGGTTGAGTACTTTCACAGGAGAACCTATTCCATTACCTATCAATGGATAGTTTCTCAAACATTATTTCGTCCCATGAGGGTCTGATGCTCTATTTGGTTGTATATATTTAATTAGTTGTTTTTTGGTTTGTTGTTGTGCTTGTTTTTTGTTGATTTGTTTGTTTTTGTTTTTATTTCTTGTGTTTCTATTCTTTTGTTTCCAGGTGAACTTCATTTTCTCCATTTCAGAATGAAGGGGTGGTTATTCAAAGTATACTGAAGGTACTAGGGGAGAAATTGGTTTAGGTATTTTTAGGTATGTCTATTGAATTTTTTTGTTTCAAGACCTGTGTCTTGTGTTATTTTATAATAATAGTCTGAAAGGTTAAGAACAAACAAGTATATTATAAGTGATCTCATAAACCACACTTGAATTTGTCACATAATAGATAAAAACATATGTTTATGTATAAAGGCCTATTTGTCTCAAGGTGACTATATTCTAGATTTAGGTGAAAAATATGAGTCCTAACACTGTCATGAGGTCCATTGTAGTTCTCAACCCAAATTTTAGGATGTTATATTTGAGTATTGAGAAAAGATAAAAAGAATTTCTTCAAGTGAAGCCTATACAAAAGAAAAGAAAAGAGAACCATTAAATGATGGAAAACTCAATATGAGAAGGGTAATTCAATTATCTCTATTGGGGATATGGATGCCTGGATGGTAGTAAAGAAATGCTTTGAGAGAACTAGAGGTATCTCCACCAGGGCTATAGACGCCTGACTAACAATGGAGGAATACCCAGGATATCATTGCATGACAGTCAAAAGGGTTCAACTCATGTACCTTGGATCTTAAATATAGTTATTCAGCGGTATGAAGAACCTTTAGGGAAAGAGATGTACCATACATGCACACACTTAGATTTGAAGTGGTTATTGCTGATTTACATTTTAGATTCCAACTCAACCTTTTTTATCATGACTCATCATACTCGAGTTAAAATGTTCATGAACTAGAGGTTCTAGGTGACAATTCTTCAGTATCTTGAAAATGGGTAAACCATTTTCTGAGTCGAGTCACCAATTGTTATACCTTGCATAACCACCCCTTTTTTTTTTTGGTCAAAATGGGTAACCCTTGTGTTTCTTTGTCCTTGGAATTCTTGTTTGGGTCTTAGGAGTTGTTCTTTTTCTCCTAAGTACTTGTTTCTTTTTCTTTCTGGGTTCGAGTTTCAGGAAGGAACATGCACTTGTTACTTTTCACAAGGTTCAAGTCCCTATTCATCTCTCGGTCGTGGCCACATCTTTTTCCTTTTTTTTTTTTTTTGGGTTCGGATCTTGGTCCATTCCATGACCCAAACTTCTACTTACCTTCTTTCCTACACCTCATATTTAAGAATCCGCTCGAATCTTGAGACCCAACCAACCCACCATTAATGCTATAACCGCTCACACATGTGAATGGGTTTAAATCTTGTCGCTCGTTGATTTTCATCCATTCTTCTTTGAAGAGTTTGGAAAATAGAATGAGAGAAACATAGAGCTAGGGTTTGAGGAGTTCATTGTGATTTGTCAATGTGCTTTACAATTCTTGGGTGTGTTCAAAGGTAGGTGTTCTTGCTTCTTCTTTTTTCCTTATTTTCTTATTTTTTCTTTTGTTTTGGTTGCTTTTTCCTCACGTGTTTGTTCTTATTTTCTTTTCATTTTTCCTTTTCTCATTCAGCTTTGTTTTGTCTCTTTATGTTTTCTTTCACACCATTTGGTGTATTTTCCTTCAATCTCGAACCCATGTTGGGTTTGTTGTGCATTGTTTCATGCTCTTGTGTCATCGTCTTGTCTTTTGGTTGCAGGATCGTCTATCTCATTTTACCCTAGTTGCCTAGGGTTTTGCTCTACGTTTGGGTTGGGCTGGTTTAAATCGCCAATTTTGAAGTGCCGACCATTATAAATCAAAATTTCTTGATCCCACATGTAACCTGGTCCCAAAGGCATGCTTTAGGATACTATCATATTTGTTACCAACTTTTTTATTCATCACTCTTTCAATTCCCAATCCTTGCATGTATACCGGGGTCAAAAATTTAACCAACACTTAGGTTTGTCTATTGCTCGATGTCAGGTCCTCCACTTCTCTAATCCCCACATTACTATCAAGATCAGGGGTTGGACCTATGCCATAAAAAAAATGGCCCTTTGTCATTTTCATGGCATTTTAGGTCTTGTTTCATGGTGTTGGAACTATGTTTCTTTGATTTTATGTTGTGACATGCCTTGAACATGCTTATTTATGTACTAAAATTCAAAGAATGGCGTCTTTTGAAGGTGTTGTAAAGTTTTGTAAGATATTTCTACATTCTTCTAGACTCTATTTAATGCAATTTACCTAAAAATCACCTTTTTATTCATCATCAAGTCCTATATTGAAGTGTTGTAAAGTCTTGTAACAATATTTCACACTTTTCTAGGCACATCTTCACCATTTACACCTTTCTCATGCTTTATTTTTTCTCTTTATGCCCTCATATGACTTAATTAAGTGTATTTTTGAATGTTATCCTGACAAATAACATTAAATACAACATTGTTCCCGACACTTTTTTTTAGGTCCTAGGTGGGACCCATTCACCATGGGTGGCGAATGAATCCCCCTTGGGCCCAAATTCAAAATATTTTAAATTTCCTTTCTGGATTTTATTCAAAAACACTTGATGTTGGCCTGTGATGAGGTATGAATAGATAGTAAGGCACAAGAATTGTATAAATAAGTGATTTTCACCTCATTTTACATCTCCTCATTCAAGCATTCAAGAATTTTACATCATCAATTAAAGCACTTTGAAGCTGCCATTGACATTACTTCAGAATTACAAGATCAAGATTTAGGTGAGTTGATATCATTTTCACGTCATTATCCTTTTCAAGGGTTTAATTACCAAAAGTGGGGTTTGACCAAGGAAAACCCCTATTCACTAACCCTAATCATTTTCCCCTTTTTTCTTGTGTATTTGCAGCCTTTTGTTTGTAGATTTGATAGGTTATTAGGTGTTGAAGATTTATTATTATGTCAACTAGGTGCTTCAAGTCAACATAAGTCAAATTCAAGCTTGGAGAGACTTATTTGTCCATTTTCTGTGGATTTGACTTCAGCAACCCGACAAGCAGACATTTCTAGATCTGGTGTTGCAGAGTTGTCTCCTATTTTTTCAAAAATTTGGAGAGGATTGATTCTCCACCTATGGTGAATGAGTCCCACCTTAGGACTAGAAACTTGATTTTTGTCAGATTTCAGGTCCTAACAGACAGAAATCAACTCTCGATAGTTTTTCATCAGTAGGAGGACTGATTCACCACCCAGGGCAAATGAGTCCCACTGTGAAAAATTAGTAAAATTCATCATCATTCCAGACACTCTAGAAAACTCACACTTCATCCAGGTGCACTCAGATTTACCCCTGTACTCTCTGTTCTGCATAATTTCTTCATTTTCACAGTTGTTTGCATATCATAACGTGTTTTCAAGCATAGCTTAAATTGCACTTTTGCATTGCATTCATTTAATCAATCAATTTCATTTAGTTAAGTTCATTTACATCATATGACATTGCACACATCCTAATTTGAGTGTTACATAAGCATTTTTGGACCTAAATCTCTCTCCTTTTAGGTGAAAAACATAGAAGTGCAAGAGCAAGCATTTAGGTTCCCAAAAATCTATGTTTCATTTTGGTGAACATGACTTTTCAACACTTTAAAATTTTGACTACATTCACATATTGCAGCTTAGTTTCCATTTGCATTAGCATTCAATTAGGACATTGATTTGTTATTGCATTCTAAGACCTTTCATTTTGCATTAGTGAAATAGTCATTTAGCTTTTATTTTTGCATTCAATTTCATTGAAAAAAGTAAAAATATGCATTCTACATCTGTAATTGCATTATGTAGAGCATTTAAATCATCCTTAAATTTTTGAAAAACACAAAAAATTTGCATCCTGGGACTCATTCGCCAGGGTGAATCAGTCCCTCTACACTTCTGAAACATCATTTCTGGCATTTGTTTGCATTTCTATTTTTTGTAGTTAGCTCTCTCTTACAGTTAGTAGATTCTTTGTTATTTTCATTTTAGACTTCTTAGATTATCTTTCATTTCCATCCACCCTTCCTTTGTGGTACTTTCATGAGTGTTTGGTGCCCCGTTGATAATACTTTAGTGAGAAGAACTTCTAGACTCATGGCATCCCACAATAGCACTTTTGTTTTGGACCTTGGGATCTCACGAGCTCCTACTCCTAGTATGGACAATGGTGCATTAGGCCCTGACAATACCACTTACATGACTTCAACTTTACATCCTATACATGTTGGCAATCAAAACAAATCCCTCCTGCAAGAAAAGGTCATTAATATTCATGAGGACTTTGCACATTTACAACAAGATTTGTCACTTGAAAACATTTCCACCACTACTATACCTGCTATTGAGAACCTTCATCACTTAATTGAGAGTGATGATGGCTTACAAGTGTTGAAAGAAATAGTTGAGATTTACAATAAACATGCCTCTTCAACTACCCAATCCGCAAACATTCATGTAAGCCAAGGAGCACCTCAAGTTCCTCTCCCTTCAACTATAGCTTCCATACCAACTTACACCAATCTGCAAGTCCACACAACTATGCATCAACCTAATTATGTGGCTACTTCTTTCCCAATTTCCACTAGAATTCCTACTTATTTTGTGGCATCGTAAGTTCCTTCCACCACTTTCACACCCTTTAGCATTCCTTTCACCTCCCTTAACATCACTTACACTCCATCACCATTTTCCCTTCCACCTCAACCCAATTATCCTGATCCTCTTCTTACACAACTCGTTAACACTGTTTAATCCATGCAACACCAAATTTCTACCATTAGTCAAGGTCAAACCACTCCACCACATATCTTGTCCACAACAGCCCCTTATCATTAGAAATATTGCATACCCCGATGCCACAAGGGATAGAAATGTTGAGATTTGAGAAATACAGAGGAAAAGGATACCCTATCAACCATTTAAATGCTTATACCACTTTGTGTAGTGACTTTGTCCTCGATGATAAACTTTTGGAAAAAAAAATCCAAGGACCTTGAAAGATACCACTTTAGAATGGTTTTCCAACTTGCCCAATCATTCCATCCATTCCTTTAACAAGTTGGTGGAAGCTTTTATTAGTCACTTTCAAGTGCACATGACACCTAAAAAGACAATGGCTAACCTTATGAGATGTATACAAAACACAAATGAAAAAGTGATAGATTTCATCTCCCATTACCAATCCTTATATGCTCAAGTTGATGTCAAAATTCCAGATGCACATCTGCAGAAGATGTTTATTGAGAATTTGCACACCAACCTTTAAGATAAACTCACCATGATTAAATTCTCATCATTCATGTATTTATGTACAACCTTATGTGATTGCCACAATTTGGTTTCAATCTATGAGTCAAAATCCACTTCTAACCTAGTTGACAAACCTGAAAAACAACAATCAAAACCAAAATCACGCGCAAAACTTCCACAAACCTAACTAAGGCTTTTCACAGTTTAATCCACCTCCTTCACCACAACCACAACAAACTCAACAAGTTCAAAATTCAATGGCCGCTACTAAGACAACCATGCCTTATCATTATGGAAATCTGAATAGACACTTCATTCCTTTACCTGACACCCTCCATCATACAATGAACCAATTAATTCAAAAATGCATGCTCACCTTACCACCTGTTTGACCACTTGATCCTAATCAAGCCTTACCACCTACCTTCAAACCTAATGCTTGTTGCCATTTTCATCATCAAAATGGCCATGACACCGAACATTGTAAGCATATTAAAAATTTAGTTCAAGACCTCATTGATTCAGGTGAATTGGCCATTATGGGTGTTAATGATCAAGGCAATAAGTCCATTGCACCCCATAACCAAAAATTGCAAATTTTTACCAACCCTATGCCTAAACACACCATCTCGTTTATCAAGGCTAGTGAACCTTTAAATCCTAATGTAATAACTATTGATACACACAACGAACAACCTGATACACCTCCTATTGTTACCCAAGCTAGTCCTATGGATAAACTTGTAGCTACGATAGATATTATTCCTCATAAGGGCCAAACCAATAAATCTCTTGATATTTCTTTTTCTGCTAAATACATACTACAAAAACTTCCTGATGGTCCTCTCTACATAGTTGGTAGAATCTATGATAAACCTACTAATGTGATATTAATAGATCCCACTTGTGGTGAGAACATGATTATAGAAGAGTTTCTAGTATTACATGATCTATATCAAGATGACTATAATAAACTAATTGCATGGATTAAAACACATAATGGTTTTGCATGCCCTACAATTGGATTGATCATGCTACCTTTGCATATAGGACCTAAGACTTTGGAGGCAACATTTTCCATTATTCCATAATCTGACCAAATTCATTTGTGGCTAGGCCTTCCTTGGCTTCGCTCAATGAAAGCGGTCCCATCAGTTGTTCATAAGTGCTTGAAGTTTCCACATGGAAATGAGGTATTCACCATACACCATAGTGGATTTAATCCTTTATCTTCCAAAGGTAATTTTTCATTAGAATCCTTTGGCCTGAACCCATGGAACCTATCACCCCTCCTAAGGACTTCTTTTACATTGCTTATCAAAAGTTTAAAGCCAAAAAGATAGCTGAATTATCTCTTCGTAACACATCTCCATCCACCTCCACCCATCCTATCCTCGATGAAACCATGATTACACCTGAATCCGATATTGAAAAAACCATCAACCCTTCTGAACAATCCCCTCTTGACACTTCTTCGCCATCATTTAAACACCCATAGGAAAATGAAATAACTATTGTCCTACTTCATCGTATCAAACAAGTGTATAAAGCAAAAGAGAAAGTGGTTGATCCATCCTCTCTGGTTTCTCCTGCTCTTCCCCCTTTGGAAGCAGAAGAACCTATGATGACTCAATCCACTCTTACACCTCAACAACTCCAATACAGAATTAAACGAAACCGCGGTGCTCAGGAACGTCGACATTGCCATCGTCTCCTTGCTCAAAAATCCCGTATGGACGACAATAAAGAAAATCAACCTCCACCCTTGATAGAAGTGATAGATGACCACCTTCCCTCTCTTGACCTACCACATGATAGTTCAACCCAACAATCACAACAAGATGAACCCATCCAACAACCAACACTCTTGATACATCCATCCTTAGAAATCACCCTTCGTCCTCCCGTCGTTATTAATCTTGATGATGACGATGATGATGTGATGATCGCTAAAATAGACGAAGAAGTGCATAATGATTTGAACTCTTTATTTTCATCTACAATGAGCTTAAATGATAAATCCTCTCCACCAAGTGAAGAACCTAGTACAACTCCTAGTTTGGCACTTGTGATTCTTCCTTTGGATAGTCAACCACCTTCGCATTACAATGAACATGATTGGGAGGCAAATGACTTGTTATATGGTTGACTTGCATTTTCCTAGCTAGCCTTTTATCTTTCTTTCTTTTTCTTTTTCATGTGCATATTGTGTTCCCTCGTATCGTGTGTTTGGTGTTTCTTCTCTTTGTACACTTCTTCTATTCATACCTTTATTCTTCTATTTGTCCTGATTTGTTTTGTGTTCTTTTTTTGGGGATGACGCAAAGCTTAGAGACAACCTAAGTCTCTTCCATGTTGACCAAATAATCCTTGTCTTTTTCATTTTTTATTTTTTTTTCCTTTTTGGGATGAGGAAAACTGTAGAGACGCCCTAAGTCTCTTCCATGTTGACCCAAATGGTCCTTGTCTTTTTCATTTTTGTTTTGTGTTTTCCTTTTGGGGATGATGCAAAGCATAGAGATGCCCTATGTCTCCTCCATGCTAACCCAAATGGTCCTTGTCTTTTTCATTTTTGTTTTGTGTTTTCCTTTTGGGGATGATGCAAAGTGTAGAGATGCCCTATGTCTCTTCCATGTTGACCCAAACGGTCCTTGTCTTGTTCATTTTTGTTTTGTGTTTTCCTTTTGGGGATGACACAAATCGTAGAGACACCCTATGTCTCTTCCATGTTGACCCAAATGGTCCTTTTTTTTCTTTTTCCTTTGTCTTTTCTTGTTTTTTTCCTTTTGGGTATGATGCAAGGCATTGGGACCACAATGTCTCCTTCATGTTGACCCAAAATATTTTTTCATTTTCTTTCACCTCGTCATTTTCTTTTGGCTTGTGTTTTCCTTTTGGGTACAATGCAAGGCATTGAGAATGCAATGTCTCTTCCTTGTTGACTCAAAAAAAACTTTATTTTTCCTTTGTTTTCACTCTCTTTGTGTTATTCTTCTAGTTCTATGTGTATTTGGGGAATGATGATAGTTCCACACTCTTTCATAAAAACATTGCAGCAATGAGCATATTGACCCCAAATCCATAGATCCCTTATGTGTTTGGTGTATTTTCTTTTCTGAGGGGCAACTCCCTTTCTTTTTTTTCTTTTTTCCTTGACATGATGCAGCCTACCTTCAAAACATATGACTTGGAATAGAGCTTTCCAAGTTGGCTCCCATGTCTTGTTTTATTTTTTGCTTTTTATTTTCTTCTCTACTTTAAAGTAATTTCTCACAGAATGATGTGTAGCAATTCCTTTAAAGTGGGGGGCATACATTACCATTATTTCATTATGCATTCATGCTTCTTAGTGTAGCCTTGTCATTTACATGATGTATTTGTCACTTTGTGGATGACATTGGGTGTGATGTCCTTCATAAGTGTGATATATCTCAACATATTACATTCCTCTTTGTCGTTTATGTGATGCATTCGTCACTTTTTACATTTTTGAATTTTTTCCACCTTGCATAACACAACTTGCATGATTGTGGTACCTTTTCTTTTTGTTCATGGAATTTTCCTTGTGGTGCCTTGTTAAAGTTATCAAGCGGTATAACTTTGGCATGGTTGAGCAAGAAGCCCAACTAGCGGCATGACTTTTCCCCATAGCCACTTTTGTGTTTTGTGAGTGTATACCAACTAGCATATGTATCTTACTTTTTTTTTGGGCCTTCTCACCCCATGGACAACTAGTTTTGTGGCCCCAGAGTGAGTACACATTGTCTTTTTCAAACAATCAACCTAGATCTCTTTTCACAACTAGTTGGATTGATGATCAAAGCCTCATCCAAATCATTTCAACACTTGTGTGTTCCTTTGTCCTTATGATTAGTTTTCCATGGGATCTTAATCCTGGGAGCTTCATCATCCCTCTTGATAATTGTATTACATCTTGCTAGCGTAAGTGCGTTTGAACCCTCCCCTCGATGTTCATGGCTACTTTAGTGTGAGTTTGAAGCTAGTTCATCCTCTCACTAAAGTGGGGTCTAAATGTGCCATAGAAAAATGGCCCTTTGTCATTTTCATGGCCTTTTAGGTCCTGTTTCATGGTGTTGTGATGCAGAGTAGGATGGAGGAACAATCAACCAAGCTTTGAAAACCAAACACAAAATCAAAATCAAATAACTAGCACAACTTCCATAGGGTCAGCTCTATGGCTTTCCAATTCACCACTGAGCAACTGAAAGACCAATTCCTGAAAGAAAACTGTAAGAACACCCACTGATCATCCATATAGCATCCATATTCCATCAAAAAGATAGTTCCAAGTTTACAAGTAAGATTCATTTGTCAAAACATAGAAAAATAGTAAGACACCATATCCAAGGGCTAGTAGAATTAGCCCACCTTTACAAAGAAGGTACACTTTAAACTCACCAAACCTTATGAAACCTTGGGGCAGCAATTAAAATACCCAAAAACTACTAAATCCACCACTAGTTTCCAGAAATCACTCTTCCAACATAGAAAAACCAAAAACCCTTGATTATAGGCCTTCAAAAGGAGGGTTTATTGTAAATCATACCTCTAGACCTTTCCAGACCCTGCCACCTATTCAAACACTCATAATTATGCCTGCACAAGCTTTAAAATTCATCACATAGGTTATTTCTTCCAGAAAACTCATAAACCATCATTTAGTTCCTCACTTTCACAAGGAAAATCACCAAATTCAACCTAGGGCAACACCCAAAACCCACAAACACACTTCCTCCAACCTCCACAACATTTGGAAACCTATGTTACAACAAATTGGGTCATTCCACCGAGTTACAATTGCCATAGTAGGTGGAATGCCCTAAAAACTCATTGATGGAGGAACAATCAACCAAGCTTTGAAAACCAAACACCAACTCAAAATCAAATAACTAGCACAACTTCCATAGGGTCAGCTCTATGGCTTTCCAATTCACAATTGAGCAACTGAAAGACCAACTCTTCAAAGAAAACTGTAAGAACACCCACTGATCATCCATATAGCATCCATATTCCATCAAAAAGATAGTTCCAAGTTTACAAGTAAGATTCATTTGTCAAAACATAGAAAAATAGTAAGACACCGTATCCAAGGGCTAGTAGAATTAGCCCACCTTTACAAAGAAGGTACACTTTAAACTTCACCAAACCTTATGAAACCTTGGGGAAGCAATTAAAATTCCCAAAAACTACTAAATCCACCACTAGTTTCCAGAAATCACTCTTCCAACATAGCAAAACCAAAAACCCTTGATTCTAGGCCTTCAAAAGGAGGGTTTATTGTAAATCATACCTCCAAACCTTTCTAGACCCTGACACCTATTCAAACACTCATAATTATTCCTGCACAAGCTTTAAAATTCATCACATAGGTTATTTCTTCTAGAAAACTCATAAACCATCATTTAGTTCCTCACTTTCACAAGGAAAATCAACCAAATTCAACCTAGGGCAACACCCAAAACCCACAAACACACTTCCTATGACCTCCACAGCATTTGGAAACCTATGTTACAAAAAATTGGGTCATTCCACTGAGTTACAATTGCCACAGTAGGTGGAATGCCCTAAAAACTCATTTTATTACTCTCAAAACACCAACTTGCACCAAAACATAGCAGTTTCAAGAAAATAGAGATAACTCACTCCAAAATTAATATTTTTCAATAAAACCTAAAGCATTTGAAAGTAGACTCAGTTCCCTAAAATACCATGTCAGTCTTCATCCAATATTTGGAGTTGTATGGACTGTACCAGCTAGGTAAAGTTCAGGAAAATAGGAAAAACATGGGATTTTAGACCACCCGGTAGTAAAATGAGGATATCTCACTTGATTCTTAATGAAATAACACCATTCCAACGCAAAAAGAAATCTTATTCAATTATCTATCCATCCATTATAGGCTTGGAGTGTGTAACAATGTGTATAGGTCATACAATGCGTGTGATCAGCAATTTCTTAATGGAAAACACAAAAAACAACAAATTTCTTATTAGAAACTCATTCCCAACTTCTTCAACAGCCTCCCCTTCGAGATATTACAACAATATATCATGATACCACCTGAAAAATACCTCTTGGGGTGCCTATAACTGACCACAAACTAACTTAACCCTTATATATGCTTAATTTTGCATTGTTTGACAATTTGTTAACAACAAACACAAAATAATGCAACCTTTTGCATTTTTGGAACAAATACCCTTAAAAACCCCCAATTACATGACAAAATAGTCTCAAAGGCCTTATTTAACATTAATTTACTCAAATTCCCCTAAATTTCTAATGCCTTCCTTCAAAGGATGAATTGTTGAAATTAAGTGTACTAGGTTGCTCCTGCACCATGTTGGAACTATGTTGCTTTGATTTTATGTTGTGACATGTATTGAACATGCTTGTTTAGGTACTAAAATTCAAAGAATGACATCTTTTTAAGGTATTGTGAAGTGTTTTAAGATATTTCTACATTCTTCTAGACTCTATTTAATGCAATTTACCTAAAATAACCTTTTTATTCATCATAAAGTCCTATATTGAAGTGTTGTAAAGTCTTGTAATAGTATTTCATGCTTTTCTAGGCACATCTTCACTATTTACACCTTTCTGATGCTTTATTTTGTCTTTGTATGCCCTCATATAACTTAATTAAGTGTATTTTTGAATGTTATCCCAATAAATAACATTAAATAAAACATTATTCCCAACACTTGTTTTTAGGTCCTAGGTGGGACCCATTCACTATGGGTGGTGAATGAATCCCCCTTGGCCCCAAATTCAAAATATTTTAAATTTCCTTTCAGGATTTTATTTAAAAACACTTGATTTCGGCCTGTGATGAGGTATGAACGGATAGTAAGGCACAAGAATTTTATAAATAAGTGATTTTCACCTCATTTTACATCTCCTCATTCAAGCATTCAATCTCCTACAGTTCTCTTAAGTATTCAAGCATTTTACATCATTGATTAAAGCACTTTTCAAGCACTTTGAAGCTGCCATTGACACTACTTCAGAATTACAAGATCAAGAGTTAGGTGAGTTGATTCATTTGCATGTCATTACTTTATCTTTCTCTTGCATTTCATTATCCTTTTCAAGGGTTTAATTACCAAAAGTGGGGTTTGACCAAAGCAAACCGCTATTCACTAACCCTAATCATTTTTCTCCTTTTTGCTTGTGTATTTATAGTCTTTTGTTTGCAAATTTGACAGGTTATTAGGTGTTGAAGATTGATTTTTATGTCAACTAGGTGCTTCAAGTCAACACAATTCAAATTCAAGCTTGGAGAGACTTCTTTGTCCATTTTCTACAAATTTGACTCCAGCAACTCGACAAGCAGACATTTCTAGATCTGGTGTTGTAAAGTTGTCTCTTGATTTTTCAAAAATTTGGGAGAGGACTGATTCACCACCTATGGAAAATGAGTTCCATCTTAGGACTGGAAAGTTGAGTTTTGTCATATTTCAGATCCCAACAGGCAGAAATCAGCTCCCGATAGTTTTTCATCAGTAGGAGGACTGATTAGCCACCTAGGGCGAATGAGTCCCACTGTGAAAAATTAGTAAAATTCATCAACATTCTAGACACTCTAGAAAGCTCACACTTCATCGAGGTGCACTCAAATTTACCCCTATACTCTTTGTTTTGCATAATTTCTTCATTTTCATAGTTGTTTGCATATCACAATGTGTTTTCAAACATAGCTCAAATTGCACTTTTGCATTCATTTAGTTCATTTTAATCAATCAATTGAATTTATTTAAGTTCATTTACATCATATCACATTGCACACATCCTAATTTGAGTGTTACATAAGAATTTTTGGACCTAAATCTCTCTCCTTTTAGGTGAAAAACATAGACGTGCAAGAGCAAGCATTTAGGTTCCCAAAAATCTATGTTTCAGGACTGATACCATGAGTTTGCTTTAAATTGTTGAATAATTCTTCTTCCAAGTCCTACTTTTGACCCCCGCATTACCATTGGGTTGAGAAGTTGTTTTGACACCAAACCTTTAACCCATCAATTCATACATGGACTTGATGACACCCCAATCTTGATTCATGACATCTTGTTGGGATCAGAACTCAGAGTTGACCTATTCCAGTGTGCACATTTTAAGGCTTGGTTAGTCCCAACCCAAACTCTCGATATCTTATTGGGTTTGAAACTCAAGAAGCTACTAACACTTGTCCATTTTAGATGGGTCGGGTTCCAAATGACAACCCGGTCCCAATGTCTGATTCAAAGTCGAGATCAGAACTCTACAAGATCCCATTCATTGATTTTATTGGTTAAATACCACTTCCTAGTCGTGACCCAATCTCAACTCTTAGTTACATTTCAAGATCAGAATGTGCACTAATACCCAACTATCATGTGTCTAGGTGCCTATCCAAGACTCGATCCTGTCTCCTGAACATTGCAAGGTCAAACTCTAGAATTGCACTGAACTTCTTTAAACATAGGTATGGTACATAGTCATGACCCAATCCTAACACCCAACAAAATTCAATTTATGGTTTAAAATTACTAAGCTACTGATTCTATTTTGAGTCTGATGCCCAAAAATGACAAGTTAAATTATTGAATTGGATTCTAACTTGAATTAATGTGGATGTCATGTGAATGCTCATGTTTAAGATACTCCTCATATATCTTTCATCTTTTCCTAATAATGGAAATTGTAGGATAACTAACAAATGGATAACTCTGAAGAGGAAGTACATACTAAGGAAGTGTCTACTGAGGGAACATCAAAGAGGACTAGAGCTTAGAGATTAAAACCAAAACAAGTGTCTTACACAATGAAGTATAAGTATTAGGGGAGCCTAGTTCCATCTAAATTTGACTCTGAAGTCATGAACATAACTGACACATTGGTAGGACATATGGATCTAGAGTAGTTCCACAAAGATACATTTTTAGAGGATGTTATCCCAAGAGCAAGGAGAATTGTAGAATCAAAGCTAGCTCATGTACCTAGTTTTCCTATTGTTGTACAATGTCCTAAGTTTATCCTAACTGTTGTAGCATAGGTGTATAATCCTACTCAAATACAATGTATTGATGCTCAAGGCAATGTTATCATTGATTTAACCCCAACCATGATTAGACATGTCTTTGAACTTCCTCCTTACCCCGATCTTAAGATGATGACTAAGGCTTAGGCACTTGAACTATGGAATAGGGATGTAGAAGGAAACAAACAACTTATCAATAAATGGTGGTTGAAGAAAGAAAAGAAGTCATTAAAGAAGGTGCCACCTAATCCAAAGAGGTCAAAATTTTCTAAGGATATAGGAGATATTATCACATTGTTGGCCAAAGTGTTTGGCAAATCAAATTCTCGTAACTTTGAACACTAGATGTTTCCATTCATATAGTTGATTCTAGATGGAAAGCAACACTTAGATTAGGGTAAAATCATCTCAAATAACATTCATGACCAGCTCCTCAAGGTAACACAGACTAAGACATTTTATATGTCTTTTTATGTCATGTATTGTACAGCAAGGATTAGGTGGTTTCCTGGATTGAAAACTCAGGGTTCAATGGGTAATGGCCCAGATCAAAAGAAGGTTTGGTAGTATTATAACTAGCTTGAGCTAAAGGAGTCAGAGAAGCACTTTAAGAAATTCAATGATTCTTTTCTATATGTGGTTATAAATCAGCTCATAGGTGACATTGGTTTTAGATTGTCATGGGATGCAATGGAATTCATTTAGGAATAGGGATATTGGTTTATTCAATACCCCAAGACTACTTATTTTAGGTTTTTTTTTTATGGCCACCCTTTTAAGTTGCCAAGATCTTGTGGTGATAGGTGGATTCTTATTGAATTTGCTAGGTAGGCTTCAGAAGTAAATGTTGTATTCTCCTAACAACATAAGACTGTTGCTCATTCATTTCCTTTGAAATTGGGATTCTATTCTTATTCTTCTTTAGTAACGGCTAAATCAACAACTGAGGAATTCCAGGCTCTAAATTTGTAGCAACACACTTATAGGAAGAATTTTGATCCTAATAAGAAAATGTATGCATTGTATCCCTCTCACTTTTCTTAGCATATTCCACTTCTTGAGCACTTTTGGGCTAACCTTTAAGATCAAATTGAAGGAAAAAGAGCTATGAGAGGTTAACAATTCCCCATATGAGTGAATTTTTTGTTAAAACTGATATTCCTGAAGGAACTACAGGTGATGGGATCACTCTTGATCTTTGACATGATTTGGAAAAAGTGGCTACAAAAAGCTTGGAGCCCATCAATTGGGAAAAAAAGGAAGAGACTAAAATCAAAAAAGGTATCTCAGGGAGTGGTAAATAGGATCTTGAAATGGATTGAACTCCATTTGAAATAGCCAAGAGATAGGGTATCAAAGAAAAGAGGTTCTAGTAGTGAACCCATTTCCTCCATAGAGACTAAACAATATAAAAGGTTAAAGAAAGGTATTGTAATGGTGGAAGCAACCATGGAAGAGCATCCTCAAGTAGAGGAAGATGTTTCTTTACAAGAGATTGATGATGCTTTGCATAAAGAAAAGGCTACTTATGAGGTTGCTGCTATTGGGGTTACTTCAGGTTTTTCTATCGTAACCTTGGCCATTGTTCACCCTGGTGAGGAGATTGTTGTAGGACATGTTTTTGTTCCTCCACAAACTAAGGGAAGTGCTCCTACCATGCAAACAACTTCAAAAACTACAATTGTTGAAAAGGAAAAACCTCCTATAGTTGATATAGTAGATATTTCTTCATATTTTGAAATAACTCCATCTGAGGAAGGAGAGGGACCTAAATGGGAGGAATATCTGAAGAAATTTGAAGAAGAACCAAGAGAAGAGGAAACCGGGTTTGAAGTTGGAAGTCTGCATAGTGCAGAGATGAAGTTAAATGATGTAAGTACTAACTAAAAAGGAATAAGAAGAACTAATGGAGAGTGCCTAAAAGTTGGCTATTGAATAAGCCACCCAAGAAGAAGAAGAACACAAAAGGAAAATTAAGGAGCTAGCTTGGGAAGAGGAAGCAGCTAAAGCATTAAAGAAAATAGGAGAAGAAGAAGATCGCGAGCAAAAAATTGAAGGCTACTCAATAAAAGGTAGCAGAGGAAGAGCTTCAGACTAAAGAGTTGGAGCAGTAGAGGTTGAAAGATGAAGAAGAGGCTGCTAAACAAGAGGAAGAAATAAGAAAGATAGAAGAAATAAAAGTTGAGAATGAGAGGAAAGAACAGGAAAGGTTAAAGGAGCAAGAGGAGCTACAAAGGGTTGCTTCTCAAAAAACCATTGGAATTATTTCTTCTACACCTCCATCCTTGACACCTCCTAATGTTGAATAGGTAGCCACTCAGCTAGTTGCACCTACTTGGTTAAAATTGAATTTTGAGAAGAGGAAGCAAGTACAGGCCCACCCCATAACATGGGATGAGATGAGAACTGAAATAAATAAGGTAAATCCAAGGAATAAGCCTCGTGTTGTATACCAAACCAAGTTAACTGTTGAAGGAGTTATGCATAAATGTCTATTATTTTACAAAAATAAATAGAATATTTTGAATCTGAAACCATTTCATTGAATTATCTATGGATGATGTTTCTTTATGTTTTTTGATCTATTAATTTTGGTAATGAGCTTGTGATATTTTATTATTTGAAAAGAAGGTTTTTAAAAAAATGGGATGATGAATGGTTGTATGTTTTAAAATTTTCACTATGAATGAATGCAATGGTATAGGTTATGCTATAGATTGTGTTATTCCATGGTTTTAGTTGGTTTCAAATTCTCATTATGAATTTTATGTGTCTAAACTTAAAGAATTCTATGTTCATGTATTGTTGTCCTAAGCCATGTCCTATCTTTTTCCATTTATTTACAGCCCCGAAACATTAGATTAGTTTGTACTATTTAGTTTATACTCTTTACCAATAGGTCCCTTGAACATTACAGTTGCATAGGCCACTAAATGATGACAACATAGTTGAGAACCAATTACAGAGACCTTGGAAGATAGATAGTTTTAGATTATTTATCTTTTTCAGGAGAAATAGATTAGCAATATTTTGTTTTAATGTTATTGTGTTACATTGACCATCAACATTACTCTCCTATGTATAGGTTATACAGACTATGAATAATAAAATCAATGGTTATCTTATTTATCTTTGTTGATTCCCAATGGATGTGTTTTATTCTTGCTTATCATTTCAATGAATGTATGTAAATTCTTGAATATAACAGTGGGTTAGAAATAATTCATGTACAAGATGTTAGTAAGAATTGAATTGTGGAAACAATAAGTGGGGATATTGTAATGCAATATTTTCAAGGCTTTGGGTATTGTTAGATATAAAATTATTATCTAGCCATATGGATATTAAGTTTGACTCCTTCCCAAGAATATAGCAATGGTTTAGTAAGGTAATTATACTAGAGTGTGTGGTAACTAATTCAACAACTGATCATGAAAATACAATCAACTTACTTGTAAAACTCTTTCTAGGTGTGTGTAAATCTTAATGAATTATATTTTCTCTTGTTTAAGTTAGTCACTGCCTCGAAGGTTATCCAAATCTTAAGGCATGGTGTCTATTAAACACTTAAGGAGATTCATCTATTTTTTCTATGTTTGATACCTAGACACACCAGTATCTATAAACACAATGTTTAGGATTACTCTCTTGGGTCTAACAGAGCCCAAATTGAAGAAGTGAAGGCCTAAAAAACCTTAAGTGTTGGCCAATCCTTACCCTTATTGATAATTGAATTCTAGAAAGTTCATAGGTATGGGGTAAGAATAAGATTGGTTCTAAAAAAATAACCAATAGAAATGGTGACTCCACTGGGGAACTATTCTTGAAAACCTTTGCAATAGATCATTTTTCCTTGATAGAGTCATGAAGGTTATAAATTAAAGTTCTCACTAAAAGTGGGTGGCGACTCCAAAGAACTTTGTACCAATGAAAATTGTTTGAGGAAAAGGAAGCTTAAATTGAAATCAGTTGGTGAAAGAAATTTCATATTTATTGAAGTTTGGTCCTCTACAAAGGAGGTGGTGACTCTATGCGAAGAACTTGACAAAGCACAATTCAAAATATCTGTAAATATATTTAGGTATTTTCCCCTATTTTGATTTGCATGAAGAAATAAATTTCTAGGAAAGACATTTTTAAGAGATGTGGAAGAAATATTGTGTGCCCTTGTAAGTTAATTGAGCACTAGAGAAGGGAATAGTGGTGGTTGTTTTACATACTTCTAAGGTGAAACTTGTATTATCTAAGATGAGATGGAAGAAGTATGCTTATTTCTGAAAATTTCCTTTTAAAAGAACTTTAAGGCATGAGTATATTTGAGTTGTGCATCTTTATAATCATGATGAGGTAGTTTCTCATTTACTGTAGGGTTAATGTTTGAATATTGAATAAAGACACAAGAAAAATGTATCAATCGCTTGCATTTCCTGGGAGAATGTCAAATAAAAGTAGGCCAGATGTGCAACTCTTATCTTGCCCACAAAGGAAAATTCTCTATGGAGAGATATAAGCCATTAAGTTTTGGAGGTATTAAAGGTTTCCCTAATAAGATTCATGATGATATTAGGAAACTTTTACTAATATTTATAGGGAAAAAATTTGAGTTGGCTTCTAAACACTTGACTACACTCATAGCTTTGATGGATGATTTTGAAATAAATCATGAGGATGTTGTCATGAAGTTGTTTGCTCACTCATTAAAAGAGGATGCCAAAGATTGGTACTCATGTTTACAAATATGTTCTATAGCTTCATGGGATGCTTTTAAAATAGCATTTATGGAACAATTTAGTGAAAGGATTAGTCCAAATGAGATAAGAAGAATATTTAGGGAAATCCAACAAGATGAAGAAGAGTTAGTTCCTTCTTTTAATCTCAGATTCATGAAAGCAGTAAAATGTATTCTTGAGTATTTAAGACTTAGTGATGCTTAATGTTTAATTGTATATCTAGGTGATTTTGACAATAAGATGAGTTATTTGATAATGGATATGGAACCTACAACATTGTAATAGGAATATCATATTTCTATGGATATTGAAAACACTATGAAGTACTCAATGATGAAAGGATATATGGTTGCAAGTGTTTGTCCGGATACACATCATAAAGATGATGTAAATAAGGATGAAATAGATGAGAAATGTGATGACATTATGATATCTCATTTTGTTCATTCTCACAACATATTGATCATGAACCAGCTCAGAATATTTTTCAACAGTGTTCAAATGAGGGTGATCAGGAGTTGTAAATTCAAAGGTTGTTTGGAATGAAGAGGTATAAGGAGGAATCACCATATGAGTTGCTAGAAAAAAATTTGGATTCCTTGTTAGAAATTCCTAAATGGTTGTGACCTAAAGATTCAATATGTATTGAAAAATTATGTGACATTTATGAGCCAGGGCTTAGTACCTTGCCAATGGACTTGAAACCTCAGGATTTTGATCAAATAACTAATTGGATAAGAGTTTTCAAGCAAGCCATACATGACTATGAAGAAAAAATGAGGTCTCAAAATAGCAAGAGTGCTAACCTTATTTACAAAGATCAAGATTCTTCCCAAAGAATGGATAAGAATATTTCTGAGAATGAATGTATGCATAACTGTATGGATGATGATATTGTCATACTTGCAAGTATTGTTGATGTACTTTTAAATGCTAATGACCAGGATAGTGAAGATGAGAATCCTGGTTACTTTCATGAGAAATGTAAATATTTTTATGAGGAAAGCTTAAGGGTTCCCTTTGAGGCTAAAGAATATGACTATGTCAATACTCACGAAAATTTTCCCTCACTGGTAGATAAATAGATTGCATGTGATAAAATCTTGTAATGCGATTCAACTATTGAAGGATTAGAGCTTCCTAATAATATGATTGGTGATTATTTTGAAGAAAAACATGTATCTACTTAGGATCTAGAGCCTGAGTTTAATGATGGAATTGGTAGTGCTAACCAACAAGATCTTTTTTCTGATTGTTTACATGAAGCAGAAGCAGGATGTATAGATTTTATGGCAGAAATGGACATGATTATGTTTGACCAAAGTCCTTCTAAAGAAGGATGTGAAAAAATCTATTTGGTGGAACAAAAGCTATGTTCAAGTTTCCAGTAGTTCTACACATATGAGTTAGTGAACCTATCATTTAAAGGTTCATTTGAATACCCTAATATTGATCATATCCACTTTGAATTGGTTGATCCATCCTTTGAAACATTTTGTTTCAAGTTGGGAAACAATGACTGGAAAAAGGAATCAAAGTATGACAGTGATCTTGAAACAAAAACTCCTTTTGATGTTTGGGATGATATGAATGATTCCCTCTATAGGAAGGATCTTTCTTTGAGAAAAATTAAAAGTACTGTAGAATTAGGAAATTTATTTTTTAGGAAGATGAAACATTGGGCAGCATAATTGGTTTATATTGCTCTAAAACATGAATATAAGCTTGAGCATGAGCTTGTATATAATGTTTCTTGTTCAGTACACAAAATGAATATGATATTTTCCCTTGTATTGATAATGAGAAAACATATTATGAATGTTTCATTTTTCCTATCTTGTTATATGAGAATTTGGTGGAGTATAGTCACAAGTTAAGTTAGATAAAGTACTCCATTAGCCATGTGTTTCAGCTAATGATTGCCCATAGTTTAGAACTGAACATGAAAAGGAGTAACGATGATGAGTTCATAATGGATAGGTCAAGTGACAGAGGAATGATTAAGGGATGGGAAATTCATGAAAATATTTTTAGCCTTAGCCTAATACAAACAGTGGAAAATAAAGTTTTTGATAGAGGCAAGTATCAAACCAAATTTTAGTGGTCGGGGGCCACTATGAAAAATTGAAACCTGGTTAAATTGCAAGGTGCATATTAATAACTTGCACCTTAGATGAAGGTTTTAGACAAGTAGGGATTGAATCTCTCAGTTTAGGTCTTTATGGCCTATGTAAAAACTATATATATGTTGATGGTTGTCCTAGTTTTTGTTTTCTTTCTTTAGTCTGTGAAACATGTGATTTTGGGATCTCACCATGCCTGCAAGAGGCATGTGTCCCCAACTGAAGCCACTATTGGAACCCCTCAAAAATTCTTCGGATTCCATTTCAAATTTTGTAAATACTTGACTTGGACCCTCATTTTGGCCTAGGGTTATGTTCCTCATTATTTTCTTTAAGTTTTTTGTTGCCTAAATCCCTCACAATTAACCTATGAGTTCAAAAAACCCTTGGTTATTCTAATTTTGCATTTGACCTAATGTTCCTAGTATCCGGTCGTTTAAATTTTCACTTATGCCATTTAATTCATTGTTTTCACCGACCACTTGGGTTTAGGTTTTCTAGTCACCAAATGCCTTTTCATTGTTCAAAATTTTTCTATGGTTGGGCTTGATTTTCTTTTTAATGATTTAAGTCTTAAATCCCCATTTCTAAGGGTCAAATTCCCATTATCCTAGATGTGGAACCCTTTTGAAATTAACTTTTTCAACATGTGAAGAATTATGTTTTCACGCTGGTTGTCCAATCATCAAGGGTTGATCACCCCTCTTCTACACACCCTCATGCTAATTTATTCCTTATTAATTTATTCACACAAGTTGGCGGGCTTCTACCACGTGTCTGGTGAATTGGTTGGCTTGATCTCCTTGGTAAAGATAGCTGGCACCATTTGAAGAAGATCAACGACAGTTATCAAGTGGCGTGTCCACATCTTGATCACTCCCCTTGCACCTGTGTTGGTTTATTTCACATTATTTTAAACAAATAGGCTAGCGATCAATGGTCATGTGTCATGTCTAGTGGTGGTACCAATGTTTCCAAAAGGCCAATTGACATGGCTTTGATAAATATCAACGATGGACACCACAACAATTGTCTTCATTGGGACCATTCCCCTTGTGCTCATCTATCTTGTGCATTAAGGAAAGATGATCACATGGGCTAGTGAGCAGGGTGACATTTGTCACTTTTGTGGGACTAGCTAGGTTTTGAAGATGGTGACTACTTCATAAGACAGGAATATTGACAGTTGATAGTGGATGACATGGTTCAATCTTGACCACTCCCTACCATCTTGTGAGGTCCCCACTTATGTCCCATACTTTGCAACGGGCGAGCACACATGTGCCATGTGGATTATTTCAAAGGCTCAGATTGATCCATATGGAGATAAGGTGCTGGTAAAATATTGGTCGAGACTACTCTAAGATAAAAACAATGCTAAATTAGAACTAATTCTTGGGAACTCATATGAAATTCAAGAAATATTTTTGTGATCGTCAAATCTGTCAGATGTTGGTACACATGGGAAGGTGAAATTGAAGTAAGGTAGGGTACAAACCAATATTCTGAAGATAAATCATGATCACTCCCTACTATCTTACTATGATCAATTGCAAGAAAATTAATTCCCATGAGCGAGCAGGTAAATGTGACATGACAAGTTTGGTTAAAATTTAAGTGTGTGGTTAATATACAAACTAAGTGGATGATTATCTCACTTGAGTTTTCTAATTATGTAGAATTATCAAACATATGATTTTAATCCTATCATAATTAATTATCCTGATTTATTATCTATTGATTCACTTCAAGCTATGATTGATGGTTAAGGTTCAAAATTGGGGTAATTTATGGCCAACATCCTCACACAAGATTTCATGAAAAATTAATGTAGATCACTTGCTTGATTATTCTCACCATTTGATTTTTCATGATAATTAAGAGCCTGCAAGTAAGTGAATTTGAGCTTGTTATTTCTCAGTTGGGTGGTGTCTTTTTCTGAGAAAAACTGATAAGTTGTTAAGTAAGGAAATCGTTAAGGTAAGTGTGAATAGCATCCTAGTCCATAGGTCTAAGAGACTCAACCCTCTTGAGTCTTGGGATGATTCTCCCCAAAGTGAACAGGATATTCTTGAAGTCCATGTGACTCCAAAGAAGACAGTAAAAGCTATCAAGAAGTCTACATAGAGTGTTCTCAAATGTTCATATCATCTAAGAGGCCAAATTTTCTAAGAGGAGTTAGCCAAAAGGCAAGGATAAGAAGATTGACAGGCCAGAGAGGGAAGCTACAAGAAGGAATAGGCATCACCAAGCTTATATGGGACATCATCATTCTCCCATTGAAGTCTCAAATGATTCTTCTGATAGTGGATTTAAAACTAACTCCGGCTACCACCAGTATATCATGGCCATGAATGATTTGGTTGATTTTGAGGATGAGGTGGTGATGGATACTCTGCTTTCAATAAGGACCCCAAGCGAGTATACCTACTTTGTTGCTAAAAGGAAAAGTAGCACCTCATTCCTCCTTTGAGCTAGTGTTTGGTTTTTGGTCCTTTCTGTTAACTTGCTTTCTTTGGTCAGTGTGTTGTGATATGGGTTTGTGTTTATTTATGCTTTTGATGTTGATGGTGACATTTCTCGGTTTGGTGGGAACATTGCATTTTTTTGGTGTTGCAACAACAATGCTTTTTGAAGAATGGTGGGTCTTTCTTAACTAACAATTTTTAGGGGTTTTGCTTTTGCTCTCCCTTGACTTACAAATGATTGTTTTGCAACTGATTCGGGAATATTCTAACTTTTTGGTGAAATTCATTTTGGAATGAAAGTTAAATTTAAGTGTGATTCAACCCAATGCTTGTTGCTCCCTTGTCTTATAAAAGGGATTTCAAGGCTGAATTACAAGAGAGGTTAGTAGGTAGTTTACCCTGGAGAGGTTATACACAGAAAATAATGGACACTGAACTTTATAGTAATATGTTTTTAGGATAAATTCATTCAATATGTATATGGTTTTATGATAAAAATGACAATACATATAGAAAAATGGTATAAAGTTTCTACATATTACTCTCCTATGTACAGGTTATACAGAATATGAATAATATAATCAATGGTTATCTTATTTATCTCTATTGATTTTGAATGGATGTGTTGTTCTATTCTTGCTTATCATTTCAATGAATGTATGTAAATGATTGAATATAATAGTGGGTCTAGAATAATTCATGTACAAGGATGTTAGTAAGAATTGAATTATGGAAACAAAAAGTGGGGATATTGTAATGCAATATTTCCAAGGCCTTGGGTATTATCAGATATAAAAAATTTATCTAGCCATATGGGTATTAAGTTTGACTTCATCCCAAGAATATAACACTAGTTTAGTAAGGTAATTATACTAGAGTGTGTGGCAACTAATTCAACAATTGATCACAAAAATTCAATCAAACTACTTCTAAAACTCTTTTTGGGTGTGTGTAAATCTTAATGAATTATATTTTCTCTTGTTTAAATTAGTCACTACCTCAAAGGTCGACTAAATATTAAGGCATGGTGTCTATTAAACACTTAAGGAGATTCATCTATTTATTCTGTGTTTGATACCTAGACACACCAGTATCTATAAACACAACATTTAGGATTACCCTCTTGGGTCTAACAGAGCCTAAATTTAAGAAGTGCAAGCCTAAAAAACCTTAACTTAAGTGTTGGCCAATCCTTGCCCTTATTGATAATTGAATTCTAGAAAGTTCATAGGTATGGGGTAAGAATAAGTTTTGTTCTAAATAAATAACCAACATACTCATCGACCAAGAGATATCCACTTCCCAATCTAGATCATTATATGGAGAAGGAAGATGAGCCTACAATAGTGGAATGTTAAGGGAGGAACCCCTTGACCCTCCTACAACAAGAGCCAAGGAAGGAGACTCTTTGGGGTCTTCTCCACTTAGTTCCTATGGGGAAAAGGTTAGTGATATTGTGAAGATTTCTAATAGGATCAAGACCTCGTCCAAAGAGTTAAGCATGCACTTTATAGGAGTTCCATGTGCTACCTCAATGGGCATGGGAGGTGGTGCCTAAGACTCACTACTAGGCTCGCTGAGTGACTTGGGACTAGTGATGAACTCAGGGGATTTCAAAGCTTCTTCCGTCATGAGAATTATGCATGCTAATGTAGAAACACCCTTTAAAGATGGTCGACTCCTCTTTCAACCCCCATTTCTAGTAGGGCCATTCTTCATCTTCCACTTCATCGGAGGGTACGAGATCCCCATAGATGAGGCAAAAGGCATCAAGAAGGAGGAGAACACATTGGACACCACTGAGGTGTTCGACATATCCACGAGCTTCAAGAATGGTGGGACATCTAGAAGGGAAATCAAGAGATGCGACTCAACTGAAGGAGCAATAAACACATGCACCTTTTTAGGTTCAGGGATGTTTATTCTCGCAGTAGGAGCCAAAAGCATAATTGAATTTTATTGAACTAAGGTAGTGGGGATGGGAGATGAGGACACAACAACATGAGGCCTTGAAATAGGGGTGGTTGGATCCTCTTCCTTCTTGTACAAAGTGGCCTGCTCAGCCACTAGAGCCTTTCACCAACACTTGCGCTCATGTGGAAGGTAGTTTTTGTGACTCTAGGAGCTAGAGACCAGAAGTTGAGATAAAATAGAAGGCTCCTGCTTAGCCATAGGAGTGTCCATCATGCCATTTCTAATAGAGGGAGTGACTCCTAGATGGGAGCAGGTGGGAGAGACTGAGAAGAGGTTGAAATAACAAGGTGAGTCAACTCTAATGCCTCAATAGTGAACCTATTCTAATTCATTTCTTTATGAGTAGGAGTGATAGGAGGCCACATAGGTTGATACATAGAGGATTCTCCAGGGGAACCCTTCCTTCTACCATATCGAATAGTCCTAGGCACCATGGGAAGAAAGGGAAGTTCAAATGCAAGACACTTGGGCTTCTGCTAAGCGAGCACAATAGGGTTCTCTTGCAAACACAGAGTAGAATCCAATGATGCCACAATAGGGTGAGAGGAAGAAGTAGGCTAAACAATGGAAGAGGAGGAAGAGGAACCTTGAGAGTTCCTCTCCTCTTCCCTTCTTCAGGACAAGGTGGCATCACTATTAGCTTTCAAACAAGCCCTATGCGAGACAACATAAGGAGATGGAGGGTACCTCACTTTAGGTGTTAAGCACCCTTTCTTGTACTTCTCATAGGTCTAGTACAAGAGGTCCATCCTAGGTGGAAGTGGACCAATGGTTGTAGGCCAAAAGTGGTCTAAATAATAGCTTCCATGCACAACTGGTAGTTTATAACCAATTTCATGGATCACATGCATTGAACCCTCATGGAAAAATTTCAAACACTTATGCATGATCGAGGGGATTGCATTCATAGTGAGTAACAGGGGATACCCAATTTCACCTTGAAGAGTTCAGATCCTAGGATTATATCAAAAATAAAGTTTAATGACTTAGGTCCAACAAGGACCGACAAGGTGATGCTACCAAGGGGAGGTAGGGAAAGTTTATCATGTGTATGAATGGTACTTTCAGGTGCATTATACCCATTTTTATGTAGGAAATTGATCAACATAATCTCCTCAATAATCACATTTACTCGACATGTCAGGTCAACAAGAACACCTATCATAGTGTTCCCATTGATTTGTGCAGGGATATAAAGAGGAAATGGCTCTCCGTTATAACCCATTAAGAGGTCCTGCAAGCTAAAAGTTATTCTAGGAGAACTACTTGTAGGTTGCATAGAGGGGATAAGAAGATGCAAGAAGGAATTCATCACATACACTAAGAAACACCTTCATAGAGCCCTCAAAGGTTCACAATTGTATAGTGACCCAACTAAGGCTTCGTCCCATGATGTCTATGAAACCTTCCAACTATGCCTACTAAGGATTGTAGGTTGGGTTGTATGGTAAAATTCCTCACAACACTCACATCTACAATGCTCCTAGGATACGAGGAAAGGACCCTTCAGCACCACTAAACAAAACCAAAATGGTTAATGTTAGGTTCACCAAAATTGTAAGAGAGGCAGACCAACCACATCAAGGCTCTAGGTCATCAAGAGCTGAGAGCGGAGGGCTTCCCTCAATTACCTCAAGCTAATAGATGTTTTGGGATGAGAATCAAGAATGAAGAGAACTCTCAAGTGCTTTTGTCACTCTATAGATCTGAGAGTCTAAAGGGCCTAGATGAGTTAGTTTTTGGAGTTAAAACTACACCTTAGATAGCTCTCTATCTAAGGATGATAGTTTGGCATGATGGTGTCTCTCTAGCACGATGGTGTCCGTATGGCCAAAAAATGAAAGTACATAATAAAGCACCAAAAAACCTACTAACTATCTAGCTAAATAGTCTTAATGAAATAAAAAAATTATGAAGTATGAAAATTAATTACGTAAATGATAAAGCAAGTAAATGAAGATAAGGGTGACAAATATCAACTCATTAAAGCTCCAGTTTGCTAGTGAGCTCCATGCACATGTTCACCTACACACAAACAAGAGGGGAAAAATGTTGGGTTGTATAGGGGTTTTCCTTAGTCAAACACCCACTTTGGTGTTTCCACCTCCATGGATAGCCAAAAAATCCATGAAGTAGAAAGTACGATAAAGGAAAGAAGAAAGAAAAGTATCAAACACTACGAAAGATGCTACACTACTCTATCAAACCACAAAAGGAAAATGACGTGATGCCACCTCCACCCAAAGGATCTCAAGGGAAATGAAGGGAGAATGCAAGAAATGAACTTGGAAAATTTGACACAAACGTAGCAGTGACAAAGGGATGTCTTGCAAGACTCCAAGCTTGCAAGTTCTATGATAGCACAACATGTACAAAGGTGAAGTTGACGAAGTGACAAGTTGCTACAATGTTCAATGGAGTTTTGGAAATTGCTAGAATTGTGAATAGAATGCTCAAGATAATGAATGAGTGTGTGTAGATAAAAAATTCTAAGGAGATGAATTCATTGTGAAATGAATTCCTTTGAAGACCAAAATGGAAGAGGAGTCATTTTTAGGTCGATTAGTCACATAGAGGCATTATAATTTAACCCCAACAAAGAGTGTAATGTCCTTGTAGACTCTAGGGGAAGGAATCGGTTCGGGATGGTAGCAGGACGCGAAGATATTTGCATGCCACATTCATGTCTTTGATGTAAATTCCCCCATTGACACACAAAACATGTGCCAAGTGGATGCATTTCAGATGGGTGATGTGGAATTTCACCTTTTGGTTTGATTATATAAGGTAAGGGTATGCAAAAGGGGAATTTTTAAAAGGAGTTAAAATTCACTCCTATACAAATAATTCCCAAATTAAGTGTGAAAATGTAAACAACATTTTACTACACTATAGTATGCAAGAATGTGTGTATTCCTATATGTATGTATGTATGTATGTATGTCTTTAGAGGGAGGGCGAATTTTAAGAGAGAGAGAGAGTTGTCTAGGTAGGTTGGGAGTGATAGAGGGAGGGAGATACTTGAGAGATAGAGAGTTAGAGAGGTAGTGAGAGAGAGACATGAGAGAAAGGGAGAGAGAGAGAAAGAGATGGGGGAGAGAGAGAGAGATGTGGGAGAGAGAGAGAGAGTTATGTAAGTAGGGTGCCAAAAGGAGAGAATTGAGAGTGTGAGGGGGGTGAGATGGAGATACTTGAGATAAAAGGAGAGAGAGGGAGTGGGAGAGAGAGGGAGCGAGAGAGGGAGTTTGTGAGAGAGAGAAGGGAGAGGGTGTGGGAGGGAGTGACCAGAGAGAAAAGGAGAGAGAGAGGGAGTGTGAAAGAGTGGTTTCAACTAAGAGGGACTTCTCTAGGTAAGGTGGGAGGGATAGAGAGAGATGGGGGAGAGAGAGTTACCTAGGTAGGGTACTAGAGGGAGGGACCTAAGAGAGAGGGGGTGGGAGGGAGATACCTAAGCGATCAAGAGAGAGAGAGAGGGAGTGTGAGAGAGAGGAAGTGGGAGGGAGAGGGAACTTAGAGGCTTGCAGCCCTCAAAACACAACCTATGAAGATATATTCTTGAGAAGGCCATAGAAAGGCCCAACAAACACCAATTTAGACTTCTTTGTAGCAACATGGAGATCCAATACTCTATCCCTATTTTAGGCTAGTAAATTAGCCCTAATTTCCAAAGGAAGTACTTCCCAAACACTAGGAAAACACTCAAACTCACTTGACAGTAATAAGTTGTGACTCAAAACCATAGATTCCTCAGTCATTTCTTAGTTACTTGACCTCTAGACCACTTATCCAATAAACCCTACATTCTCATGCCAAAACACTAGGGTTTGTTAAAAATCTATCAACCAAAGCTTATCAGTCCCAAAAAATGCATCCAACACTTCCTAAATACTCTGCACAAACCCACTAATCCATTACATAGATATTTCTAACAACACTTTGTCAAATTTCATCATTGACACCTTCATTCCACATAGAAAATCACTCAATTTTACCCTAGGGAATCATCCCAAAACTTTCAACCCACTTCTCTTTCCCTCTAAAACATGTAAACACATACCTTACCATATAAAATTCCTTTCCACTAAGAAACATTCCATGATAGTAGGTGGAAAGGCTTATTTCATTATTTAATCTTCAAATAGAGCCTTCACTAGTCTGTAATAGTCAAATTCAAAAAATAGAAGAAATATCTCTCAAAACTTATTGATATACTCTCAAAATTGACACAAAATAAAGCTAATCAATGCTACCACAAATTACAATGATTTTCAAAGCAATTACAAGTGGTACAGGTCCTTACATCCCTTGTAAAGTTTAGAAACTCACAAAATTTGCAGAAACAACATTGTGTTTTATTGTAAAACTTCAATGCAATGTTCAACAACCCATCTTCGAGCCTTTTTAGGCTTTAAATACATGTTCCCTCCAAATTCTAAGTAAAAAATGCCTATAACTATTTTTTGAACTTCTATGTCCCTTCATATTCCTAAATGTTGCAATTTTTTGCTCTTGACAACATTACATCTTTTTTTTGCAACTTTGGACTCCTAAATACAAATGACTTAAAACACACCCAATTACATAATGAATGGTCTCAATAGACCTTATTTAGTATTAATATACCTCCTCTAATCTAAAAAGACCCTATTACCACTACTTGACATTTTGACCTCTTGAAGCAAACTTCATCTGCTTGGGTGCTCCTACACCATAGAGAGGGTAGATAGAGACAATTAGAGAGGGTAGGAGAGAGGGAGGGAGAGAGAGGTTTAATGTATAGGGTAGAGGGTTGAGGTTTTAAGAGCTTAAGGGTTGATGGGTTAAGGGTTGATGGTTTAAGGGTTTAATAGTTGAGGGATGAGGTTTAGGGTTGAGGGATTATGGTTGAGGGTTGAGGGTTGAGGGTATAGGGCTGATTATATAGCTTATAGGGTATATGGTTGAAGGATTATGGTTGAGGATCCAATTTATAGGGTAGGTGGTTGACAATTGAGGGTTCAAGGTTTAATGCATATTGTAGGGCTAGAGGGTTGAGGGTTTAAGGGTTTAAGGGTTGATGGATTAGGGTTCAAGGGTTTAGGGTTGAGGGATTAGGGTTTAAAGGTTGAGGGTTGAGGGATTAGGGATAAGGGATTAAGGGTTGATAGTTGAGGGTTTAGGGATTGACGGTTGAGGGTATAGGGTTGAGGGTTTAGGGTTTAAGGGTTGATGGTTGAGAGTTTAGGGTAGAGAGTTTAAGGGTTGATGGTATAGAGTTGAGGGATTATGGTTGATGGTTTAGGGTATTGGGTAGAGGGTAGAGGGTTTAGGGGTTTATGGTTTAAGGGTTGAGGATTGAGGGTTTAGGGTTGAGTTTTTAAGGTTTTATGGGTTGAGGGTATAGGTTGAGGTATTATGGTAGAGAGGTAGAGATAGAAGGAGAAGTGAGATAGAGAGGAGAGAAGAGGAGGGAAGGATGGAGAGAGATGAGGGTTGATGATTCAATGTATAGGGTAGAGGGTTGAGAATTGAGGGTATAGGGTATAGGTTTGAGGTCCTATAAGACTGAGGCTTTAGGGTATTGGTTTGAGGGTATAGGGTTGAGGGATTAGGGTTGAGGGTAGAGGGTATTAGGTAGAGGGTATAGGGTAGAGGGTTTAAAGGTTGAGAGTTGAGGGTTTGGGATTGAGGGTAGAGGGTTGAGGGTATAGATTTGAGGGTATAGGTTTGAAGGATTATGGTTTAGGGTCCAATTTATATGGTATAAAGTATAGGGGTTGAGGGTTTAGGGTTTAAGAGTTGAGGGTTGAGTGTTGAGAATTAAGGGTTGATTGTTGATAATTAAGGGTTCAGTGTTTAAGGTTTAAGGGATTAGGGTTGAGGGATTAGGGTGGAGAGTTTAAGGGTTTAAGGTTTCAAGGGTTGATGGATTAGGGTTGAGGGCAGAGGGTATTGGGTTGAGGGTAGAAATTTTAAGGGTTTAGGGCTTAAGGGTTGAGGGTTGAGGGTTTAAGGTTGAGGGTATAGGGGTTATGGTTTTATGGTTTAAGGGTTGAGGTTTGAGGGATTAGTGTTAATGGATTAAGGGTTGATTCTTTAGGGTTTAAGGGTTGAGGGTTTAGGGATTACGAGTTGAAGGTTGAGGGTTTATAGTAGAGGGTTTAAGGGTTTAGGTTTTAAGGGTTGAGGGTTGAGGGTTTAAGGTTGAGGGTTGAGGGTTGAGGGTTGAGGGTTGAGGGTATAGGGTTAAGGGATTAAGGATTTAGGGTTTAAGGGTTAAGGGTTGAGGGTTTAATGTATAGGGTAGAGGGTAGAGGGTTTAAGGGTTGAGGGATAAGGGTTGAGGGATTAAGGGTTGAGGGTTGAGGCTATAGGGTTGAGGGTTTAGGGTTGATTATTTAAAGTTTTAAGGGTTGAGAGAGTAGGGTAGAGAGGGGGGATGGAGGGAGTGAAAGATGGAGGTAGAAGTGAGATACAGAGGAGAGAAGAGGAGGGAAGGATGAAGGGATGAGGGTTGAGGAGCCAATGTATAGGATAGAGGGTTGAGAATTGAGGGTATAGGGTTGAGGACCCATAAGGTTGAGGTTTAATGGTATTGGGTTGAGGGTATAGGGTTGAGGGATTAGGTTTGAGGGTAGAGGGTTTAAGGGTTGAGGATTTAGAATTGATGGTGGAGGGCTGAACATATATGCTTGAGGGTATAGGTTTTATGGATTAGGGTTGAGGGTCCAATGTATAGGATAGAAGGTATAGGAGTTAAGGTCTTAGGTTTTAAGGGTTGAGGGTTGAGGTATTAAGGGTTGAGGGTTGATGGTTTAATGTATATGGTAGAGGGTTTACGTGTTGAGGGATTAGGGTTGAGGCATTAAGGGTTGAAGGTTGAGTGATTAGAGTAGAGAGTTTAAGGGTTTAAGGGTTTAAGGGTTGACGGATTATGGTTAAGGGTAGAGGGTAGAGAGTTGAGGGTTTAAGGTTGAGGTTAGAGGGATTGAGGGTCCAATGTATAGGGTATAGGGGTTGAGGGTTTAGGGTTTAATGGTTTAGGGTTGAGGGATTAGGGTTTATGGATTAAGGGTTGATGGTTTAGGGATTATAGGTTGAGGGTTTGATTGTTTAGGGTAGAGGTTTTAAGGGTTTAAGTTTTAAGGGTTGAGGGTTGAGGGTTTAAGTTTGATGGTAGAGGGTATAGGTTTGAGGGTATAGGGTTAAGGGATTAGGGTTGAGGGTCCAAGAGAGGGTAGAGGGTATAGGGGTTGAGGGTTGAGGATTGAGAATTGAGGGTTGAGGGTTTAATGTATAGGCTAGAGGGTAGAGGGTTGAGGTATTAAGGTAGAGATTTTAAGGGTTCAAGGGTTGAGGGAATAGGGTTGAGGGTTGAGGGTAGATGGTTTAAGGTATTGGGTCAAGAGGGTAGGGAGTTGAGGGATTAGGGTTTAATGGCTTAGGGTTTAATAGTTTAAGGGTTGAAGGTTGAGGGTTTAAGGGTTTAGGTTTTAATGGTTTAATGGTTGAGGGTATAGGGTAGAGCGAGAGATGTCTAGTTATATAGGTAAAGAGAGGGAGTGGGAGATAGAGGGATTGGAGAGAGATAGAGGGAATGAGAGAAAGAGAGTTATGGGAGATATATAGAGGGAGTGAGAGAGAGAGAGACTCAAGATAGGGAGAGGGGGTAGGAGGGAGAGACTAGAGAGAGAGAGAGAGGTGAGGCAGAGGGAGTGGGAGATAGAGGGATTGGAGAGAGATAGAGGGAGTGAGAGAGAGACTTGAGAGAGGGATAGGGGGTAAGAGGAAGACTTGAGAGAGAGAGAGACCTGAGAGAGGGAGAGGGTGTGGGAGGGAGAGACCTAAGAGAGAGGGAGAGAGAGTGGGAGAAAGATAGAGGGAGTGTGAGAGAGGGAGTGAGAGAGAGGGAGTGGGAGAGAGATAGAGGGAGTGAGTGAGAGAGAAATATTAGGGTTTAGGGTTTAAGGATAGATGTATCAAGGGTTTTGTGGTATAAGGTTGGTGGATTAGGGTTTAAGGTATAGTGTCTAGGGTTAAGGGTTTAGGGATAAGTGAGAGACCTAGATGGCTAACGGGGGATGGATGGCCAAGGATAGAGAGAGAAAATAAACCTATAAAAACTCAACATTTTCATAATGTGAGCATGTTTTGAAGAAGTTGACATGTAGTCATTTGTAGAGCAAGAAAAAATGCACTAGCGTTATAATGCAAGCACATTTTTTATTTCTCTAAAAATGGTAAAAAAGTTAATATACCTGTGATCTCCAAGCCCACATTTTATATATTCTCTTGGTTATGCACGTTTTTTGAAAAAAATAAGCTTTTTATGCTTTTGTGAAGTGTGCATGCAAATTTTTCATATTCTACCACCTTATTATGAGCTTTCCACCACCTTTGCATGAAATAATAGAGTTTTCACGTTGAATTTGATATACATCAATTCAATTATCAATTCCATTCAAGAATGATATAAAATTGAACATTGAAAAGGAAACAAGCTTGTGAAAAACTCAAATTGTTGAGGAGATTGATGCAAGAAGAAACAATGGCTACATAATTGGGTAGAACTACTCCATTTGAGTATCCATTTTTTAGGTATGTGAAGTCTTTACACATTTTCTTTATATATTCCTTAATTCTATTTTGGATTTCTTTTATTTTATTATTTTACATATTCCATGTTCATCATTGTTTTTATGTCATTATAACCTTAGCCACTCTTGGCACATTTTAAACTACACAATTATTTACACTTTCCAAATACATTTTTAAACTACATCTCTTTGAGGAATTTTGTTAAAAAATTGACCTACCTTGTGTATGCTTCCACATTTTGTATACACATATATATGAGAGTAGCTATAAGTATGTGATATAATACATCATTTCTCAATCCTTTTCTATGGATTTTCATACCCCTTTCCAAACCTTTTATTTTGGTATAGGCATGGGGGACATTGGAAAATTTAGTGGAATTTGGTTTTACACCTAGAGATTGCATATGCTTGAAATTTTATAAATACTTTTCAACAAATCCATTTTGTGCATATCCCGCAATCATTCTAGTCCACGGGGAGATATCTCATTGAGGAATTTTGTCAAATAGTTCTACCAGCAGCTGAATGCCTTGTCTATTCTACCAAATTTTCCATACATGTATACCAAAGCATTTTATCAAACATCATAGAGAAGGCAATAAACTATTTGAAAAAATTCCTCAAAGAAATGTGGTCTCATGGTGATATGTATTTTTTTCAAATAGTTGATTGTCTTGTCTATGCTACCAAATTTTCCATACATGTCTCTACAAAATTGGAATATAATTCTCCCACATCAATAGATCTTTGAGTCTATTTTAGTTTTAATCTCTATTTATAAACTTACCTTATCTCTAATGTTGTGATATATTTTTAATGTTTCCTTGTTTAGTCTACCTAAAAGGGATTGTAACCCTTCTCTCCATTGTTTTAAGTCTCTTTATTCAAGGATACTAGCAACATGGGGAAAGGTGCAACTAAGTCAATAGGGCCAAGTAGGTGATGTAAGTATGAAGTTAATTGCCCTACTTGATTTTTAAGTTCTTCCTCTATGTTATCATCCTTTTTCATTCTCTCAAGTATAGTTTTTTTTTTCTTGAAGATTCTTTTGGTTGTTTCTTTTGTTCTTGATCCTTAGGGTGTATCTCAAACATTGGGTATGGTTATTCTAACCATATTATTGATCCAACCACCATGTTTATAGCTCTATTGTCAATATAATAATCCTTTGTATTTGACCAATTCACTCCCTCTATAGGGTGGTCAAATATCATTTATATGTTGTACATGGAATGTAGCACTTTCCTATAAACTTCTTATTCCTTGGAAACCACTGTGAGACAAGATTTCTATGAGCCATTCTTCCAAACAAACCACTACCTTGTCAATCTTGCAATCATGACATGCCACAAAGGATTTCTATGATCAGGAATTCTTCCATTTTGCTCCTATCTTGCAATCATGGCATGGCATGACAACACATTTATTTAAGTCATTCCATCCAAAAATTCATGTGACCTTTAAAAAGCTAGCAAGCTCACTAGCTTTTCAATGCAGTAGGATTGACAAGATAGTGGGTTGTTTAAAAAAATGCCTCATAGAAATGGGGTCTCACGGTGATGTATATCTTTGATGGACTATTACTCAGAAATAATGATGCTTACAAACACTCTTTTTGAGGCTATGAGGTTGTGTTGGGACCCTCTACAATAACCTCTCTCATTTTTTGCTATCTTAGAGGCATTTTCCCATGGTGACAATTTTTTTAGTTGAGGAAAAAGTTGTCAGATGCAGACAGTGTAAAGTTGCAAAGTGGTGCAACTTTCATTCTACAAATCGTACGACCAAAAAAACTATTCAAAATGTCCAAATGGGTACATTTACATTAGGCATGGTCCTCTTACATGCCCAAACAAGCCCAAACACTCTAAGCTACATTCAACTAGCTCAATCCATTAAAATTCCAAAGTGCAAAATGACTGTAATCTTTGACGGGCTATTACTCAAAAACTGTGAGACTTAAAAACTCTCTATCTGAGTCTACACGATCACATTGGGACCCTATATAGAAATATATCTCAGTTTTTCTATCTTGGAGGAATTTTCCCATGGTGACGACTTTTCAATTGAGGAAAAATTTATCAAATGCAAGCAATGTAAAGTTGTAAAGTGGTGTAACTTTCATTCTGCAGCTTGTACGACCAAACTAATTGTTCCAACACGTCTGGATGGGTTCATTTATCCTAGGAATGGTCCTCTTTCACACCCAAACAATCTGAATCACTCTGAGTTATGTTCAACCAACTCGATCCCCTAAGAGTCCAAAGTGCAAAATGGTTGCAATATTTGACAAGCTATTACTTGAAAATTGTGATGCTTATAAACTCTTTGTATGAGGCCAAAAGATCATGTTGGGACCCTATACAATAAAATCTCTCATTTTTTTCTATCTCAAATACTTTTACCCATGGTGATGACTTTTGAGTTGAGGAAAAAGTTGTCCAATGCAAGTAGTGTAAAGTTGCAAAGCGGTACAAATTTCATTCTGCAACTCGTACTGCCAAATTAACTATTCCAACATGTTTGTATGTGTATTTTTACACTAGGAATGGTCTTATTTTACACCCAAACATGTTGAATCACTTCAATCTACATTGAACTGGCTAGACCCCTTAAGAGTCCAAAGTGCAAAATGGTTGCAATCTTTGATGGGCTATTACTTAGAAATTGTGATGCTTACAGACTCTTCGTCTGAGGCCATAGGATCGTGTTGGGCCCCTCTATAATAACCTCTCTTGGTTTCTCTATCTTGGAGGTGTTTTCCTATGGTGATTACTTTTCAATTGAAAAAAAAGTTGTCAAATGCAAGTAGTGTAAAGTTTCAAAGTTGTGCAACTTTCATTCTGCAACTTGTACAACTAAATGGACTATTCCAACACATTAGAAAGGGTAAATTTATGCTAGGAATGGTCCTTTTTTGCAACCAAACACATTGAATCACTCTGAACTACGTTCAACCATCTTGATCCCTTAAGAGTCTAAAGTGCAAAATGGCTTCAATCTTTGACAAGCTATTACTTTGAAATCATGATGCTTACAAACCCTTCTTCTGAAGCTACAAGATCATGTTGGACCCCTCTACAATGACCTCTCTCTATTTTTTCTATATCGAAGGATTTTTCTCATGGTAATGAATTTTTAGTTGAGGAAAAAGTTGTCAAATGCAAGTAGTGTAAAGTTGCAAAGTGGTGCAAATTTTGTTTTGCAACTTGTGTGACCAAATGGACTATTCCAACATGTCTGAATGGGTAAGTTTATGCTAGGCATGGTCCTCTTTTACACCCAAACATTCCAAACCACTCTAATCTATGTTCAACCAAATCGATCCCTCAAGAGTTCAAAGTGAAAAATGGTTGCAATATTTGATAGGCCATTACTCAAAAAATGTGATTCTTACAAACTCTTTTTCTGAAAGTAGTGTAAAGTTGCAAAGTGGTGTAACTTTTGTTCTACAACTCGTACAATGAAAAAAACTATTCCAAAACATCCATATGGGTTTATGCTAGGCATGGTACTCTTTTTCACCCTAACACACTGAATCACTTTGAGCTACATCCAACCAGCTCAATCCCTTATGATGGCATGCAAAAAAAAGGAAAAGAGAAAGATTCACATGATAGTTGACAAGTCTGAGTTTTCCACACCAAAATCATATGATTGCATGAAAGAGGTAAGACATCTGAGGGTCAAAATAGTTGAGTAAAGCCTAAACCTTTTTGTTCTTGAATTGGTTATGATTGAATTACTATGTAGATCTCATACATACATTGAATTGATTATTATTAATATTAGTATTTATGTAACTTTCTTATTCCTATTATAGGTCTAATCACCAATGGGAAGGCTATATGACTCTTAAAATATTTTATGATCATCCTCAAGTCTAGCATGGGCAAGACATTTTTTAATTATCCTCCTTTCCCTTACAACAATATGGTTGTTGTAAAGAGGAAATTTTTCAAGATTCTAAAAAAAACTAAAATATTTATAGCTAAACCTAATCATCGGTCAATTTAAATATGAGCCCACATTGTGGCTTACGACCTAGCTAAACAGAATCATGAACAATGATGTTAATAAGTTCACACTAGAGCCTCGACCATAAGTAGAAGCTAAAAATAACCCAAGGAAGAGGTATAAATATATGTTGATACCTAAGATATTATAACCCCTATTCCTACTCCTTCACAATCATATCAAATGTTCTAGAAGAAATTTGTTGCATATCACCTATAATTAAAAATGCATTCTTTGAAGAAGCTAGGTTGGCATGAATATAGAATAAGTAATTGGTGAAAATATGGGAAAGAAGTTGGACACATGGTGGAAAAACCAAGTCACTTTTCCTTGGGTAATAAATGGGATGACATATATGAGAAGGATCATTTCAATCCTACATCTTCCTTCACTCCAAAAAAGCCTCAAATCCAAGTGATTGAAATAACAATAATGTCATTTGGTGATGAAAAAGGAGTAAAAATCAAAACCTCCATATTTCCAAACCAAGTAGCTAATTACATAGGTATATTTGGTTATAGAACAATTCATAACCTATGCATCTACTCAACCATATATTTCATTTAAAAGTATCTTGACCCCACTCTGAAGAGCATTTCAAAGAAAACAAATGAAACAATTAACTCTAGTTCTTATTGAAGAGGAATCTATCTAAAATGTCCTACTGCAAAGAATGAGAGGTTCCATCGCCACAAAATTAACTATTAAGTACATTGTAACCAACCAAGTAATTTAATAAAATCACCCAAGACAAATATGGGGAAAACTGACTCCTTTGAATCTTAGTAGATTCCCACCATAAACTAGAGCTTATTTTAGAATACCACAAGTGAAGGCGAGGACCTAGAATACGAGAAGGAAAAAATTGAGAGAAGTGATGATCCACCTATGAAAATGGGATATGAAAAGTAGAAAATGGAATAACAAAGCATACAAGAGCCATTAGAGGTTTGTATAGAGAAGGTACAATAGGTTACACTATAAATATCTATCTTCCCTCTCCTAGATTTATCCATTTTAAATTCTTCCTTGGATTCCATATTGAATTGGCTCACAAGTAAATGATAAATCATTGGTGAATATTTTTTGGAAATATTGAAGTTGTTTAGCATCAACTAATAAAGTTGTTTAACATCAATTAATAAATATTCAAGACAAAACATTCAAAGGACAACAAAGAGAATCATCGAGTGGCTAACCAATTAATAAGTATACACATGAATAAGTGAACCATACATGTGAATAAGTGAAGCAAAAGTACTCAAATACACATAATCCTTGAAGTATACACATGAAAACACGTAAGTTGTAAAGTATACACTTGAATACACATAAATCATATCTATTGAACCATGGATTTATAATGCAAATATGGACACCATCGATAAAAAAGATTTGTAATAACCAAATAGCCATGTAGGCATACATCAATATATGTCAATATAAGTATAAAATATATACAAAATAGCCATATAGGCTTACAAGAATGGCATATAGGCATACAATTTCAAATATATGCAATACAAAATATATCCAAAAATTCCATATAGACATACAACATAGGACCCTGGAATCAAAAGTCAATGCCCTCCAAGCTCTCAAAACAAACTCTTGCCCTTTGTTAGTTACCCGGATGGTGATAAGTCTGTAACTCATTTACTTTGAGGTCAAGGAGTGCTCCTAGTGCTCCTCCTAGGGTTTAGTTCCTAATCAAGCCTTATCTATTACAATAACAAGTAAAGACATTAATAAATAGAAATTACATTATTAAAAATAATATATTTAACAAAATAATCACTAACCGCCATTAGATTATCATTGTCCTCAAGGGAAATATTTGCATGCCCTTGTGGTGGTGTGTTGAAGCCCTATAGAAACCATCTGAAGAGAACTTAAACTATGAATCAATAATAATTTGATTTTTCACTAACTAACAGCTATAACAATGAATGTAATTTTAAAAATTAGTAATCGGCCTCATACCCCTATGAGAGGAATCAAGGAATCTAAAGTAGAAGAAACACCAAGCTCCATTTCCCTATGAACATCTGGAGGTGTTTTCACTTGTAACATCTAAAAATAAAACAACAAATTATTCAATCACGAAAACTACAATAGTGATGCACGTCATGGCTTCTAATGTATGATATAATGAACAAAATTTTGAGTACTTATTGAACTATATATTTCTTACTATCATTCTTACTATTTTCCATATCCATAGCTTGTTCAAAAGCACCTATTTTAGGATTTTATCCATAGTAGCAAGGCAATGAACTATTTGATAAAATTCTTTGGTAGACATGTACAAAAAATGTAGTAGCATAGAGAAAGTGGTGAACTATTTGAAAAAATGCCTCAAAGATATGCAGTCTCATGGTGATGGAATTCCATGACAAACAAATGTGTCATGGAATTCCATCACCATGAGACCACATTTCTTTGAGGCATTTTTTTCAAACATTTAATTGCCTTCTTGAAGGTATTATGCTTCGATGGGGTGGATGGTATAGTGTGGTCTTGGTTATGAGATGGAGGGCGATCATGAATGAAGAGGGAGGGGTGGGGGTATGAACAAGTGGAATAAGAGGTGGAATCTTCCATGGATTGGTAAATTGAGGATGAGGATGAGGACCTTGAAAAGGATTTGGAGGGGAATTTTGGCTAAAGGCTTAGTTTCTATTCTTAAGGAAGTGAGTTGTTTGAAAAAATTCCTCAAAGAAATGTGGTCTCATGGTGATGGAATGGAACTCCATCACCATGAGACCACATTTCTTTGAATTTTTTCAAACAACTCATTTCCTTGTCTATGTTATTGCTTACTATTATTCTTTGATACATTTTTTCCAAGAATCCATAGTTTTTTGGAAAGCACATATTTTAGGCTTTTAGCCATAGCAACAAGGAAGTGAACTGTTTAATAAAATTCTTTGGTGGACATGTATGGAAAATGTGGTAGCGTAGAAAAGGTAGTGAGTTGTTTGAAAAAATGCCTCAAAGAAATTGTGTCTCATGGTGATGGACATCACCATGAGACTACATTTATTTGATGCTTTTTTTCAAACAACTCATTGCCTTGTCTATGCTATTGCTTACTATTATTATTTCATATATTTTTTCCAAGCATCCATAGCATAGACAATGTAGGGAATTTTTTGAAAAATGCCTCAATAAAAAGTGGTCTCATGGAATGCCATGAAAAGAAAATGCAATTGGTAGTTGATCCAAGTTATTACTTATGCTATGTGAAGTAGTTGCATCACTGCTTAAGTGTTGACTTTCTAAACAACTATATTATATTAGAATTTTTTCATCTATCAACATCTAGTTATTAGCTATGCAATTTGAAGTAATGCTTTGAGTTTGAAAGATGTGCAATTTGCAATGTAATCAACAATATGAATATAAACTACACAAATCTATTAAGTCAATTCATTAGTTAAAATATTTATTCTATTACCTACTTGAAGGTTCGTACAACTCCATTGGCACTAGGAGGTGTTCCCACGACACCTCCAATATTAACCTATTCAACATCCAAAATCAAATATTAGAATACCATTCATATAAAAATTCTATTCACATGTAATATTTATAATTGCTTACTAGTTACATACCTCAGTGGTAGATGCAATGGAGTAAAAGACAGGTGGAGGGTTGGTGTATCCAATATCAACACCATGACCCTAAAATTTTATTAAAATAATTAAATTAAATATGTTAATCTTACATCTCAAAAATAAAATTTAATAAATTAAATTCAATGAATAATATTTACCTGAGTATAAATGTTGAAAGCCTCATTCAAAATGTCATCTGCCATTGCTAAATCTATAACTATAGACATATCTTGTGCACCAGCCTCCTAACTGCCTATGGGGTCATATGTACATGTCGAATCACAAACTTGAAAATAATGGGGTAGAATCCTACCCATCAAAATCTCCCCTAGATAGCACTGTAATACGGGACTAGCATGCTAGATGATACTCTGGGTCAAAGATCTAATAGACTGTAGAGTGTCCACCTCAACACTCTCCTTCATGATGAAAGGGATAGCAGCATGCTCATAACATGACCTAATGAGTGCTCATTTCCCTTGCCACTGAAGATCCTAATGTGCACTTGGTTTATCCTGTGTTGACCCTCCACCTCTCCCTTGAAAGTCCCTCATATAAAAATAGCTGAGGATGAACTCACAGTAGAGTTTCCTCAAAAAATATTGGGGTACCTCATTATTGTTGCATGGTGGATGGTCAAAAACTATCAACCAGCTATCCCAAAAAAATTTCCTAATCCCTTGGTGGCTACACCAATGGATAGGAAACCTCTTGCTATTAATTTCAAAATTTTGATTTGTGCATAGGTTAGTGAATACTGAGCACAAATCATATTTATATGATAATTTATCTGCATAAAAATTCCTACACTCCTACCTCTTATCCTCCCAACCACTTAATTGCTTGCTAATTGCTTCTACATGTGTTAACATGACTTGATGTGAATTTGCAAGGGTGATTCTTTCCAAGTTTGAACTTACAGGATCATTCAACCTCGCGATTAACTCCTCAATCTTTTTTTTTTGTTTTCTATTTCCCCCATTAAATTTTGCTAAGCACTAGGAGGATGTTGAGTAGTTGTTGGAGGAGTTTGTTGCTGTGGTTTTTGAGGATTTTGTTCATGTTCTTGTTCATGAGGAGAAGGATTTTGAGGAGGATTTTTAGGTTGATTATCATCTCATACAAATTAAAAAAATGAACATCAAAAATGACAAATTTACCTATTTAACAACAAATTCACAAAAAAAATGCTTAATTATTCAACCTCCTTGTAGGGTCCAGACATCTCAGACATAATTGGCATGAAATGGAATAAAGGATTGAGAAATCGAGGCTACGGCCTAGAATGTAGGCCAGAGGTTTGGGCCGCTGGCAGAATTTTAATAGTTAAGGGCTGGATGATTTTTCATGGCATTCATTGAAATCAGAGGCTTATGTAATAACAAGTAGGGTATATTTGAGGGATGATGTTTAAAGCTTAGGTTCAACACCCAAGGGCCAATGCTAGGGGCTTCTGGGCTCGGGTTTAATGGTTTGGCGCTAGTACAGGTTGAGGGATTAGGTGGCGAGAGTGCTCCATACAGAGAGGACAAAAGGCATTGGATTATTAAGTAGTAGAGATAATGAATTAGAGAAGAGAAATTTTAAAGAAGATGAAAGACAATAGAGTGATATAAGAGACCATAGAACATAGAGGTGGAGGGACTATTAAGGAGAGAGAAAGAGGGAGTGAGACAGAGGAATGAGAATGGCTAAGTGGAGATATTTGAAAGGGGAGAGGGGTAGAAACTAAAACTTAGAAAGAGACATTGAGAATGGGTGTCTAGGGAGACATGGAAGTAGGGAGAGAGAGAAGGGTAAGATAGAATGGGAGAGAGTAGAGGGAGTGAAAGGGAAATGGGTTTAGGTAAGAGATCATCTAGAGATTAATTAGTGTCTAAAGGTTAGGGATAAAGAGAGACTGATGGCTAATGGGGAAGGAAGGCCAAAATTATTAGAGCACAAAGGTTTATAAAAAAAAAATATTTTCAAATGTGAGAAAAATTCAAAGAAGTTGTTTGTATTCATTTTAGAGAAGAAAAAATCACTAGAGTTATAACAAGCACTTGTATTTCTAAAAATGGTAAAAAGTTAATAGACCTAGCTCCAACCCCACATTTTTATATTGTAGAAATTATGCCTTTTTTAAAAAAAAAAAGAATTGGCCACTTTTTGGCATGAAATAATAGAGTGAAAATTTGATAACATCAATAAATTTCAATTTTTATGTGGGAAAAAATATTAGTGGTTAGGATAAGAGGGTAATTATGATCATTGATTCAATAAATGTAGCCAGTTTTAACGAGGAATAGTCCATGCTCAATATTAATATGGACATCATTTCAATATGGAATACTATATATAAACATTGAACAAGGAGACCTAAATTTTCCAAATCATTAGAATCATTGTGGAGATATATTTTCAAATTCTATAGGAAAATGATTTTAGAAAGGGAGAAAGCTAAGAAAAAATTCCCAAAATTTGGGTCTCATACAAATTAGATTTTGCAAATCAAATTTGTCCCAATAGGGGTATAATTTTTGTACATGTCTCACAAATTGAAGTCACAAGAAACATCAATTATTTTTTCCTAAATTATTTTCAACTCCTTAGAAACTTACCTTATTAGATAAGTTATATATATTTTTAATGTTTGTGAATTTCTAACCTAGGGAACCAACCCTAAATCCAATTTAGAAATAAAATTCAAGGCTTCAATCACATGGGGACTAAAAGTCAGGTAGGATGAGCCAAAATTGAGATAGGATTGTGAGAAATTTTATATATAGTTATTAAGCTCTCCATCAAATTGGTTAAAAATTATTATATAAACACAACATATATGAGGTTCTGTGAATCATGAGTCTTGATTTTAGAAACACAATAAGAAATTTAAAGGCTCGCTCTCACATTGTCAATAATTGATATTTTTTATGGAAATGCATAGATTAAATATAATTATTCCCTCCCAAAAAAAGAGGAATTATGATCATTGACATTCAAAGCAACTAGTAAAAAGAATCCAACTGCATTTACCACATAAACAATCAAACACTCCCTAACTTGGTAACTTTACATTGTACCAAAAGGTGATAAAAGAATGGATACAATTGAGATGATATAGGAAAGAATTATCAGAGGTTCATTTACTTAGAGTACTTATTGCTCAATCTATTGGTAATGGAGGCATTTAAGAAATATGAAATTTCAAATAAAGTGTGTCAAAGCATGTTATTTCCAAAAACAACTCAAGGAAAATATAATCCATAATTGAATATAAAAAAGTTTTGCAATTTTGAATTCTAGTGGTTAATGAAGTTTCTAGATAGGTGTTTTGTAGATGAAATGGTACAATTTATTTTCCACAACTTGAATCTTTGTTGTATTTATCATCAAAGATAAAATAAAGTGAGAGATGTGATGAATACACGAGATAAGACAATATTTAAAATCCAAGAGTGGCTGGTGACAATATGAATTTTTTTGTGATTTCTTTTGGTCACTACGCATTCATCTACAACTCAAAATTTGCTAAGCTATATCTTCAAGCTTTTTGCCTTTTTGTTGAAATTTAGTTCACTGTTTTTTATTACATTAAAAATATATAAAACAATTGGGATCCCTTATGGTGCAAAAACATTTTTACAACATGATTGATGATTAGGGTTGAGAAAGCCTTTGATTTCTACATAAATAATTTTATTATTAATATTAGCTTTTTATTCATTATAGATCACAAATCTACATGAGTAGATTTTGGATTATTCCTAAACTCCCAATTAAAAAGATTATGATAGCTATCATAACATTCAGCCTAGTAAAAAGAATCCAACTGTTCCCAATAAAAATCAAAGAATCCTATGGTTCAAATCAGCACTGTGGTAACCATTGTACCAAGGTCTGAGGATTTTGATGAAAGAAGCAAACAAAATAGAAGATAGCAAGGAAATTTGATGACCAGCTCAGGCTCTCGAATTTTATGAAAAATGCATAGAAGAAATCTTAGAGAATGACTTGAGAATTGTCTCTCTGTCCTGGTAGGCAGAAAATGGTTATTTAGAGAGTGGTATATGAAATTGCACCTTAAATGTAGTCCATGTTTGGGTTATTTCAGAGGAAACAACTCTATTTTTTTCTCAAGAATCAAAGCATATTCTGACTCATAAATGTATTTGTTGAATAGGTTTTTCCAAAAATCATCAGACAAAGTATGGACAAGAAAGAAAAATCTAGAGTTTCATGGGATTGAATGGTACTTTATGAACTATAATGATGAAATTGGATCATTATGTAAAAGAAATGCCCTATCATTAGGATTATGCATCAAAGGGTTTATAGGCTGAAAGAATGGATTAGGATTTAATGTCAAAATTTGCACATAAAAATATTGATTTTGATAAATCTTTTTGGTTGTAAAATGACTTCTATTCAAAAGTATTGTGGTTGAAGATTAAAACAACTTTGCCCTTTCTGTTTGGGAGAGGATATATATGGAACAACCACAAGGATTTGAGGTCAAAGGTAAGGAGTGCAGATTGGGTTTAATTGAAGCAAGCCTATATTATATTAAATTATAGTTTTATGGCTAGAAGGTTACATTATTAAGAAGTTAGATTTAAAGAAATAATTATAGCTTAGATTATCATTTTTAAAATATATGCTTGTGGGGGTCTAACATGGATCACATAAGGGATAAAAAAATATGAAAATTCATTTTTGAAGGATTTTCACAAAAAATCCTATGAACAAGAGATAGGAAAAATAAAAATTTTTATCTCGGCTGATTATGTTGAAGGTTGTAGAAATGGAAAGAAAACCAGCATACCTTTCCTATGAAGTCTAGGTGTGTCCAAGACACAAAAGAAAAAAAAATTTTTAAGGTACAATATGGCAGCTATTTTAATGTATGATAAATAACAAAAGCGGTACTTTAACAATATTTTTACACATTCAATTTTTATCCATATTTTTAAAATCACCGATTTAAGCCTTTTAAGTTCCATTTAAAGGAATTAAAGATTTGATCAAAACCTTAGACAACCCCCCTGTGGATAGAGTGCTAATTTTAAAAAACCCAAAGATAAGTCTCATTTACACCTATCAAAAAATGTACAATTCATCATCATGAGTATTCCATTTTTTGTAAGGATTTTTTTCCAAAAATTTAATTTTAATATTTTTTGATTATTTTTGTTATTATGTAGGCACAAAAATCAAGCTCTTTATTATGCACATGTGGAAAAATGGATTACCCAAAAATTGAAAAATATGAGTGCACCAGATATTGAAGTCCTTGAAAAAAAAATAAAATTGAATTTTGGCTAAAAAGTTAGTTTATATTCTATGGAAGTAATTTTTGAAAAACTTGATTAAAGAAAAATCATTAAAATTATCTAACCAAAACTGCTTACAATTTTTTCAAAGAATCAATTTCCTTCATTTTTTTATATTATCTTTGAAATTTTTTAAAATGTTTTTTGGAAAAAAATATTTTAGGGAGATGGAAAAGTGGTGTTTAAAAAATATATTTATAATCTATGGAAAAACCCGCAAGAAAAGCAGGTAGTGGTTTGAGCATTGGAAAAGTAAAATGGTTCTCAGGTGAAGGTACATCCAATAAATGTTTATGTTGGGGTTTTTTTAAAAGGCTATTGACTTAGATTTGGTATATAGATACTATGGAGTACCACATATATTTTTTGGTGGGACTAATGAGTTGGATGTTTTTGCAAAAATTGCTTAACGAATTTATGTGCTGCAACAAAGGCGACAAAGGAGATGATATGGTTGCAACTTTTCATGGAAGAGTTGGAAAAAAACATGCTGAAAATTACTTGTTTATAGACAACCAGATTGCTATACATTTGAATTTCATCTAAGGCAGCTAGATATCATTTCATTTGGTCAGTGTTGAGTGAATAGGTCAAGTTGGACAAGATGCATACAAATGCTAATCAACGGATATGTTTATGAAAGTGAAAAGAAGCTATCCTCTTCAGCTTCATTTGGCCTTCAAGGTTGAATTCAGGTATAACAGAGCAGCAAGGTCCAAAGTACATTTCCAGTGGAGTTGTAAGTGCAGGTGTTGTCTAGGATCAGTCTCCAAGTGGGATTAGCCTGATCAATCTCCAAGTGGAAGATATGTGAAACTGATCATGCTATACTAAAAACATTTATTCACTGAAAAAGGAAAAATTTATAAAATGCTTTGTAAAACCCAATTTCTAGAAGCTTCACCCAAAGTATTATTCATGAGATTGTAATATGTTTTGCATTAATAAAATCATTGGATGGTTGTAGTTTTGTGGATGTAGCTCAGTTTGGGTGAAATTAAATTCTTTGTGTTGTCTTGTTTCTACTATAAATGTGTTTTATTTCTCTATTTTATTGATCAAATTTGCATTTAACTATTAAATATCTTCCTTTTAACCCTAACACCTATGGGGTTTCTTAGGGATTACTTCTAACTATTACCGATTTATTAAAAAAATGGTAGCATAGTAGTATCAACCACAAATTCATATCAAGGACGCCTTGTAGTGAACTAAGGAAACCATTTTTGCATTTAATAAGCTCAAGGAAGCCATGTGTACAACTCTATTTCTACCTACCTCATATTTTTCTAAGAAAATCATTGAGGAAAATAATAGTTTTGGGTTGGCCATAAGGGAAGTACACCTATATGAGGAAAAAAATTTAGCATTTGAGTCACCAAATCATTGATAAGAGCTTGTTGAATCCTATTTATGAGAATGAAATTATGTTTATCATAAGTGTAGCCATATAATTTGAAGGAAATTTAAGATAAAGATAAATCACAATAGTCTCAGATACCTCTTGGAATAGAGGTTTTAAAGAGAAGGACCATGATGATTCTCAAATAGATTGTCCCAAATAGTTGGAGCATTAGGGAACAAAGGGTCAAGATTCACATGACTCTTAATAGGTATATCTTTGAACACCAACCTATCCTTGTGGTCTCGAGAAGGGATATTAGGAGAAGGGAAATTTTGATGGTCATAGTTATGGAGACTAGGTAAGGTGATGTTTAGGAATGTTTCTATGATCTCATGTTCTTGTTGTCTAACATCTTCCAAAGGGGAATAAAAAGATGGAAAATCAAGACTCTCAATGCTTGTATCTTCCTTCACCAAGATACCTTCATCATGAATAGGAGATGTATCAAGAGAAGAACAAGTGTGATTTTTATGATTGTCTACACTACCATTCTCACCAATGGGCAATATAATATTAAGGATTGTGTCAATGGTTTGAACATGTTTCTTAATGACCTCATCGTTGTATTCAAAATTGAACTCATAAGAGGGGATTTTGTATTTATGCAATCCATTTTTAACCAAATCAAAACCACATCTCTTGAAAGAAAACATGCTATCATGAAAAAGTGCAATGTAATGACTTAAAATGAAATGTTTAAATGCAATTTTCAGATGTGAAAGAAGGTAATTTTCTTATTACATTATTTATCAGCTTGAAAGATGAAATGTTGGAAATGCAAATGTGAAATTAAACAATGCATGAAATGGGCTAATTTAGACTAGATCTAATGAAATGCATGTTACCAAAGCTCAACCAACTAATACAGCTAGTTGATGGCAGCAAACAAAAGATTAAAAATAGGGTTTTCAATTTTGTAAAAGGTAGTTTCAGGGGTGAACAGGGACTAAGTCACCCAAGGTGGTGAATTAGTCCCAATAGGGATTTTTTGAGAATTTTTAGATATTTTTGATGAATTTTGATTTTTTTTTGTTGTATGATGCAAACCTAAGATGCTAATGCAAAATTTTAGAAATTTTCAATGATTTAAGATGCAAAAATGCTTGTAATTGAAATGATTTCAAAAATGACTACCCTAAATTGATGTTTTTGACCTAAATGCATAAAACAAATGTTCCTTAAAGTTTTTAGACTTATAGTATATGATACTAGGAGGCTTACGAAGTACATAAATGAGGTTTTTGATACTGTAATAAACAAATAAAAATTTGCACTAGGACTAAGTCACCCAGAATGGTGAATTAGTCCCATTTAGGGATTTTAAAAAAATTTCAAAAAAAATTAATGGGTTTTGATGTTGTTTAGTATGTATGACCTAAATACTAAAATAAAATGTAGTTTTTAGATATTTTGCAATGATTTAAAATGCAAACTATATATGCACTTTCACTAATCTAAAATTTTAAAACCCTAGAATGCAAAACAACACAAAACCTAATGCAATTTTGATGCAAGCTATATCTAGGATAATGAAGGATTCCAAATAAAAAAATAAAAGTATTCAAAAGTTGGGTTCACCAAAATGTGGACAATGATTTTGGATTACCCAATTGCTTTATGCTCCTTTTAGGGTTTTTCGCCTAAAAGGAGAAAGGAATGGGGTCCAAAATGTGAATTTCTACACTCAAGATTAATGTAAATGAGATGTAATGTGTCTAATTATGATGTAATAATGCACTAATCTGAAAATAACATGATGCAATGATGCAAAACCCAAGAAATGCAAAGCACTAGAAAACACGCTATGATATGCAAAAACATTAAAAAATGCAAGTAAATGATGAAATAATTGAGCAAGACTGGAGAGGTGCACCTGGAATCTGAAATATGATGTGGAGAGATTGTGGAATCTTGAAAATTTGATTGAAAATGTTTATTGGGACACTTATGCCAAGCTAGGCGACTTAGTCCTAGTTTCAGGGAAAACTACTCAGAAACCTATTTCGGCCAAATGGGTATCTAAATCTACAAAAACCTTCAAAAAATAGGTTCATTGGGACTAATTCACCATTTTTGGCAACTTATTCCACTTTTGAATTTCTAAAAATTTGAAAGTGGAAATGGAAGCCCTCAGTCTGCACTTTGGTTCCTAATAGGTGTCTACTTCTGAAACTCTGAGCTTGAAAGTGACTTTTTGTTGATATTTTGGCTTTCCAAGCAAGGAGAGTTATTCAATAAGTATTCAACCTAGTCATAAATGATCTTCAAACCCTCAAAGTGTCTGAAACTACAAACACACAATGAAAGAGAAATAAATGGTGAATGTTAGGGCATGGGGGTTTTCTTTGGTCAAACCCCTTTTTAGGTAATTAAACCAAATGAAGAAATAATGTAATGAAGCATGCAACAATGGAGGTAATACCTTTCCATGATGTTTGATCTTGAATTTATGTAGCAAAACATGAAGAATATGCCCTTGAATGTCCTTGGAAGCTATCTTGATGACTTGCAATGATAAAACCCTAGCTTTCTTAACTTGAGAACATGATGAAAGATGGATGAATGATGATGAGTTATGAAAAATTAGGTCAAGTGAGAGGGAAGGCCCTATATTTATACACAATTATGCCCTAATTCCTAAAAATACCTCATCATAGGCCGACCTTAGGTTTTAAGGAATAAAAACCCAAAAGAAATTTTATTTTATTTTGATTTTTGAGCCAAATGGGACTAAGTCACCACTAATAGCAACTTAGTTTACTTGGGAATTTTTAAATGGATTTTTGGAATTGTGATAGTTTAAATAATGTTTATCAGTTTTTCTTCAACGAGACACTTAAGTAAGGCCTGCAAGTGTATAAATGGGGAATTTAGAGCATAAAAAGGGTGTAAATATTGATGACAAGCCTAGGAAAGTGTAAAATTTTGTTACAAGACTTTACAACACTTTGAAATAGTTCTTGGTAAGGTTATTTAGGTGAATTATGATATTATGGTCTTAGAAATGTGTGAAGATGTGTTACAACACCTTTTCAAGATATCAATAAATGCATTTTATTCAATTTGTAAGGGCCCAAGACCTAATGTGGATGTGTAAAGCACCTTAGAACACCAAATCAAGGTCTCATTAAGTCCAATTTTTCATCAATTAATCCCATATCAAGAAAGTAAGAAGGGATAATGTTTCCATGTCCACAGTTCACCCCCACTTTAGTGAGAAGATGAACTTTCTTTAAACTCACACTAAAGTAGACATTCAAGAGGGGTTCCAATCGTACCAATGTAGATGGTCTAGGATAATAAAGATCAAGAAATTAGTCAAGCCCCCAAGATCCAAGATCCTAAGTCAAACCAACATGAGTGAAAAAGGACATGCAAAAGGTAAATGTTTTGTAGAAAAATGAGATACATGATCATGCAAAGACAAGAACTAGAAGGAAGAGAAGAGAAAAAATAAAAAGGTGGATCAAGTTTTGACTATTTTTCCAACACGATGTGGATCAGATCTAGGTTGTTTGTCCAAAAATGCATACTCACTCTAAGGTGAGGAAACTCTTGTCTATCTGTCGGGTGAGAAGTCCTAAGTATACTCACTCTGGGGCCACATAACTTATGGTTGTCCATAGGGTGAAAATCCACAACATACTCACTCTAGGGCCACAAAAATTTTGGTTGTCCATGGGGTGAGAAATGGGCTTCTTGTTCAACCATACCACACTTATACCTCCTAATAACTTTAATAAGGCACCACAAAGGAAAATGTTTTTTGAGCTCTATGAGGTAAACAAAACTTTGTATGCTTGACACTTATAGACATTGTAAATGCAAGATAGTTCAAGGGATTTTCAAAGGGATTTTTCTTAGTTCATGCAAGGTCTCATCTTAGGTAACATCATGCCTAATGTTTCCAAGAGAGGAAAAGTGAAAAAGGTCTCATCTTGTTTCCAAGAGAGGAAAAACACAAGGTCTCATCCTGGGAAACATTGTACCTAATGTTTCCAAGAGAGGAAATCGCAAGAAAAAGAAAATCACACAATGAAATGTGAGTGTGAATGTATGCCCCAACTTTAAAGTGGTTTCTAACACCATTACTATGAGAAATTGCTTTAAAGTAGAAGAAGGAAGAATAAGACATGAGAGCTTACTCAAAAATCCCTATGCCAACTCATATGTTTCCAATAAGAAATGTCATAAAAAAGGAAGTATGTCAAGTGCGAGCCAACTTAAGGCATGTCATCCACATTCCAAGCTTACTCTTATAAGTTCATGAAAGGTTAATGACTAGTCAAAAGAGGCAACAACAAGTGACATGCGAGGACAAGGCTACATAACCCCTTGTCCCCACTGAGTGCAGGACAAGGGTGAGCCGAAATGTTTAATGAGATGCATGCTAGAGTGAGAATCAATATCAATTAGAGGAAGTAGGTGCCCCCACAAAAGGAAGAATACCAAATTCTTGAAAATATTGGATTTTACTACTCAGAGCCTTACATTCACTAGTATAATGACCATGAACTCGATTATATGCACAAAATGAAGTCTTATAATAGAATTTATTTCAAGTTCTTGGAGGAAGGGTGATCAAGTGATCTTGGAGGAGTCTTGACAAGATACCCTCTTGATTAATGGGAGAAGGTGGTCCTGTAGTTTGTGAAAAAGATACTCCTTACTTAAATTTACAAGATGTCATGCCTACACAAGACTTGGCAGATTGCAAGATTTTGTCCTCTCCTTTATAAAATGGTGTAAAATCTAATGAATTCAATTCATGAGCATTTTGCAAGATGAAATTGACATTAAGCGAAGAGTTCATTGTTTATTTCATGGTGTGTAAAGGATGAATTTCAAGACTACCAATTTCGAAGAGTTCAAGATGGACGACTGTTAAGGTTGATTTAGGAGTATGTTTTGTGAGTGTAGATGTTGAGTGAAGGCTTGGTGATTTCTATCAAAGAACAATAACCAATACCATATTTTTTTTGTTTTGTAATAGGATCGATAGGGTTGTGGATACCTTGTTCATTAGAACCACATCATTTTCCACTATATCCAAGTTGTTTCATAAGCTCATAACCTCATCCATAAATATTTTTCATTACTTTTGGTTTGGGTGGTTTTTTGTGATTAAGCTCATCAAAGTTTGTTGTGTAATTTGTTGTCATATGTTTTGCAGTGGTTGAGGTGGATGGTTTTGAAGGATCATTTAATTTTTTTGTGGACATGACTACTTTGTCATTTCCCATATGTAAATCTATGTATATGATCTTGTAGTCATCCATGAGTGTTGGTGTGAAGTCTAAGGAACCCCAAGCATCATTTAATAGCTTCATGTGTTGTTCTTTATTTTGTTGTTGTATGGGTTCCACATGTGTAGTTTATGTTGATGTGTTTAAGGGAGTTTCTTTGATTTTCTCAAGCTATAAGACACTATAAGGTTAAGGATCGGCATCAAGGGTGTATACTTTCTTGTTGTAAATGTATTTAATTTTTTGATGAAGAGTGGAAGGCACACCTTTAATTGCATGAATCCAAAGTCTTCATAAAATAATATTACATAAAACTTCATGAGGCATAACATGGATTGGTGTATTCAAGGTGGCCACTCCAACTATAAGAGGTATAATGATCACCCCAAGCAGTTTCTTTTCAATATTGTCAAATACCTTAATAGATAAAGAATCAAGTCGAATTGTTGATTGATCAATGCCAAGAGTATTCAGAAGGCTCACACTACACTCATTAAGGGTAGAGCCAATATTTATGAGAGTTCTCTTTATCCCTATGGTTTTGTATTGAGCTATGATCATGAATGCATCATTTTTTTTTTTTTGCACATCCAAAGAGGGGAGTTCACTTTGGTGGAAAATAATGTCAACACTGTGTCCTTGAATTATAGATGCTATTTCATTTGGTTGCACATTAGAAGGGATAGGAACTTGTTGTAAGGTTGTTTTAAGCATAGTGTGATAGGTAGGTGAATTCTGAAGAAGGTCACAAAGGGATATCTTGGTGGGAGTGCTCTTAAGTTGCTCCACAAGATCATACCCCCTTAAGTAAGGAGCAAGAGGCAAGTTAGGAAAAGGTAGGGAAGTTGGGGTTGGCTATTGTGGGGATGGATTGTTTCTAGTGTGATATGTATGAGCAATGGTAGTATGACTCAGTTGTTGCAACACATTATTCTAAGGTGGGTAGAGGGTGAATTTTGGTTTGTGTTGAGTTGAAGGTTAGTGTGATGGTGGATAATGGGTGAGTTCAGGTTGTTGTTGAGTTTTTTTTTTGTGTGAATGGGGATAAAGGATGAGTTGAGGTTGAATAATATTAACATCCCTTGGCAAAGGAGATTCCAACATGAGCTCTTTGTCTTCTTCTAAGGGCATAATATCATTATTTTCAATGTTATCCTTGTCTTGTATCATGATATTCTCCCTAGTAGGAGAGTTTTTAGGAGAACTAAAAACCATATGTTCTTGACAAGTAAGGCTTGGTTCTTCCAAAATAACTTCATTGAAAATAAGGGAGTTATTAATGGTTGAATATGTTTGATTATTGATAGTGGGGAGGTGATGGGAAGACTCTATTTGATTGTCCATTGTCTCGAAGGTCTCATTCTCTTGTTCCATAATATCTACCCTAATAGGAGAGCTTGCAATATGGTCATCCAAGTTTGTAACATCATCACAAGTGGATGAGGCTTCAAGAGAAGGACCACAATGATTTTCAAATAGATTGTCCCAAACGGTTGGAGCATTAGGGAATGAAGGGTCAAGATTCACATGACTCTTAATAGGTATATCTTCTAACACCAACCTATCCTCATGGCATCGAGGAGGGATATTAGGAGAAGGATAATTTTTATGGTCATGGTTATGGAGACTAGGTAAGGTGATATTTAGAAATGTTTCTATGATCTCATGTTCTTGTTGTCTAACATCTTCCAAAGGGGAATGAGAAGATGGACAATCAAGACTCTCAATGCTTGTATCTTCCTTCACCAAGATAACCTCACCATGAATAGGAGAGGTATCAGGAGAAGAACAAGTATGATTGTCATGATTTTCTACACTACCTTTAGATCACCAATTGGAAATGTAATATTAAGGATTGTATCAATGGTTTGAACATGTTTCTTAATGACCTCATTGTTGTAATCAAAATTGAACTCATAAGATGGGATGTTGTATTTATGCAATGCATTTTTAACCAAATCAAAACCACATCTCTTGAAACAAAACATGTTATCATGAAAAAGTGCAATGGAATGACTTAAAATGAAATGTTTAACTACAATTTTTAGATGTGAAAGAAGGTGATTTTCTTATTACATTATGCATCAACTTGAAAGATGAAATGTTGGAAATGCAAATGTGAAATTAAGCAATGCATGAAATGAGATAATTTAGACTAGATCTAATGAAATGCATGTTATAGAAACTTAGCCAACTGATATAGCTAGTTGATGGCAGCAAACAGAAGCTTAAAAATAGGGTTTTCAGCTTTGTAAAAGGTTGTTTCAGGGCTGAATAGGGACTAAGTCACCCAAGGTGATGAATTAGTCCCAATAGGGATTTTTTTGAGAATTTTTAGATTTTTTTTATGGATTTGATGTTTTTTGTGTTGTAAGATGTGGACTTAAGATTTCAATGCAAAATTTTAGAAATTTTCAATGATTTAAGATGCAAAAAAAATTGTAATTGAAATGATTTCAAAAATGACTACCCAAAATTGATGTTTTTGACCTAAATGCATAAAAAAAATGTTCCCAAAAGTTTCCAGACTTATAGTATATGATACTAGGAGGCTTAGTAAGCACAAAATGAAGCTTATAAAACTGTAACAGATAATTAAAAATATAGAGTGGGACTAAGTCACCCAAAATGGCGAATTAGTCCCAATTAGGTTTTTTCAAAAATTTCAAAAAAAATTAATGGGTTTTGATTTTTTTTAGTATGTATGAAAAGAAAATGTAGTTTTCAGATGTTTTGCAATGATTTAAAATGAAAAAATGCAAACTATATGCACTTTCAGTAATGCAAAATTATAAAACCCTAGAATGCAAAACAACGCAAAACCTAGTGCAACGTTTATTTAAGCTATATCTAGGATGATGAAGGACTACAAATCAAAATGAAAAGTATTCAAAATTTGGGTTCACAAAAATGTGGACAATGATTTTGGATTACCCAAATGCTTTATGCTCCTTCTAGGGTTTTTCACCTAAAAGGAGAAAGAAATGGGGTCCAAAATGCAAATTTCTACACTCAAGATTAATGTAAATGATATGTAATATGTCTAATTATGATGTAATAATGAACTAATCTAAAAATAACATGATGTAATGATGCAAAACCTAAGAAATGCAAACTGATAGAAAACACACTGTGATATGCAAAAACATTTAAAAATGCAAGTAACTGATGAAATAATTGAGCACGACTGGAGAGGTGCACCTAGAATCTGAAATATGATGTGGAGAGATTGTGGAATCTTGAAATTTTGACTTAAAATGTTGACTAGAACACTTACGCCAAGCTAGGTGACTTAGTCCCAGTTTCAGGGAAAACTGCTCAAAAACCCATTTCAGCCAAATGGGTTTCTGAATATGAAAAAGCTTCAGAAAAATAGATTCAGTGGGACTAATTTGCCACTGTTGGAAACTTAGTCCACTTCTAAATTTTTGAAAATTCAAAAGTGTAAACGTAAGCCCTTGGTCTACACTTTGATTCCTAACAAGTGTCCACTTCTAAAACTCTATTTTTCAGGCCTGAAAGTAACGTTTTGTTGATATTTTGGCTTTGCAAGAAAGGAGAAGTCTTCAACAAGTCTTCAACCTAGTCATCAATGATCTTGAAACCCTCAAAGTGTCTAAATCTACAAACACGCAATGAAAGAGAAAGAAATGGTGAATGTTAGGGCATGGGGGTTTGCCTTGGTCAAAACCCCTTTTTAGGTAATTAAACCAAATGAAGAAATAATGTAATGAATCATGCAAAAAAGGAGTTAATACCTTGCCATGATGTTTGATCTTGAATTTCTAAAGCAAAACATGAAGAATCTTCCCTTCAATGTTTTGGAGTATAGTTAACACTGAGAGGGGGGGTGAATCAATGTTAACAATCAAATTAACTCTTTTTATTTATTTTAATAATTTTTAGATCATGAATGAAATTATGAAATATAAATCAAATGAATAGATAATGAACAAACACATATAAAAGATTGACACATATATTTTCTTGAGTGGAAATCCTCCTGGGGAATAAAGCCACTCGAACTTGGCCTCACTGGCTGATTTATCTCACTAACAATGATTATATCTCACTAATAGTCTTATAGTGGTATCTCAATGATATTATTTTGAAATGTACAAGTATAAAAGAATTTTAAATATAGAATTGATCTTTGTTTCAAGAATTACATACCCTATTCTGCAATGACCTCAGAATCAGAGTTAATTTGATTGTTAACACTGAGAGGGGGTGAATCAGTGTTAACAATCAAATTAACTCTTTTTATTTATTTTAATAATTTTCAGATCATGAATGAAATTATGCAATATAAATCAAATGAACAGATAATGAACAAACACATATAAAATATTGACACATAGATTCTCTTGAGTGGAAATCCTCCTGGGGAATAAAACCACTCGAACTTAGCCTCACTGGCTGATTTGTCTCACTAACAATGATTATATCTCACTAATAGTCTTATAGTGGTATCTCAATGATATTATTTTCAAATGTACAAGTATAAAAGAATTTTAAATACATAATTGATCTTTGTTTCAGAATTACATACTCTATTCTACAATGACCTCAGAATTAGAGTCAAAAATTCCAACTACACAAAACAATATATATCGCCTTTCTAAAAAATATATTATGTTACTTTCAAAATCTATCATCATTTAGAATGTGAGCACAATAAAGTATTTAACATGTTCTCTATTCTCAAAAATAGAATTGAGAAAACCTTTTAGAAAAAAAAACTAAATCACAAACTTCCATTGAAAAACTGAAACTGAAACTGCCTTTTCCAGTTGTAAGAACAAATTCTCTTAAACAATGCTTAACCAAACTCTCGAGTATACAAAATCCATCTGATATGTGCAACATCCACCTTTCCAAAACGTATCAAGAATAATCAACAAGTAACTGTCATTATTTAACTTAGAAATCACAAATTCCCAGATAAACACAATGAACCCCATTACAACTAATCAGTATATGAACAACAAGATAGATCTAATGAACACAAGAAAAAATGATAAAGATTGTACCTGGAGTCAGAAGTGTACAATCATAACTTCACTATCTTTCTCTTCACTATAACTTCTTGTCCCCTCAAAAACCATTGTAATCAAATTCTAAAACAAGTCTTTGCTTACCACTCTCACCATGATTATGGTAACAAACCCTATATAAAAAAAAAATGAATCAATCATCTATGCTCATCGAAGCTTCATAGAAGTTTTTTGATTTCGACATAATGTCTTTTCAAGTTCGGGTATTATGATGGGAAAAATTCCCATTTAACAAACAAAAATAATCTCCACTAACAATGTAATGATCACATTATATTTTGACTTTATAAAAGTTATCATTGCAACCTTTTGCCATTTCATTATTATCTTTGAGAGAACAAACTTTTCCACCTACCAATGATTTCCTAACAATGATACCCATATTATATTTGCAATCACCAAACCTTATTTGTATATGCATTATGGCAATGTGTTGCCTTATGATAATGTAATGTTCCTTTTGAACATGCTTTGGATAAACAACTTATCATTCACCTAAATGTTGTTATCATGAAGTCTTAAAAAAAAACAATGCCAAGATATATAATATGCAGATGGACTTTATAATATCAAACTAAAAATTGATCAATATGTCAAGTTGACTATAACCAAACTATGAAATATATCAATCACTAGAATATGCCAAATGCAAGTGATGATGCCAAGATAGATCAGAATAGACATATAAACTCATGCAAGAAGAATTGTACTAAAATATCATCATGTGCACAACCTAATACCTCAACTTTGGTGTTGTGACATTAATGCCAAATAATACTAAGGAACACCAAACTCCCCCTTTGGCATTGATGTCAAACACAAAAGTTAATCAATAATATCATAGATACAATATACCTGTCCTGAACATGATGATTGCATGAAGTACATATCCATCCTGTCACATATCAAAGAAACCATTAGATACAAATTAAGAAACTGCATAATCAGAGCATATCAATGAAGATGTTGAATAAGAACAACATTGAACAAAGCATATCACTGATCAAAAAACATATCACTGCCATAACATAATCTGAACTGAACACTGCAAAATAAACCTCCAAATTCTCCCCCTTTTGACCCAATTCCAAAGGAAAAGAAACTGAACCAAACATGAAATGTGCTCATAATACCAATAAATACTAAGGGATAAAAGAATATGCATGAACTTCTCCCCCTAACTCCATGAACTAGAGTTATCATGGAAGAGAATTGATGGAAACAATGCCAATCTTATCTCTTAGAGTCTCAAATAGAGCTTTAGCAAGGGGTTTGGTAAATATATCAGCTCCCTGATCATTGGATGCCACATAATCTAGGACAACTTCATTTTCCAACACCTTTTCATGCAAAAAATGATACCTTATATCAATATGCTTAGTTCTAGAGTGTTGCATAGAAATTTTGGAGATATTAATGGTACTTGTATTATCACACAAAATGTGAACAGGTCTAGCAACATCAACCTGTATGTCTTTCAAGGTCTGAACCATCCAAAGTACCTGAGTACAACAGGTAGCAGTTGCTATATATTCTACCTCAGGAGTTGACAAGGATATTGAATCCTACTTCTTGCTATTCCAAGCTACTAATCAACCTCCAAGATAGAAGGCACCCCCTGAAGTACTTTTCCTATCATCAATATTTCCTTCCCATTCAGCATCAGTGTAAGCAACCGATGTGAAATCACTATGTTTAGGGTACCACAAACCAAAATCTATTATTCCAGCAACAAACTTCAAAATTCTTTTCACTACATTCAAATGTGACATCTTAGGTGTAGATTGAAAGTGTGAAACCAAGCATACATAATGCATAATATCAGGCCTTGTGGCATCCAAATATAAGAGACTACCAATCATGGATCTATACAAGGTATGATCAACATCAGGCTGATCAACTTCCTTTGAGAGTTTGCAAATGGTTTCCATAGGAGTCCCAACTGGTTTACAATCAATCATCTAAAACGTTTTCAACATTTATTTAGCATATTTAGTTTGTGAAACAAATATCCCTTTATCAAGTTGACTAACTTGAAGACCCAAAAAGAAAGAAAGTTCACCCATCGTCAACATTTCAAATTTGGACTTCATGATTGCAGGAAATTCAAAGCACAAATCAACATTATTACTACCAAATATAATGTCATCAACATAAAAAACAACTATAATGTTGTCACCCTTCATTTTGAAGTATATATTGATGTCTACAACACCTTTTGAGAACCCTTGTTCATGTAAATAGGTATCTAATTTTGAATACCAAGCTCTCGGAGCTTGTTTTAAACCATAGAGGGCCTTTTTCAGCCTGTATACATAATGTTCTTTACCTGTAATAGGAAAGCCTTTAGGCTATTCCATATAGACTTCTTCCAACAAGTCACCATTCAAAAAATCAGTTTTAACATCCATTTGATACACTTTAAAACCTTTATACATAGAATAAGCTAGAAACATTCTAATTGCTTCTAACCTAGCCACAGGAGCAAAAGTTTCATCAAAGTCCAATCCTTCAATTTGAGAATAACCTTTGCAAACTAGTCTAGCTTTATTTCTAACTGTGTCCCCTTGTTCATCCAACTTATTCCTAAAGACCCATTTTGCACCAATGACATTTTTATTTTCAGGTCTAGGAACTAGTTCCCAAGTTTTATTTTTCTCAATTTGTGCAAGTTCTTCATGCATAGCCTTAACCCAACAACTATCACTACTAGCCTCAGAATATGTCTTAGGCTCTATTTCTGAAATCAAAGATAAATAAACTTGTTCATCATTACCTTTTGTACCTGAAAGCTTCCTTCTTGTTTGAACTCCTTTTGTCATATCTCCAATAATCTGACCAGAAGGATGATTCTTTTTCATTAGCCTAGAAGATAACTAAGAGGAAGATTCAACAATTTCATCACGCACATTTTGTTTAGTTAATTGCTCAGGTTCTGTTGAACTTGAAAATTCATTTTGATTTTGCAGATTTTTATGAGGTGTCTGCACAATAAATTCATCATCATCATCAATATTCTTTTGTTTTTCACAATTTTGCAAGGTTTCATCAACCTTAACATTGGTACTCTCCACATTTTTCCTTAATCTTTTATTGTAACACTTATATGCTTTACTGTGTGTAGAATATCCCAAAAATATACCCTCATCACACTTTGATTCAAAAATTCCAATGCTATCATTTTCTTTCTTTATAAAGAACTTGCTTCCAAATATTTTAAAATATCCCACATTGGCAGTCCTACCATACCACAATTCATATTGTTTATTTTTTTTATTAGTCCTTAACTGAACTTTGTTCAGAATGTAAACAGCAGTATGCACTGCCTCTTTCCAATATGTGTTTGACAGAGCTGCATCATGTAACATAGCTCTTTCCATTTACTTCACTGTTCGATTTTTGCGTTCAACAACACCATTTTGTTGTGGTGTCCTAGAGGCTAAATATTGCCTCTTTATTCCATGATCTTCATAGTAATCAACAAATTCCTGAGGTATATTCACCTCCTTTGTCTAACCTAAGACACTTGATTTTCAAATCAGATTCATTTTCAATCAACTTTCTGAAAACTTTAAACTTATGGAAGGCCTCTCCCTTATGTATCAGAAATGTTACCCAAGTCATGCAGGTATAGTCATCTATAAAAAGCGTGAAATGCCTTTCATTATTCAAGGACTTAGTCCTTGTTGGACCACATAAATCAATGTGAACAAGCTGCAAAAGTCTAGTTGATGTGTATTCTTTAGTTTTAAAACCTTCTCTAACTTGTTTTCCTTCCTGACATTCCTTGCGGATTTGATTATCTGGTTTAGATATTATAGGCATGTTTCTAAAATTTTGATTTTTTCTTATCTTTACTAGATTTTCATAGTTAATATGACCAAATATTCTATGCCATAACTTAGACTCATCAATTTGACTCATGAAAAAAACATTACTTTCTTGCTTATTATTTGAGCTCTCTTGCAAATAATACACATTACCATTTGTTTTGAAACATGCTGCTATTGTTTTACCAGATTCTCTTTGAATTTCACACCCTAAGGAAAAGAACCTTATATCAAATCCATTGTCACAGATCTAGCTTACACTCAATAGATTATGAGTTAATCCTTCCACATAATAAACATCATTGACAGGGATTTCATTTTCAAGAAAAATAGTATCTTTTCCCATTATGGAAATACAGTGATCATTCCCAAACTTAACAAAGCCATCAGGATAATCCTCATAGTCTATAAACCTGTTTCTCTCACTAGTCATATGATGAGAGCAGCCACTATCGAGAACCCAAAAGTTTCTCTTAACAGAGTGAAAGGATTTTTCAACTATCAGGGCTTTAACATCTTTAGGCCTCCAAACAAGTTTAGTTCCATTAGTTCTATTTGACTACACTCTTAAACCATATTTACAAAATGCTGCTATATGACCTACTTCATTGCATCTATAACATTGAAGATTGACAAGAAATTTATTGAGATTTCCATTAACAATATTATAACTTATTTTAGACAAAATCTTGCAAGTACTAGCCTTATGACAAAATTATTTACAATTGAAACAATAACCATTGAAGTTAGAATTTTCATCAGAAATCTTACCTTTTCCTTTCCCAACTTGATTTGAACATTGACCCTCACCAAGAGAGGCAAGCTGATTTCTCAGCTTGACAACTTATGCCTCCAAAGAGCAGCATCTATTCTCCTTGTGTTTTAGTCTTTCTTGAGTTATCTCAAGAAATTTTCTAGTTTCTTCTCTTTTAAGAGTCAAGTCAGAAATAATCTATACACTTTTATGATCTTTATCTTTTAAGATAACTGCTTCTTTTCTCAATTTCTTAATTTCTTTGAGAGCAGATTTCAATTCTCCCTCAAGATCAATTTTTGATTCAAAATTGGATCCATCTTGCTTTATAGGAACAACTTCAACCATAAATAAAATTTCTTCAGTTTCATCACAAGATTCAACTGAATCACTATTAGTCACATCAACATAAAGACTTTTCTTCTTTTTAAAGGTATTTCTCTTTTTGAAGTTTGGTTGCTTTTTCTTTGAGTACCTTTTATTGTTTTCATCATCACTTTCAATATCTTTGTTAGGGAAGTTTGCAGCATATTGTCCTATCTTTCCACAATTAAAGCATTTAAAGGGTAATTTCCCTTTATACTTGTTTGAGCCTCTTTTCAATTTACTTACAAAAGATAACTCTATTTCATCTAAGGTGTCAGACTTAGCTTTATCATTATCCTTTTTAATAGCTTTAAATGTAGATCCTTACTTACAAAGCTATGTTTATTCAATCTCATTTCATAAGCAGTGAAGAAACCATGAAGATCATCAAGAGTTATCGTATTAATGGTTCTTTCTTCAACTGCTGCAATATTTGGATCAAACTTGGTGGGTAAAAATCTCAAAAAAAATTGAACAACCTTTTCAGGAAGGTCTTCTCCAAAACCTCTGATTTAATTTACACTTTCTTGAATCTTCAAGAAAAAATCAGCAATCTTCTCATCTTCAAACATTTTTAGACTTTCAAACTTAGATCTAAAGTTCTGAAGGTTTGCTTCTTTAACTTTCTCATCACCTTCATAGATGGTAGAAAATTTATGTAACGCCGGTGTGAACCCCAAAGGACAACATAATGTCGCACTAATAATTTTTGTTAAACTTTTTTTTTTTTGAAGTGAGTCATTGTGTAAGATAAGCTTGTACATTTGTCACATAAAAGAAATTATACATTTACTAATTCATCTACATCCTCTGGGGTACACGAGATGGTCATTACAATTCTGAAACTTTAATCAAATGCAAGCAAATGAAAATTGAGACTACATAATGATAACATACAATCATTAATGATCACATGTGAATTAAACAATACACCATTTTATAGAATTCAGTTCACAATTCCATAATACAATAGTGGAGCATATTTCCACAGATACAATATATCAGATAATGGCTATCACATAAAATTTACAAGGATAGAGTAATACATTACAACTATTTTCAAGAGTACATTACATTACTTCAGGAGTCCATATGCCTCCTATCATGCAGAGGAAAAGATACATCCAATACAAGGTTACATAATGGAACATAGTACAAAAGAACTGAGGTAGAGTCCTGGATTAACTGCATCAACCCACACTCGGACTGGGGACCCAATGGGGTGCATAGCACGTTCCACCCGACCATGTGGACCCGAAGGCCCACCCCCCGTGCTAGGAGGTGACAAGAAAGGACCCACGACCAAGACAGACAAGCAGAATGATCACAAGACCAACTAACAAGGTCAACCTCAACATGACATATGACAATCTCAATGACCATTTACAAGGTAATTGCTTCCAGAGGAAAATGAAGGAAAAGCAAGGGATGTATCAATCATAAATAATCACAAATGAATGTGTGAGCGAGGCATAACCCCTCTCGCTCATAGTCATGGCTAAGGCAACCAGATCATAGAACAAAGTACACCCATGAGAACTTAAAATAGGAATACGATCAAAGGAAACACAAAGGTTTATACATGGGAAGATTCAACACAAAATGGGTTTCTCATCACGTCTAGAAGCCTAACAACATACCACCTATGACTATCCATCAGAAAGTAACTTAACATTCGAGTTCCCATCATATCCAAATCATGTCTAGACATAAAACTACCTCAAAAGTGAAATAAAACAAGAGGAAAATATGATCAACATATATTCACTAGTATGCATAAAGAATCAAATCCAAAGAGTATTTAGGATGAATAAATAACTAACTACATGTTCAAGATAACCTATAATGTCCATTCACTTAAACGTAGACACAATCCAATCCTACTAAAGATAATGAAGAGGCTAATTAAGTAATTAACTATAACTAAATGTATTTCCACCATGAAATCTTTTAATTAAATAAGCACTATGAAACCCTACAGTTGGTAAACCTTCAGATTTATCTTTAATTTAAGATTCCTAACTTAAACCTTTATTTACATATATAATGTAATTTAAACACACCAATGCTATCTTGACGAATACCATTAGCTGCAATTATACTTCATTATCTATTTACCTCCTATCAACATACTTATTATCTTTGCTCTTAATATTATCACCATTTATTATAGCCAAAATTGCTTGATATACTTGATCTATTAATGACATTAGCATAATTGCAATACAACATTAGCATTATTGTTGATGTACCACATTATCATTCATTTTACAAATATTTTATATTTGATAAAAAAAAGAAGAAGTAAATAATCCTCTTAGAAAATAGAAACATTAAATTAATCTTAAAATTAGAATTTAATTTATCTTTAATAATTATCCTTTATAAGAAAATTATAAATATAATTAAAAATCAATTCTAAAGATATAAATTGAATTACCTTTATTTAAATATTTAAACTATCTTTAAATAAATGTAAGAACTTCTTTAAGGGGGGAGGTACATGTATTTAGCTAAGACCTAATTAGAGTAATCTTTAAATCTACAAGGAAAAGTTTACATGGTAATTAAGAAACATGGCACATGGCTTTTCATGGATTTTCTAATTCAAGACAATAAAGTATATGAAAGAAGCCCTATTTTTTTAATTAAAGATGTTTTTACCTAAATTCCCTTTTGGTAAAGGCACCGGTATTACAAAAGGATAGAATACCATCTAGCGTTGATTTATTCATGCAACGATATAGACATCATGCTTAAAAAAAAAATCAAGGACTTCCGTCAAATACGGAATGGAAAGGGTAGGTGTCTACACGGTAAAACTTTGGTAACCTAGATTGCAAATAATATGCGGCAAGGATGGATGGATTTTTAATGTATCACTTGGTTTTCAGAATTTGCAGTTGCAGACTGGTTACCCCCAAAGCATAGAATTATTCATCGCTCCTTGCTGACACTATGGTTGTTAAGGATAAAGGCATGAAAATGCAACTCGTGGAACAGTTGACTGAGATAGTTCTAGTTTCTACTGACTGCCTTCTCATGAAAACTCATTCATATTATAATCTTGCACGACCTTATCATAGTATAAGTGATTATGACATCATAGAATGCTACTACATGGCATCAGTCAAGAAATGCCAGAGGTCACAGGATTTTGTGTTACCATTCTTGGGCTGGGACAGGTTACGAATGGAATAAGAGAGATTATTTAAACCTCTACAACATTCTAATTTCGAGTACTGCAGATGTGACCAATTGCCAACGAAATCAGAAAGGCTTTTTACACCTCCAAAGTCTTATGTGTTCAAGTGTTATGGTTGTGACAGGATGTAAATGGTATCAGAAACATTATTCAAAACTTTATACACCCCCTAAGGCCTAACACTACAGCAATGAAAGATTGCTGATGGAATCAAGAGGCTATTTACACCTCTATAGGCTTTGCAAGGAAGCCCTCAAATCTTGAAATTATAAAACTCACTTATTCGCATCCTAACATTGTAAGCTTTGCTTGTGTTTTCAGTGTGAGCGGACTGGTAGGTTAAGAGGATGAGGGCTGCACAACTTCACACAATAGCGACCCTTAATGCATTACATAGATAGCGGATTATTAGGTGTGTTGGCTTACCTTTATGTTGCTCTGAGATATGAGCTAGGAAGGATAAAGGGTGCCCTGATGATAAAACCTAGATGTGCACATAATAATCTTGGCTGAAATTTACTTTTCTTTAATAGACATGCTCTAACACCTTTGTTAAGCCTTACTTTCAGGCTGCAAATTTGCCAACTAGGAGAAGTGAAAGGTAATTATCAGAGAGAGAGTTTGGGGAAGACCCCAACACCATGGCAGCAGGAAGGATGCAAGAACAGGCAGGTGAAACTGATTAATGGAATCCCTCAAAGACTTGTGGTCAGGCAGAAACCATAATATCTAATTAGCCTTAAATTTTTTACAATACCAACCTTACAAAGGAAAAATCATCAGCAAAACAACCACCACTATTAATAGAAACCTAAAACAGAGTATTCAACTCAGAATTCTACTGTAAAAATACAAAGCATGTAGCAAAGAAACAAAATCTATGGCCTATACACATTCAAATGAAACCATGAGCGAAGCTTAGTTCGGTAAATCAACATTACTCAAACCTGATTTCGCTATTTCTTTTCCTTCCTTGAATTAGCTATAGATACTAAAGAAACATGCCCCCTCTTTTCTTTTCTTCCCCCCTTTTTCTACAGACGTGACTACTAGAAATGTATATCCCTTTTCTTTAAGCACAACCGTCCTTCCCAGAAAAGCATGCAAAGAGTGAAAGTAAAGATCCGGCACCTGTTTCCCCGAATGCCTTCCAAAAAGAGCTTTCCAAGGCTTCATTAATGTAGGATATAATCTGTTGCTAAATATTCAATGAAATATGTTATTGCACCTAAGACAATGCGCCACCTTTGCTCCGCATAAATGCCCCACGTTACCAAAATTAGATGGATTACTGCTCACCTCATATGATAAACAATTGTTTTAAAATAATGTTTATTAACTTTGAGTCCCTCAAAGTTATTCATTAAGCAAATATTAATCTTATATTTTTTTTAAACATATTTAATGTCATACATTAATAATATTAAATGTGTTTTCATTTTCCTTAATCTCTAAAACTATTGACACAAAATTGCCAACTACCATTTATATTATTTTACTAATAATAGTAATAATAATAATATTTATTTTGTTTGACATTATTTATTATTATTATTTTACTTTATTAGTAATCTCTAGATGAAATAAAAATGACTTATATTTCTCTTATTAATTTTATGAAGGAATTGATTCAATGAAAGAATAATTGAATAAATATTATATATATATATACAAATATTAAAATTTTCAATTTAAACTTCTTAAATCAAATAACATCCTCTTTCTACGGCTCACATAACTCAATGGCATGATTAAAAATGAAATCTCAAATAACACTTACACATAAATCCAAAGAGACCGATTTAGAGGGGTGCCTAATTTATCCCATATGGATTTTTCATTCTTACAGTCCATTACCTTTGTCAGGACATCATTAGTGAGTCCACAACAAATAGCATTTTCAGCCTTTGCATTGCAATCATATGCTCATTTATCATCAGCATCAGAAGGGGCTGATGCAGCAGTATATGCATTTTCAACTACTTCCCACACATCATATCCTAGAGAGGTAATATTCTTTTGCATCCTAAACTTCTAGAAGGCATACCTAGTACCATCAAATAGTGGTGCTCTGGTTGTATACAAGCCTTCTTCCATTGCCATTAGTACTCCTGAGCAGGATCCCCTAGTTGACTCAACAACAAGGTTTGGCTTTGATACCAATTGTTGGAGTAAAGTTAACACTGAGAGGGGGGGTGAATCAGTGTTAAAAATCAAATTAACTCTTTTTATTTCTTTTAATAATTTTCAGATCATGAATGAACTTATCCAATATAAATCAAATGAACAAATAATGAAAAAACACATATAAAATATTGACACATAGATTTTCAGAGTGGAAACCCTCCTGGGGAATAAAACCACTTGAACTTGGCCTCACTAGCCTTATCTGAAAATAATCTTTGTAAAAAGCCTCACTAGCTAATTTTTCTCATTGACAATGATGCTATCTCACTAATAGTCTTATAGTGCTATCTCACTGATAGTCTTTTGAAATGTACAAGTATGAAAGAATTGTAAATACAGAGTTGATCTTTGTTTCAAGAATTACATACTCTATTCTATAATGACCTCAGAATAAGAGTCAAAAATTCCAACTACACAAAAAATATATATTTCCTTTCTGAAACATATATTATATTCCTTTCAAAATCTATCATCATTTAGAATGTGAGCACAATAAAGTATTTAACATGTTCTCTATTCTCAAAAATAGAATTGAGAAAACCCTATAGAAAAAAACTGAATCCCAAACTTCCATTGAAAAACTAAAACTAAAACTGCCTTTTCCAATTGTAAGAACAAATTCTCTTAAACAATGCTTAACCAAAATCTCGAGTATACACAATCCATCTGATCTGTACAACATCCACCTTGCCAAAACGTATCAAGAATAATCAACAAGTAATTGTCATTATTTAACTCAGAAATCATAAATGCCCAGATAAACACAATGAACCTGATTACAACTAATCAGTATTATGAGCAACAAGATAGATCTAATGAACACAAGAAAAAATGATAAAGATTACACCTGGAGTCAGAAGTGTACAATCAGAACTTCTTCCCTGTCTTGCTCTTCATTGTAACTTCTTGTCCCCTCGAGAAACATTGTAATCAATTTTTGAAACAAGTCTTTGCTTACCACTATCACCATGATTAGGGTAACAAACCCTATCAAAAGAAAAATGAATCAATAATCTATGTTCATCGAAGCTTCATAGAAGTTTTTTGATTTCAACATAATGTCTTTTCAAGTTCAGGTATTATGATGGGAAAAATTCCCATTCAACAAACAAAAATAATCTCCATCGACAATGCAATGATCACATTATATTTTGACTTTATAAAATCTATCATTGCAACCTTTTGCCATTTCATTGTTATCTTTGAGAGAAAAAAAAATTCCACCTACCAATGATTTCCTCACAATGATACCCATATTATATTTGCAATCACCAAACCTTATTTGTATATGCACTATGGCAATGTGTTGCCTTATGATAATGTAATGTGCCTTTTGAAAATGCTTTGGATAAACAACTTATCATTGCACCTGAACGTTGTTATCATTAAGTCTTAAGAAAAATAATGCCAGGATATATAATATGAAGATGGACTTTATAATATCAAACTAAAAACTAATTAATATGCCAAGCTGACTATAACCAAACTGTGAGATATATCAATCACTGGAATATTCCAAATGCAAGTGATGATGCCATGATAGATCAGAATAGATATATAAACTCATGCAAGAAGAAATTTGCTAAAATATCATCATGTGCACAACCTGATACCTCAAATTTGGTGTTGTGACATTAATGCCAAATAATATTGAGGGACAACAAAATGTCCTTGGAAGCTATCTTGATGACTTGCAATGATAAAACCCTAGATTTCTTGACTTGAGAACATGATGAAGGATGGATGAATGATGATGAACTATGAAAAATTAGGTCAAATGAGAGGGAAAACCCTATATTTATACACAATTATTCCCTAATTCCTAAAAATACCTCATCACAGGCTGACCTTAGGTCTTAAGGAATAAAAACCCAAAAGAAATTTTATTTTATTTTGATTTTTGAGCCAAATGGGACTAAGTTTCCACCAATGGTGACTTAGTCCACTTGGGAATTTCTAAGTGTATGTCAAGAATTGTGATAATTTAAATAATGTTTATTGGGTTTTTCTTCAACAAGACACTTAAGGCGTGTAAGTGTATAAAGGAGCCATTTAAGGCATAAGAAAGGTGTAAATATTGTTGAAAAGCCTAGGAAAGTGTGAAATTTTGTTACAAGACTTTACAACAGTTTTAAATAGGTCTTGGTAAGGTTATTTAGGTTAATTATGATATTATGGTCTTAGAAAAGTGTGAAGATGTGTTACAACACCTTTACAAGACATCAATAAATGCATTATATTCAATTTGCAAGGGCCCAAGACCTAATGTGGATGTGTAAAACACCTCACAACACCAAATCAAGGCCTCATTAAGTCTAATTTGTCATCAATTAATCCCATATCAAGCAAGAAAAAAGGGATACTTTTTCCGTGTCCACATATTCCATTAGTTTTTACTCCACCTAGGATTATATATAATAGTGTTACAAATATCGTTTGAAATATTCAATTCCCCTTCAAGTGAAAAAAATGCTAAACATGACCTCAAAATTTCTCTCATTTACTAATAAAATCTCTCAAGCCTTTAATTAAAAATAGTATGGTTTTAATAAGAAACCTCTTGACTATATAAAATCACCTCACATTATTCAAATTTCTTATAAAAACCCTTATATTTTTTATATTTCTAATCATTTACAAATATTCTACTCATACGAGCATCAATATGAAACCATTAAAAACTCTTCAAAGTACAACAATGAGACTAATACTAGCTCCTTTCAAGCAACCACACTAGAAACCACCTATAGAATATCAAGAGTCACAAATTAGAAATCCACTTATTTAGAAACCTTCACACTAGAATCCAACTACATGGAAGACCAAGAGTCATAACTTAGAATTTCATATTATATGCCCCTTTGAGATTTGAACTTGGGTCTCCACAATGATAACTCAATGCTTTAAAAAATTAATCTCAACCCTTTGGAAAAAACCCTTATATTTAAGAGAAAAGTTCAAATATCATTATAGAATCGACATAAAAATTATTTAGGAGAAATTATACAACATGAAAAAATGTCAAACAACAAGAATATGGGATCTATTCAACCATGTACCATGAGTACATTATGTGAGAGCATGCAAGAATTGATAATAAGGATTGATATTTAAATGGTCACACACACATGGGAATGGAAACTTCATTTTTGTGACAAGATGAGTAGAGTAGAAATTAAAGAGTTTTGATCAAAGGATAAGAAAATATGTTATAAAAATAAAAGTAGATTTCATATGATTTGAATTATGTTATTTATTGGAAACCCTAGACAAAGAGGAGTATTTTATTACAAAATGGAGGCTGGAAAACCTGTTTAGATACTAAAATAGACCTATTAATGAAATGCAAAGGAATGGTTGATAAGATGAATTGGATGGGAAATTAAAAACCAAGAAAGTATTTAATGAAAAAACTTGTATTATGTTCATATAAAATGTGATATAATATACATATTTTATAATATGAAATACAAGTACTCAATTCATTTTCTAGATGATTGTTTAGCTTCTAGTGTATTGAGAAATATAACATATATTATAATACTTTACTGGGTGTGACAACACCTAGGATTACACATAATAATACTACACGAGAGATGTGTCCAATGGAAACCACTAGCAAAATGGTGATACAACACTACTTTCTACACCTCATCTAAAATCTCTCCATTTCTAGCATTATATGGGTACCATCCATCACCTCTTCATTATAGGTACACCCAAAGTTTCAAGAAATTGAAGAATACATTCAATACTAGCAAGAGGTAATCTATATTCTCAAGGAGAACTTAGGTACACCCAAAGTTTCAAGAAATTGAATAATACATTCAATACTAGCAAGAGGTAATCTTTAGTCTCAAGGAGAACTTGGAACTCACATAGAATAGAATAATGTACAAAATTGATCAAAGTTATAGTGAAATAAATTAAGTGGAAGATTAGGTCATTGCATGATTACAACCATACAAGGAAATGTCACTAAAACAAAAAAAGAAGGATAATAAGCTAACACCCAAGCATCATGAACATTATATATAGTTTTATATAAATTAGTATTGCAACATACAAATTGGAGTTACCTAAGTCAACAATTCAATGCATCTAGTCTTCCATGTTTCCTAATTGAAGAATATTATTGGAAAAAGTGTTTCACCCCAAATAGAGTTACTAAAGCTTGATGGGAATGAAAGCATTATTTTAAAACTAGAGGGAACCCTTCAAGCATACACTAAGAAGTTGTATATATGAGAGTGATTATATATTATCTAACCAAATAGAAGAATTTTTCTATTGAAGTGCTACATGGGAAAATTAATAATCCATTCAAAATAATCCCTAGTTGATCCACATTGAGGATAACACTTCTTTAAAAGGCGGAATGTCATTCCTTTGACAAATTGATTGTATTAGGATATTTTTGCCTAACTTGTGGAGAAATATAACCCTTAATTAAAATTTATGATCATCTATATAGTCTTATATAAGTAGTTAGGTTAACCAAGGTGGAGTCCATGGAATAAGTATGGTATGTATAGCAGGTAGTAGTTAGTTTATTACACTCATACTCAAAATTCTATTCTTTCTTAAAAATTTAGAAGTTGCCCCCTTGAAGAGGCTTATTACCATCAAGTATTTACAAGTGGTTCCTACTATATTTCAAAGTATTTTTTGTTTCATTATTCTCTTGAAATAAGTTATTTCATTTCAATTAATGTGATTCTAGAGTAAGGTATAATATTTGTTTTTAATATATTTATATATTGATATAAAAAATTTCTTTTAATACTTGTGCATGTAGATACTATAGATGTGAAGATGTTTAACATATAAATATTGGTAAGGAGGTTTGACACCCTTTAGATATCAGAGAAGAGGCCCAATCTCTTCCTTTCCTTGATTCATATGATAATATTATTAATTTATATGTGAAGAAGAAAATTCCTAAGAATAAGCTATAAAAAAAATTTAAGATTGATTGAAAAATTAAGAAATTGAGATCATTTATTAATACTTCATAATGACATATAAGTATTAATAATACACAATATTATGCTTTGCATATTTCAAAATCTCAATTAAGTACTCATTTGTTCTACCTTTGTTACTGAGAACTATTTCAATTTTGTATCACTAGAATCATAGTCTACCTGAAACACTATAACATATTGGAAATATTTATGCTATTTGATTTTTTACTTTCTTATTTAAAAGTCTTTGTGGTATAAATAATAACCATTTCAAATCCTATCACCTATCAATATATATATGATTGGCACACAAATACTACTAAAGTTACTAATAAAAATCATGTAGGAACCAACCAATCCATCAAAGCTTATGGATTCAAATAAAACTTGCAAGAGTTGTTAAAATAGAAGGTCTAGTAGTGGCTATATGTCTAGCTTATTTACTAGTGTAGTGATTTGGATGAGTATGTGATAAGCTATGGCCATTTTATCCACACCAAATATAGGTTACATGGTAGCTACTAAAACCTATAAGGATTCAATTTGTCAGTTTAAATTATGTTTATACGTTGAGCTCCATCATAAGGTAATTAGAGTTTATTGTGATACTTAAAGTTTCATGAGTATGGAAAATAACCTAACCTTTCAACTATAGATAAAACACATTGATGTATAAAATCATTGTGTTTATGGCATGGTGGAATATGAGAGGATGTTGTTAGAGAGAATGGATACTTTTGAGAACAATGGAGATGTCTTAAAAAATATAATTAGCATAGAAAATATTAGGTGGTGTAGAAATTCTATAACCTTCTAATCCCCCATAAAATAGTTGATAATATTGGTAATTTTTTTATTCTTGCAAGGTTTTTGATAACTAGGAGAATGCTAGGAAAGTGTCACAACCTTGCATCATAAAGTGTAATTGCAATTTTTGGGCTACAAACAATGGTTTTGGCACCAAAAGTTACTAAAATAGTCTTCAATTGACTAAAATTGGTTGCAGTGATATACAACTCTCCAAATCAAATTCTTAGGTCAAAAGTTGTGGCTTCCAAAATTTAGGATCCCACTTCAAAATTTAAGAGAATATATAAAACATAAGATAGCCATCAGATAGCTATAAGAGATAATTCACAACCTGCAACATGTAATTATGAATATCATAAAGCATATTAGGGGGTTTGAATAAGACAATTTGGAGTGCCCAAGTTAGGGGATAACTAAGATGTGTTGTAGCAAATTTTAATAGGACTTCTCTTAGGACTTGGATATTAATATTTGAATAGGATATTTGGGTGTCACTTTTGGGTACTATTATATCATAGCTTTTCTATTCCCCTTTGGTAGTTTCATGTATTGGTTTCTCTATTTATTGAGTGTTTAGGGTGGAGTTTGCATAACATATTTTGTAGGTCTTGGTATGCTGTCAAAATACTTTAGATTTGAGTGTTGTCATTTCCTATTGTGAAGGATCCTTACCTATGTGATGTAGAGCAAGGTGGAGGTTCTCAATTTAATCACAATTCAACACACTTATCAACTTGGAAACCCTAACTTAGTGTTTTGTTCACAATTCCTTCAAAATTCCTTGTAGCACTCCAAACAGTGAATTTTGATCATATCTTTCAAAGAATATTTCAAACCCATAAATGAATCATCATTTCTGATACCCTTCATGCCCTTTTGCAGCATATCAAATTTGGGGATGGTCTTATTTTGTAACAACACCCTCTAAAATTGACTGCTACACTGGAACTAGGTCAAATTAGCCATGTTTTCCAAAGAAACTATGAGAAATCCTTCCTCCAATATATCAAACTTCATTCCATGACTTCAACTAGAGCATACGGGGCCTGGAAATACAAATTTCATCAATTGCAACATTCACAAGTTCATCTAATATCAAAACCCTACTTTTAACCTACACTCCTAAGCCTAATACATAGAGATATTAGGCTAGGTCTTGATCAAACACTGCCCTACCTCCATCCCCTGCATCTACAAACCTAAAAAACATGAAAAATAACTTAACTACTCCCATTCCACTAATTTTCAGAATTTTCTACCAGTGGAATTGTTCCCTACTTCAAATTTTTGTTCTCAAACCCTCAAACCTAAGGTTTTCTAGTTGATTTCATAAATTTTCTTCTAACTCAACCAAATCTCAATTAAAACCAATGCAAATAAAACCAAAATATGGTTAATTCATTCTTCCAACAATTCTAGAGCAATTTATGTCATTTGGAAATAGTACGTAGCAATACAACTTGTTGTAGCAACAAAATTCAATGAAAACATACAAAATGGAATTATTCTTATTGCTTGATCACCAAAAATATCACCAGAAGAATGCCTCAAACATCCAAGGCATATTTAATTTTTTTCCCAAACAAAACCAATGATTCAAACTAATTTTTGAATGACTTGATCGTTCACCTTCCTAATATATCCAAAAATGCAAAGTTGCATTGCAACTTTTGCAACATTTGACATAATATGACAACTTTTTACACAACCGACCCCATGAGACTCAAAATATTAGAAATGGTCTAAATAGACCTTATTACATCAAAAATGGACTCAAAACACCAAAAACCCAACATCTAACACCTGATACATGACAAAAGCTAGGAGCCCTTGCACCATACACCCGGGGAGAGAAAAATCTCAAGTTCCACTTGAGATCAAATCTTGTACTATGGTTTCATGTTTCTTGATGTCTTCTTCTCTCATCCAGGTGGCATCCTCCATTGGAAGGCCTTAACACTTCACTAGGTCCTCATTGTACACCTTATCCCTTGTCCTTTTCGCTTCCTTTGTGTCCAAAATGCATTCAAGCTTCAATGGCTAACTTGGTGGTAATTCCTTAACCCAATCTTCATCTAGAACTCTTGATGTACCTGCTTCTTCACCTACAATCTCATATCCTTTAAAAGGATAAATGTCAGAAACATTGAAAATTGGATAGATAGCCACTCTAGGAGGGAGTTCTATCTCATAGGCATTTTCTCCAAATTTGTGGACCACCCTACATTGCCCAATCTTCTTCATATGTAGCTTTGAATACTTTCCTTTTGGTAGCCTTTCCTTCCTTAAATGATCCAATACCAAGTCTCCCACTTTAAACTAAAATTCTCTTCTTTTCAAGTTTGCATGTTTCTTGTACTTTTCCACACTCTTTTTAATATTTTCTTTAACTTGTTGATGTATTTCTTTCATTTCCATTGCAAATTCTTCTCCTTCAGCACTCCTTCTCTCCATACCACTCAAATATCTAAGTTCAAACACTTCCCTAGGATTCAATCCATATACAATTTCAAATGGGATTTTTCCAACACTTCTATTAATAGAGTTATTATATACAAACTCAGCTTGGGGAAGAATTAGATCTCATTATTTTGAATGCTCTTTTGTCAAACATCTGAGAAGATTCCCAAGGATCCTATTGACAACTTCAGTCTACCCATTTGTTTGTGGATGATAGGTAGAGCTAAAAGTCAAGTTTGTTCCCAAATTCTTCCAAAGGGTTCTCCAAAAGTGACCCACAAACTTACTATTGCTGTCAGAAACAATTATCAATGGAAATCCATGGATCCTAACCACCTCCTTGAAAAACAACCCTATAATGTATGAGGCATCATTTTTGCATTTACAGGGTATAAAATTAAACCGGTCTACAACAACAAACAAGCTTTCAAATCCCCTTTGAGTTTTGGGTAACACCAACACAAAATACATGTTGATGGATTCCCATGGCCTATTTGGAATTTGAAAAGGTTGATAAAGACCTGCATTTGTACTAGAATCCTTGGCTTTTTGACATACAACACACATTTCAACAATTTTTTTGATATCATTGGGAATCTTGGGCCAATAGAAATACCTTCTTACCTACTCCAAGGTTTTCTCCACACCAAAATGACCCTCTAAGCTTCCTCAATTCTTTTTCTTAATCAGATTAGTCCTCATAGAACATTTGGGAATACACAATTGAGCACCCTTAAACAATAATCCTTCTTGGATCAAGAAATTAGAATTGTCTACATGAAATGTACCATTAAACTAAATGCAAGAAGCATAGAAATCCTTGAAATCATCATCTCCTTCATACATACCTTTCAAAGCATCAATACCTACACTTTGGAGTTGAATTTCTTGAATCAACATTTGTCTTCTGCTCAAAGCATCTACCGCCTTGTTTAACTACCCCTTCTTGTGTTTTATGGTGAAAGTATAGCTTTGGAGGTACTCCACCCACCATGTCTTTGTTTGAGTTTGTCTTGGCTGTTTAAGAAAATCAAAGCATGATTGTCATTAAAAACAATAAACTCTTTAGGAAGGAGATAGTGTCTCCACTTTTTCAATGCTTGGACCATGGCATACAATTCCAAGTCATAAGAAGAATACTTCTTATTTTCCTCATTGAGCTTCTTGCCAAAAAATTCTACAAGTCTACCCTCTTGGCTCAAGACTGCTCCAATTGCATACCCACTTGCATTACATTCAATTGTAAACACCTTATTAAAATCAGGCAATGCTAAGATGGGTTGTTGTGCTATTCTTTGTTTCAGATATGGAAAGCCTTTTTCTTCCTCAGAAGACCATACAAACCTTGTCCTTGTATCCCCTTTGATTGTATTAATTATTTGAGAGAAAATATGACTAAAATTCTTCACAAATTTTCTATAAAAGCTAGCTAGGCTATGGAAACTTTTTACCTCACCAACTAAAGTTGGAGTAGGCTAATTGAGAATTTCTTCTACCTTGTTGATGTCCATCTTCAAAGTACCTTTTGAGATCACAAATCCAAGATAAACCAACTCCTCTTTCATGAATTCACACTTCTTCAAATTGATCATCAACTTTTGTTCATTCAGCCTCTTCAACACCATGTCCAAATGTTGTAAGTGTTCCTCTTTATTCTTACTAAACACAAGAATGTCATCCAAGTATATTATTAAAACTTTCTTATGAAGGGTTTCAAAACTTCATTCATTAGTCTCATAAAAGTGCTTGGTGCATTTGAAATCCCAAATGGAATTACCATCCATTCATACATCCCCTCATTGGTTTTGAAGGAATTTTTCCACTCATCCCCTTCTCTTATTCTAATCTGGTGGTAGCCACTGTTGAGGTCAATCTTTGAAAAGTAACAAGCTCCTCCTAAAAAATTCATCAAATCCTCCATTCTTGGTATGGGGAACCTATACCTTATAGTGATCTTATTAATTTCCCTTGAATCGGTGCACATTCTCCAATCTCCACCTTTTTTAGGTGCCAATATAGTAGGAACATCACATGCTTAAGCTTTCTCTTATGAGGCCTTTATCATGTAATTCATGAATTTTTTTCCTAATCTCTTCATTTTTTTGAGGATTCATCTTGTATGCAACTTTATTGGGTAATTTTTCCCCTAGTATAAAGTCTATATGGTGGCAAAGAACTAGGGAGCTCATCTACAACAATTTCTTGGTACTTTTTCAACAAGGCTTGTACTTCTTTAGGCACATCTTCAAGCTTTGTTGTTGTCAAGGTAGATTTAGGTCTTATTATAATTGCATAACCTTTTCCACCTTCTTCCTTCATGGTTTTCAAGAATTCTTCCTCCCCAACAAACATAACACTTGACCCAACTTGGCATCTTGCAAAGGAGTAAGTGTAAGTGAAACCCTATCTTTTTCAATCACATAGGAATTTTTCTACCCATCATGCTTAGCTTTTCTGTCATACAGCCAGGGTCTTCCTAATAGTAGATGACAAACATCCATTGGGATGATGTCACATAATATCTTATCTTTATACCCCCCAATATTGAATTCAAACCATGTTTTCTCATTCATTAGGACTTGTTGACCCTTATCCAACCAGGAGATCTTGTAAGGAGTGGGTTGTGGGATTCTTTTTAGCTTCAACTTTTCAACCATCTCTAAAGAAACCAAATTATTTGTGGAACCAAAATCAACAACTCTACACACCTTACCTTGAGATTTGTAGGTGATTCTAAATAGAGATTTCCTTTATGGAGGCTCCTTCACCACAAGGACTTTGAGCAATGTTCTTCTCATCATCATGGATTCTCCAACTTCCAGAGCAACATGCTAAGAAGGAGAGTTAACACTCTCACAATCTTCTTCTTGCACCAACTATGTTCTTCTTTCACCACCATGTGATGTAGAAGGTTGCTTGTTTAGGCCCACTTCCATGCTTGATGGCCAAAATGATTACATTGATAGCATCTTCCTGAGAATGTGTTGGAACCTCTACCTTGGCCTCCAAATTTTCCTCTACTATTAGATCTCCTACCTCTGAAACCACCTCTTGATTCTGAGCCTTGATCTTGATTGCCACTTGTCTCACCTTGTGCTTTTTGAGATCATTGTCCTCTTCCTACAAAGGATCCTCTACCCCTGAATTTCTTTCTTCTACCTCTTCCTTGATTCTCTTGTATCCTTTTTATCTTTTATTCTTCCTTAATAGCCAATTGGAAGCATTATTCCGCCATTCTAGGGGTGGTAAGACTCATTTCATCTTGTATTTGGAACCTCAATCCATTTAGGTACCTTGCTACCTTTTCAACCTCATCCTCAACATGACCTGCTCTAAGACTCAACTTATGAAACTCCTCTATGTAAGTCGTGACATCCATCTCCTTTTGTTTGAGATTTTGAAGCTTTCTAAAGGTTTGAATTGCATAGTCACCAGTAGAAATTGACCCTTGAATTTAGACACCTTTCTATCCCATGAATTGATTTTTTCTTTCCCTTCTTCACTCTCTCTTCCTACACATAATTCCACCAAGTTATAACAGGGCCTTTCAACTTAGTTTTAGCAAATTTCACCTTTTATTCATCTGCTACCTCCTTGTATTCAAAATAATTGTCTAATGCATCAACCCAATCTAACACCTCTTCACTATACATCTTCCCACCATACATGGGAAATTCCATTTTCACTTCAGAAGTATCTCAATTGACAACCTTTAGAAACTTAGCTATTCTCAACTCATTAGGGTCCAATTCATCATCACCTTGGACTCCTCCTTGAGGGTTTTCATTCTCACCCTTTTCCTCTTCCTCTTCATCACTTTGGTCTCCAGTGACCACACCTCCCTTTTGATTTGACTCTAGTGTTGCAAGTCTAGATAGGACAACTTCTTGAGACTCCTTCACTTGTCTCAACTCCTTGGCATGCTTCTCTTTCAATTCTCTAACCTCTCTAGTCATCGGGTTCTTTTTAGGAGGCATCTTTCCTTCTTCAAACTTCAACTCCCTTCCTTCAAATGATCAAAACATATGCTTTGATACCAATTTGATGTAGAGAAAGGTGGATGTTCTCAATCCAATCACAATTCAACAAACTTATCAACTTGGAAACCTTAACTTGGTGTTTTGTTCACAATTCCTTCAAACTTCCTTGTAGCACTCCAAACAGTGAATTTTGATCATATCTTTCAAAGAAGATTTCAAACCCACAAATGAATCACCATTTCTGATACCCTACATTCCCTTTTGCAACATATCAAATTTAAGGATGGGCTTATTTTGTAACAACACCCTCTAAAATTGACTGCTACACTGGAACTAGGTCAAATTAGCCATGTTTTCTAAAGCAACTATGAAAAATTCTTCCTCCAATCTATCAAACTTCATTCCATGACTTCAACCAGGTCATATGGGGCCTAAAAATATATAGATTTCATCAATTGGAACATTCACAAGTTCATCTAATATCAAAAACCTACTTCTAACCTACACTCCTAAAGCCTAATACATAGAGATATTAGGCCAGGGCTTGATCAAACACTACCCTACCTCCATCCCCTGCATCTACAAACCTAAAAAACATGAAAAAAAACTTAACTACTCCCATTCCATCAATTTTCAAAATTTTCCACCTGTGGAATTGTGTCCTATTGTTGGAATATGGCTTGTAGTGTTGTCATTGATGGCAACCTAAGTCATTATTTTGGTCCGCAGATCAGGATTTGTTCATATCGGCAGGCAGAGTAAGGAATAGAGTATTATCGAAAGAGATAATGAAGAACAGGGTATCCGGTTAGTGTGTCGATCTGTATGCTTCATTGGATTATCATTTTAAGTTGTGGATCTTGGTGAAGATTGTTAAGTATCTATATTATCTTATTGTTAAGTTTTGTGATGTCGCATTAATCAGTGTATGAGTTAGGAGATCTGGTAGGATGATTTTCTATTTATTAACTCATGGTGGTCGTCTTAATGAATATGGCATGTTGTGGATGGTTAAGGCGTAATTGTTTAAGGTATTCTTGTGTTGGAAATTTTGTTTTGGGTCCTAGCTATGGTTTGGCCGACTTATGTGGATGTGCATTAAAGATTACTCGTGATCTGAACCGACATTTGAAAGATATTTTCTATTCTATTGAAGCCGACATATAATGATTGAATTCTTGGTAGTGGATATAAATATGAGATCAGAAAATTCATTTTGCAAGAAAGGGATGCAAGGTGGTAGTGTATATGTGTGTATATGAATATCATAAAAGTAGTTGAGAGATTTCCAATTGAGCAGAAGAGGATTTTTGTGACATGAATTAAGGTAGAGCAGAGCAAAGTGTAGAATCAGACAGAAGGTCTTGAATCTGATATATGAGCCTCATCGGAACTGAAACCAGGCATTTGTAGATGCTACTTTCTTAGTTCAACTCATGTTTTAATCCAAATATATTGTGAGGCAGTGAGCCTTCCTAATTTTGAGCAGTGAGCTCTAGGCAGTGAGCTTGAATGCATGTGCATTCCCCTTTTTCTTCATACTTTTAACAGAGTATAAATTGTGGATTAACCTCAACTGTGGTTTTTCCACTAACAGGGTTTCCACGTAAAAATCTTGGTTTTATAGTGTTTTCATCATTTCATTCATATGCTTGCATCTTTACTTTTGTTCAATTGTTGCGAATGGTTTAAGATCTAGATTGAAATTTAAATATTGTTGAATATTGATTCACCCCCCCTCTCAGTGTTCCTTGAGTCCAACAATTGGTATCAGAGCTAGATTCCTCTGTAGAAGTTTAACATCTTGAGGTGGATCTTGGAATGCAATGGACTCTAGTGGTCTTCAACAGCATCTTTTGGTGGCACTTGATGATCTTGATCAGTATAAAGCAAAAGTCCTGGAATTAAAAGAAAATCTTGAGGATACTAAAAAATTCATTCAATCATTGAAGGATAAAATCAATGAGTGAAGAGAAAAGAGGAAGGAACTATGTGATCAGCTGAAGTAGAAAGAAATTAAATGCTTGGAAGATGTTTACCTGAATCAAACCCTAAAATAAATAATGGAAGAATGTGAAAATCTTGCTAGAAACAATGCTACTCTAAAGCTTGAGATGGAATCTGTGGCAATGAAGCTAACTAAGGAGATAGAAGAAAGGAAGAAGAATGTGGAGAATCTGGCCCAGTCCTTAAAAGAAAAATTTGAAGAATGCAACAGATTTAATAGTGGATTCATTCAGCTGGAGATTGAATTGCAACAATCTAGAAATAATGAACAAGAGCTTGAAAGACGGATAGTTATTCTCAGAGATGAACTCACTACTGCAAATGAATACAAGAAGTTTAGGATCAGTTTTGCTAAGCTTGATGAGCTGACTAAAGGATAGAAGGATGCAAATGACAAGTGAGGTCTTGGATATGAAAAGGGAGAAAGCTCTGAATTTCAACATAAGGATTCTAGACAAAGAAATTAAATGAACAAAGGCAAAAGATATCCAGTAAGACAACCCAATGCTCAAAATTTTAATGGTCACTTCTTTTCTTGTAATAAATTTGGTCATATGGCTTTCTCAGTGTAGAAGTAAAATAAATTCAAGTAGTCCATCATTTCCTGGTTAGTGTTTTAGTTGTAATAAGTTTGGTCATTGTGAACCTAGATCCTATACCTACAAGAACACAACAAATGAACACATTAATAAAGCCAATGCAAGTTAGAATATAGATCCCTCAATAAATCCATTTGAATGCAAGAGAAATGGAATAAAATGAAGAACACAATGAACTTAAAACAAAGATGTTGAATCCTATTCTAAAATAAATCAAACTCTTAATCTCTTGAGGGAGTTAGTGCCAATTTGATGTAAAAATTGGCCCTTTCCCAACTCCAACGGTGTAATGAAGATGATTTGATGAATATTGTGATCCCTTTGTTGAAGATTGATGAATTCTCCAAGACAAAATCTGCATAACCTAGCTATAAAACTCAATGAGATGCATGAATATTGCTATGGATTTGAGTATAGTAAGTTTACTCAAGTTATGGATGATCAAATGAGGAATGAAGTCTCTTATTTATAGAATGTCAAGTTGAAAAGATGTCCAAAATGGAGCAATGTGGGACTAAGAATCAACCAATGGCAAGATGCCACTTGTCAACATGTGAATGGATGGAGGATGTGCAAGTTTTGAAGAATGTGTCAATAAATGCATATATTTTGAAATTTGAAATTGTTGAAATGACATGTAAGAGGGAAAGAAGGTGCATTGAATGCCTTGGCTCAAGGAAAAAGACTTTCTAGGTGGAGTAAATGCCTTGTTGGAAGGACAAAGTCCACTTGGATTTTGAATTCAAATTTGAAGAATATTCCTTTTATGCCTTTTGAGAGAAATAGAGTTTTAATAAATGAATTAAATCTATTTTCTTGTGAAAGTTGCAAAAGCTAGAGGATGGGACATGAGAGGAGATTAAATTAATCAAGGTTAATTAATTTAATGAGAGATCAAAATGATGTGACATATTGATTTAGATTTATGGATTGATTTAAATCAAAATATGAGAAGAATATGGTTTCAAGATTAATTAAATAAAGATTTTTGTTTTATTTAACCAAGGAGATGAAGTTAGATTAAATCAAATAAGGTTTTAATTTATTTAATTTAATGGATGAACTTTAGAGATTTAATCAAATAAAATTGATTATTTAATTAAATAGGGATAATTAGATCGGATTGATTGATTTAATTAACAAGAAAGGATGACTTAATTAGATAACTGATTTATTTAATTAAGAGAGGAATATTGATGAATTTAATCAAATAAAGGTATTTGATTAAATGGTTAGACCGAGGGATGATTCAGGATGAAGCAATGTTAGTGGTCGGATCAGATGTGTAGTGTTAATCAGTATATTTTACGTGTCTACATTTTGCCCCTCTTTGAAGTAGTGCACTTGTTGCATTGGTTCAAAGAATAAACGGTCTCGATCAAAAGCAAAAACATTTCTAATTTTTAAAAAAAATTCCTTATTTCTGCCCCGACGAAGGAAATTATGGTATCATATTGCCCCCTCAAGAGATCAGACGAAAATTTTGATTTTTTGGGTGATCTTGCAAAAAAAGAGGACAAGGTACCCAACAGGTCCAAAAAGGCTCCAGGAAGCCAAAAAATGAGGTAAAACGCCAAAAATGGCTCAAAACGGCCCTTAGATGGACAAAAATGGAACTAGGGGTCCAAAATCCTAGCAAGATGGCCGAACGGGGTTAAAAAACCCTAATTTTTAGGCTTAAATAGGCCTCGAGGGGCCACTTCCAGTTCATTTGAACACATTCAGCCTTAAGAGATTTCATGATTTGAGCTTTGATACCCTAACAAGATGGTGCAATGACAGCTCCCATTGCATATCTCCGACCCAGTATGGACATACCAACGACCTCCTGACATCAATGCACCAGTATGTGATCCTTACCTGAGCTTCATTTTTTGTTTTACGTGATTATTTATTGCTTTTAGAACTAGGTTATTTGTAGTGGTGCTATATAGCACCACTCAAATTTCAAACTGGACCGCTCGATCCTCCAAACTGAACCGCCATCACAAGATGGACCGTCGCGGTGGAGTTTGGAGTTTGAGAAGATTCCTCAAACTCTGACGCCTTCGTGAAATGGAGCGATGGACTTTCAAACTCCAACACCATGGTGGACTTTAGAATTAGGGTTCAAGGTGCTTACGCAAATTGCACCATCGCGGTGCTGTTTGGAATTTTGAGACCCCAACGTCGATGTTTACAAATTTTAAACTGTGACACCTTCATAGTTTGCAACGCTGGACTAGTTTTTTGAATGCTCAAGATAAAATTTCTCAATTATTTTTTCACAGTGATCTTTCCTGATGCAAGAGGGGGTGAGGGAGCTCTATTCTTGTGAGCAAAAATTGTGGGAGATATTTGGTTACTTGCATGATCTGACTGACAGGGAGCAGGATCGACTATGATAGATGGGGCTATGGTATATTGCCTATGTAGCATCTGTGCAGACCCACCTTGGCATGATGTCTATGCTTTCTAAGAGATGGCATAGTGAGACATTATCCTTTCATCTTCCTACTAGCGAGGCCACCGTTACCTTGGAGGAAGTGTGGTGCATCCTTAGATTGTTGATTCATGGTCAATGAGTTATTTATGATATGGATATCGGACAGGATGTTTGCCATGCAATCCCAACCATAGATGAGGTTATGTTTTGTGAGGGCCAGATAGAGCTAGAGCGTCATCGGTTGCTCACATCACCATTCCGTCTAGTGATAGTCGTTATTATTTCAGGTCTTGTTGCCCTAAATCAAAGAGGCCAGTATTTTAGTCCTGGCTGGGGGCTTTGCTGAGAGCGGATGGTTCGTGACCGACCAGTCCATTTTGCATGGGGTCCAGTTCTTCTTTCCTCCCTTTATAAGGATTTACACGAGTATGCATACTTGCATGGTCAGGAACTTGGTGCAGGTGTCACACTTCTTCATGTGTGGGCATGGGAGCACATCCCCGTTCTTCAGTCATGGATTGTTCCAGTGCCAGTCGGACCAGATGATCTTGTAGTTTGGCACTACAAGTGCGGTGTGTCCTTCACACACATAGGCGAGCATAGGATCCCTCACTAGAGGAGGGTTATTGATGAGATAACATATTTTACTTGGCGCCCCTACCTTGGTCGGCTTGGATGGGCCGACAATGTGCAACAGTTATCTTTTCCCATCAGGATCGATTTATGGAGGGGCGGGATCATACCATGATTGAGCGATACCTGCTTGGACGAGTTCAGCGTTAGTTTGGGGAGATACAGGATAGGCCAGAAAATGATTATGTCATCATTTTTTCTCGTACAGTGTCACAAGGTGCCTGGGGGTGATACATTCCTACCTCTGAGGTAGTTGATAGTTTCAGGCAACTGGTAGCCCAGCCATGGGCATATGATCAGGGGGTTGCAGATCTAGGAGTTACCCAGGTGTATAGAGATTGGTTTTGACCGCCTCTAAGTTTGACAGTTCCAAGTGCACCCTCCATTCGACAGACATCAAGGGGTAGGGGAGCAATTTGAGGATGAGGAGGTGGGGGTCTCCTAGCAAGATAGCCAGCACAGGATCAGCCCGAATAGGTCCAGCCATCACAAGTCTAGTCAGGACATGTTCAACCAGGACAGACTCAAATGGATCAGCCTTGTGCTGATGTACAGATGTAGGATCGAGACTAGGGGCCAGAGGGTGGACATGATGGGCACCAGGATCAGGTCACCGCACCACCATGAGCCAAGGGTGAGGACCATCCTCATGTGCAGCCTCCGCTAGGATAGTCAGCGGGTCAGCCGGATCTGAGGGATGAGATGATAGCACAGTTGCAGGCCCAGGTCCAGGCCTTGACAGCAGAGAGAGACCAGGCCTATGCAAAGAGGGACCAGGCAGTGCTACAGAGGCAGGCCGCAGAGCTACAGGTGGCTGTAGAGATGGGTCGCAAATAGTAGTTAGAGAGTATGGCAGCCTCCTCCTCCCACAACACAGTGCCTCTTCATTCTTATAGGGAGGCCATCTGGGAGGCAGACTATTATCGTTTGCTTTATCATCAGGTCGTACCTAGAGTAGCTCGGGCCCCAGATTACTCACAGCAAACTAGCCATAGACTGATAGAGGTTCATGGTGATAGAGGTGAGGGTAGCATACAAGAGGGTTAGACCTCATTTAGATCAAGATGTTATTCTTTCGTGCCATATGGGCTCATTTTTGATAGCCCGTTGGGCCTTTTTGTACTTATTGACATACACATATATAGTGATCTGATTATTTTGTACTATGATAGTTACCTAGTGATATATATGAGATGATGATGTTGATATGATGTGTCGTGTACCATTAATTTATTATGCATTTATGGATGGTTCTATTTCTATATGCGATGCAATAATACTATGGTGTTATGTGATGGACGCATGGATGTATTTCTTTCTGCTGGTGTATACATTATGTGATGGCTATGAGACTAACAGATCTATATTATGCCTCTAATGATGACATATGATATGCAAATGGATTTATATGATATGTGATATGGATACATGATAGATGATATGTATGTTTATATGGTGATGCAATCTATATGATGATTTATGCAATGATTTCTTTTTCAATCTCCTTTTCTGTTATGATAGTGATGATGATGTGAATGCAGTGATCCTAATATGATGCTATGCAATGATGAATGTATGTGATTTTCCATGTATGATATGCACTTTTGATGATGTTTATGATGTGATGTTATATATGACATGATATGTTATGGAGATGATGATTTATGGTGTATGTGCAAAATGATATGTGAATAATGACCTTATGATGTATATGTGATGGCATAATGAATGCTTTTATGAGATGTTTTATATGATTATGGATGGATTTATCCACTTAATGTAATGGATTTTATAATGTTTATGTACCTATTATGTTTTGTTTAATTATGCACTGGATGCTTATAATGATATTTTGTGAAATGAAATGCAAAATGCTTTATGAGATGTTCTATATGATATGGATGAATGATGGATGATATGCATTTTTATGATGATGTATGGATGCAAATGTCTAATCTATTTATGTGATGCAATGGTGGTTATATGATTATGAAAATGGATGATGTGATGTATTTTTTTATTTATATGTCAATATGTATGTAATGTTATGATTATGAGATGCTTAGAATAAAAAATCTATATTATATGCATATGAGATGATTAATGTTTCTATATGATATGCATTGTGTTGACGATTTGTGGGTGCAAGATTAATTATAGTGGTGATTAATTGTCATAGTACCCTGTTAGCATGAAAAGCAAGAAGAAATGGAAGAAAGAAGAAAATTTCAACAAGATAAAAGATGATGATGATGATAATGAATATCTATCGTGGAGTTGGAATTTTCAAAGGGCCAATTATCTTATGTTTGATAACATACATAAATACGATGCATCAAAGTATTAAGAACTAGGATGACGTATTTAGTGTGATGGACTTTGACTCGACAATCAGATAGGAGTATCCTTGTTCACACCTGACATATGGAAACCTTACTAGGGTGCACTTTAGATATTTCAAAAATCTCGGACCAAAACATAGAAAGGCAAGCCTTCCTCTATGGTCAACAAAATATCTAAAACATCCTTCATACATACCTAAATAAAGCAAGTATTCGCTAAGGTTATATTACAAGAATGTCCAAAAAGTGCAACAGATAAAAAGATAATGATCGTTTCCCCATTCCTATCTCTCTAAATCCCTTCATTGGGGACATCACTGAGAGGTCCTTGGCATGGGCACAATAAGATAGATCAAAAGATAAAGATGCAGTAAACAAATAAGTTGATGTTCTTCAATACCGCTAGCCAAGACTAAACTATAGTGATGCCTGATGTTGATGTCCATTGCAGGGAGGATGCATCCTAGGACATGACAATATCAGATGATTTGATATGGGACTTGATTGGATGATAGGCTATTGACACCAAGAGTTGACCAACTTGTTTACATACTAACCTAGATTTTGAGATTTTGACTTTTGAGCTATTAGATTTGATTTGGATTGTTTCACCAAAGGTTGGGGATGACGATCATTTATTATGAGTGTCATTTATTGCAGGTGAACGTGAGATTGGGATGAATGAATTTTCAAATATTTGGATTTTTTGGAGTTTTGAAATGTTTTGAGGCTTTTTTTGGTATTTTTGAGATTTTACAAATGTATTGATTTTTTATTGTCAAATGTTTTGGGGTTTTCTGATATTTTGACCAAGAGACTAACCTAGGGACCTATCCTAGGGGCCTCAAGGGTTGATCAATAGATTAGCCTTTCCTACATTATACACACGGAGACCACGTAGTTCGACTGACGACTTGACCGATTCACAAATGAAGATATACATAATGAAATGTTAGTTTATTATGACAGACTCCTAAAGGATTGACCTAAGTGTCTCGGGGGATCATCAAAAATCAACCTTTCCTACGTTCAAGGCTCAGAGACCCATAGTTCAACAAGACGACTCTGTTTTTGACTTTGTCGTTGACTTTTGACCTATTTTGGGATCTTGATATGATTTGGATGTTTTGGATTTTCTGGTTTTCTTACATTTTTGGATTTTTTGATTTTGGGACATTAAGAATATACACGAATCTGATTTGATGAGAACATGCCCCCAACGTAATGCGATAGACTACTCCGATAAAGGTAGGAAAAAATGACCTTGGGAATGGGCTGAGTAGTACTAGGAGGGATCATGATACGAACACAGGACCAAGCTATGATGCAGATGCTAAATGGATGGGTGATGGATGGAGATCTGAATGCGATGGATGATGGAAATGTAATGGATGGATGGCGATGTTGAATGAGTCATAAAGATCCTGGTGGATGGAAAATGCTTATTTACACAAGGCGCTTGTTTTCCAGGTTTTCACCAAGGTACTTGTCCAAAGTGCCACCGAAGTGGTTTTCACTAGAGGACGATTTTTCTCTTTACTGTTTTTAATCCTTTTTCTAATTTTTTTGGAGTTTTTGCTTTTTTGATTTTTTTGTTGTCACCAAGATGCCTATTTTCCAGGTTTTCATCAGGGTAACCATTTT
>VDFB02026320.1:101369652-101382905 GCA_007258455.2 Sequoia sempervirens
GGAATCAAGTCAATTTGATGACTGATCTTTGTTATTGGTGGTAAACCCTCAGGTACATTATCAGAAATAATATCCTAAAACTCATCCAACATCCCAGAAACTTCTTCTGGAACCTTCTCACTATCCTCCTTACTCACTTTAGGAATCAATGCATAACACACATGCTCATGCTTCATACCTTCTAAAAAATTTCTTCCATCTACATAACAAATTCTAGCACTACTGCATACCTTTTCTTTGGTCTCCTTCAGGGGTTTCAACTTGTGATGAACCCCATCCTTTGTCAAGGAATAAGTGTTTGCATGGCCATCATGTATAGCTTGCCTATCGAACTACCACGACCTCCCCAACAACATGCGACATGCATCCATGGGGATGATATCACAGTGTACCTCATTATGGAAGCTTCCGATCTTGAACTTTACTAGGCACTACTCATTGACCAAAACTTTGTGTTCTTTCTGTAACCAAGCAATCCGATATGGATGTGGGTTCCTTTCCCTCTTCAGCTTCGACTTTGTGACCATCTCCTCTGACACCAGATTATTGGTGCTCCCACCGTCAATAATGACATCACAACATTTTCCTTCACACTTGCACCTTGTGCGAAATAGATTCTTCCTCTATTCTGGTTCCTTTTCCTCAGTCACCAGGACTCTCCTAATCACTAGAGGCTACTCCCCTTTCAGCATCATCTGAATGTTAGATTGGGCCTCCTCATCTGCATGTGTAACCCTTCCGTGACCTTCTGGCCTTTTGTCTGCCCTTCCTTGGTGTTGTGGAAATTCATAGGCTCGATGCCCTTCTTCACCACATTGGAAACACGTTCCCTTGAAACCACCTCTTCCAGATCCTTGTCCATATTTCCCTCATCCTCTACCTCTTTGATCACCACTGTTTTGATCACGAGGGTGGTAGAAGTTGTCATTCCTTTGACTTCGGCTGGTACCCACATCTTCACTTTTCTTTTCATCATCATTTCGGCTTCCTGAAGGTCTTCCATTGCCCCTTCTGTTTTGACCTCCTCATCCTTTTTGCTTACCATCAAATCTTTTGTTCAACTTCTCTTCCACCTTCAGAGAAAATTGATACATATCCTCAATGGTGGTCATTCTGACTAGGCTTAACTCCTCCTAAATGCTTAGTCGTAACCCATTAATATATCGGGCTACCTTCTCCTTATTGGCCTCTGTGTGGCCCATTCTGATGATTATCTTGTGAAAATATTTAGTATATTCTTTCACAGATCTGCTTCCTTGCTTCAACCCTTGCAATTTGTTCAATAGATCTAACTTGTAGTCCACTAGTATGAACTGCTTCTTTAGTTTCACTACCATGCGATCCCATTTGGTGATATTGCCTTTTCCTCTTCGATTTCTTTCCAACTGGACCTCTTTCCACCAAATACTGGCATGGCCCTTCAGCTTCATTTTCACAAACTTAACTCGATCTGGGTCCTCTATTTCCTTATACTCAAAATATTCTTCTAGTTCATTGATCCAGTCGATCAACTCTTCTGAGTTCAGACTTCTGGAATAACTGGGGACTTCTGCTCTGGGTCTTTTCCCGATCTTCAAAATGGCCCTTATTAGCTACATTTGGTTTTGATCAATTGATTCTTCTTGCTCTTATACATTTGAACCTTCTTCATCTCCTTCATCCTCACTTTCCTCCCTTTGGGTTTAACCTCTTCTCAATTGCTCTGTAACGATCAATCTGTCTTTGGAGGGCTGCCAGTGCATCTCTTCCACCAGCATTTCTGCTGCCTCGACCACCTCTAGCACCACCACACCTACCAGACATCACTCTTGGAGGAATCTTTCTTGACCTCGACCCACAACAATGGTCTTGGTGTGAATTGCCTCACGATCGACGATCTGTCCACGTGCTCAAGAAAACCCGCTCTGATACCACTTGATGAGGGTGTAACCTGAGACTTAGAAAATAACCCACAAACAAGAGAATAATTTATTATTTAGAAAATGGAGCTTCTTACATGTAGAGGATCTCAAATCCCCAAGTTCTACAACACATGCAAGTTACAAAAAGCTACAGAATAACCCTTTCGCAATATGTGAGCTTGTCCCCAAAAAGTTACCCAAAAATTAGAAACCCGCCCATAAATAGAACTCCTCATTAGTTTGGAGCCAAAACAACATTCAAATTTGAGTTTAGGTAGTTTGGCACCAAAAATTTATAACATGAAGTTCAAATTTCAAAAGAGCATTTGCAATTGTATCTTCTAGAAAGTGTGCCAACTTCCCAGGGCCATAACTCTTGATCCAAGACTCCGATTTGCGAACCGTTTGAACCGTTGGAAAGGTCTTGAAGTAAATAATGTGCTCAAAATTGCTATGCCAATTTCGAGAAGTTTTAGGGCTATTCCGGGAACTCTAAGTGCCTCAAATCTAACTCAAAAGATTTTTAGGTGCAAATCTGGGAAACTAAAACTGCAATATCTTTCAATCCAGGAGTAGAAAATAAAAACCGTAAGTTGAGAATTTCATTATGATGAAAAGGGTATCCAAAAATGTAAAACATCTAAAAACTGAGAAACTTGAAATTTAACTATTTTTGGGTGATGCAAGATTGCCCTTACACCACTAGATGCTCCTGCATCGTACACTTAGAAATGCCCAAGTGGACTCAGTCACCATTGGTGGAAACTTAGTCCCATTTGGCTCAAAAATCAAAATAAAATAAAAATTCTTTTGGGTTTTTATTCCTTAAGACCTAAGGTCAGCCTGTGATGAGGTATTTTTAGGAATTAGGGAATAATTGTGTATAAATATAGGGTTTTCCCTCTCATTTGACCTAATTTTTCATAATTCATCATCATTCATCCATCCTTCATCATGTTCTCAAGTCAATAAATCTAGGGTTTTATCATTGCAAGTCATCAAGATAGCTTCCAAGGACATTTTGTTGTTAATGTCACAACACCAAAGTTGAGGTATCAGGTTGTGCACATGATGATATTTTAGCAAATTTATTCTTGCATGAGTTTATATCTATTCTGATCTATCTTGGCATCATCACTTGCATTTGGAATATTCCAGTGATTGATATATTTCACAGTTTGGTTATAGTTACCTTGGCATATTAATCAGTTTTTAGTTTAATATTATAAAGTCCATCTGCATATTATATATCATGGCATTATTTTTTTTAAGACTTCATGATAACAATGTGCAGGTGCAATGATAAGTTGTTTATCCAAAGCATGTTCAAAAGGCACATTACATTATCATAAGGCAACACATTGCCATAGTGCATCTACAAATAAGGCTTGGTGATTGCAAATATAATATGGGTATCATTGTGAGGAAATCATTGGTAGGTGGAAAAGTTTTTTCTCTCAAAGATAATAATGAAATGGCAAAAGGTTGCAATGATAGCTTTTATAAAGTCAAAATATAATGTGATCATTGCATTGTCGATGGAGATTATTTTTGTTTGTTGAATAGGAATTTTTCCCATCATAATACCCGTACTTGAAAAGACATTATGTTGAAATCAAAAAACTTCTATGAAGCTTCGATGAACATAGATTATTGATTAATTTTTCTTTTGATAGGGTTTGTTACCCTAATCATGGTGATAGTGGTAAGCAAATACTTGTTTCAAAAATCGATTACAATGGTTCTCGAGGGGACAATACAATGAAGAGCAAGATAGTGAAGAAGTTCTAATTGTACACTTCTGACTCTAGGTGTAATCTTTATCATTTTTTCTTGTGTTCATTAGATCTATCTTGTTGTTCATAATACTGATTAGTTGTAATCAGGTTCATTGTGTTTATCTGGGCATTTATGATTTTTGAGTTAAATAATGACAGTTACTTGTTGATTATTCTTGATACGTTTTGGAAAGGTGGATGTTGTACAGATTAGATGGATTGTGTATACTCAAGATTTTGGTTAAGCATTGTTTAAGAGAATTTGTTCTTACAACTGGCAAAGGCAGTTTTAGTTTTAGTTTTTCAATGGAAGTTTGTGATTCAGTTTTTTTCTATAGGGTTTTCTCAATTCTATTTTTGAGAATAGAGAACATGCTAAATAATTTATTGTGCTCACATTCTAAATGATCAGATATTTTGAAAGGAGCATAATATATGTTTCAAAAAGGAAATATATATTTTTTGTGTAGTTGGAATTTTTGACTCTTATTCTGAGGTCATTACAGAATAGAGTATGTAATTCTTGAAACAAAGATCAACTCTGTATTTACAATTATTTCATACTTGTACATTTCAAGAGACTATCAATGAGATAGCACTATAATACTATCAGTGAGATAGCATCATTGTCAGTGAGAAAAATTAGCTAGTGAGGATTTTTACAAAGATTATTTTCAGATAAGGCCAGTGAGGCCAAGTTTGAGTGGTTTTATTCCCCAAGAGGGTTTCCACTCAAGACAATCTATGTGTCAATATTTTATATGTGTTTGTTCATTATTTGTTCATTTGATTTCTATTGCATAATTTCATTCATGATCTAAAAATTATTAAAAGAAATAAAAAGAGTTAATTTGATTGTTAACATTGATTCACCCCCCCTCTCAGTGTTAACTGTACTCCAACAATTGGTATCAAAGCCAAACCTTTTTGTTGAGTCAACTAGGGGATCCTGCTCAGGCGTACTAATGGCAACGCAAGAAGGCTTGTATACAACCAGAGCACCACTATTTGATGGTACTAGTTATTCCTTCTAGAAGTTTAGGATGAAAAAGCATATTACCTCTCTAGGATATGATGTGTGGGCAGCAGTTGAAAATGCATATACTGTTGCATCAGCCCCTTCTGATGCTGATGAGAAATGAGCATATGATTGCAATGCAAAGGCTGAAAATGCTATTTGTTGTGGACTCACTAATGATGTCCTGACAAAGGTAATGGACTATAAGAATGCAAAATCCATATGGGATAAATTTTCTACCATCTATGAAGGTGATGAGAAAGTTAAAGAAGAAAAACTTCAGAACTTTAGATCTAAGTTTGAAAGTTAAAAATGTTTGAAGATGAGAAGATTGCTGATTTTTTCTTGAAGATTCAAGAAAGTGTAAATTAAATTAGAGGTTTTGGAGAAGACCTTCCTGAAAAGGTTGTTCAATTTTTTTTGAGATTTTTACCCACCAAGTTTGATCCAAAGATTGAAGCAGTTGAAGAAAGAAACATTAATACGATAACTCTTGATGATCTTCATGGTTTCTTCACTACTTATGAAATGAGATTGAATAAACATAGCTTTGTAAGTAAGGATTTGCATTTAAAGTTGTTAAAATGGATAATGATAAAGCTAAGTCTGACACCTTAGATGAAACAGAGTTATCTTTTGTAAGTAAACTGAAAAGAGGCTCAAACAAGTATAAAGGGAAATTACCCTTTAAATGCTTTAATTGTGGAAAGATAGGACACTATGCTGCAAACTTCCCTAACAAAGATATTGAAAGTGATGATGAAAACAATAAAAGGTACTCAAAGAAAAAGCAACCAAACTTCAAAAAGAGAAATACCTTTAAAAAGAAGAAAAGTCTTTATGTTGATGTGACTAATAGTGATTCAGTTGAATCTTGTGATGAAACTGAAGAAATTTTATTTATGGTTGAAGCTGTTCCTAAAAGCAAGATGAATCCAATTCTAAATAAAAAAATTATCTTGAGGGAGAATTGAAATTTTCTCTCAAAGAAATTAAGAAATTGAGAAAAGAAGCAGTTATCTTAAAAGATAAAGATCAAAAAAGTGTATAGATTATTTCTGATTTGAATCTTAAAAGAGAAGAAACTAGAAAATTTCTTGAGATAACTCAAGAAAGACTAAAACACAAGGAGAATAGATGCTGCTCTTTAGAGGCAGAAGTTGTCAAGCTGAGAAATCAACTTGCCTCTCTTGGTGAGGGTCAATGTTCAAATCAAGTTGGGAAAGGAAAAGGTAAGATTTCTAATGACAATTCTAACTTCAATGGTTATTGTTTCAATTGTAAACAATTTTGTCATAAGGCTAGTACTTGCAAGATTTTGTCTAAAATAAGTTATAATATTGTTAATGGAAATCTCAATAAATTTCTTGTTAATCTTCAATGTTATAGATGCAATGAAGTAGGTCATATAGTAGAATTTTGTAAATCTGGTTTAAGAGTGTAGTCAAACAGAACTAATGGAACTAAAGTTGTTTGGAGGCCTAAAGATGTTAAAGCCCTGATAGTTGAAAAATCCTTTCACTCTATTAAGAGAAACTTTTGGGTTCTCGATAGTGGCTGCTCTCATCATATGACTAGTGAGAGAAACAGGTTTATAGACTATGAGGATTATCCTAATGGCTTTGTTAAGTTTGGGAATGATCATTTTATTCCCATAATGGGCAAAGGTACTATTTTTCTTGAAAATGAAATCCCTATCAATGATGTTTATTATGTGGAAGGATTAACTCATAATCTATTGAGTGTAAGCCAGATCTGTGACAATGGATTTGATATAAGGTTCTTTTCCTTAGGGTGTGAAATTCAAAGAGAATCTGGTAAAACAATAGCAGTATGTTTCAGAACAAATGGTAATGTGTATTATTTGCAAGAGAGCTCAAATAATAAGCAAGAAAGTAATGTTTGTTTCATGAGTCAAATTGATGAGTCTAAGTTATGGCATAGAATATTTGGTCATATTAACTATGAAAATCTAGTAAAGATAAGAAAAAATCAAAATGTTAGAAACATGCCTATAATATCTAAACCAGATAATCAAATCTGCAAGGAATGTCAGGAAGGAAAACAAGCTAGAGAAAGTTTTAAAACTAAAGAATACACATCAACTAGACCTTTGTAGCTTGTTCACACTGATCTATGTGGTCCAACAAGGACTAAGTCCTTGAATAATGAAAGGTATTTCATGATTTTATAGATGACTATACTTGCATGACTTGGGTAACATTTCTAATACATAAGGGAGAGGCCTTTCATAAGTTTAAAGTTTTTAGAAAGTTGATTGAAAATGAATCTGATTTGAAAATCAAGTGTCTTAGGTTAGACAAAGGAGGTGAATATACCTCATAGGAATTTGTTGATTACTATGAAGATCATGGAATAAAGAGGCAATATTTAACCTTTAGGACACCACAACAAAATGGTGTTGCTGAACGCAAAAATCGAATAGTGAAGGAAATGGCAAGAGCTATGTTACATGATGCAGCTTTGTCAAACACATATTGGAAAGAGGCAGTGCATACTACTGTTTACATTCTAAAAAAAGTTCAGTTAAGGACTAATACAAAACATAAACAATATGAATTGTGGTATGGTGGGACTGCCAATGTGGGATATTTTAAAATATTTGGAAGCAAGTTCTTTATAAAGAAAGAAAATGATAGCATTGGAATTTTTGAATCAAAGTGTGATGAGGGTATATTTTTTGGATATTCTACACACAATAAAGCATATAAGTGTTACAATAAAATATTAAGGAAAATTGTGGAGAGTACCAATGTTAAGGTTGATGAAACCTTGCAAAATTGTGAAAAACAAAAGAAAATTGATGATGATGATGAATTTATTGTGCAGACACCTGATAAAAATCTGCAAAATCAAGATGAACATTCAAGTTCAACAGAACTTGAGCAATTAACTAAACAAAATGTGCCTAATGAAATTGTTGAATCTTCCTCTCAGTTATCTTATAGGCTAATGAAAAGGAATCATCTTTTTGGTCAGATTATTAGAGATATGACAAAAGGAGTTCAAACAAGAAGGAAGCTTTCAGGTACAAAAGGTAATGATGAACAAGTTTATTTATCTTTGATTTCAAAAATAGAGCCTAAGACATATTCTGAGGCTAGTAGTGGTAGTTGTTGGGTTAAGGCTATGCATGAAGAACTTGCACAAATTGAGAAAAATAAAACTTGGGAACTATTTCCTAGACCTAAAAATAAAAATGTCATTGGTTCAAAATGGGTCTTTAGGAATAAGTTGGATGAACAAGAGAACATAGTTAGAAATAAAGCTAGACTAGTTTGCAAAGGTTATTCTCAAATTGAAGGATTGGACTTTGATGAAACTTTTGCTCCTGTGGCTAGGTTAGAAGTAATTAGAATGTTTCTAGCTTATTCTATGTATAAAGGTTTTAAAGTGTATCAAATGGATGTTAAAACTGCTTTTTTGAATGGTGACTTGTTGCAAGAAGTATATATGGAACAACCTGAAGGCTTTCCTATTATAGGTAAAGAACATTATGTATACAAGCTAAAAAAAGCCTTCTATGGTCTAAAACAAACTCCTAGAGCTTGGTATTCAAAATTAGATACCTATTTACATGAACAAGGGTTCTTAAAAGGTGTTGTAGACATCAATATCTACTTCAAAATGAAGGGTGACAACATTATAGTTGTTGTTTATGTTGATGACATTATATTTGGCAGTAATAATGCTGATTTGTGCTTTGAATTTCCTGCAATCATGAAGTCCAAATTTGAAATGTCGACGATGGGTGAACTTTCTTTATTTTTGGGTCTTCAATTTAGTCAACTTGATAAAGGGATATTTGTTTCACAAACTAAATATGCTAAATAAATGTTGAAAAAGTTTTAGATGATTGATTGTAAACCAATTGGGACTCCTATGGAAACCATTTGCAAACTCTCAAAGGAATTTGATCAACATGATGTTGATCATACCTTGTATAGATCCATGATTGGTAGTCTCTTATATTTGGATGCCACAAGGCCTGATATTATGAATTATGTATGCTTGGTTTCATGCTTTGAATCTGCACCTAATATGTCACATTTGAATGCAGTGAAAATAATTTTGAAGTTTGTTGCTAGAATAATAGATTTTGGTTTGTGGTACCCTAAACATAGTGATTTCACATCGATTGCTTACATTGATGCTAACTGGGAAGGAAATATTGATGATAGGAGAAGTACTTCATGGGGTGCCTTCTATCTTGGAGGTAGATTAGTAGCTTGTCATAGCAAGAAGTAGGATTCGATATCCTTGTCAACTGTTGAGGCAGAATATATAGCAATTGCTACCTATTGTACTCAGGTACTTTGGATGGTTCAGACCTTGAAAGACATACAGGTTGATGTTGCTAGACCTGTTCACATTTTGTGTGATAATACAAGTACCATTAATATCTCCAAAAATCCTATGCAACACTCTAGAACTAAGCATATTGATATAATGTATCATTTTTTGCATAAAAAGGTGTTGGAAAATGAAGTTGTCCTAGATTATGTGGCATCCAATGATCTGGTAGCAGATATATTTACCAAACCCCTTCCTAAAGCTCTATTTGAGACTCTAAGAGACAAGCTTGGCATTGTTTCCATCAATTCTCTTCCATGATAACTCCAGTTCATGGAGTTAGGAGAAGAAGTTCATGCATATTCTTTTATCCCTCAGTATTTATTGGCATTATGAGCACATTTCATGTTTGGTTTAGTTTCTTTTCCTTTGGCATTGGGTCAAAAGGGGGAGAATTTGGAGGTTTATTTTGCAGTGTTTAGTTCAGATTATGTTATGGTAGTGATATGTTTTTTGATTAGTGATATGCTTTGCTCAATGTCGTTCTTATTCAACGTCTTCATTTATATGCTCTGATTATGCAGTTTCTTAATTTGTATCTAATGGTTTCTTTGATATGTGACAGGATGGATATGTACTTCATGCAATCATCATTTTCAGGACAGGTATATTGTATCTATGATATTATTGATTAACTTTTGTGTTTGACATCAATGCCAAAGGGGGAGTTTGGTGTTCCTTAGTATTATTTGGCATTAATGTCACAACACCAAAGTTGAGGTATTAGGTTGTGCACATGATGATATTTTAGTACAATTCTTCTTGGATGAGTTTATATGTCTATTTTGATCTATCTTGGCATCATCACTTGCATTTGGCATATTCCAGTGATTGATATATTTCACAGTTTGGTTATAGTCAACTTGACATATTGATCAATTTTTTAGTTTTATATTATAAAGTCCATCTACATATTATATATCTTGGCATTTTTTTTTTATGACTTCATGAAAACAACGTTCAAGTGCAATGATAAGTTGTTTATCCAAAGAATGTTCAAAAGGAACATTACATTATCATAAGGCAACACATTGCCATAGTGCATATACAAATAAGGTTTGGTGATTGCAAATATAATATGGGTATAATTGTGAGGAAATCATTGGTAGGTGGCAAATTTTGTTCTCTCAAAGATAATAATGAAATGGAAAAAGGTTGCAATGATCATTTTTATAAAGTCAAAATATAATGTGATCATTACATTGTCGGTGGAGATTTGTTTGTTGAATGGGAATTTTTCCCATCATAATACCCAGACTTGAAAAGACATTATGTTGAAATCAAAAAACTTCTATGAAGCTTCGATGAGCATAGATGATTGATTCATTTTTCTTTTGATAGGGTTTGTTACCCTAATCTTGGTGAGAGAGGTAAGCAAAGACTTGTTTTAGAATTTGATTACAATGGTTTTTAAGGGGACAAGAAGTTATAGTGAAGAGAAAGATAGTGAAGTTCTGATTGTACACTTCTGACTCCAGGTACAATCTTTATCATTTTTTCTTGTGTTCATTAGATCTATCTTGTTGTTCATATACTGATTAGTTGTAATGGGGTTCATTGTGTTTATCTAGGCATTTGTGATTTCCGAGTTAAACAATGACAGTTACTTGTTGATTATTCTTGATACATTTTGGCAAGGTGGATGTTGTACATATCAAATGGATTGTGTATACTCAAGAGTTTGGTTAAGCATTGTTTAAGAGAATTTGTTCTTACAACTGGAAAAGGCAGTTTTAGTTTCAGTTTTTCAATGGAAGTTTGTGATTTAGTTTTTTTTTCTAAAAGGTTTTCTCAATTCTATTTTTGAGAATAGAGAACATGTTAAATACTTTATTGTGCTCACATTCTAAATGATGATAGATTTTGAAAGTAACATAATATATTTTTTAGAAAGGCGATATATATTGTTTTGTGTAGTTGGAATTTTTGACTCTAATTCTGAGGTCATTGTAGAATAGAGTATGTAATTCTGAAACAAAGATCAATTATGTATTTAAAATTCTTTTATACTTGTACATTTGAAAATAATATCATTGAGATACCACTATAAGACTATTAGTGAGATATAATCATTGTTAGTGAGACAAATCAGCCAGTGAGGCTAAGTTCGAGTGGTTTTATTCCCCAGGAGGATTTCCACTCAAGAGAATCTATGTGTCAATATTTTATATGTGTTTGTTCATTATCTGTTCATTTGATTTATATTGCATAATTTCATTCATGATCTGAAAATTATTAAAATAAATAAAAAGAGTTAATTTGATTGTTAACACTGATTCACCCCCTCTCAGTGTTAACAATCAAATTAACTCTGATTCTGAGGTCATTGCAGAATAGGGTATGTAATTCTTGAAACAAAGATCAATTCTATATTTAAAATTCTTTTATACTTGTACATTTCAAAATAATATCATTGAGATACCACTATAAGACTATTAGTGAGATATAATCATTGTTAGTGAGATAAATCAGCCAGTGAGGCCAAGTTCGAGTGGCTTTATTCCCCAGGAGGATTTCCACTCAAGAAAATATATGTGTCAATCTTTTATATGTGTTTGTTCATTATCTATTCATTTGATTTATATTTCATAATTTCATTCATGATCTAAAAATTATTAAAATAAATAAAAAGAGTTAATTTGATTGTTAACATTGATTCACCCCCCCTCTCAGTGTTAACTATACTCCAAAACATTGAAGGGAAGATTCTTCATGTTTTGCTTTAGAAATTCAAGATCAAACATCATGGCAAGGTATTAACTCCTTTTTTGCATGATTCATTACATTATTTCTTCATTTGGTTTAATTACCTAAAAAGGGGTTTTGACCAAGGCAAACCCCCATGCCCTAACATTCACCATTTCTTTCTCTTTCATTGCGTGTTTGTAGATTTAGACACTTTGAGGGTTTCAAGATCATTGATGACTAGGTTGAAGACTTGTTGAAGACTTCTCCTTTCTTGCAAAGCCAAAATATCAACAAAACGTTACTTTCAGGCCTGAAAAATAGAGTTTTAGAAGTGGACACTTGTTAGGAATCAAAGTGTAGACCAAGGGCTTACGTTTACACTTTTGAATTTTCAAAAATTTAGAAGTGGACTAAGTTTCCAACAGTGGCAAATTAGTCCCACTGAATCTATTTTTCTGAAGCTTTTTCATATTCAGAAACCCATTTGGCTGAAATGGGTTTTTGAGCAGTTTTCCCTGAAACTGGGACTAAGTCACCTAGCTTGGCGTAAGTGTTCTAGTCAACATTTTAAGTCAAAATTTCAAGATTCCACAATCTCTCCACATCATATTTCAGATTCTAGGTGCACCTCTCCAGTCGTGCTCAATTATTTCATCAGTTACTTGCATTTTTAAATGTTTTTGCATATCACAGTGTGTTTTCTATCAGTTTGCATTTCTTAGGTTTTGCATCATTACATCATGTTATTTTTAGATTAGTTCATTATTACATCATAATTAGACATATTACATATCATTTACATTAATCTTGAGTGTAGAAATTTGCATTTTGGACCCCATTTCTTTCTCCTTTTAGGTGAAAAACCCTAGAAGGAGCATAAAGCATTTGGGTAATCCAAAATCATTGTCCACATTTTTGTGAACCCAAATTTTGAATACTTTTCATTTTGATTTGTAGTCCTTCATCATCCTAGATATAGCTTAAATAAACGTTGCACTAGGTTTTGCGTTGTTTTGCATTCTAGGGTTTTATAATTTTGCATTACTGAAAGTGCATATAGTTTGCATTTTTTCATTTTAAATCATTGCAAAACATCTGAAAACTACATTTTCTTTTCATACATACTAAAAAAAATCAAAACCCATTAATTTTTTTTGAAATTTTTGAAAAAACCTAATTGGGACTAATTCGCCATTTTGGGTGACTTAGTCCCACTCTATATTTTTAATTATCTGTTACAGTTTTATAAGCTTCATTTTGTGCTTACTAAGCCTCCTAGTATCATATACTATAAGTCTGGAAACTTTTGGGAACATTTTTTTTATGCATTTAGGTCAAAAACATCAATTTTGGGTAGTCATTTTTGAAATCATTTCAATTACAATTTTTTTTGCATCTTAAATCATTGAAAATTTCTAAAATTTTGCATTGAAATCTTAAGTCCACATCTTACAACACAAAAAACATCAAATCCATAAAAAAAATCTAAAAATT
>VDFB02026320.1:101383005-101444072 GCA_007258455.2 Sequoia sempervirens
TACTTTTGAGAAGAATGGAGATGTCTTAAAAAATATAATTAGCATTGAAAATATTAGGTGGTGTAGAAATTATATAACCTTCTGATCCCCCATAAAATAGTTGATAATATTGGTAATTTTTTTACTCTTGCAAGGTTTTTGATAACTAGGAGAATGCTAGGAAAGTGTCACAACCTTGCATCATAAAGTGTAATTGCATTTTTTGGGCTACAAACAATGGTTTTGGCACCAAAAGTTACTAAAATAGTCTTCAATTGACTAAAATTGGTTACAGTGATATAGAACTCTCCAAATCAAATTCTTAGGTCAAAAGTTGTGGCTTCCAAAATTTAGGATCCCACTTCAAAATTTAAGAGAATATATAAAACATAAGATAGCCATCAGATAGCTATAAGAGATAATTTCACATATTGGCTAAGATAATTCACAACCTGCAACATGTAATTATGAATATCATAAAGCATATTAGGGGGTTTGAATAAGACAATTTGGAGTGCCCAAGTTAGGGGGTAACTAATATGTGTTGTAACAAATTTTAATAGGACTTCTCTTAGGACTTGGATATTAATATTTGAATAGGATATTTGGGTGTCACTTTTGGGTACTATAGATCATAGCTTTTCTATTCCCCTTTGGTAGTTTCATGTATTGGTTTCTCTATTTATTGAGTGTTTAGGGTGGAGTTTGCATAGCATATTTTGTAGGTCTTGGTATGCTTTCAAAATACTTTAGATTTGAGTGTTGTAATTGCCTATTGTGAAGGCTCCTTACCTATGTGATGTAGAGCAAGGTGGAGGTTCTCAATCTAATCACAATTCAACACACTTATCAACTTGGAAACCCTAACTTAGTGTTTTGTTCACAATTCCTTCAAAATTCCTTGTAGCACTCCAAACAGTGAATTTTGATCATATCTTTCAAAGAAGATTTCAAACCCATAAATGAATCATCATTTCTAATACCCTTCATGCCCTTTTGCAACATATCAAATTTGGGGATGGTCTTATTTTGTAACAACACCCTCTAAAATTGACTGCTACACTGGAATTAGGTCAAATTAGCCATGTTTTCCAAAGAAACTATGAGAAATCCTTCCTCCAATATATCAAAATTCATTCCATGACTTCAACTAGAGAATATGGGGTCTGAAAATACAAATTTCATCAATTGCAACATTCACAAGTTCATCTAATATCAAAACCCTACTTTTAACCTACACTCCTGAGCCTAATACATAGAGATATTAGGCTAGGTATTGATCAAACACTGCCCTACCTCCATCCCCTGCATCTACAAACCTAAAAAACATGAAAAATAACTTAACTACTCCCATTCCACTAATTTTTAGAATTTTCTACTAGTGGAATGGTTCCCTACCTCAAATTTTTGTTCTCAAACCCTCAAACCTAAGGTTTTCTAGTTGATTTCATAAATTTGCTTCTAACTCAACCAAATCTCAATTAAAACCAATGCAACTAAAACCAAAATATGGTTAATTCATTCCTCCAACAATTCTAGAGCAATTTATGTCATTTGGAAATAGTATGTAGCTGTACAACTTGTTGTAGCAACAAAATTCAATGAAAATACACAAAAATGGAATTATTCTTATTGCTTGATCACCAAAAATGTCACCAGAATAATGCCTCAAACATCCAAGGCATATTTAAATTTTTTCCCAACCAAAACCAATGGTTCAAACTAATTTTTGAATGACTTGATTGTTCACCTTCCAAATATATCCAAAAATGCAAAGTTGCATTGCAACTTTTGCAACGTTTGACATAATATGACAAATTTTTACACAACTAACCCCATGAGACTCAAAATATTAGAAATGGTCTAAATAGACCTTATTACATCAAAAATGGACTCAAAACACCAAAAAACCCAACATCTAACACCCGATACATGACAAAAGCTAGGAGCCCTTGCACCATACACCCGGGGAGAGAAAAATCTCAAGTTCCACTTGAGATCAAATCTTGTACTATGGTTTCATGTTTCTTGATGTCTTCTTCTCTCATCCAGATGGCATCCTCCATTGGAAGGACTTAACACTTCACTAGGTTCTCATTGTACACCTTATCCCTTGTCCTTTTCCCTTCCTTTGTGTCCAAAATGCATTCAAGCTTCAATGGCTGACTTGGAGGTAAGTCCTTAACCTAATCTTCATCTAGAACTCTTGATGTACCTACTTATTCACCTGCAATCTCATATCCTTTAAAAGGATAAATGTCAGAAACATTGAAAATTGGATAGATAGCCACTCTAGGAGGGAGTTCTATCTCATAGGCATTTTCTCCAAATTTGTGAACCACCCTACATTGCCCAATATTCTTCATATGTAGCTTTGAATACTTTCCTTTTGGTAGCCTTTCCTTCCTTAAATGATCCAATACCAAGTCTCCCACTTTAAACTAAACTTCTCTTCTTTTCAAGTTTGCATGTTTCTTGTACTTTTCCACACTCTTTTTAATATTTTCTTTAACTTTTTGATGTATTTCTTTCATTTCCATTGCAAATTATTCTCCTTCAGCACTCCTCTCCATACCACTCAAATATCTAAGTTCAAACACTCCCCTAGGATTCAATCCATATACAATTTCAAATGGGATTTTTCCAACACTTCTATTAATAGAGTTATTATATACAAAATCAGCTTGGGGAAGAATTAGATCTCATTATTTTGAATGCTCTTTTGTCAAACATCTGAGAAGATTCCCAAGGATCCTATTGACAACTTCAGTCTACCCAATTTTTTTTTGGATGATAGACAGAGCTAAAAGTCAAGTTTGTTCCCAAATTCTTCCAAAGGGTTCTCCAAAAGTGACCCACAAACTTACTATCGTTGTCAGAAACAATTATCAATGGAAATCCATGGATCCTAACCACCTCCTTGAAAAACAACCCTATAATGTATGAGGCATCATTTTTGCATTTACAAGGTATAAAATGAGCCATTTTTCTAAACTGGTCTACAACAACAAACAAGTTTTCAAATCCCCTTTGTGTTTTGGGTAACAGCAACACAAAATACATGTTGATGGATTCCCATGACCTATTTGGAATTGGAAAAGGTTGATAAAGACTTGCATTTGTACTAGAACCCTTGGCTTTTTGACATACAACACATATTTCAACAATTTTTTTGATATCATTGGGAATCTTGGGCCAATAGAAATACCTTCTTACCTGCTTCAAGGTTTTCTCCACACCAAAATGACCCTCTAAGCTTCCTCAATTCTTTTCCTTAATCAGATTAGTCCTCATAGAACATTTGGGAATACACAATTGAGCACCCTTAAACAATAATCCTTCTTGGATCAAGAAATCAGAATTTTCTGCATGAAATGTGCCATTAAACTAAATGCAAGAAGCATAGACATCCTTGAAATCATCATCTCCTTCATAAATACCTTTCAAAGCATTAATACCTACACTTTAGAGTTGAATTTCTTGAATCAACATTTGTCTTCTGCTCAAAGCATCTACCGCCTTGTTTAACTGCCCCTTCTTGTGTTTTATGGTGAAAGTATAGCTTTGGAGGTACTCCATCCACCATGTCTATGTTTTAGTTTGTCTTGGTTGTTTAAGAAAATCAAAGCATGATTGTCATTAAAAACAATAAACTCTTTAGGAAGGAGATAGTGTCTCCACTTTTTCAATGCTTGGACCATGGCATACAATTCCAAGTCATAAGAAGAATACTTCTTCTTTGCCTCATTGAGCTTCTTGCTAAAAAATTATATAGATCTACCCTCTTGGCTCAAGACTACTCCAATTGCATACCCACTTGCATCACGTTCAATTGTGAACACCTTATTAAAATCAAGCAATGCTAAGATGGGTTGTTGTGCTATTCTTTCTTTCAGATATTGAAAGCCTTTTTATTCCTCATCAGACCATACAAACCTTTTCCTTGTATCCCCTTTGACTGTATTAAGGATTGGAGAGAAAATATGACTGAAATTCTTCACAAATTTTCTATAAAAGCTAGCTAGGCTATGGAAACTTTTTACCTCACCAACTGAAGTTGGAGTAGGCCAATTGAGAATTGCTTCTACCTTGTTGAGGTCCATCTTCAAAGTACCTTTTGAGATCACAAAGCCAAGATAAACCAAATCCTCTTTCATGAATTCACACTTCTTCAAATTGATCATCAACTTTTCTTCATTCAGCCTCTTCAACACCATGTCCAAATGTTGTAAGTGTTCCTCTTTATTCTTACTAAACACAAGAATGTCATCCAAGTATACAATTAAAACTTTCTGAAGGGTTTCAAAACTTCATTCATTAGTCTCATAAAAGTGCTTGGTGCATTTGAAATCCCAAATGGAATTACCATCCATTCATACATCCCCTCATTGGTTTTGAAGGAATTTTTCCACTCATCCCCTTCTCTTATTCTAATCTAGTGGTAGCCACTTTTGAGGTCAATCTTTGAAAAGTAACAAGCTCCTCCTAAAAAATCCATCAAATCCTCCATTCTTGGTATGGGGAACCTATACCTTATAGTGATCTAATTAATTTCCCTTGAATCGGTGCACATTCTCCAATCTCCACTTTTTTAGATGCCAATATAGTAGGAACAACACATGCTTAAGCTTTCTCTTATGAGGCCTTTATCATGTAATTCATGAATTTTTTTCCTAATCTCTTAGTTTTTTTGAGGATTCATCTTGTATGCAGCTTTATTGGGTAAGTTTTCCCCTAGTATAAAGTCTATATGGTGGCTCACATCCCTTATTGGTGGAAAAGAACTAGGGAGCTCATCTACAACAATGTCTTGGTACTTGTTCAACAAGGCTTGTACTTCTTTAGACACATCTTCAAGATTTGTTGTTTTCAAGGAAGATTTAGGTCTGATTATAATTGCATAACCTTGTCCACCTTCTTCCTTCATGGTTTTCAAGAATTCTTCCTCCCCAACAAACATAACACTTGACCCAACTTGGCATCTTGCAAAGGAGTAAGTGTAAGTGAAACTCTATCTTTTTCAATCACATAGGCATTTTTCTACCCATCATGCTTAGCTTTTCTATCATATAGCCAGGGTCTTCCTAATAGTAGATGACAAACATCCATTGAGATGATGTCACATAATATCTTATCTTTATACCCCCCAATATTGAATTCAACCCATGTTTGCTCATTCACTGGGACTTTTTGACCCTTATCCAACCAGGAGATCTTGTAAGGAGTGGGTTGTGGGATTCTTTTTAGTTTTAACTTTTCAACCATCTCTAAAGAAACCAAATTATTTGTCGAACCAAAATCAACAACTCTACACACCTTACCTTGAGATTTGTAGGTGATTCTAAATAGAGATTTCCTTTATGGAGGCTTCTTCACCACAAGGACTTTGAGCAATGTTCTTCTCATCATCATGGATTCTCCAACTTTTGGAGTAACATGCTAAGAAGGAGAGTTAACACTCTCACAATCTTCTTCTTGCACCAACTATGTTCTTCTTTCACCACCATGTGATGTAAAAGGTTGCTTGTTCAGGCCCACTTCCATGCTTGATGGCCAAATTGATTACATTAATAGCATCTTCCTAAGAATGTGTTGGAACCTCTACCTTGGCCTCCAAATTTGCCTCTACTATTAGATCTCCTACCTCTGAAACTACCTCTTGATTCTGAGCCTTGATCTTGATTGCCACTTGTCTCACCTTGTGCTTTTTGAGATCATTGTCCTCTTCCTACAAAGGATCCTCTACCCCTGAATTTCTTTCTTCTACCTCTTCCTTTCTTCTCTTGTCTCCTTTTTATCTTTTCTTCTTCCTTAATAGCCAATTGGAAGCATTATTCCACCGTTATAGGGGTGGTAAGACTCATTTCATCTTGTATTTGGAACCTCAATCCATTTAGGTACCTTGCTACCTTTTCAACCTCATCCTCAACATGACTTGCTCTAAGGCTCAACTTATGAAACTCCTCTATGTAAGTCGTGACATCCATCTCCTTTTGTTTGAGATTTTGAAGCTTTCTAAAGGTTTGAATTGCATAGTCACCAGTAGAAATTGACCCTTGAATTTAGACACCTTTCTATCCCATGAATTGATTTTTTCTTTCCTTTATTCACTCTCTCTTCCTACACATAATTCCACCAAGTTAGGACAAGGCCTTTCAACTTAGTTTTAGCAAATTTTACCTTTTATTCATCTGCTACCTCCTTGTATTCAAAATAATTGTCTAATGCATCAACCCAATCTAACACCTCTTCACTATCCATCTTCCCACCATACATGGGAAATTCCATTTTCACTTCAGAAGTATCTCCCTTGACAACCTTCAGCAACTTAGCTATTCTCAACTCATTAGGGTCCAATTCATCATCACCTTGGACTCCTCCTTGAGGGTTTTCATTCTCACCCTTTTCCTCTTCCTCTTCATCACTTTGGTCTTCAGTGACCACACCTATCTTTTGATTTGACTCTAGTGTTGCAAGTCTATATAGGACAACTTCTTGAGACTCCTTCACTTGTCTCAACTCCTTGGCATGCTTCTCTTTCAATTCTCTAACCTCTCCGGTCATCGGGTTCTTTTTAGGAGGCATCTTTTCTTCTTCAAACTTCAACCCCTTTCCTTTAAATGATCAAAACCTATGCTCTGATACCAATTTGATGTAGAGAAAGGTGGATGTTCTCAATCCAATCACAATTCAAGAAACTTATCAACTTGGAAACCTTAACTTGGTGTTTTGTTCACAATTCCTTCAAACTTCCTTGTAGCACTCCAAATAGTGAATTTTGATCATATCTTTCAAAGAATATTTCAAACCAACAAATGAATCACCATTTCTAATACCCTACATTCCCTTTTTCAACATATCAAATTTAAGGATGGGCTTATTTTGTAAAAACACCCTCTAAAATTGATTGCTACACTTGAACTAGGTCAAATTAGCCATGTTTTCTAAAGCAACTATGAGAAATTCTTCCTCCAATCTATCAAACTTCATTCCATTACTTCAACCAGATTATATGGGGTCTAAAAAATATAGATTTCATCAATTGGAACATTCACAAGTTCATCTAATATCAAAAACCTACTTCTAACCTACACTCCTAAAGCCTAATACATAGAGATATTAGGCCAGGGCTTGATCAAACACTACCCTACCTCCATCCCCTGCATCTACAAACCTAAAAAACATGAAAAAAAACTTAACTACTCCCATTCCATCAATTTTCAAAATTTTCCACCTATGGAATGGTGCCCTATTGTTGGAATATGGCTTGTAGTGTTGTCATTGATGGCAGCCTAAGTCATTATTCTAGTCCATAGATCAGGATTTTTTCATATCGACAGGCAGAGTAAGGAATAGATTATTACCGAAAGAGAGAATGAAGAACAGGGTATTCGGTTAGTGTGTTGATTTGTATGCTTCATTGGATTATCATTTTAAGTTGTGGATCTTGGGGAAGATTGGTAAGTATCTATATTATCTTATTGTTAAGTTTTGTGATGTCACATTAATCGATGTATGAGTTAGGAGATCTGATAGGATGATTTTCTATTTATTAACTCATGGTGGCCGACTTAATGAATATGGCATGTTGTGGATGGTTAAGGCGTAATTGTTTAAGGTATTTTTGTGTTGAAAATTTTGATTTGGGTCTTAGCTATGGTTTGGCCAACTTATGTGGATATGCAAAGATTACTCATGATCTGAACTAACATTTGAAAGATATTTTCTATTCTATTGAAACTGACATATAACGATTGAATTTTGGTAGTGGATATAAATATGAGATCAGAAAATTCATTTTGCAAGAAAGGGATGCAAGGTGGTAGTGTATATGTGTGTATATGAATATCAGAAAAGTAGTTGAGAGATTTCCAATTGAGTAGAAGAGGACTTTTGTGACATGAATTAAGGTAGAGCAGAGCAAAGTGTAGAATCAGAAGGTCTTAAATTTGATATATGAGCCTCATCGGAACTGAAACCGGGCATTTGTAGATGCTACTTTCTCAGTTCAACTCTTGTTTTAATCCAAATATATTGTGAGGTAGTGAGCCTTCCTGATTTTGAGCAGTGAGCTCTAAGAAGTGAGCTTGAATGCATGTGCATTCCCCTTTTTCTTCATACTTTTAACAGAGTATAAATTGTGGATTAACCTCCACTGTGGTTTTTCCACTAACAGGGTTTCCACATAAAAATATTGGTGTTATGGTTTTTTCATTGTTTCATTCATATGCTTGCATCTTTACTTTTTTTCAATTGTTGTGAATGGTTTAAGATCTGGATTGAAATTTAAATATTGTTGAACACTGATTCACCCCCCCTCTCAATGTTCCTTGAGTCCAACAATTGGTATCATAGCTAGATTGCTCTGCAGAAGTTTAACATCTTGAGGTGGATCTTGGAATGCAATAGACTCTAGTGGTCTTCAACAGCAACTTTTGGTGGCACTATTCAATCATTGAAGGATAAAATCAATGAGTCAAGAGAAAAGAGGAAGAACTATGTGATCAGCTAAAGTAGAAAGAAAGTAAATTCTTGGAAGATGTTCACCTGAATCAAACCCTAAAAGAAACAACTGAAGAATGTGAAAATATTGCCAGAAACAATGCTACTCTAAAGCTTGAGATGGAATCTGTGGCAATGAAGCTAACTAAGGAGATAGAAGAAAGGAAGAGCAATGTGGAGAATCTGGCCCAGTCCTTAAAACAAAAATTTGAAGAATGCAACAGATTTAATAGTGGATTCATTCAGCTAGAGATTGAACTGCAACAATCTAGAAATAATGAACAAGAGCTTGAAAGACAGATAGTTATTCTCATAGATGAACTCACTACTACAAATTAATACAAGAAGTTTAGGATCAGTTTTGCTAAGCTTGATGAGCTGACTAAAGGACAGAAGGATGCAAATGACAAGTGAAGTCTTGGATTTGAAAAGGGAGAAAGCTCCAGATCTAAACATAAGGATTCCAGACAAAGAAATTAAATGAAAAAAGGCAGAAGATATCCAGTAAGACAACCCAATGCTCAAAATTTTAATGGTCACTTCTTTTCTTGTAATAAATTTGGTCATATGGCTTCTCAGTGTAGAAGTAAAATAAATTCAAGCAATCCATCATTTCCTAGTTAGAGTTTTAGTTGTAATAAGTTTGGTCATTGTGAACCTAGATCCTATACCTAGAAGAACACAACAAATGAACACATTAATAAGGCCAATGCAAGTTAGAATATATATTATAATATAGATCCCTCAAGAAATCCATTTGAATGCAAGAGAAATGGAATAAAATGAAGAACACAATGAACTTAAAACAAATCAAACTCTTAATCTCTTGAGGGAGTTCGTGCCAATTTGATGTAAAAATTGGCCCTTTCCCATCTCCAATGGTGTGATGAAGATGATTTGATGAATATTGTGATCCCTTTGTTGAATATTGATGAATCCTCCAAGACAAAATCTGCATAACCTAGCTATAAAACTCAATGATATGGATGAACATTGCTATGGATTTGAGTATAGTAAGTTTACTCGAGTTGTGGATGATCAAATGAGGAATGAAGTCTCTTATTTATAGAATGTCAAGTTGAAAAGATGTCCAAAATGGAGCAATGTGGGACTAAGAATCAACCAATGGCAAGATGCCACTTGTCAACATGTGAATGGATGGAGGATGTGCAAGTTTTGAAGAATGTGTCAATAAATGCATATATTTTAAAATTTGAAATTGTTGAAATGACATGTAAGAGGGAAAGAAGGTGCATTGAATGCCACTTGGCTCAAGGAAAAAGGACTTTCTAGGTGGATTAAATGCCTTGTTGGAAGGAAAAAGTCCACTTGGATTTTGAATTCAAATTTGAAGAATATTCCTTTTTTTTATGCCTTTTGAGAGAAAATAGAGTTTTAATAAATGAATTAAATCTATTTTCTTGTGCAAGTTGCAAAAGCTAGAGGATGGGACATGAGAGGAGATTAAATTAATCAAGGTTAATTAATTTAATGAGAGATCAAAATGATGTGACATATTGATTTAGATTTATGGATTGATTTAAATCAAAATATGAGAAGAATATGGTTTCAAGATTAATTAAATAAAGATTTTTGTTTTATTTAACCAAGGAGATGAAGTTAGATTAAATCAAATAAGGTTTCAATTTATTTAATTTAATGGATGAACTTTAGAGATTTAATCAAATAAAATTGATTATTTAATTAAATAGGGATAATTAGATCGAATTGATTGATTTAATTAACAAGAAAGGATGACTTAATTAGATAACTGATTTATTTAATTAAGAGAGGAATATTGATGAATTTAATCAAATAAAGGTATTTGATTAAATGGTTAGACCGCGGGATGATTCAAGATGAAGCGATGTTAGTGGTCAAGATCAGATGTGTAGTGTTAATCAGTATATTTTACGTGTCTACATTTTGCCCCTCTTTGAAGTAGTGCACTTGTTGCATTGGTTCAAAGAATAAACGTTCTTGATCAAAAGAAAAAACATTTCTAATTTAAAAAAAAAATTCCTTATTGCTACCCCGGCAAAGGAAATTATGGTAGCATACTGCCCCCTCGAGAGATCAGATGAAAATTTTGATTTTTTGGGTGATCTTGCGAAAAAGGAGGACAAGGTACCCAATAGGTCTAGAAAGGCTCCAGGAAGCCAAAAAATGAGGTAAAACACCAAAAATGGTGCAAAACGGCCCTTAGATGGACAAAAATGGAATCGGGGGTCCAAAATCCTGGCAAGATGGCCAAACGGGGTCAAAAAACCCTAATTTTTATGCTTAAATAGGCCTCAAGGGGCCACTTCCAGTTCATTTGAACACATTCAACCTTAAGAGATTTCACGATTTGAGCTCTAATACCCTAACAATATGGTGCAATGACAACTCCCATTGCATATCTCCAACCGAGTATGGACATACCGATGACCTTCCGACATCAGTGCACCGATATGTGATGCTTACCTGAGCTTCATTTTTTGTTTTACGTGCTTATTTATTGCTTTTAGAACTAGGTTATTTGCAGCGGTGCTATATAGCACCACTCAAATTTCAAACTAGACCGCTCGATCCTCCAAACTAAACCGCCATCACAAGATGGACCGCCACAGTGGAGTTTGGAGTTTGAGAAGATTCCTCAAACTCTGATGCCTTCGTGAAATGGAGCATTGGACTTTCAAACTCTGACACCATGGTGGAATTTAGAATTAGGGTTCAGGATGCTTACACAAAGTGTACCATCACAGTGTAGTTTGGAATTTTGAGACCCCAACGTCAATGATTACAAATTTTAAACTATGACACCTTCATAGTTTGCAATGCTGGACTAGTTTTTTGAATGCTCAAGATAAAAAAAATTTGATGATTTTAACACGGTGATCTTTCCTGGTGCAAGAGGGGGTGAGGGAGCTCTATTCTCATGAGCAGAAATCACGGGAGATATTTGGTTACTTGCATGATCTGACTGATAGGGAGTAGGATCGACTATGAGAGATGGGGCTTGGTATATTGCCTATGTAGTGCCTATGCAGACCCACCTTGGCATGATGTCTATGCTTTCTGAGAGATGGCACAATGAGACATTATCCTTTCATCTTCCTACTAGCAAGTCCACCGTTACCTTGGAGGATGTGTGGCGCATCCTTAGATTGTTGATTCATGGTCAACGAGTTATTTTTAATATGGATATCGGACGGGATGCTTGCCATGCAATCCTAGCCACATATGAGGTTATGTTTTGTGAGGGCCAGATAGAGCTAGAGTGTCATTGGTTGCTCACATCACCATTTCGTCTAGTGATAGCCGCTATTATTTCAGGTCTTGTTGCCCCAAATCAAAGAGGCCAATATTTTAGTCCTGGCTGGGGGCTTTGCTGAGATTGGATGGTTCGTGACCGACCAGTCCATTTTGCATCGGGTCCAATTCTTCTTTCCTCCCTTTATAAGGATTTACATGAGTATGCATACTTGGATGGTCGGGCACTTGGTGTAGGTGTCACACTTCTTCACGTGTGGGCATGGGAGCACATCCCCGTTCTTCAGTCACAGATTGTTCTAGTGCCAGTCGGACCAGATGATCTTGTAGTTTGGCACTACAAGGGCAGTGTGTCCTTCACACACACAAGCGAGCATAGGATCCCTCACTAGAGGAGGGTTATTGACGAGATGACAATGTTTACTTGGTGCCCCTACCTTGGTCGGCTCGGATGGGCTGAAAATCTGCAACAGTTATTCTTTTCCCATCAGGATCGATTTATGCAAGGGCGGGATCATACCATGATTGAGTGATACCTGCTTGGACAAGTTCAGTGTTAGTTTGGGGAGATACAGGATAGGCCAGACAATGATTATGTCACCATTTTTTCTCTTACAGTGTCACAAGGTGCCTAGGGGTGATACATTCCTACCTTTTAGGTAGTTGACAGCTTTAGGCAGCTGGTAGCCCAGCCATAGGCATATGATCAGGGGGTTATAGATCTAGGAGTTACCCAGGCGTACAAAGATTGGTTTCAACTGCCTCTGCATTTGACAATTCCAAGTGCACCCTCCATTCGACAGACAGCTAGCAATAGTGGAGCAGGTCAAGGATGAGGAGGTGGCGGTCTCCCGGTAGGACAGCCAGCACAGGATCAGCTCGAACAGGTCCAGCCATCACAAGTCCATTCGAGACATGTTCAACCAGGATAGGCTCAAATGGATTAGCCTCGTGCCGATGTACAGATGCAGGATCGAGACCGGGGGCCAGAGGGTGGACATGATGGGCACCAAGATTGGGTCACCCCACCACCATGAGTTAGGGGTGAGGACCAGCCTCATGTGTAGCCTCTGCTAGGATAGTCAACAATTCATCCAGATCTGAGGGATGAGATGATAGCACAGTTGCAGGCCCAGGTCTAGGCCTTGACAACAGAGAGAGACTAGGCCTATGCAAAGAGGGACCAAGCAGTGCTACAGAGGCAAGCCGTAGAGCTACAAGCGGCTATAGAGATGGGTCACAGATAGTAGTTAGAGAGTATGGCAGCCTTCTCCTCCCACAGCATAGCGCCTCTTCATTCTTATAGGGAGGCCATCTGGGAGGTGGACTATTATCATTTGCTTTATCATTAGGTCATACCTAGAGTAGCCCAGGCCCTAGATTACTCACAGTAGACCAGCCATAGACCAACAGAGGGTCATGGTGATAGAGGTGAGGGTAGCAAACAAGAGGGTTAGACCTCATTTAGATCAAGATATTATTCTTTCATGCCATATGGGCTCATTTTTGATAGCCCGTTGGGACTTTTTGTACTTATTGACATACACATATATAGTGATCTGATTATTTTGTACTATGACAGTTACCTAGTGATATATATGAGATGATGATGTTGATATGATGTGTCGTGTACCATTAATTTATTATGCATTTATGGATGGTTCTATTTCTATATGCGATGGATGCATGGATGTATTTCTTTCTGCTGGTGTATACATTATGTGATGGCTATGAGACTAATAGATCTATATTATGCCTCTAATGATGACATATGATATGCAATATGGATACATGATAGATGATATGTATTTTTATACAGTGATGCAATCTATATGATGATTTATGTATGTTGATGAAAATGTGATGATTTATGCAATGATTTCTTTTTCAATCTCCTTTTTTTGTTATGATAGTGATGATGATGTGAATGCAGTGATCCTAATATGATGCTATGCAATGATGAATGTATGTGATTTTCCATGTATGATATGTGCTTTTGATGATGTTTATGATGTGATGTTATATATGACATGATATGTTATGGAGATGATGATTTATGGTGTATGTGCAAAATGATATGTGAATAATGACCTTTTGATGTATATGTGATGGAATAATGAATGCTTTTATGAGATTTTTTATATGATTATGGATGAATGTATCCACTTAATGTAATGGATTTTATAATGTTTATGTACCTATTATGTTTGGTTTAATTATGCACTGGATGCTTATAATGATATTTTGTGAAATGAAATGCAAAATGCTTTATGAGATGTTCTATATGATATGGATGAATGATGGATGATATGCATGTTTATGATGATGTATGGATGCAAATGTCTAATCTATTTATGTGATGCGATGGTGGTTATATGATTATGAAAATGGATGATGTGATGCATTTTTTATTTATATGCCAATGTGTATGTAATGTTATGATTATGAGATACTTAGAATAACAAATCTATATTATATGCATATGAGATGATTAATGTTTCTATATGATATGCATTGTGTTGATGATTTGTGGGTGCAGGATTAATTATGGTGGTGATTAACTGTCATAGTACCCTGTTAGCATGAAAAGCAAGAAGAAATGGAAGAAAGAAGAAAATTTCAACAAGATAAAAGATGATGATGATGATGATGAATATCTGTTGTGGAGTTGGAATTTTCAAAGGGCCAATTATCTTATGTTTGATAACATACATAAATATGATGCATCAAAGTATTAAGAACTAGGATGATGTATTTAGTGTGATGGACTTTGACTCGACAATCAGATAGGAGTATCCTTGTTCACACCTGACAGATGGAAACCTTACTAGGGTGCACTTTAGATATTTCAAAAATCTCAGACCAAAACATAGGAAGGCAAGCCTTCCTCTATGGCCAACAAAATATCTAAAACATCCTTCGTACATACCTAAATAAAGCAAGTATTCACTAAGGTTATATTACAAGAATGTCCAACAAGCGCAACAGATAAAAAGATAATGATCGTTGCCCCATTCCTATCTCTCTAAATCCCTTCATTGGGGACATCACTAAGAAGTCCTTGGCATGGGCACAATAAGATAGATCAAAAGATAAAGATACAGTAAACAAATAAGCTGATGTTCTTCAATACCGCTAGTCAAGACTAAACTATAGTGATGCTTGATGTTGATGTCCATTGCAAGGAGGATGCATCATAGGACATGACAATATCAGATGATTTGATATGGGACTTGATTGGATGATAGGCTATTGAAACCAGGAGTTGACCAACTTGTTTACATACTAACCTAGATTTTGAGATTTTGACTTTTGAGTTTTCACTTTTGACCTATTAGATTTTTTTTTTATTATTTCACCAAAGGTTGGGGATGACAATCATATATTATGAGTGTCATTTATTGCAGGTGAAAGTGGGATTGGGATGAATGAATTTTCAAAAATTTGGATTTTTTGGAGTTTTGAAATTTTATGAGGTTTTCTTTGGTATTTTTGAGATTTTACAAATGTTTTGATTTTTGATTGTCAAATGTTCTGGGGTTTTCTAATATTTTGACCAAGAGACTAACCTAAGGACCTATCCTAGGGGCCTCAAGGGCTGATCAACAGATTAGCCTTTCCTACATTATACACGCGGAGACCACGTAGTTTGACTGACGACTTGACTGATTCACAAATGAAGATATACACAATGAAATGTTAGTTTATTATGATGGAATCCTAAAGGATTGACCTAAGTGTCTCGAGGGATCATCAAAAGATCAAACTTGCCTACACTCAAGGCTTAGAGACCCATAGTTCAACAAGATGATTTTGTTGTTGACTTTTTCATTGACTTTTGACCTATTTTGGGATCGTGATATGATTTGGATGTTTTGGATTTTTTGGTTTTCTTACGTTTTTGGATTTTTTGATTTTGGGACTTTAAGAATATACACAAATCTGATCTAATAAGAACATTCCCCCAGCGTAATGTGATAGACTACTCCGATAAAGGCAGGAAAAAATGACCTTGGGAATGGGTTGAGTAGTACTAAGAGGGATCATGATACAAACACAGGACCAAGCTATGATGCAAATGCTAAATGGATGGGTGATGGATGGAGATCTAAATGCGATGGATGATGGAAATATAATGGATGGATGGTGATGTTGAATGAGTCGTAAAGATCCTGGTGGATGGAAAATGCTTATTTACACAAGGTGCTTGTTTGTCAGGTTTTCACCAAGGTACTTGTCCAAAGTGCCACTGAATTGGTTTTCACTAGAGGACGATTTTTCTCTTTACTGTTTTTAATCCTTTTTCTAGTTTTTTCGGAGTTTTTTCTTTTTTTATTTTTTTTTGTCACCAAGATGCCTGTTTGCCAGGTTTTCATCAGGGTAACCATTTTTTCAGGACATTTTCTAATTTTTTGGATTTTTTTGGTTCTATACCTTGCAAGATTAGGCATAAAACCTTTTGAGATGGGAGTTATTCATGGGCTCTTGCAAAGGTTTCCCTTCGGGTGTTGATAACTTATATGCCCCTGACTTATAGCTTGTTGTAATAACAAATGGTCCCAACCAATTGGGTTCAAATTTTCCTTTACTATTTGGATTTAGGATGTTCTTCTGATTCTCCTTTAGTACCAGTTCTCCAACTTGGAAAGTCCTACTTCTGATTTTCTTGGTATAGCTCCTCTTGAGTCTGTACTGATAGACTTGCAAATGATTTAAAGTGTCTATACGCTGCTCATCTAGTAGCTCTAGCTCATTCAGTCTTGATACTCGGTACTCTTCATTCGTGATGAGGTTTTGCAGTGATATTCTTAGTGATGGGAGCTTGATCTCACTAGGGAGTATGGCTTCTAATCCATAGACCAGGGAGAAATGGGTGGCACCAGTGGGTGTACGGATGCTAGTTTGATAGGCCCAGAGGGTAGGATTGAGTTGCAGATGCCAGTCACGACTTGCATCATTCACTATTTTCTTGAGGATCTTTAAAATGGTTTTATTTGTGACTTCTGCTTTGCCATTTCCTTGGGGATAGTATGGGGTGGAGAAGCGATGTTGGATTTTGAATTTTTCACAAAGTTGTCTACATCTTGATTCTTAAATGGTGTCCCATTATCTGAGATAATGGCCTATGGGACATCATAGCAGCAAACAAGATAGTTCAAGATGGACTTTGATAGCTTATTCCTAGTTATATATGTCATGGGTATGGCTTCCACCCACCTGATAAAGTACTCAGTGGCAGTTATGATGAACTTGTGGCCATTAGATGAAGTGGGAGTGATTTTTCCAATGAGATCGAGTCCCCACTGCGAAAAGGGCCATGGTGTGATGATGGGATAAAGTTCTTGAGTGGAGCATGTATGAGGTCCCCATGCTATTGACATTGTAGACACCTCTTGACATAGTTGTGTGCCTCTTTCTCCATAGTGGGCCAATAATACCCCATCTTGAACAATTTCTTAGCCAAGGTCATTCCACTCGAGTGTGAACCACAAATCCCATTGTGCACCTCAGTTAAAGAATTCAAGGCTTCATCAGTATTAAGGAAGTGCAATAAGGTTCCCTCTATGCTTCTACAGTATAAGGTATTTCCTAGGATGACAAACCTAGAGGAATTTTTAATAAAAGTTCTTTTTAAGCTTGAGGGTAAGCAGGTAAGACACCTATTCGTAGGTAGGTATAAATGTCATGATACCAGGGATCTCTAGGACCAACAATTCCACACACAAATTCTGACTCTGGTACCACAAATGTGGGGACAAGAAGTTGCTCTACCAAGAATTCATGTTTTAGGACATTGTGAGGGATGTCCAATAGGGATCTAATCATTGCCATGGCATTTGCAGCTCTGTTGTTTGCTTTGGGAATCTACTCAAATGTGATCTCGATAAAGGATTCCTTGAGTCTCCACTAGTTTTTTTATGGGGTGAGCTTATCATCCTTAGTTTGGTATTAACCATTCACTTGATTTACTATCAATTGGGAGTCTTTGTATACTCTAAGAGCCATGATGTGCCACCGCACTGCTATTCTGAGACCTATGGTTAAAGCCTCGTATTTTGCAATGTTGTTCATGTAGGGGAATGCTAATTTATATGATCTAGGTATGCAGTCCCCTTGTGGAGTGATAAAGAAGATGTTGGCTCCTGATCCATGTTGCGTGTATGATCCATCAAATTAAAGTTTTCAGTGGTCAGCTATGTTGAGATTGAAGATGGATTCATCTGGAAACTCTGAGATGAGAGGATTCTCTGAATAGATTGGTGCTTTTGCAAGCTGATCTGCAATGACTTGTCCTTTAATTTCTTTTCGCTCCACATATTCAATGTCATACTCTGATAGTATCATGACCCATTTATCGATCCTTCTAGTGAGCATTGCTTTTGACAGTAAGTACTTGAGAGGGTCAATTTTGGGGATGAGTTTTATTTTGTGTGCTAGCATGTAATGTCTAATTTTTTGTGACACAAACACTACTGCTAGACATGCGTTATCAATGAATGAGTAATTTAACTCATGTCCAACCATTGTTCTATTGATATAATAGATGGCCCTTTATGTCCCATTTTTGTCGTGCTGAGTTAAAAGACCACCAAGGGCTATTGTTGTTGCTAACACAGAGAATTAATGGCTTTCTTGGGATCAGTGGCATGAGAACTGGTGGTGTAAGCAGTTATTCTTTGATCTTATTGAAGGTTTCTTCACACTTGTCATCCCACTTGTATGCTACTCCCTTGTGAAGTAGGTGAGAGTATGGATTATGTTTATCTGCCAAATGTGCTATGAACCTTCGGATGGACTGAAGCCTTCCTTGGAGACCTCTTAATTGTTTTAATGTTTTGGGTGCCTCCATCTCAAGGATTTCCTTTACTTTTGTTGGATCTACCTCAATACCTCTCATTGACACTATGTATCCTAGCAAATTTCCTTATTGTACACCAAAGACACACTTCTTTGGATTTAATCAGACCTTGTATTCCTCCAACCTGTCAAAAATTGTACTCAAGGTTGCTATGCAATGCTTCCTCTTTCTAGATTTGGGTAGTATGTCATCAACATAATCTTTGACAATTTTATGAATCATTTCATGGAAGATTAATGTCATGGCTCTTTGGTATGTTGCTCCTACATTCTTCAATCCGAATGGCATCATATTCTAGCAGTAAGTCCCCCATGGACAAGTGAAGGTTGTTTTGTGTTGGTCTTCTTTAGCAATCATTATCTAATTGTATCCTGAGAAATCATCCATCAAGGAAAGAATTTTGTGTCCCATCATCATGTCTACAATCATGTCAATGTTGGGCAACAGGAAATCATCTTTCGGACATGCTTTCTTTAAGTCCCTAAAATTTGTACAAATTCTTATTCCCCCATCTAGTTTTGAAACTAGAACCAGATTTGATACCCATTCGGGTAGTCAATTGGTCGAATGAATCATGTGTCCAATAGTTTCTTTAGTTCCATTTTGACTAGTAAGGTGATATGAGAGTGCATTTTGCTGAGTTTTTGTTGGACAAGTTTTGCTTTAGGATATACTACTAGGTGATGTACCACAATTTTTGGATCAATCCCAAGCATGTCAGCATAGCTCCATGCAAAATTAACTTGTCTTTCTCTTAAGAAGGCTACTAGGATCTCTTGTTCTTTTGATAGTAATGACTTTGCATAGAATGTGATGTGTGGTGTTTGCTCTATTCCTAGATTAACTGGATTGCACTTTTCTGCTAGGACTGTTGATTTTTCTTGATGAAGAGCTCTAAAAGGAAGATTGAATCCTCCATCCTCGGGCACCTCGAAGAGGTTTTCACCATTGGATGTGTCATTTCTTTTTACCTTTTTTGTGTTGGAGAATTCCACAGTGTGGTTTTCACTCAAGGACTTAGATATTATTCTTAATTTCTCACTTTTGCAACTAAGGGATTCAATTGTCTCCCCATAATAGGCCTGTGTATCTAGCTCAATGATGAATCCTATTTTATGATCCCCATATGGGATAATATCCTAAATTCCTATGAATTATGAGAGTGCCTCATCATTTTTGAATGTGTCAAGAATTGGCGGTCCTCGTTGGTCATAATCGATGAGTTGAGGGTAAACTAGACGGATTTCATGGTTTTTTGTTTTTAGACTTATAAGATAAGGTGATAATCATGAGAAGGGTGGTATCCTCAAAGGGCCTAGGTACGCTGGTTATGGGATCCTCATCATCACTGCTACTACAAACATCAGTTATATCAAAACTGAAATTATCTAAGACGAGGCTAGTAGATATGGGTAAGCGAAGCTCAACTGGTGTTGGTTCACGGCGAGCCTTGATTGCTTTAACCAGGGGACTTCATCCACGTATGGTTATACTCTGAGGGGTACATTTGAGGCCAATATTTCTCATTCGTGTCTCAAGAATGAGGGGTATTATAATCCCATTGTCATTTTTCCCAAGTCTCTGGTTTCTATCATAGCCCATTGCGAGCATCATTTGCAAACCTTTACTTCTGTCATCCATTCGTAGATCAACTGCTAGTCTATTATCTTGGTATAGGAGATGAGATGGGTCCTCTTCTATGACTTCTCGGTTGAGATCCCCCAACTTCTGAAGTTGGGATATTTAGGGGATGTTTGGGAAGTGGAGGCTTGATTTGATTGCGGACGTCCTCATGATCTAGGAGATTGTGGTAACTCTCCTACCACAAAGGCATTTTTGGGAATAATATAATTTCCACAATTGTTATCCTAGATGATGACTTTGATATCAAAGATGGTGGGGATGGTGGGAATGACAGGTATCTTTGTCGCAGAACTGGAGGCGAGAGTGGCTGGATCAATGTACGGTGTTGATGGGCCTTCATCATTTTTAGGTACTTGAGGTATTTTGTATTATTTTTCCTCAAGGATTTTACAGTAGGAGAATGGTTTAGGATCCCCATGGATGGTGACCTCTTGTCCTTCATATGTGAATTTGACACATTGATGGAAGTTTGATGCTACTACTTGCATTGCATGGATCCATGGACGTCCTAGGTGAATGTTATAAGGCAAGTAGAGGTCTGGGACCTGACAGGTGGTTTCCATGATAGTTGGCCCTACTTGAATAGGGATTTGGATTGTGCCTTGGGACACTCTTTCCTGATCATCATATGCTTTGATTGTAATACCTTTACCTTTGTCGATGGAATCCTTTGAGATTTTTAGGCTCTTAATGAGCTTGAGGGAACAAATATTCAAACCTACACCTCCATCCAGCAAGACTCGCTTGACTTTATTTTTCTGCACTAGGACCTCTAAATGGAGTGCTTAGTTATGAGATGGTTGAGTGGGAAAGTCCCAATTAGAGAACATAAGGAGGTTTGGAGTGATGATGTTTCCGACCATAGCTTGGAATTGTTCCGCATCAAGATCTATGGGGACAGTGGATGAAGCCAATGCTTCCTCAAGGATTTTCTTGTGGGTGGATGAGATTTTTAATAACTCCATGATGGAAATTTGTGTTGGGGTTCTTTTAAGCTAATCAAGGACATTGTAACCATTGGGAACAGATCTGGGTGTAGGGACTTTGTTTGGCTGGGATGATCTTGCGATGGTAACTTTGTTGCCTCTTGTGGTGACACCACAATTGGCATGGGCTCCTTTGATGGTGATGGTAGCATAGTAGTCATCCAAGGATGTGACAACATGGTCGTACACATGATTCACATTATTGAAGGTGCCTTTCCCTTTATCAGTGTTATTGTTCCCCTTATGGTTAGGCATTGGATTCGTGTATATTTTGAGATTTTGATTCCCTTTCAGTTGTTCCACATTTATGATTCTTTGATCAATAACGTCTTGGACTATGTTCTTTAACCTCATGCAACTTTTAGTGGTGTGTCCTTTGATTTTGTGGAAGTCGTAGAGCTGATTTTCATTGTACCAAGGAGGTTTTACATCTAGTTCTTGGTAGTTCTCATAGGTGGGAATCTTGATGAGGTTTTCGTTTATTAGTTTCTTCATGATGACTTCAAGTGGTTCCCCAAGGGCAGTGTACTTCTGCTTGGTGAAGTTCTTGTTTCACTAGGGCAGTCCACTTTGATCATTGACATTATTGATCGTTTGATTGTTTGGTTGTTGTGCTTGTTGGATGGTTGTTTTGATGATGGTTTTGGATTTGTTGTTTTGGTGCGAGTATGTTTTGTCGAGGGGCACTGATGACAACTTTTGCACTAACGACACCATCCTTGGTACTATTTTTGTTTCTTGCCCATGTGCGAGGTTTTTCATTGTAATTGGTGGGTGGGTGATTGTTCTATTGTTTAGGATATGAAGTTGATCCTCCAGGTTGTGTCATAAGGGCTCATTCGATGCTGAGCACCTTGGAAATCAACTGATCGTATGTGGTGATCCCTTGGACCTTGAGATGAAATTCCAAGAGGCCATCAAGGTTGGATATGATAGTGCACACTTGTTCCTCGAGCATGACCCATTTACTCTGATTGGCCTAGGATCACCATCATTGTAGGAATGAAGTGAATGATTCATTCTTACCTTGTTTTAGAGTTGATAGTTCCTCAACCATCATTGTAGGAATGAAGTGAATGATTCATTCTTACCTTGTTTTAGAGTTGATAGTTCCTCAAGACTGACATCCATGGCGATATTGCATGCATAGTTTTTGATGAATGTGTCTATGATTTATTGGAATGTCTTGATGCATGTAGGTAAGCGAGAGAACCATTCCATGGTGTGGCCATCCAAACTCCTAGGGAATAGCCACATCAGATAGGTATCGTCATATGTGACTTCCATGCAATGAACCAAGAATTCCCTGATGTGATCTTCAGGGTTTCTCGTCCCACGGTACTTGTCAAACTTGGGGATCTCAAATCCCTTTGGGAATGGTTTCATCACAAGGCTCCTATCAAACAAATAAGGACACAAGTTACTAGATGTCTTCATGGTTCGCCCTGATTGAAGATCGAGCACTTGTTGTGAGAGTAATTTTACTTGTGTTGTGACAACATTTTGCAGATCGGGAGGTGGGATGAAAATGTTCTAAGGTGGTTCACTTGTTGATGGGATGGGTGGATTAACTGATGTGTTGATTGGTGGTATTTGTGCATTCTGTTGAGCCATGTATTCTTGTACTTGTTGTTGTATCAACAATGCTTGTTGTTGGTCTTGTTTCTATTGTTCCAGGATTTCATGTTGTTGAGCTTCTTGTTGTTGTTGTTGTTGTGCCAACAATGCTTGTTGTTGAGCTGCTAATTGGGCTACTTCCTTTTGTTCTTGATATTTCTTTAGCATTTGCTGATATGCTTGTTGTTGCGTTGCATGTTGTTGTGCAAGATATTGTGCCTATGCATGTGCTTGTTGTGCTTGATATTGGGCTTGAGCTTGAGCATGTGCTTGAGCTTGTACTTGAGCTTGAGCCTAAGCTTGAGCTTGAGCTTGAGCGGATTGAGCTTGTTGCTATTGTTGCAATAATATTTGGGCTTGGGCCACCTGTTGTGCTTGTAATATAGCTTGGAAACTTGAGTAGCTTGAGCGACTTGTTGGGTAGCTAATTGCACGGCTTGTTAAGCAACTAGTTGTGCGGCTTGTTATTTTTGTACTTGTAGAAATGCCTTTTGATAGGCAACTTTTTGAGCATCTTGCAACACCATATTGTATTGGCTTGATATGTTGGACCTTGGTGGTGGTGGAGGTGGTGGTGGATTTGGAATGGTGCTCGTTGTGGTGGTGAAAGACGTTGTCATGTTTTGGGTTTGAGTGGTGGATGGTGCGATTGATGTGGTTGGTCCTTGAGAAATCATTTTTTGAGATGTTAGGGGGGTAGTTGATGACATGGTGATTTCATGTGTAGTTGTCATCTGTTGTTGTGATGTCGATGACAAGTTTTGAGAGTTTGGTGTGATGCTTTGATTGATGTTCAGGATGTTGGTTTGATTTTGATTGACATTTGGTAAAGGAGGAAGCCCTAAGCCAATAAGTGGTGTGGATGATGATTTCAATGTTGGAAGTGGTGAAAACATGAGAGATGTGATCTCTTGAGGAAATGGTGTGGTGTCGAGAATACCCCCTGGTCTGAACATTTCACCCTCTCCTTGCGAGGTTATGGGGAGAGATGTTTGGGGTGTTGCGCAAAAGGATGATGATGATGGATCATTGGAATCATGGAAAGTGAGAGGAGCATATTTATGTAATGTATTTTGGGGTACACTTTTCCCCAAAATAGTGTTTGCATCCAAGTCTTGATTATTGATAAGGGGGTGTGTTTGAATGGCATTGAGAAATGCACTTCCCTTATTAACACTAGCTTGAGTTGGAGCAATGGATGTTGTGATTTTATGGGATGTTTTGAGTGATACCTTGGTATGGGGGTGTAGATGAGATGGGGAGTGTGGATGAAATTGGAGGCATGACCTCCAAGGATGGTTCTAGTATAGAGCTCACATCGAAATCAGAAGGTATTTTGGCCCCTTGCTTTGCTAATTCAAGCATGTATAGTGAAGGGTTGAGTCTCATCATGATGTTGATAATCTTATGGTTCTCTGGGGTTTCGAATCATTTTGGTGATTTCCTTGTGTGACATTCCAAAGGGATTATTGGTATGATCCTCTACCTCCTCTTGAGGGTTTTGTGATGATGTAGGAAAGTTGATTAAAGGATTACTTGATTCAATGAGATTTGTTTCAGAATTTGTTTGACTTAGGTCACTTGTAGTGGATGTTTCTTTGTTGGCTTCCATGTTCCTCTTGTGTTGAGATCTAGTTTGCACCATAAAATAGGGATCAATTTTGAAGAATATAGGAGATGAATCTCTAATTATTTTTTGGATAGATCTAATCTTAGGCACAAAAAGAGAAAATTTAGGATGTTTTCAAGGATCAAAGGTGATATGATGGGGATGATGTAAAAGATGGATGATGTGGATACTTGAACTTTTGAGAAGTCTTAAGGGGATGCTAGACCTTTTTAGGACTTTTTGGATTTGTTTTGGATTTTGGATTGACCTTGATTTGATTTTGGTTTTGCTTTTGGATTTATGAACAAATAAACCCTAAGATGTTGGATGATTATCTAAGGGATATATTTTCTCAAAGGATGAAAATTTGAATGTGTGTAGAGAGAAGGATGCATCTATCCACACCTATTCAAACAAGATTATAATTTAACTAAGTATATGAAGAAGGATGAATCTACATATACTTAGTTAAACAAGATGATTTGATAATTTGACTAAGCATATGCAAAAGGATTCATCTACATATACCTAGCCAAAGATGATTTGATGTTTACTAGACCTCGGTATTGAAGAACATACAATACTCCTAAGAACCTCTATAACTAAGAAGTGGTTCAAACTGACCATAAATTTTTGGATTGTTCAAAGGAATGAGTCAATAGAACCTTGTGAATTTTTTTCTTATTTTGATATGTTGCTTTTGATTGCACTTCCTAATGTATTTCTTGATGACCTTTCAAGTGTGACTCCTAAATTTTGAACTTTTGCTCAAGGACTTTTTTTTTGGATTTTGACTTTCTTGGAAATCATGAGGAACTAGCACATGTGTGAGAGCCAATTTTGTTATCTTTTCTAAGTGATTTTGTTTTACCACAAACACTTCTTTGATTAATCTTCCAAACTAGATGTCCAATGTCCAAATTTCTTCGGATTCCACAAGGTATGTTATGTGGAATTTTGATGAAATCAAGGCAAGGGTTACCTATTGTTTAACTTTAGTAGGAAAATTAAGATGTAAATCCAAGTGTTTAGAAACCTCTAAGGATAAAATCCTAAGGGAAAGCAATAACACATGAATTTGGTCAATTGGATTTACCTCCTAAAGGGTTTGAAATTTTGATGATGATGTTAAATGTTTGTTTTTCAAATGTTTTCAAACAAGCACAACATTATGGATATCAAAGACCATATTTGTTGAGTCCCCACTTGGACAAGTCTAGCTACGCTTATCTTTAGTGAATGGTTAGATGCTTGACCCCACTGGCTCCCCTTCATGGCACTCACTTATACGGGGCAGCCAAGCATCAACACCCATGAAACTCCCATGGCATGCTTTCCATTTCTACTAAAGACTGTAAAAGTGTGGGGCGACTTCAGAACAACCTTTCTTGTACCAACAAATAGATAAGGATTTTGGCCTTTCTACAACAAGGGTTTTAATTCAGACTTTCCATTTGTATGAGTTGACCCACCGTGGCAAGAGAACATTGTTTCCCTTCTCGTCAAATCCAACCGCATAATACTAGCATTTATTCCAATACCCACATTTATATCCCAGTTGGAAATACTCTTGGTTTTAGAGTGTTACCAGTTGATTCATTCCCTTGGGTGACTACTTTTTCCCCAAGGAAGGCCCTCTAAGATAAACAATAGCGAGTAAATGTATTCATAGTTCAATCAACATTCATTTAGAAACAAAGGGAGAACACATGCAATAGGTTTACTCACACTCGCACAATGTTTTGTTCAATTTTAAGCCCAAAATGAAGTGTGGAGGCAATCACTTTATCTCAACCTAAGACCACCAAAAAGCCTTTTGATTCTCAAAATAACCATGAGGTGCGAGAGAAGAGCATATGTCTTTTCAATGGCATTAGTTTGAGTAAGTAATCACAAAGCAAAGTTGCACATGTTCTTTTTAATCCAACAAAAGAAATAATGACTTCTTTTTATAGCACCAAATGAAGTGTGAGAATTTTCCTTGTTCAATTATTAGTCCCAAACAAAATCTAGTGAGTTTGTGTCCTAAATTTCATTTTGTAGAAAGAACTGAAAAAATATATTTTTTTAGAGCCCAAAATGAAACTAGTAAGTCCTAAGTGTGAAAGATAGCAATTTTTTCCTTAAGAGGAATAAGGAATCCTCTAAGAGTGTTGAACAAACACTAGAGTGTTTAAAAACACTTGGTATCATGAGATGAGGTCATCATGCTTATTTTCTTCTTCACCTTTGACAAATTCAACCTGTAAGAAAATTAGTTAGATTATGCAAAATAGAGGTCAAGAAAGCAGCAAACATGCCAAATAACCAGAATTTGATAAAAAAAATGTGTTAGAAATAACTTGTCACTTTTTACTCTCCTCTAGTGGTGCAATCCAAGAAGGCGTCATAGTTTGAGGTCACCAGCGGTGTTGTATAGCACCACTTACTAGTTAGCATCACTCTGCAGCTAGACCAGTGAGCATGAAGGCATTGCTATTTTGATCAATGGTGTAGTTTCAATTTTGAAAAGATTCCAGCAAGCCAGAAAGCGTTAGTGGTTCTATTTGAAAATTTTAATTTTGGGAGGGAAGTCCAAAGTGTCGTAGTTTGAACTTTTCAGCGGTGCTATATGGCGATGCTAAGTTCTCAGCGGTGCTAAATAGCGACTCTGAGCTTCCAACAGTGGATTTTTCTATAAACACACAAAAAGCACGAATTTTTTTTCAAAAAACATGATTTGATCTCCTAGTTGAAAGAACACAACAAATGAACACATTAATAAGGTCAATGCAAGTTAGAATATAGATCCTTCAAGAAATCCATTTGAATGCAAGAGAAATAGAATAAAATGAAGAACACAATGAACTTAAAACAAAGATGTTGAATCCTATTCTAAAACAAATCAAACTCTTAATCTCTTGAGGGAGTTGGTGCCAATTTGATGTGAAAATTGGCCCTTTCCCAACTCCAATGGTGTGATGAAGATGATTTTATGAAGATTGTAATCCCTTTGTTGAAGATTGATGAATGCTCCAAGACAAAATCTGCATAACCTAGCTATAAAACTCAATGAGATGGATGAAGATTGCTATGGATTTGAGTATAGTAAGTTTACTCAAGTTATGGATGATCAAATGAGGAATGAAGTCTGTTATTTATAGAATGTCAAGTTGAAGAGATGTCCAAAATGGAGCAATGTGGGACTAAGAATCAACCAATGGCAAGATGCCACTTGTCAACATGTTAATGGATGGAGGATGTGCAAGTTTTGAAGAATGTGTCAATAAATGCATATATTTTGAAATTTGAAATTGTTGAAATGAAATGTAAGAGGGAAAGAAGGTGCATTGAATGCCACTTGGCTCAAGGAAAAGGGACTTTCTAGGTGGAGTAAATGCCTTGTTGGAAGGACAAATTCCACTTGGATTTTGAATTCAAATTTGAAGAATATTCCTTTTTTTATGCCTTTTGAAAGAAAATAGAGTTTTAATAAATGAATTAAATCTATTTTCTTGTGCAAGTTGCAAAAGCTAGAGGATGGGACATGAGAGGAGATTAAATTAATCAAGGTTAATTAATTTAATGAGAGATCAAAATGATGTGACATATTGATTTAGATTTATGGATTGATTTAAATAAAAATATGAGAAGAATATGGTTTCAAGATTAATTAAATAAATATTTTTGTTTTATTTAATTAAGGAGATGAAGTTAGATTAAATCAAATAAGGTTTCAATTTATTTAATTTAATGGGTGAAATTTAGAGATTTAATCAAATAAAATTGATTATTTAATTAAATAGGGATAATTAGATCGGATTGATTGATTTAATTAACAAGAAAGGATGACTTAATTAGATAACTAATTTATTTAATTAAGAGAGGAATATTGATGAATTTAATCAAATAAAGGTATTTGATTAAATGGTTAGACCGAGGGATGATTCAGGATGAAGCAATGTTAGTGGTTGGGATCAAATGTACAGTGTTAATCAGTATATTTTACTTGTCTATAGTCATAAATGAATTGAATGCAGAAGTATGTCTGTCAGTGTAAGGAATGTTAAATGCTACACCTATGGAAGATTTGGGCATATTGCTAATCATTGTAGATCAAGAGGAAATCAATGGAATTAATGGTCTAGACAAAGAAATCTTGTGTGTTACAATTGCAATAGATTTGGTCACATTGCATGATTCTGCAAGACAGAAACATGGATAGAAGAGGTATGGTATACAAAGGTAGAATTTCATAGAAAGATGATAAAGGAAAAGGGAAAGTGACTATGGAAGAAATAAGAGATCAGTTGAAGAAAACATGGGTAAGGAAGAATGAGTCTGATGAAGGAAATAAGCCCACACCAAAATCTGCTTCTGGTAATTAGTATAAAAATTGATCTTAGGCCATTGGCCTAGGGGGAGTATTTCAAGAAAAATCATTTATCTCCCTATCGGTAGTTGGTACCGGAATGCAAGAAATTTTCAATAGTTGTGCTAATGATTTACAAATGTATCGGTGATCATTTGTGCAAAAATTTGAGAAGTAGAAAGTCCGTAGATGGATTCTTCTTTTGTTGTCTAAGAAAACAGAGTATCTAGAACACCTAGGGAAAAACATTTAATGCACTAAAAGGTTAGGTGTGAAAGTTATAAAAGGGTATTTGGAACCCTCGTTTGTCACCTTGCAGTGAAGAAGAATAGAAGGAGAGCCTTTACAGTAGAATTTTGAAGGAGTAAAGTCAATTCGACAATGAATTCATTAGGTATTTCAATTGCTTGTAGAATTCTCACTTAATTTGGTGCTTGGTAGAAACTTGTTTAGCATGAAAAGGAAAATGAAGAAAATCAAAGGAATGGTGAATTTAGATGAATATAGTAGTGAGAAGATTGGGGATGTGAGAAATTTGTTGTCGGTCGATGAATTGAAATGGCTTGAAGGTGTGAAACACAAAAGTTTGGACAGTTGGAGTGAATTTCCCTGTTTTGACAATGAGGAAGTCGTTAGGTTTATCCTGAACAGATTGAATAATGACATTCTAACTCTAGATAAACCATATCTCATTTTGAAAGAGGTTATTAGAAATATAACTGGATTATGCAATGTTGGGGATATACCAAAAAATAAGTCAATTCAAAATAGAGAAATTGAAACCCTAACTGGAGTAACAGGAGATCTGTTATGCCTTGCATAACCACCCCCATTTTGAGTTGGAACAAAATGGGTCCCCCTTTCTCTTTCTGGTTTCTTTTTTCTTTTTGCTTACTTGCTTTCCTCCTAATTTTTACTTTTGATTTGTCTGATTTAATCTTGGTTCTGTCTCAACCTAAGTTGGTTTTCTTCTTGCTAGGAATTCAGTAAAATAATTATAAGCAATGGTGGATTTATTATAATATGTCTTATTTGCTTCTAAGGACTAATGCAGACCTTTCTTTTGTAGGATTAAATCCTACACATGATGATATTTGCTAGGGGAGCTCAGTTGGAAGGCATGCCTCAATCCAGTTAAGGAAAAATTTGGCAAGACCCCAGAGATGTCACAGTGAGCAAAATTCATGTGTAGTCAACTATCAGTAAGACATCAATCGAGGTCACGGCAACTAGGAGCTTACCTTTCAGCATGAAATTCTCATTCAAAGAAAGGTCTTGACAAGATCTAAGTGTTTCACTGATCAACAACAGAGAGATTACATACCAGTGAGAGATTTTGACTTCAGGGTGATGTCTCGACGACTTCACGAAGTCTCACCGACTAGCAAGGACCAGGCTAACACTTCGGTAAGAGTTATCTTTTCAGTGGAGGGTCTCCCCAAGTATTTTGTGTCTCACTGATCGGTTCATAAGTGAATGCCTCAGCTAAACAGTCAGCATTCAGCATGTGTTCTTGGAAAATTCTTTTGGTCTTGCTGACTGACTGTGAAAATTTCCCATCGCGGAGAGATCTGTTCATCGGTATGAAGTCTCAGTGAGTCTGCAATGTCTTACCAACCACCAGCAAAGTAACATCAAAGGCTCATCTGCATCGGGGTAATGTCTCACTAAGTGGCTCCGATCACACCGACATAGCACAAGGGGATTCTATTAGTATGTCTTTCAGGAGAGAATCAGTGTGTCTCGCCGAAATGAAGGAGCCCTCGCCAAAAGATTCTAAGTTCGGCATAACATCTTGCTGACTGGAGGAGGTCCCCCCCCTATAAGATAGGCCTTCAAAGAGACTGGATGCATTTGGCGTGGTGTCTGGGTGACTCAAATATGTCTTTCCGAAATAAAATGAGCCCGGAAAGAATAAAGAGAATTTGGGGAAAGGTCTCCCCGACCACAAGGAGTCCTACCAACATGAAATAAAATCACCAAAGGATATAGGATTTGGGGAGACTCTGAGTGGATGGATTAGGTTTGGTAAGGATTCTTGCCGACCCGATGGTGTCACGATGATAGGAGATGCTATAAGGAGGAGCTCGCCAGAGGCTAAGGGGATTCGGTGAGATGTCTCACCAATGGCCGCCAGTCTTGCCACAGGAATTGTCCCCTCGGTGAAGTATTTTGAATTTTCCAATAGTTCTCACCGAATAGTGGGTGTCCCACCAAAACATATGCAGCTTGGCAAAGGATTCAGGGGTTCACCATAAGATCTTGGTGAAGAAAGAAAGTCTCACCGAAGTGGAAAGAGCTCGAGCCCAGGGGGATAGGAATGAATTCGGGGAGAAAAGACAGGGGCACCATGAAGTCTCACTGACCCAGAAGGGTCTTACCGATGTAGAAAGGGCTTGCCAAATGAAGAAGGAATCCAGGGTAACCTCTTGCCGATGTGCTTAGGTCTTTCCGATGGCGATGGATTTCCCAGAAAAGGAGGCATCAGTATGACCAAGGGGAACTTGCCGGGAACTTTGGCCGACAGTATAAGGTCTCACCGAAAGAAATTTGAGCTCGAAAGAAGCTCCCCAAAGGACTAAGGAGATCGCCATGACCTCACACTGATAGCAATTATCTCGGTGACCTCGGTGTGTATCGATATAACTTTTGTAGCTTGTTGAAGGATCTCATCGACTGGTCTGCGCTATGCCAATAACTGTTAGAAAACAAAATCACATCGGGGAGACATGATAAGTGTCTCACCGACATGCGATTTAAGGAAGACTACTCTTGACTGCTCAGGGATCTGGCATGGCATGTGATCATCCAATCAGAAGGAGCTAAGGTGGGCCATTGACTGATTGACTGCCCCTATGGAAAAGACTAACAGAATGCAAGCAAGATGAATTCCTTCTGAGAAAAAATGACGATGGATCAGCTCAGGCAACAGTGTTCAGATCTACAAGGAGGCCCGATGGTGCTTCCAAAGGACAGTCAACGTATAGAGAAGTCCAGAACAAAAAGGAAGCTGAAGGGAAGAAGAAATTGTGACTCATAGGGATAGCTGTAGTGACTACTGGCAAGGAGGTAGATCAGTATTGATGGAGATATTATGAGCATTCAAGGCAACCCCAACAAATCTTGAAGGTGGACACAAAGACAGAAGAGTTAACGCTGCAACTGCCAAAAAGATCTAAAAAAGCTTCTCCTAAGGATAGAAATCCTTCATCAACATGGACAGCAGGGCTTCACATTGAATGCAGCTTTGACCCTCCTCAGAAAGATCTAAGAGTTGGCTCTCCTGAAGCAAATATTTTGTAAAACCCTAAAATAGTAGACGGCGCATTCTTTTTGATGCATTCTGCATATAAGGCATTCTAGCCTCTTTGTAAAAGGTTAGAACTTCTAAGAGACAGTTAGAAAAGTGGTAGATAGAGAACTTTTTAGTCAGTTAACAGAAGGAGATAGAGTCACATCTTGATTCTTAGTAATGAGAGCTTCTTTTGTCTTCTTGTCTGGTAGTAAGATTCAGGATTGGTTGCAATGTATTTTCCAAGTTCTCTTAGTGTAATTGGAAACAATTTGGAATTGCAGATTCTCTATACACTGGTGATTGTGCTAGCCTTGTAAATATTGCTTATCTGTTTCACTAATAGTAGAAGCAATCATAGTTTAATCTACTTCATATTATGTTCCTGAATGATATTTGTTTTAAGTTAATCATTTGATTTGAGAGTCTTTCAAGGATTGAAGTATTATCTTATGTTTTGTTTAAATGGTAACTTAAAATATGTCATTTGAATTAGCACTATGAATGAAAGAGGTTGTGTGTCAATAACAAGTTTACTTTGTTCTGCAATTTTAGTTAACAAACTCCTTGAAAGGTAGTAAGTCTGGTTAAGTTAGGAGAATCATCATTCTTTTCTGTTCCAAAGCTCTGACCTATCTTTTGTTGTTTATTTAAAAAACCCTAGTTAAATTAGGTTTTATTTCATGTTTGATCCTAGAACGATCCAAAAGCCCAACACCAGCAGGCCCCTTGAATATTATTGTCATATTGACCAATTGAGCAACATCAACACAGTTGAGAACCAACTACATAGACCTTGGGAGCTAAGATATCCATGTGATCATCTTTCTCTTCTAGGAGAAACAGAGTAGCAATATTATGTTTGCATGTTGTTGTGCCAAAAGGATTGTTAACAAGATCAAAGGGCTTTGATAATTTTGACGATCAAAGATCTGATAACAAGGTACATTGCACATGGAATGTCATACAAAATCTTTTTCAAAAATAGGGAAGGCACAACTTCAGCAAGTGTGGTTTACATCTCTCATAAAATGATAAAGGATTGCTAAAAGATCAATTGATGCAAAATGTGCAACTAACAAAGGAGGCAGATTACCCCTTCTGGTTTGGTACCTTGGTCATATGTCTTGTAATGTATTTTTTGAGTTGCTTGCTACATATCGATAATGTTGTATGAAAAGAGAATAAACTAGTTTGTAAATAGATTTTTGAATATTCTAGTAGTTTGGAAAATTGTGAGCAAGAGTATGCAAATTTATTTAAAGAATTGCTAGGGAAGTTTGGAGCAATTAGCATTTCCATTCCAGTAAAAGTCAATTTGAAGGAGTAAAGTCAATTCGACAGTGAATGTATCAGGTATTTCAGTTGCTTGTAGAATTCTCACTTAATTTGGTGCTTGGTAGAAACTTGTTCAGTATGAAAAGGAAAATGAAGCAAATCAAAGGAATGGTGAATTTATATGAATATAGTAGTGAGAAGATTAGGGATGTGAGAAATTTGTTATTGGTCGATGAATTGAAATGGCTTAAGGTTTGAAACACAAAAGTTTGGACATTTGGAGTGAATTTCCCTATTTTGACAATGAGGAAGTCATTAGGTTTATCCTAAATAGATTGAATAATGACATTCTAACTCTAGATAAACCCTATCTCATTTTGAAAGAGGTGATTAGAAATATAACTAGATTATGCAATGTTGGGGATATACCAAAAAATAAGTCGATTCAGAACAAAGAAGTCAAAACTCTAATCAGAGTAACAGGAGATCAAAGGGTTTTGATAATTTTGACGATCAAAGATCTGATAACAAAGTACATTGCACATGGAATCTCATACAAAATATTTTTCAAAAATAGGGAAGGCACAACTTCAACAAGTGTGGTTTACATCTTTCATAAAATGATAATGGAGGATCAAGACTATGACTTGTACACATTGCTAAAAGATCAATTGATGCAAAATGTGCAACTAACAAAGGAGGAAGATTACCCCTTTAGGTTTGGTACCTTGGTCATATGTCTTGTAATTTATTTTCTGAATTGCTTGCCACAAATCTATAATGTTGTATGGAAAGATAATGAACTAGTTTGTAAATAGATTTTTGAATATTCTAATAGTTTGGAAAATTGTGAGCAAGAGTATGAAAATTTCTTTAAAGAATTTCTAGGGAAGTTAGGAGCAATTAGAATTTCCATTTTGGTAAAAGCACTTGAAGTTGGACCCTCTTCTAGTGAGATGGAGAGGAAGAAGAAAAGAGCACAAGAGATTGTTGATTACACTCCTTCGGCACACAAGACTCCAAAAATTGAAAGAAAAGGTAAAGAACAAGTGATTGTAGACATACCAAATGAGGAATCTAATGAGTACACTCTAAGGGATGAACCAGAATCAATGGAACTAGATGTAGTAATGGCAGATGGAAGCAAAGAAGAAGGTGTTTTATCCAAAGTAAAGATACTACAACTTGTTTAGGAGAAAGATGGGATGCAAAAAATTGCTGACATATGGTCTGATAGACCCTCATATGAGCAGGACCTGATCGAGAGCACACTAAGTACTTATTTTGTGCACAACTACATTGGATTGGAGAGTTTGCATAATATGTTTCTTGAAGAGATGATTGAATGCATTAAGGAAGCTATGGTCTCTAAGTCCCAGGATAGGAAAGAGGGAGAAATAATTCTACATCTAAAGGAGCAGTTCAAACTATCTCTTACCAAACTAAAAATGAAAATGAATGAATTGAGGCAATGCATAAATACAACAAATAATATCTACAACTATTGTCTTCATTGGCCTCATGTAGTTTGGAAATACATAGATAAGCTAGAGCAGATTGAAATTGAGTTGAACAAGATTGGTCAGGATTATAACATGTTTTAGGATCAAGATGGTGCAGTCAAGAAAAGGATTCAAGATGTGTAATCTGAGGATATAAAATTTCATTTCACCAGAAACACCCTTGTGGACACCTTTTGGAAAGTGAAGGATTTAACCGAATGTAGGCTGGAGGAGTTAATTGAAGTTCTAAGGAAAGGAGATAAATTAGATGAGACAGTCATAATTTTGGAATCTCTCATCCAAATTACAACCAAACATATGAGAACAACAACTTGATCTTAATCATTGGGATTTTAGTAGAAGCTTGGAGGAAATTTCTTCCAGAAATGAAAGATAAGTTCAAGATAATTTTCTGACTCAAGTAGCAGTTGTATTTCTTCAAATTTTGATCCGGTTTTGAATTAGCAAGGGGGGAGATCCAAAATTATTTTTTCATTGATGTCAAAGGGGGAGAGAGAGAGCAGTGAAAAATGCCTTGCCATTCTACGGGGGAGTTGTGTTTTGAAAGGGAGTTGTATTTTGAAATTTTTAACTCTAGTAGTGTAATCATATTCATTCAAACACTTAGTCATTTTTCAGTAGAAGCTTGGAGGAAATTTCTTCCAGAAATGAAAGATAAGTACAAGATAATTTTCTGACTCAAGTAGCAGTTGTATTTCTTCAAATTTTGATCCAGTTTTGAATTAGCAAGGGGGGAGATCCAAAATTATTTTTTCATTGATGTCAAAGGGGGAGAGAGAGAGCAGTGAAAAATTCCTTTCCATTCTACGGGGGAGTTGTGTTTTGAAAGGGAGTTGTATTTTGAAATTTTTAACTCTAGTAGTGTAATCATATTCATTCAAACACTTAGTCATTTTTCAGTAGAAGCTTGGAGGAAATTTCTTCCAGAAATGAAAGATAAGTACAAGATAATTTTCTGACTCAAGTAGCAGTTGTATTTCTTCAAATTTTGATCCAGTTTTGAATTAGCAAGGGGGGAGATCCAAAATTATTTTTTCATTGATGTCAAAGGGGGAGAGAGAGAGCAGTGAAAAATGCCTTGCCATTCTACGGGGGAGTTGTGTTTTGAAAGGGAGTTGTATTTTGAAATTTTTAACTCTAGCAGTGTAATCATATTCATTCAAACACTTAGTCATTTCTCACTAAGTATTGCCATCAATTCCAAAGGGGGAGATTGTTGGAATATGGCTTCTAGTGTTGTAATTGATGGCAACCTAAGTCATTATTCTGGTCCGCAGATCAAGATTTGTTCATACTGGCAGGCAGAGTAAAGAACAGAGTATTACCAAAAGAGAGAATGAATAACAGGGTATCTGGTTAGTGTGTCAATTTGTATGCTTAACTAGATTATAATTTGAAGTTGTGGATCTTGGGGAAGATTTTTAAGTATCTATATTCTCTTATTGTTAAGTTTTGTGATGTTGTATTAATCGGTGTATGAGTTAGGAGATCCGATAGGATGATTTTTTGTTTATTAACTCATGGTGGCCAACATAATGAATATGGCATGTTGCAGATGGTTAAGGCATAAATTTTTAAGGTATTCTTGTGTTGGAAATTAAAAGTTACTCCTGATCTGAGCCAACATTTGCAAGATATTTTCTATTCTATTGAAGTCAACATATAGCAATTGAATTCTTGCTAGTGGATATAAATATGTAATCAGAAAATTCATTTTACAAGAAAGGGATGTGAGGTGGTAGTGTATATGTGTGTATGAAAATATCATAAAAGCATTTGAGAGATTTCCAATTGAGCAGAAGAGGATTTTTATGACACAAATTAAGGTAGAGCAGAGTGAAGTGCAGAATTAGACAAAAGTTCCAGAATCTGATATATGAGCCTCATCGGAACAGAAACCAGAAATTTTTAGATGCTACTTTCTTAGTTCAACTCTTGTTGTAATCCAAATATATTGGAAGGCAGTGAGCCTTCCTGATTTTGAGTAGTGTCCTTCAATGCATGTGCATTCCCCTTTTTCTTCATACTTTTAACAAAGTATAAATTGTGGATTAACCTTCACTGTGGTTTTTCCCCTAACAAGGTTTCCATGTAAAAACTTTGGTGTTATGGTGTTATGGTGTTTTGATGTATGATCTATCCTCTCTTTGAATCATAGGGCCTCATATTGACTAGTGTGCAAGTTAGAAGATCTAGTTGATTGATTTTTTGTCTAATAGTGCGAAAAGGTTGACTCAATGAGTGTAGCATGTTTTGGATCTTCAAGGCATAATTATTTAAGTTGTTTCATGTTCAAGGATGTTGTTTTGGCTCCTTACTATGTTTTTTTCTAACATTGGTTGATTCACATTGATAATTATTTATGGATTGAGCCAACAGTTTTTATATGTTTTATATTTTGTTAAAGCCAACTTGTAGTTGATGTAATTCCTAGTCATAGATATATATAAACGACTTCATATCATTTTGGTGTGTGTTGTGACAAGATCTGAAAGTTAGAAGGATTATAGATTGATTGTGCGTAGTTTCTTTTCAGCAGAAAGAAGATTGGTGATTCAAATTAAAGTAGATAGAGTTTCAAGAGAAAAATTAGACAGAGTGTGAAGAATGTTGTAAATGTGCTTAATCAGAACTATAATCAGGCATTAGCAGATGCTATTTTCTTAGTTCAAATCTTCTGGATGTAATCCAAATGTTTATGTAAGACAGTGATTCTTCTTTTGGGAAGTAAGCCTTTTTGTAATTGAAAAGTGAGCTCTAGGCAGTGCGCTTGAATGCATGTGCATTCCCCATTTGTAAACATTTATATTGAGTATACTCATAGTGTGGATTGACCTCCACCATGCTTTTTCCCCTAATAGGGTTTCCATGTAAAAAATAATTTTTTTATGGTGTTGTGATTGATTGCTTTGTGTTATTGCATCTTTCTTTTTCTTCAATGTTATAAGTGGTTTAAAGATTAGGTTAATAAAGTTAAATTTTGTATAAAATTGATTCAACCCCCCCCTCTTAGTGTTCCTTGATTCCAACAATTGGTGTCAAAGATTAGTTCCTCAGAAGAAGTTTAATAGCTTGGGAAAGATTCAAGAAGGTGATTCAACGGATTCTAGCAATCTTCAACAAAAAATTTTGGTGGCACTAGATGGTCTTGATCAGTCCAAATCTAAAGTCTGAGAATTGCAAGAAAGCATCATGAATGCTGAGAAATTTATTCAATCATTTAAAGATAAAATCAATAAGTCCAAGGAAAAGAGAAAGGAACTTTGTGATCAGCTCAAGTAGAGAGTAAAAGCATGGAAGATGAACACCTAAGTCAAGCCCTGAAGTAAAAGATAGAAGAATGAGAAAAACTCACTAGAGATAATGTTGTCCTAAAGCATGAGATGGAATCTATTGTGATGAGGATGACCAAGGAGACTAAAGAAAAAAAGAAGAAAGAAGATAATCTTACTCGGTCTTTGAAAGAAAAATTTAAAGAATGCAACAGAATTAATGATGGATTCAATCAGTTCGAGTTTGAATTGGAACAATCCAGAAATAATGAAGAGCTTGAAAGATAGATTGTTATTCTCAGGGATGAACTTGCTACTACAAATGAATACAAGGAAAATTTCAAGACCAGCTCATCCAAGCTTGATGAACTGATTCAAATTCAAAGGACTGGAAGTGACAAGCGAGGTCTTGGATATGAGAAAGGAGAAAGCTCCAGATCTGGTCCAAGAAGATTTAGGCAAGGAAATTAGACAAGCAAAGATAGAAGGTATCCAATAAGACAACCTAATGATCAAAATTTCAATGGACACTATTTTTTTTGCAACAAATTTGGTCATATGGCTGCTCAATGTAGAAGTAGAATGAATCAAGTGGTCCATCATTCACAAGTGAGTGTTTCAATTGCAATAAGTATGGTCATAAGTCAATTGAATGTAGAAATATGACAAACAACTTTTTTAGTAGAAATATCAGATGTTATGCTTGCAATAGATTTGGTCATATTTCTAACAAATGTAGATCAAGAGAAAATCAATGGAATAGTTGGTCTAGACAAAGAAATGTAGGATGCTATAATTGTAACAAACTGAGTCACATTGCAAGATTCTGCAGAAGCAGGAAGGGTCCAATAAACAAAGGGAAAAATATGAAAAAGGATGATAAGGGAAAAGGAAAAGTTACTATGGATGAGATCAGGAAGCAAATGAAGAATACATGGGTGAAGAAGAGTGATTTTGATGTAGGAAAGATTCCACACTAGAATCTGGTATTGGAAATTCCTCTGGGAATTAGTTTAAGGCCTTTGGCATAGGGGAAGCTCTCAAGAAAATATTTTACCCCTTGCCGGTAGTTGGTACAGAAATGTGGCAAATTGCAACAATTGCATTGATGATCTACAAATTTTTTGGAATCTCTTGTGGAGGAAACATATGCAAAATTGAAGGTCTATAGAAGAATTTTCTTTCACAGTCTATAAAAATAGGGTATCTGGAGGACCTATGGAAAAAGCATTTATTGCGATAAAAAGTTAGGTGTGTGAATGATAAAAGGTTACTTCTATACCTCATTTGTCACATTGCATTTTGAGAAGAACAAGTTTGGAGAGCTTTGCAAGTGAATATTGGCGAGATACAAGTCTGAAAGCAATTTTGCGATCAAACCCTAATCCGATGAAAGGTATTTATCTACAAAAACTTGTGAATTTGAAATTTCTAGAAATGGTCACTCCATTGGTTGTTGATATTAAGGATAGACCCCATCCGAAATTCAAATAGTACCCATTCAAATCCATTGAGACAAAACCATTAGGTACATTTTCTTTCATTATGTATGGTGTTTTGCATATTGAATATATTAGGGCATATATTCATGTGAATGTTGAAGAATTAGGAAGCTCCCAATTGTTAAATTTGTACACAAATCACATTGTGGGAGAAGATCTTTGTGTAAGGCCTCAATTTAAAACTTTGGATGAGATGAAGTTCGCACAAATTGTGAAGTTTCCCTTGTTCGACAAAAATGAATGGGTTCAGTACATATTGAGTTAAGTGCATGTCGAGTTCATGTGCTTAATTCAACCCTTCAAGATCACAAAAGAAGCTATAAGCGTTGTTACTAGTCTAAACTCATTAGGTGGGTTTCCCAAATTGAAAGTTGTGAAGAATCAAATAGTCACATAAGCAACTGGGTCAATTTTTGACAAAAGAGCCATGAAAATTAATGACATCATTGAGTTGGATGTTATATTTGCTTCTATGGTCATTCGATATAAAATTTATCACTCCAACTAGGACAACTTTGTATCTAGTACTGCAATCTATGCAGCTTATCAAATAGTCAAGGAAAATGTAGAATATGATTTATGTAAGTTACTTTGGGGCCAACTAATTGAGAATCTTGGTAAAATCAAGGACAAGAAGAACTCTTTCAAGTATGGCAATTTATTGTTATTTCTATTCTTCTACTTCATGAATTAAGTTCCAGGAGATGGAAAAGTGCAATGGCAAGGTGATAAACCGGTATTTGTTCAAATCAGAGACATCCTATATAGAATTGGTCATAGCAAAGCAAGGAAAACTACTATCTAGGGTTACTTCAAAACTCTTTAAAAATTAAATTCAAGCAAGGGAAAGGATTCCTACATCTATTGTGGAAAAATATAAGGACACTATTTTCTTCATGGTTGACATTGATCAGTGTTTGATGGAAGCAGCAAAACCTAGAACAATTTGGATAATCCTATGGGTTATGAGGTTGAAGAACACATTTTCGAGTTGTGTGTTCAACACCTGTTAAGCAAACCTCAAGATCCAACAAAAGAAAGGTTTGGTACCTTTGAAGAGAAGAATATGCAAGAGCATGAACAACTGAAGAAGCCTATGATAGTTCGGAAGGTCAGAAAGGAAGAGGAAGCTTTTGTAGAAAGCATCAGTATATCAGTTGAAGCAGTAAGGGAAGCTAGGAGGAAAAGAGAACAAGTTGAAGAAGGAGAGCCTACTAGAACTGAGTCAGCTAGTCTGGAAGGATCCTCTACCAGATCTAGATCTACAAGGAACTCTACACTCTCCTCCGGTCCCACAAAGAAATCAATCACTCCAACCAAGACAACTTTGTATCTATGGTCATTGGATATAAAATATATCATTCCAACCAGGACAACTTTGTATCTAGTACTGCAATCTATGCAGCTTATCAAATAGTCAAGGAAAATGTAGAATATGACTTATGTGAGTTACTCTGGGGCCAACTAATTGAGAATCTTGGTAAAATCAAGAATGACAAGAAGAACTCTTTCAAGTATGGCAATTTATTGTTATTTCTATTCTTCTACTTCATGAATTAAGTTCCAGGAGTTGGAAAAGTGCAATGGCAAGGTAATAAACCGGTAGTTGTTCAAATCAAAGACATCCTATACAAATTGGTGATAGCAAAGCAAGGAAAATTACTATCTGGGGTTACTTCAAAAAGATTTCAGAATGAAATATAAGCAAAGGAAAGGATTCCTACATCTATTGTGGAAAAATATAAGGACACTATTTGCTTCATGGTTGACATTGATCAGTATTTGATGGAAGCAGCAGAACTTAGAACAGTTTGGATCATTTCTATGGGTTATGAGGTTGAAGAACATATTTTGGAGTTGTATGATCAACACCTGTTGAGTAAACCTCAGGATCTGATAGAAGAAAGGTTTGGTACCTTTGAAGAGAAGAATATGCAAGTTCATGAACAACTGAAGAAGCCTATGATATTCCAAAAGGTGAGAAAGGAAGTGGAAGCTTTTGTAGAAAGCATCGATATGTCAGTTGAAGCAATAAGGGAAGCTAGGAGGAAAAGAGAACAAGCTAAAGAAGGTTAGCTTGCTAGAACTGAGTTAGCTAGTTCGGAAACATCCTCTACCAGATCTAGATCTACAAGGAGCTTTGTACTCTCATCCGGTCCTGCAAAGAAATCAAGCCCTGCAAAATCTCAAGTCAAGACCTCTGAGAGAGAAGGAAAGAAGAAGGATAAAAGCACAAGATTCTATGTTGTATTTGAAGAGGATGAAGAAACCGAATCTGATGAAGAGGTAAGAGAAATCAAGCATAACGGCATAAAGGTATCTAAATTCTCTAAAGACAAGCCCTTCGATGAAGAGAAAGCAAAGAAAAAGGTGAAAACTGATAGATCAGGTATGACTAGAGCCGAAGTGGAAAAAGCTTTAATTAAGGATGGTAATCTTACTTTCTAAATGGTGTGAAACTTTTGACAATGTTGGTCAAAGAACTCTTGAGGAAGCCACAATAAAATATTTGAACATTTTCAATAGGACTCTCATGGAAATAATGTTAGACTTACCTAAAGGGTTATATGAAGTCCTAGAAATGAGGAGAGTAAATGCAAGAACTGAAGAAGAATAAATGATAGAATGCATATTTGTTGATCTATGTCTGGTAATGTCTATAGAAGAAATGAGCAAGATCCTCAATGAAGCAAAAAGGGACTTTAAGAGAAAAACAAGGGTGAATAAGCTTATGATCGAGCAAACTAAAGAAATGGAAAAAGATACTAAGAAAATTCTTAAGGCAATTCTATCGAAGAATAAATATAATGTTGTTTCTAAAGAAATTCATGATGAATATGTTCCATCTGGTCTAAAAATTGAAGTAGTAAAAGAAGACACAATTGAGGATACTCTAAATCCTCTAGAAATGCAAGATACTAAAATTCCTATGGAGACTGAAGCTCCTAAAGATTTATCATTTGAAGAAATAGAGATTGCTAAAGCCAAGCAAGAATCTGTGATTGAAGAAAAGAAGGTTGGGGCAAAGGAAGTAGTTGTGGAAGCAAGACACTATAAAGGTAGTAAAGGAGTTTTTAGAAGAAAAACAAGAGGATTTTGACCGTGAATTGATTGAAGGTCCTATCAACTTGGAAACTCTATCTCCTATTCAGAAGCTAAAAGTAGCATAATTTTCTTCAGCCAAGGCAAGGGAGGAGATTCTAAAATCTCACACTGAGGATAGTGAGCTCTAAGTCTTGCATCTAGTATCTTAGAGAAGATCATGCCCACATATGTCAAGGACTCATCTAATTCTCCATCTGGTCAGCTAAAGAAGCTTATCAACTCTATAAGTACTCATTTTGAGTCTGTTGAAAAGTCAACTAAGGATAAGGTTCATAAAGAATTTGATGCAAACAGGTTCAGTAGATTAAGGGGTGTGATTGCTAATGATAAATATTTGTTAGCTACCTATGTAAATAACATTCAAGGTGCATTATCTAAGGGTGGAAATATCTACAAGTCATGCTTATCTTTGTCTAAATTCACTGAGGTCACTGAGAAGAAAATGAAGGAATATGAGAAACAATTAGCAGATATTTCTCAAGCCTTTGATCCTCTAACCGTTTCTGTGAGTAAGCAAGAAAGTCAAGTCATATCCCTACTTGACAAAATTAAAGGCTTGAAGCATGAAAATGACAGAATTTTTGAAAGGGTATGTTAGCTTAGAGGACTAATTGGTCCTAAAATGGAGACAATGCTTAGTGCATTGAAGGAAGCATAGGTTGCTATGGTTAGTGATCCAAAAAATCTTGAATCAGCAGAGATGTAATCCTACCTATTTTGTGGTCACGTGACTATTTTGGAGAGTCTCAAAAAGGGTTGGGACACTAGTTTAAGCCTACTAAGGAACAATTTTGTAGATATATTCAAGTTCATGTAAGTTAGAAAAGCATGTATGTACATATGCAGTTTGTTCATAGCAATTTTGTTTGATTTTTGGTATATGGATTCCCATCTTTGTCATTGATGTCAAAGGGGGAGAGTGAGATAGTGAATAATGTTATATTAATCTCAAGGGGAGTTGTGTTTTGAATTTTTGAGGATTGTAGTGTATTCATGTTGGTAGTGATTCTGACACTTAGTCATTTTTCACTAAGTGTTGCCATCAATGCCAAAGGAGGATATTGGTGCAAAAGACACATCATAAGTCATTTGGTGTTCTCATTGATGGCAACCCTAGTATTTACTCTTATCCACATTTCATTATTTGCTTATACCAGAAGTCAGATTGAAGTTTTTTGTTAACTATCAAAGCTAGAATAGGGCATCTGACAGAGTTGTGTATATTGATTCATATCCAAATTTTTGTTATAATTTTATTTTTTGGATCTTAGGGAAGGTTTTTTCATGTATGATCTATCCTATATTTGAATCATAGGGCCTCGTATTGATTAGTGTGCAAGTTAGAAGATCTGATCGATTGATTTTCTGTCTAACAATGTGAAAAGGCCGACTCGATGAGTGTAGCGTGTTGTGGATCTTCAAGGCATAATTTTTTAAGGTGTTTCATGTTCAAGGATGTTGTTTTGGGTCCTTACTATGTTTTGGATGACATTGGTTGATTCTCATTGATAATTATTCATGGATTGAGCCGATGGTTTGTATTTTTTTTATATTTTGTTAAAGTCAACTTGCAGTTGATGTAATTCCTAGTCACAGATATATATATATATAAGCAATTGTTCATATCATTTTGGTTTTTTGTGACAAGATGCAAAAGTTAGAAATATTATAGATTGATTGTGTGTAGTTTCATTTTAGTAGAAAGAAGACCGGTGATCAAAATTAAAGCAAAAAGAGTTTCAAGAGCAGAATAAGAAAGAGTGTGAAGAATGTTGTAAATGTGCTTAACCAGAACTACAATTGGGCATTAGCAGATGCTATTTTCTCAGTTGAAATCTTCTGGATGTAATCCAATTTTTTATGTAAGATAGTGAGTCTTCTTTTGGGTAGTAAGCCTTTTTGTAATTAAGCAATGAGCTCTAGGCAGTGTGCATGAATGCATGTGCATTCCACATTTGTAAACACTTATATTGAGTATACTCATATTATCGATTGATGTCCACTATGGTTTTTTCCCTAACAAGGTTTCCACGTAAAAAATCCTTGTGTTATGGTGTTGTGGTTGATTACTTTGTGTTCTTGCATCTTTCTTTTGCTTCAATTCTATAAGAGGTTTAAAGATCAGGTTAATAAAGTTAAATTTTGTAGAACACTGATTCACTCCCCCTCTCAGTGTTCCTTCATTCCAACAATCGGTATCAGATATTAGTTCCTCAGAAGAATTTTAATAGCTTGGGGAAGATCCAGGAAGGTGATTTAATGGATTATGGAAATCTTCAACAATGACTTTTGGTGGCACGAGATGATCTTGATCAGTCCAAATTTGAAGTCCGAGAATTGCAAGCAAGCAGCATGAATGCTAAGAAATTTATTCAATCATTGAAAGATAAAATCAATAAGTCCAAGGAAAAGAGAAAGGAACTCTATGATCAGCTCAAGCAAAAAGAGAGTAAAAGCATGGAAGATGAACACCTAATTCAAGCTCTGAAGGAAAAGACAGAAGAATGTGAAAAACTCACTAAAGATAATGTTGTCCTAAAGCATGAGATGGAATCTATTGTGATGAGGATGACCAAGGAGAATGAAGAGAAAAAGAAGAAAGAAGATAATCTTACTCAATCTTTGAAAGAAAAATATGAAGAATGCAGCAGAATTAATGATGGATTCAATTAGTTGGAGCTTGAATTGGAACAATCCAGAAAAAATGAAGAAGAGCTTGAAAGATAGATTGTTATTCTCAGGGATGAACTTGCTACTGCAAATGAATACAAGGAGAATTTCAAGACTAGCTAAGCCAAGCTTGATGAGCTGATTCAAATTCAAAGGACTGGAAGTGATAAGCGAGGTCTTGGATATGAGAAAGGAGAAAGCTTCAGATTTGGTCAAAGATGATTTAGGCAAGGAAATCAGACAAGCAAAGCTAGAAGGTATCTGATAAGACAACCTAATGCTCAAAAGTTCAATGGACACTATTTTGTTTGCAACAATTTCGTCATATGGTTGCTCAATGTAGAAGTAGAATGAATCCAAGTGGTCCATCATTCTCAAGTGAGTGTTTCAATTGCAATAAGTATGGTCATAATTCGATTGAATGCAGAAATATGACAAACAACTTTTTCAATAGAAATATCAGATGTTATGCTTGCAATAGATTTGGCCATATTTCTAACCAATGTAGATCAAGAGAAAATCAATGGAATAACTAGGTATGTGTAGGATCATGATGGGCCAAAAAGTGGTGATATGATGGGTATGTGTAGGGTATGTGGCTAACAACTTTTTTTAACCCAAAATTGATGAAATGAAAAGGGTTTTTAAAGAAGATTCTCAACTTTCCACCAATATAAATTATGCTTTACTTTGAATTTAATAAATAATTATTATTCATTTTCTATTTGAATTACAACTAAAGTCATGATTGATAGGTTGATTGAAAAACATCTATAGCTTTCAAGCGGTATCACATTTTTAATCCAAAATATGTGTCACATTCTATGCTTCACATACTATAGGATTAAAAAATGAATTTCATGAATTTTTACCAAGTTAAGGTGGGACATACGATTTTTATATTTTAAAAGTTATAATAAAAATTCATAATTAATTATTTACTTGGAAAAAATTACAAAAAAATATGCATCACATCAAGACATGAGTCCTCTACTAATATCTAGAATATTATAAAAAAATATTATCATTTTATTGTGATTAGGGTGGTCAGACAGAAACCTACTTCTTATTTTTCCCTGAAATTTAAGTACTATTGCATTGAAATTTCAAATTTTCACCAAATAGATTTTTTTAAAATAAAAATATACCTATTAGTTTAGAAGCTACATTCAATTTTCTGAATTTTTCACCACTTAAGGGCCTATTTTTTCCATGATGATCCTGCACATACCCAACTAGTCTAGACAAAGAAATGTAGTGTGCTATAATTATAACAAACCCAATCACATTGCAAGATTTTGCAGAAGCGGGAAGGGTCCGGTAAACAAAGGGAAAAATATGCAAAAGGATGATAAGGGAAAAGGAAAAGTTACTACAGATGAGATCAGGAAGCAAATGAAGAAGACATGGGTGAAGAAGAGTGCTTCTGATGCAGGAAATGATTCCACACCAGAATCTAGTATTGGAAATTCCTCCAGGAATTATTTTAAGACCTTTGCCTAGGGGGAGCTCTCAAGAAAATATTTTACCCCCTTGCCAATAGTTGGTACCAAAATGTGTCAAATTGTAACAGTTGCATTGATGATCTACAGATGTTTTGGGATCTCTTATGGAGGAAAATTATGCAAAATTGAAGGTCTGTAGAAGAATTTTCTTTCATAGTCTATAAAAATTGGGTATCTAAAAGACCTATGGAAAAATCATTTATTGTGACAAAAAGTTAGGTGTGTGAATGATAAAAGGTTATTTCTATCCCTCATTTGTCATATTTCATTTTGAGAAGAAGTTTGGAGAGCTCTGCAAGTGAATTTTGGCAAGATACAAGTCTGAAAGTGATTCGACGACCAAACCCTAATCTTACAAAAGGTATTTATCTACAAAAATTGTGAATTTGAAATTTTTGGAAATGGTCACTTTGTTGGTTGTTGATATTAAGGATAGACCCCATTCAAAATTAAAATGGCACCCATTCAAATCCATTGAGACATAATCATTAGGTGCATTTTCTTCCATTTTGTATAGTTTTTTGCATATTGAAGATATTATGTCATATATTCATGTGAATGTTGAAGAATTAGGAAGCTCCCAGTTGTTAAATATGTACAAAAATCACATTGTGGGAGAAGTTCTATGTGTAAGGTCTAAATTTAAAACTTTGGAGGAGAAGAAGTTCACACAAATTGTGAAGTTTCCCGTGTTCAACGAAAATGAATGGGTTTGGTACATATTGAGTCAAGTGCATGCCAAGTTCATGTGGTTAATTCAACCCTTCAAGATCAAAAAAGAAGCTATAAGCATTGTTACTGGTCTGAATTAATCTAGTGGGTTTCCCACATTGAAAGTTGTAAAGAATCAAATAGTCACTGAAGCAACTGATTCATTTTTTGACAAAAGAGCCACGACAATTAATGACATCATTAAGTTGGATGTTAGATTTGCTTCTATGGTCATTCGATATAAAATTTATCACTCCAACTGGGACAACTCTATATCTGGTACTACAATCTGTGCGCTTATCAAATTGTCAAGGAAGATGTAGAATATGACTTACGTGAGTTACTCTGGGGCCAGCTAATTGAGAATCTTGGTAAAATCAAGAAGGACAAGCAGAAATCTTTCAAGTATGGCAATTTTCTATTATTTATATTCTTCTACTTCATGAATTAAGTTCCAGGAGTTGGAAAAGTGCAATGGCAAGGTGATAAACTGGCAGTTGTTCAAATCAGAGACATCCTATATAGAATTGGTCATAGCAAAGCAAGGAAAACTGCTATCTGGGGTTACTTCAAAACTCTTTAAAAATTAAATTCAAGCAAGGGAAAGGATTCCTACATCTATTGTGGAAAAATATAAGGACACTATTTTCTTCATGGTTGACATTGATTAGTGTTTGATGGAAGCAGCAAAACCTAGAACAATTTGGATAATTCCTATGGGTTATGAGGTTGAAGAACACATTTTCGAGCTGTGTGTTCAACACCTATTGAGTAAACCTCAGGATCCAACAAAAGAAAGGTTTGGTACCTTTGAAGAGAAGAATATGCAAGAGCATGAACAACTGAAGAAGCCTATGATAGTTCGGAAGGTCAGAAAGGAAGAGGAAGCTTTTGTAGAAAGCATTAGTATATCAGTTGAAGCAGTAAGGGAAGCTAGGAGGAAAAGAGAACAAGTTGAAGAAGGAGAGACTACTAGAACTAAGTTACCTAGTCTGGAAGGATCCTCTACTAGATCTAGATCTACAAGGAACTCTGCACTCTCCTCCAGTCCTACAAAGAAATCAAGCCATGTAAAAGCTTAAGTCAAGACATTCGAGAGAGAAGGAAAGAGGAAGAAGGATAAAAGCACAAGAGTCTATGTTCCAGTTGAAGAGGATGAAGAAACTGAATTTGATGAAGAGGTAAGATAAATCAAGCATAAGGGCACAAAGTGATGAGGGGTACTCCCCTTACAATCTAAAACTCACAAATACAATAGATAATGGCACAAACAAAATGCAATAAGGAAAGCAAATATTTTCTATTATCACTGAAATGAAAATGAAATTACAAAATTATATTTTCCATCACATGGGCTTTCTAATTACATAAATTTTCAAATCTACAAATCAGAGCCACCACCTACTCTACCCTGATCCCCTCTCTATAGTCTCCCTTTACATCCTTTATTTGGAAGGTGTAACTGCCCTAGAATCTTCTAGAAAGTGTAACTGACCTAGAATCTTCTGGAAAGTGTAACTGACCTAGAATATTCTGGAAAGTGTAACTGCCCTAGAATCTTCTGGAAAGTGTAACTGCCCTAGAATCTTTTGGAAAGTGTAACTTCCTTAGGAAGATATTTTGAAATTTTATTAATTTTGGTATTACAACTTCACGGGGTCATAACTTTTGATCCGACCATCGGATTATCTATTATAATACCTATAAGTGCCTCAAAATTGACCTTGAAGATTTTACTAGGATTTTTGAAAATTAAAATTTTAATATCTCTCAAATGAAAAATTGTATTGAAGTAATCTCCTCACCATTGGCTTCAATTTACCATTCTAGAGGTCTGTATAAGATTTTTGTGTCCAACTGTGTATAAGTGCAACCTTACTAAAATAATAACCCTACCAAATTTAGCCCTTATTGAAAAGAAGCAACATTTTTTTTGGGTGATGAAAGATTTCTCTTACACCCTGGATGCTCCTGTATAACAAAGGCCTCTAAAATATCTAAATACAAGCCCTCCCATGAAGAGAAAGCAAAGAAAAAGGTGAAAATTGATAGATCAAGTATGACTTTAGAGGAAGTGGAAAAAGCTTTAATTAAGGATGGTAATCTTAAACCACTTTTTGAATGGTATGACACTTTTGATAGTGTCAGTCAAATAACTCTTGAGGAAGCCATAATAAAATATTTGAACATTTTCAATATGACTCTGATAGAATTAATGTCAGACTTACCTAAAGGGTTATATGAAGTCCTAGAAATGAGGAGTAAATGCAAGAACTGAAGAACAAATGAGAGAACGCATACTTGATCTATGTCCGATAATATCTATAAAAAAAATGAAGAAGATCCTAAATGAAGAAAAAAGGTACTTTAAGAGCAAAACAAGGGTGAATAAACTTATGATTGGGTAGACTCAAGAAGTGGCAAAAGACACTAAGAAATTTCTTAAGGCAGTTCTATTGAAGAATAGATATAATGTTGTTTCTAAAGAAATTCATGATGAAGATGTTCCATCTGGTCCAGAAATTGTAGTAAAAGAAGACACAATTGAGGATACTCTGAATCCTCTAGACATGCAAGATACTAAAATTCCTATGGAGACTGAAGCTCCTAAAGATGTATCAGTTAGAGATTCATAAAGCCAAGCAAGAATTTGTGATTGAAGAAAAGAAGGTTGAGGCAAACAAGCTTTTTGTGGAAGCAAGAGACACTGCAAAGGTAGTAAAGAAGTTTTTAGAAGAACAATAGGAGGAGTTTGATCATGAATTGATTGAAGGTCCTATCAACTTGGCCACTCTATCTCCTATTCAGAAGTTGAAAGTAGCATCATTTTCTCAAGCCAAGGCAAGGGATGAGATACTAAAATCTCACATTGAGGACAATGAGCTACTAAGTCTTGCTTTTGGTATCTTAGAGAAGATCATGCCCACATATGTTAAGGAATCATCTGATTCTCCATCCGATCAGTTGAAGAATCTTATCAACTCTGTAAGTACTCATTTTGAGTCTCTTGAAAATTCAGCTGAGGATAAGGTTCATAAAGAATTTGATGCAAACAAGTTCAGTAGATTAAGGGGTATGATTGCTAATGACAAACTTTTGTTAGCTACCTATGACAAAGAACATTCAAGGTGCATTATCTAAGGGTGGAAATATCTACAAGTCATGCTTATCTTTGTCTAAATTCACTGAGGTCATTGAGAAGAAAATGAAGGAATATGAGAAACAGTTAGCAGATATTTCTCAAGCCTTTGATCCTCTAACCATTTATGTGAGTAAGCAAGAAGGTCAAGTCATATCCCTGCTTGACAAAAATTAAAGGTTTGAAGCATGAAAATGACATAATTTTTGAAATGGTATGTGAGCTTAGAGGACTAATTGGTCCTAAAATGGAGACAATGCTTAGTGCATTGAAGGAAGCATAGGATGCTATTGTTGTCAGTGATCTAACAAATCTTGAATCAATAGAGATACAATCCTACCTGTTTTGTGGTCACGTGACTATTTTGGAAAGTCTCAAAAAGGGTTGGGACACTAGTTTAAGCCTGTTGAAGAATAATTTTGCAAATATATTCAAATTCATGTTAGCTAGAAAAGCATGTCTATACAAATGCAGTTTGTTCATAGCAATTTTATTTGATTTTTGGTATGAAGATTCTCGTATTTTTCATTGATGTCAAAGGGGGAGAGTGGGACAGTGAAAAATGTTATATTCATCTCAGGGGGAGTTGTGTTTTGAAGTTTCTAGGATTGCAGTGTATTCATGTTGGTACTGATTTCGACACTTAGTCATTTTTCACTAAGTGTTGTCATCAATTCCAAAGGGGAAGATTGTTGACAAGAGACACTACACAAGTCATCTAGTGTTGTCATTGATGGAAACCCTAGTCTGCAATTCTATTCACACTTTAGTATTTGCTTATACCAGAAGTCATATTGAAGTTTTGTGTTAACTATCAAAGCTAGAGCAAGGCATCTGATAGAGTTGTGTATATCGATTCATATGAAATTTTATGTTATCATTTTGTGTTGTGGATCTCAAGGAAGGTTTTTTGATGTATGATCTATCCTATCTTTGAATCATAGGGCCTTATATTGATTAGTGTGCAAGTTAGAAGATCCAGTTGATTGATTTTCTATCTAACAATGTGAAAAGGCTGACTCGATGAGTGTAGGTTTTGGATCTTTGAGGAATAATTATTTAAGGTGTTTCATGTTCGAGGATGTTTTTTTGGGTCCTTACTATGTTTTGGCTGACATTGGTTGATTTGTATTGATAATTATTTATGGATTGAGCCGACAGTTTGTATATGTTTTATATTTTGTTAAAGCCAACTTGTAGTTGATGTAATTCCTAGTCGCAGATATATATAAGTGATTGTTCATATCATTTTGGTGTGTGTTGCGACAAGATGAGAAAGTTAGAAGGATTATAGATTGATTATGCATGGTTTCATTTGAGCAGAAAGAAGATTGGTGATCTGAATTAAAGTAGACAAAATTTAAAGAGAAGAATTAGACAGAGTGTGAAGAATGTTGTAAATGTGCTTAACTAGAACTATAATTAGGCATTAGCAGATGTTATTTTCTCAGTTCAAATCTTTTGGATGTAATCCAAATATTTCTGTAAGACAGAGAGTCTCCTTTTGGGTAGTAAGCCTTTTGTAATTGAGTAGTGAGCTCTAGATAGTTTGCCTGAATGCATGTGCATTCCCCACTTGTAAGCACTTATATTGAGTATACTTATATTATGGATTGACCTCCAACATGGTTTTTCCCCTAACAAGGTTTCCATGTAAAAAAATCCTTTTGTTATGTTCTTGTGGTTGATTGCTTTGTGTTCTTGCATCTTTATTTTTTTTCAATGCTATAAGTGGTTTAAAGATCACATTCATAAAGTAAAATTTTGCAGAACACTAATTCACCCCCCCTCTTAGAGTTCCTTGATTCCAATAGAAAAGACACAAAAAATGGAGTTATTCTTATTACTTGATCACCAAAAATGTCACCAAAAGCATGCCTTGAACATCTAAGGAATATTTAAATATTTTCCCAACCAAAACCAATAGTTCAAACTACTTTTTGAATAACTTGACTGTTCACCTTCCAAATACATCCAAAAATAGAAAGTTGCATTGCAACTTTTGCAACATTTGACACAATATGACAACTTTTTACACAATTGACCCCATGAGACTCAAAAATTTATAAATGGTCTAAATATACCTTATTACATCAAAAATTGACTCAAAACACCAAAAACCCAACATCTAATAATGAGTATTGTAACTAATTAATTTGCTGGTTTAGATTTTGGAGGTTGGGTTTTATCCCAAATGTGTTTTTTCAAGATATACCATTGTGTTATGTTAAATTGTTTTAGATCATATTTTCACTTCATCTACCCTCTTATATTATTCTAAGAAACATTTCGACACTTTAGCTTCCTTTCATGTCTTTGTACACCCTTATGCTTCTCCATGGGTCAATTTCATGGGTCTTGATCAATCTCACACCACATGGATTTGATCTCTAATGTGTGGTCGTGATCTAGCGCACTGTGCATTTCTGTTACATCCTAGTTGTTGAAATCTATGATCTATACTAATGATTAAGGACAAACAATTTTTAAAATTACCTTTGGAAGAATACTAGATTGCAAGAGCCAAGTTCTTGTAGGTCACCCTCCTTGGTTAAACTAGCTTTCCATACATGACAAAGATTGATAGACAACAAGCAAGAATGTAAGTGATATAGATGTTGATTTTGATGAAAATTATTATTCCTTTTAGTGCTCTAAATTAAATTGTTCCTACCAATACCTTTTGGTGCTCTATATTTTTTCAAATGATTGCTTGATGTTTAAATGCACAAATGAATGTCTTTAAATACCAAAACATGAGTTGTCTTGCACAAATGTATTCTAAGTCTACTTCCAAAAGCTATGTGAAAAGGGTTATAATTAGTGATTTGACTTTTTGTAATTTAATCTTTGAATAGATACATATCATTTGAAAAAATGTATTAAAAAATAAATGTAAAATCTCAAAATTAAAAATGAATGATTGAAAATCATAGCTAATAAATAATGTGAATGTATGTTAGAGTAAGTGTGAATAATATAGAGATAAAAATAGATATATAAAAATGATTGTAAATGAAAATGAATGAAAAATAAAAATCTAAAAAGAACCAATTTTTTATTAAATATGCCAATTTTTTTAATAATTACATTAAAATAAACCCAAACTAAATAAAAAGTAACATAAACATATATATGAAATGAAGAGTTGGAGTTGAAAGTGTGCACCCATTTCCACCGAACTTGTGAGATTTAACAAAGAAACTTCTGGGAAATGTGGAAATGCATGCACTTATTCAATCTCAGTCAAATCAAAATCATTGTTCAGAAAGTGGGTTTGAGAATATTTTTGACGCGTCCACCTTGTCTTCCATGCCAAGTAATCTAAGCTTCGAAAACCATCCTCTTGGAAGATAACCCCAACCCACTTGAAAATTGTTCCCACAGAAAGTTTAAGTGTTCTAATTTATCTCAAATACTTTTACAGGAGATGAGTATATTGAGTACCCACACTGTAGATGTTGACGATTCAGACAAGAGCTATGATGACGAAGACATCATTGCATATTTTATGTTTGTTTTTAATCATTTTTATCGAATTTTTGAATTAGTAATAGGGGTTTGGTCAGAGGAGAATGATCGTGATGAGGGCTACTCCACCCAACACTTACACATAACACAACATATATCAACACAAAAAATGTAAGATAGAAAACAATCCACTTTCGATTAATTTCAAAAAAATGAAATTATAGATTCAAAAATAACAATGCTAGAGCCACATGGGCTTGATTCATTACATCAAAATCAACTCTATAAAGAAAATCTATTATCCAGAGCCTCAATTTGCACTAATGGAGCCACCTCCTATAACCTCCATTAACCCTTTTATTTTGTACCAATGGTCACCCTAGAATGTTTTGGAAAGTATGATTTCCTCATTTGTTTTAGTGCCGAAAAGTTTGGTCCTTCATTTTTCCCGCTTAGGAAGATATTTTATTGAAATTCATTTTTTGTGGCATAACTTCTCAGAGCCATAACTTTTGATCAAAGTGTTTGATTGGCTATTATAACATATAGTTAGAAAGCTCTCGATGAGATAGACGAAACCGAAATTGTCTAAAGAATTTGTTTCCATTTTTTGAGTTGTTTCAAGGCATTTAAGGTTTTCAAACTTTATTTTGAAACTATATTAGAGAACTTTCTCAAGACATAAACTTTAATATCTCCCAAACAGTACAAGATATTGAGATGATTCTTTTTCAATTGGATATGTCTTTCGATTCCACTCTTTGGAGTAAATTTCCAAGTCCATATGAGCCCATTTAGGCTAATTTACTAAAAATAGTAAGTGACTATTTTTTACCTTTTCTGACTTTTGACTGCCTTACACTCCTTAATTTCCATCATGGGACTCAAAACAACAAAAGAAAATAAGGAAAACCAAAATTTTAGAGTGATGCAAGATTGCCCCTACACCACTGGATGCTCCTACATCAGATCCTAACCTAGCAAGCTCTTGAATGGTATATATCAAAACCTTTTTATAGATTTCAAGGAAAGTAAATTTTAAGCCATATTTTTATGAAGACCATTTTTTCATGTAGACTTAAGATCTATGAGTTGGGTTCATATCATTAGGCATGAAGATCAATTTTGCAGGTGCTACACTAAACTAGAACATCACATAGATAATTCACTAACATAAAAGTATTTGTTTAATAATTTCTAGAACATTGATAGATTAGTGAATCAATTGGTGAAATTTGTCATAGGGATTATTCATCATGTTTCATACTAAGTGTTATTATCTTATTCATTTAATTTTTTAGCATTTATTTGAATAGCTTAAGCAATTCTAGTTCATTAAATAACTATGGTGTCTTCTTTACTTATGTTGAGTGATTGTTTTATCCTAGCTTTATTTGAAAAGGGTGGGTTTCTTTTTTGGTGAAGTCATTTAATCTTACAATCCTTAGGTCTTGGTCTTAATGTTTAGTTTATTTTTTTATTTTTGTTCAATCCAAGACCTTGTAATATTTATTTTAGTACTCTTTCCCTAGTTTTTATCCCTTTTAAGTTTTTGTATTGAGTTTATGCCAAAGTCTCAATGTCATTTTGTTTACCATTTGAGAATAGGTCATCATCTGAATCCTATATAATAGGTTTGAAATTTTTATTTGATCATGACATATTTGGTGGTATGATGGATAATAATCATAATAAGGGGAATGATTTTGATCATGCATTTGGAACAAATTGATAGGCAATATTTTTCTTTTGTTGCATAGTTACTTTCTCAAGAGATTGCCACTTTAGTCATTGTTCCTTCTCCTACATGGTTGGTGGATGTTCTTTACAAGTTAGTGATTGGTAAGAATTTTTGGTTTAGATATTTTGCATCACACATTAGTGGTAAGGCTAGATCTTAAGTTCTTTTCATGGTGCATCTTCTCCCCTACCACCTTGTTTTCTCATTATCACCCCTCCTACTTTTATTTTTTATCATGTCATCCTACTAGTGTAGCACATACACTTTATGATCCTTTTGAACTAATTTGCATTGACTAATTCTTACATTACTAGTATTACATTTCTTTCATTCACTCTACTAGTATCATGCCTTCAATCCAGTTACTAGTATTTGGCCACCTGCTTTCCACATTAACCCTTCTATGTCCATCCCTTCCACATATCCTATTAGTGTCATCCCTTCCTCTTATCTTGCTAGTACCATGCCTTCATTTTATGCTTCTTGTGGTATACCTTCTAGTGTTAAACCTATCATGTTGTACTTATATCATTCCTAACATATACCACACTTCTCCTTATGCTACCATATATTTACCTCTCATTATTTATCTTTTTTCACTTTCATTATTTCTCATGTTTCCACAACCATTATCGATATTACCACCCTTGATGTGCTATTATAAAATATTGAGATCTAGTAGAGCATAAGGTTGATAATATACCTAGTAGACAATATTCAAATGATTATGTAGAGATACATTATAACCCACTTGCTTTCAATATTATTAATTGTCATTTAATATTGATTATATCACACCATAGTTTGAAATATATACAAAAAAGGGTGGCTAATGCAGACAAGGGTGGAGAACTTACAACAGACTCAAAACTAATCAAACCTCAACAAGACATCAACCCTTGAAATCACAATCATCTAAATTGAATCAACTAACACCAATGTTATATATCCTCCAAATCTTAAAAAATGGGCTTATCTTTTAGAGAAGGCCAAAAAAATACCAACTCAGCATCAATTAAGCATCTATTCAAACCCCAAATACATTACCCCAACCAATCACACAAGGTTTCCTTGGCTCATCATCGAGTTTCTATAAGTTGCTTTGCCCAAAAGGCTACTAGATTAGCCCTATTTTATAGAAAAAGTACTCCTTAAACACCTTCCTTTCACAAAATCACATCAAAAATTCATTACTCATGTATCAAAACATCAAATTCCATAATTTATTTGCAGGTTCAAGGTTTCCACCATGTTGATCTCACAAACCCTCATTTTCAATGCAAATACCAAGGGTTTTGATGGAAAACATAACTCCAAGGATTTACCAATCAATCCAATGCCCCAAAAATATCTCAATACCTCTAAACAAACTCAATGAACCCTCACAAGGTCCCTACATGCATTAGTTTGCAAAAACCCAACCTTAGTTCCTTATTTCCATGTTGGAATAACCTTGCTCAGCCCTAGGGCATCACACAAACACCATAAAAATGACTCCCCCTAATCCAAAATTCATTTAAACATCTATACTAACATGTTAGAAATCAATCCACTGAGTTACAGTGTCAAAAATTAGGTGGATTGATTAATACATTATGAATTACCTTTTAAACCCTTGACTCAGCAAAATCAGGGCAGTCACTGTAATTTGTTGATTCCACACACAAAACAATGAATTAAAACTTCAAACAAAATTAAATTGAAGGTAAACGCATGCATGCATTAACACTGATGATCTCATATCATGGAAAGCCTATACGGTTTTGTACAAGTCTAGAAAAGGAAGAGAAACACAGAAAAATCTAAGAATTAACAGAGTTTTATTGATTTTCTCCTTCAAATCTTCTAGCCAACATTACAAATGATGATCTTCACCTTTTTAAAGATTCCTCTATTTCAAAACAATGGCCAACTGCCTCCCAATTGAGTTTTAAACCTCTAATGACCATTGAAGGCCAAAATTACACATTTTACACATTTTATAACAACACCATTACTTATATTGTAATGTTTGCACTCCTAGCACTTATGACCCCTAAAACCATACAAAAGGATTTTAAATAGTCTTATTACATCAACAAAACTCTAAGCTTGCACATCCATGTACAAATTTTAGATTTTTCCTTCAAAGGCTACAAAGACACTTTTGGTGCAAGATTATAATTTTTCTACATTTTAACAACTAAACTCAAAAACTCATCCCAAAACATACCTAAGGGTCTTGATTGACCTTATTCAAGACAAATAAACATCAAAACAAATTTCAACCTCCCTAGACATTCTATACTCAATATCTAATGCTCTAATTGTGAACATAAGGTGTAGGTGCTCCTGCACCAGTGGCCCACATACACATTTATAATCTTTCAAAACTACATCTTTAGAATTTGTGTGGTAATTCAAGTTATTGACCAAATTGTTTAGATACATACATTAGGGACCTATGATACACAATAGTTATTTTTATACCTTATAATTCAATTTATTATTTTTGTTAAGTTTTTTGAGGATTTTCTTTACCATTCTTATGTGAATACGGCCTTGGATTTTATAGTTTCAAATTTGTTTGAGTGTGTGCATGGACCTAGTGAGAGGATTGGTGATTATATTATCATATTTTAGTCTTTATATATGAAGATGGAGCATCACCTTCCCAATGATGAGTTATAGTGTGTTTTATTCAAGGATTATTGTTGTTAATTAAAGATAATGTGTATTTGAACAATTATCCTTCATTAATGGATTTGAGTGCTTATGTGAAAAATATGGAATTAAAATTGTTGGCTTCTACTATATTGAAACATGCATATTTTTATGTTCATTTTATGTCAAATTTTGTATTTTGGGTTTGCATTAAAACTATAACTTAGTGATTCTCCTAGGTCTTCCAAACATAGTGTGACTTTAAGTACATCCTTCTACATGGTGAGTCTCTTGTGACATAGCTCACATTGAATATGTGCATTTAACCACCATTAGACTATAATATTTTTGTATAGAAACATCAATATCATGTGTAATTTTTTTATTAATTCCTCAAACTATTGATTATAATGACACAATTATTTGGTAGTTGTTGAATTACATTCAACATAACATTATTCCAATGAGTCAACTTAGGATACTTTAACTCATTTAGGACCCTAGTATTTAGCTCATTAAAATTATTCATTTACTTATCAAATTCAAATCATGTATACCAATCCTAGGCATGAACAAAAGCATTACTGCAAGCAAATGAGTATGGTTTATAAGATCTATGGAGTCATATACCAATTGATTTAAAAAGCCTACCAGTAAAATGAGGATTATTCATCATAAGTATAGGTCTTAACTAACAACTACACATGTGATTATAAATAATTATCCAATTATACTAACTTAATGAGTGGTGTCTTGCTCCAAATTATGATGTTGAACAAATATATTATAACCCATTATTTATCTTTTCCACATCTATGAATTACTATACTAAATTTTCAAACATATTCTCTACCTTTTTCTCAAAAAATTCCTCCCTATCTATATTTTTTAATGTTCTTACTACAAATCTAACTACCTCTTCACTATCACTTAAAAAATATCCTTATAAAATTTAAACCCATATGGTTTGGTGGTGTCAAAATCCAAGCACATATATTTTATAAATCTTCAACTTCTCAACATATGGAAACTAATGGATCTCCTCTTTGTGTTTGACCAATTTTCTCACACATTCTCTTGCTTCCACTCATAATCCATCCTCCACCAACTTCCAAAGTTAAATGATGTGTTACATCAACATTTACTTCACTATGTTGGTATTTTTGTGTTTGTTAGTATTTTTATTATGGTGAGTGTAGCTTCACACCTCTAATTCCACTTATCTAATTGTTTGACTCTATAATTTTTCACATCCATCACCTCATTCTATTTTATTCTTGTGAAGAAGTTACTACTCCACCTTCATGCACCCTTATTCATGGTAGGGAACTGCAACATATTAAAGGCCTTGACATGTTATTTCATGCATATATTTTACCTTATGCATGGTAGGGAGCTACAACATATTGGTGGCCTTGACATGTTATTTCATGACTATTTTATTGACCCAAAGTGCTAACTACTTTAAAAGTTTGGATTGGTAACTATATGCATGAAGATTTGGCACACACATTTTCTCTTGCATGGCTATATAGTTTTGGTTTTTTTATATAATCTAATGATTTTATTTTGGAATTTTTTTTTTTTGGTAAAAGGCTAATGCCTATATGTATATATTCATATTAAATATTCGAAAGACACAAGGAGGAAAGAATTATAGTATTGGAAATGAGTTAACTGTTCTAACAGAAGCAAAAATTTCCTCCAACTTAACAAGACATGCATAGTATTTTGCAAAATGATCCCTATACTACTATGATTGAAGGTAGATAATTACAACCAGTACAGACATATAACCAAAAATCAGGTTGTAACATCAATTATTATTTTTTTCATACTATAAAAGTAACTGAGAATTTCCATCTCATTCCTCCATTGGCCCTATGTTTGCCGATGTGTCCACCCTACCCACATTTAGATCAATACCATTATCTCCTTGTCCTTCATTCATCTCTGCTCCGTTTTGAGAACCTGAAATGTCCCTTTCCAATGCCATTGTCATGTGTCCATGCCAAATGTGGTGAGAGAGGAGGAAGGAAACTATTTATTTTGGAATATTATTTTTTGTTTGATTGGAAATTGTTTGAAATAGATGGTATGATATTTTTGTTTGGTTTTTAGTTTGCAATTTTTTTTGGTATTTTTAACTGTAATAAGAAAATTAATCTAATCTAATGTGAAAATAAAAAAAGGTTTAAACTAATTGTAATAAATAAAAATAATAATGTACTTCCAATTTTATTAAATGAAGCTAAATAATCATGCAAAAAAATATATTATTATGGATAATTGAAAGCCAAATAAACTAATTAATTAAAAAATAATAATATTAAACATCTAATAAAGTAAATATAATTAATAAGTTAAATGTTATTGATTAATAAAATAAGAGTAATTAAGTAGATGAAGTTGA
>VDFB02026320.1:101444172-101581651 GCA_007258455.2 Sequoia sempervirens
TAAAGATGCACCTTTCTTATGAGTATCACTCATCTTTTCTTAGGCACACACAATTTCCCCATTTTATAAATAAGAGCATTGAAGAGGTAAAAATCAGGCCTAGCCTTAAAGTCATCATACTTGGATTGTTGACTTGTACACCACACTGAAATCTTAAAAATGTGCATGATCTTCAGCATATATCTGTTTTCCCAATAGCTCCAACATAACACGAGTGCTGACTATGGAGAGGAGAAGTGGTCTGGAAAGCATATCAGCCAATTTATTTGCCTCCCCACTCTTATGCTTGATGGCTAGATGGAATTTTTGTAAGAATGCCATCCATTTGTAGTGGCATGACTGCTGCAATTTTGTTTGAACATGCAAATATTGTAATGGTTGGTGATTACTATGCACAATTGTTTCCTTGCCCATTAGGTAATGATTCCATTTCTTTATTGCTGAAACTGAGGCATATAACTTCGTATCATATGTTCTGTTATTCATAACAACACCCTTAAACGTTGTGGAATGTTAACATATGGGCCTACCACCTTGAAGCACTATGGCACCCATGCGTAGTCACTAGCATCCATTTCTACTTCAGACAGTTGTTGAAGACGTGGTGATGCTAAAACTGGAGCTGTGCTAATCCTTTGTTTGAGATCATCAAATGCTCTCTGCTGCTTACTACCCCATTGAAATTTCTTGCCACCTGCCATGATAGCATGTCATAAGGCAGCCCCATATGAAAAAGCTTTTGCAAAATTTTGCAGGTGTTGAGCTGCTCAACAAAACTTGTGTTGGGTGTTGGCAACTTTAAATTACTTCAACCTTGGAGGAGTCTATCCTCACTTTGCCATCGCCAACCACCTGGCGCAAATACACCAACAATTCTTTAGCAAACTCACATTTCTTTTCATTCAATACAAGTTGGTTCCCCTTAAAAATCTCAAATACCTTTTCAAATGCAAGAAATCTTCTTCATAGGTGCTATGAAATCCAATATTCATCAAGATAAACAATTATGCAAGAATCTATCAAGGGTCTCATAATTTCATTCATTAGCTGCCTAAAGGTGGCTGGAGCATTCCATAAGCCAAGTGGTAACACCAACACTCAAATAGCCCTTGAATGATTTTGAATGCCATGTCTTCTTCCTTTATTTGAATTGGATGAAATGTAATGTCTCCAAATGGACAAGTCTAGGAAATGGATGATTTATCAAATATATGTAAGCTGAAACAATAATCAAACAATCAATGTCAATGCCAAACCCTAGCTGATTAGCAATATTGCAAATCCTTGTAAATCAAACTTACACTTCCAAACAACAAATTCAGACCCTCATAATATTGGTAAACATCCTCAAATGTAACATAAACAATGTCTGAATTGTATATGTCAAATATATCAAATGACTGTTGATTAATGACCGATTTCTTATTGATGGTGTTATTATCATTTGCTAAAATTAACCAAATATGAAAGTATAATTGGATAATGAGTTTCTGGAAAAATTATGACGGCAGCTGTAAACATGGAAATACAAACATAGAAATTCCAGATCTAATTTTTATTCAAGATAGGCAATGTAATCAGCAATAATGTATGCAACAATACAACGAACCTTCATAAATTACATGCATTAGGTCTGCAAATGATCTGAAAATATATGATTTGCTTGCAAATATTAATCAATCCAAACCTCCACAGGCTGAAATCTTCAATAAATCATTGCAGTGGCACTGTGGTGACACTGTAGCAAGCTAAAAATTACTTCAATTCACTCTAGTAGCACGTTGAAAATGAATTCAATCTATAAGCTCAAGTGTAATCTTTGAATAAGATCACCTCAAATGGGGATGAGGGTTTTCATCCCTAAATATGGAAAGCCAAGAGGGAATTCGTCCTGTGAATCTACAACACCAAAGGTTTTCATCCTTGAATGCTTCAATCTCCAAAATGGAAGGAATAATGAAATGACAAAATTGGATGATTTGCATTGTGTCTTGACCTCTCTTTTATAGTTGCCTTTTCGGGGGCTTGTTTTTTTAATTTTTATTGTTATTTACTTTTCCCTTCAATTATTTTTATTGTTATAACTTCTTCCTAAACAGCATTATGGCAGCTGGAATAATTGTTTTCAGCAGCTCCATTGGCTGAAACCCATACACAAACAGTAAGATACAAGAAAACTTTCCTAAAATCTGCAAACCAGTGGCTGTATATGATTGATAATAGCAGCCCAAGATTAGCAACCTTGAAAATCAACAATATAGAAATGGTATAGAAGCTGCCATATTGAAAATCCCCTGCAAAAATCAGCAATATAGAGGCTGAAAACAACCATACAATTAATGAAAATACTCCAAGAGTAGCTACAAACTGAAAATCACTGTCATATGATTAGAAACATGTGTATGGCTGCAAATGATGTAATGTGGCAATTGGGAATTATGATGACAACCACCCTAAAGCTAGAAATTATGATAACAATTCTTGACTTGTTTCCTTTGCAACATAATTGCAATATGGTATGAGTACTCTTTTCCATTATGCCTTGTTTGTAATACTTCTGCAAACATATTTGAATTTAAAACCATTCCACCAAGCCTATGTTGCACTACTTTGATATCATTATGAACACCCCCTAGAAGCCTTTCACATTAAGTTCATTACTTCTCAAATAAGGAAAAATCTTAGAAGGCCATAAATAATCTTATCTTAGTCAAAGAACAAATTCATGACAGAATATGAATCTACTAGATTAAACCATTAACTTAAAGCACTGACATCTCTCTTGCCTTATATGCTTGGACTATTGACATTTACGTGTACTGTCTATGGTGTTTGGCCTCCAAGCAACCTCTTGGTTTATGAAGATGATGAATATTAGGAAGATTGTACTCGCTAAAAAATTTGTGTGAAGTGATCATTAATCTCAACTTTTCCCTATGAATGACATTGTGCCAAATCATCTATCATGAAAAAGTGTCCTCAATTATTGTTTGGTAACATGTTGGGTCCAACATCTCTTGTGTCAAATTTTTTGCCTTTTATTGGGGTCATCCAATTACTAGGACGCTAAGATGGTCAGGGATTTCAAAACCAAACTTTCTATAACTAGACCTTGTGTGAGAGAGCATTCAAATGCAAAGAGTGTTCGAGAAAAGAGATTTTTTTTAATACCACTAGTCTGGAGCCTAGGGGTGATTTTAGGGACAAAACATTAAATGAGGGAGGTAAACAATAACATCAATCAGAATGCCTTCACAAAGAGAATAAAGGACAATTGAACACAATGCTTGAACAGTAATGCAGGATTATATTAAGGAAGAATCTACAAGTTCTGTACCATGATCTGAGAGGTCAGATGCATCAACCAAAACTTAACTTTCTAGCCAACTTTTTGATAATTAACGATTGTACATTAAAATAATAAAATTTAATATGCAAGGTAGGAGATGGGGATTGCTTGACAATCATAAGGCAGGCAACTGCTTGCCTCTTGCCAGTTCATATTCTACCTATCATTTTTTGAAGATACTGAATAACAAGTATGCCGACAGAGTTAACATTGTCAGAGCTGGTATTGGATATGATGACTTAAGCTTTGTGGCTTTTACTGCATATTGCTGAGATGAAGAGGAAGTGTAATATAGAGTATTGTTGTGATACTGCAAATTGATTGAAGCCCCAGATCCTCCTGTATCAGCATGGCTGAAGATGCCTGTCCTCCCTTTGTCAAGATGATAATTTCAAGTCTCATGCAGACTCCTTGCTACAGTTGTTGACAGAAAATAAATTTGTTAAATAGTAAAAAAGTCAAAATGAGTAAAGCGAACTCCTTGCTACAGTTGTTGACAGAAGATAAATTTGTTTAATAGTAAAAAAGTAGGTCAAAACGAGTAAAGCAAACTCCTTGCTACAGTCAGGGAGCTCAATTTCTTTAGTGACAATGATTTGTCATTTACAAAATCAGGCCTAAAAGTATTTCTAATTCTTTTCCGTGTTCTTTTGTAGTCTCTCGGATATTACATGCTTCTTGTTTAATCTGGTGCTAAGTGCCACATTGATTAAATCTAGGCGTACAAGAAAGCACTGGCACTTCTATGATTCATAATAGTTATAAGCCATGATTTTGTTTTTCATTAGTATAAAAATACAGGGCATGGGTTGACTGCTATAGCTCACCCACTATAGGGCTATGTATACAATGCAACATAAGCTGCTTGTCTTTCAATTTAGGCTTCTCTGTGCATAACCCCTGGTACAAATAAATGTCTTTTGTCGACAATTCTATCAAGAAGGAATCGATATCTTGATAAAAGAATTGTTCCATGGATGCCCTTTCAATTCGGATTACCTTGATATTTTTTCTTTGCCAAAAAATTTGTTAACACTTTTGAAGCTTAGCTTTCTTTTAGTGTTTTATTTTTTATTTAAGCACATGTATTACATTTAGCTTTCTTTTAGTGTTTTATTTTTTATTTAAGCACATGTATTAAGTTTTTAAATGTCATAATGTATCCATGTTGCATCAGATACAACTTTTATTGATCTATAATAATAATCCCCACGATTCATACTGTACCATGCATGTAATTGTATGTTGAGATAAACACTACGAACAGTAGATGGGATTAGTTTGAACGGAATATGGAAGTAATCCTAGTTCATATGAATCTACTTGCAGCACTAATGCTTGCCATTTTCTCTGATGCAAATTGTCATCTCAACTTCAAATTTACATAGAAACTAACACTCTTATTGGCTTAATAGGTTAGAAGCATTAGACGAGCTTATCAGAAGCTATTCATGTGCACTAATGAAAATTCAGGTCTTGAAGAACGCCTTGTTGAATTGGTAGGTTATGAGACTTGGGAATATATGATTTTCTAGCAGGGAGTTATGCCTTTGTTAAAGGATACATTCTTAACTTATTAAGGGATACTTTTTTTCTCACAAACATTTTTAATTCTGACCTTGCAGGAGAATAATGAAGAGCTTGGGAAGGTACCGGCAGTAATTTTAATGGTTCAATCTGTTCGAGATTGCTTCAAAGAAAAACGCAGGGGTATTTGCAAGTTCAAGCATTGGACTTGACATAATTTTTTAAGAAAGATATATATTTGTTGTTGTTGTAAGACATTTAGTATTTGCTACCCACTTATATATACATCGAGTGCTTGGATGATCAAGTTTTTGATAGCTTCCATGGAATCCAGTTTTTCATTGTTTGCTTTTAATTGCCATCAGTTTGTCTAAATCGATCATGATATAAATTTTATTGATTCTTACCAGTAAAACAAGACGTTTGGAAAGCATGTATTACATGAACAGCACATCAGGTTTTCAAGAAGGGTTTGATTTTTTGTAAAAGTCCTTATATTTGAGGCTTTTTAATTTTATCAGTACGTGTAATCTTGGACTTTGGTATCACTTGTTTATACGTTAGGTTCAGTTTGGGCTTGGAATACAGACCTTTTAACATTAAATGCCAGCCAATGAGTTTTGATGTTCTCATTACATGCTAATTGTTTTCTTATGAATTAATTATGTTCATATTAAATCCTTTTACATAATCATCTTTTAGAACATAACAAAAGTTCCTAACCTTTAAAAGAAAAAGTCTGCCTATGCTTACACAATTTTGAAACTATTGTGTTCATATTAAATCGTTTTACATGATCATCTTTTAGAACATAGACAAAAGTTCCTAACCTTTAAAAGAAAAACTCTGCCTATGCTTACACAATTTTTTTTTTGTATTACATATAGTGGAAATAACAGAGTTCATAGCACTGCTTACATATGAATCACTGCCTCAGCTTGAGACAGGCTAGCACCCCTACTTACAGTTCATCAACTATTAGCTATCCCATTTACAATATTTGCATTTACCCAAGCAGCCGATATACATCATAACATCCCAACATAGCCATATACAACCTGACATCCCCTATACAAAATTCAGCTAGCTTCAGGAACAGAGCAAAAACTTTACAAAATGATTTCCATACAACCATATACAGCAGAGTAATTCATATACAAAATGCATACAAAACCAGTGTCACCCTTGATCTGTGCCTTATGCCTTGCATTAGTGACAACATATGACCAAGTCGCCTATCTGTATAACCAGTATATCTTGCATATCTGCATCACCAGTATATTCGTATAGCAAAACATGAACTTGAAGAAAACTCTCAATCACCATCCTCTGGTAGCTGCATTTGGTGTAGCACCTTTCAGTGCAACAAGAGCTAGTGCCACTTCCTGTTCTTCCTTGCTCACCACCTCTCTTCTTGTGTCCTTAGTGAGATCATTCTGTAATGCTTCCAATGCCTTTAGGAAAATTTCCAGGGCAGGATGACCACCTTCCCACATGTGACCATACCTAACCTCCATGATGTCAATTTCAGTTTTCCTATTTTCCAAGAAGTTCTAGAATCTCTCCTTAGACACAGCAATTGTGATGAAGACCTACATAACAATGTTGTGAAGTGTGAGTCTTTTAAAAGACTTAGAAAGCACTCTCCTCTCTCCCTCAAACTTTTCGTTATTTCGTGCCTTCTAGATAGACCAAAAAATTTCAATAGAAATGCACAACCATAGAATAATGCACTCCTTGTTCATTTTGTTACCAATATTCAATAATTTTTTTTTTGGGCACAGTCTATTATTATCAGTCCATATATTCATTTTATTGCAAAATATTCTCCACAATTCTTTAGCAAACATATAGTCAAAAAATATATTCATAGTCTCAGGGACTCTACACAGACTGCACATATCAATATCATTATGAGCAATTTTATAAGGGAGTTTTTGTAACAACAACAACCATTTAAAACTAGCCTTTTTTGGTTCCAGCTTCAATTTCCAATTCAATTAAAAAATCTTCTGCCATTGTTCTCTGCTTAGATTAAGGTTTCATGCCTTATTAACATGCTTAGTTAGATCAATATGTTCAGTTATGGTGGAGTAGACCAGATTTTGCATTAATGCAATGAAGTTTTTTTATCATTCTTCCATTATACTCAAGACATTCCTGACTATCAATAGAGTCTTCTGCAGGGAATTGCACCTCTCTACATGTCTCCCTAATTATTGTATATGCTCTCCAATTACTTGGAGGTAGATCATATTCCAATTTTAGTTCATCCCAATCCTTAAGATATCCATCTTTGAGGATATCATTGAAATATTTAATCCCTTTTTGTACCCAAGCCTTTGTAGAACAACCTTGTAATAAGGCTAGGGGTTTATTTTTGTGCTTCAAATTCCACCAAATGGATCTATGCCCCATTGTAGTTTTGTTCCCATCTTTGATGAAGTGGCTATTAGTAATGTTTCCTTTGACTAGTTTCCCTACTCTCTAAATGGTCTTGAACATCATGGATCCTGTAGGTGAGATAGGATGATCAGAAATAAGAATATCACACATGGGGAGGAGCTTCCAAGCTTTGCCTTCTTTTGGAGTTGAATTCAAGATATTTTGCCTAACAAGAACCTTCCAAGGCTCATCACCTTCCAAAGCCCTTAGTACCCACTTGGAGGCTAGAGCAATTCCTTGCAACCTTAGGTCCTTGAGGCCCAAACCACCTCTTCTTTTGAAATGCAACACCACTCCCATCTGACATTGTGCTGCTTCCTTTTTCCTTTCCCATCCGACCACAAAAAGTTTCTTATTTTTTTCTGGACTTCATTGATCTAATAATAGTTGAAAAACTAGACTGAGGCATGAGATCAAGTAGGTGTGCAGGGCAGAAACTACCGATTTGAGTTTAGTCAACCGACCAGCCCTGAAAACCACCGATTCTTCCATGAGGCAATTTTATTATTGACCTTTTCTATTAGACCATCCCAAATGTTACCCGGTTGAATGCCCTTCACTAGGGGGAGCCTAAGGTATTTGCAGGGAAGTGAACCCTTTTTAAGTTTCAAATTTTTTAGAATATGATTTTCTCTCCTCGCAGGGGTGTTGAAGAACACTCATAATTTTTCCAAACTGACTTCTTGACTCGATGCATTTGAGTATATGTCTAGAATTTCCTTGAAATGGTGAGCTTCCCTTTCCTGTGTTGTGCCAAAGAGCATAGTATCATCAATAAATTATTGATGGGTAGCTTCCGGTAGACCACCAGTGATCTGCTCACCAATCACCTTTCCTGCCCGCCAAGCACTAGAGATCGATCTTCCGAGCACCTTAGCAATGATGATAAACAAGGACATGAGATCCCCTTGGTGGAGGCCTTGAGATGCATTGAAAAAGCCTTCAGGGGAGCCGTTGAGTAGAGTTGAGTACCTTGGGCAAGCAATCCACCCGAAGATCTAATCCAATCACACCCTGTTGAAACCAAAGCCATCCAAAACTTTGAAGAGGAAGCATCAATTGACCCTGTCATAGGCCTTTTTAATACCCAGCTTTAGGAGCATGGCTTGTTTCTTCATTTTCTGAATTGAATGAATTGCCTTTTGAGCAATGGTGACACCATCAAGAATCGATCTGTTGGGGAAAAAACTAGTTTGTTCTTCTAAAATGATGTTAGGAAGGATCTTCTTGAGTTTGTTAGCAACTTGTTTTTCCAGGATCTTATAAATAGTGTTGTAAAGAGCATTCAACCTATATTCATCTAGGTTTTTAGGCTTCTCCTCTTTTGGGATGAGAGCAATAAAGGTGTTATTAATCTCGTTGAGAATCTGCCCCAAGCTTTTGGACTCTTCAATGGCTTCAATGATGTCTTTCCCCAAGATATCCTAACATTTCTGAAAGAAGCCGGTCGAGAATCTATCAAGACCCGAAGCCTTGTCCGAATGAAGCTAGAAGAGGGTAGTTTTGACTTCATGCTCATTGAACTTACTGTTCAACATTTCATTCTGAGCGTCCGAGACCAACTTAGGGATACCATCTAGGAGATCCCGTTGTGGAGCTAAATTGGACCCCTCCTATTCATTTAGCAAGTTTTGGAAATGTTTGACAATAACATTCCTGACATCCTCAACTTTTTCTAGGGTTTTTCCATCACTTGATTTGATGCAAGTGATGTGATTGATTTCTTTGTGTAGCTTGGTTGAGTTATGGAAAATTTTTGTGTTCTTATCCTCGGCACTGAGCTAGACTTCCTTGGATTTTTGCTTCTAGAAAATTTCCTCCTTTTCCAGAAGATCATTCATTTCCCTCAAGAACTCTTTCTCTTCCAAAAAGCATTGATTTTCCATCCCACTTTCAATGATCTTTTCAGAGAGCTCCTTCAAAGCTTCTTCACACCTCTGTTTCTCCACAAAAATGTTCTTAAAACTTTCCTTGTTCCATTTTTTTAGGTTCTGTTTGATTACCTTCAACTTGGTTGCAATGTAGAACATGTTTGAGCCACTGGGATGACACTCTTTCCACCATTACTTTGTGAGTTGGAAGAAATTCTGGTCCTTAAACCAGATGTTTTTAAATTTGAAGGGGCATCTAGCCGATCCCCTTTCCCCAACAATATCCAAAGCCACTGGAAAGTGATCTGAACTAGATCGAGGGAGGATTTGACAATCTAGAGTATATGGAAAATGACTGAGATCACCTTTGAATAGAAATCTATCCAGTTTCTCAGCAATGCTACAAAAATCGAGCCTCCTATTGGTCCATGTGTAATGGCCACTTCCCGTGTGCAGGTCAATTAGCATGTTTCTTTCCACAAAATGTTCAAAATCTACCTGAGACTGCATTTTTCTCCCAACACCACCTTTCTTTTTTGATGATTTTAGAATTGCATTGAAATCCCCACCCAATATGCAGAATTCAAAGGTAGGGAAACCACAAATATTGTCCAATTCACTCCAAAAATGTCTTTTTTGAATGCAATTATTTGGACCATAGACGGTAACCAGTAGAAAAACAAATTTGAGGCCAGACTTCTTACCTTACAAGTGAGCCACGATCTAATGGTGACCAACTCTTCGACGATGACCGATTGTGGCTTCCAGAGAATCAACAAACCGCAAGAAGGATCCTCGGTGTTGACTCCAAATGATCTCCATGACTTCATTTTCTTCCCAAAATTAGCTTTCTCTTGTTCATCAAGTTTAGTCTCTTGTAACAAACAAATTTTTGGCTACATGGAATTCAATTGATGCCTGATTAGGCATCATTTATTAGGTGGGTTGAGGCCCCTAACATTCCAAGTTAAGAGTTTCATGGTTTTTCAGGAAGGGATTCACCCTTCCCTACTTTGAGCATGGTGTTGATTTTTAGCTGGCCGTTCGCTTCTTCGTCCCATTTCAATTTTTCTTGGTTTGGGATCTTACCTCTCTTCTTGTTATCCCCACAGTCAAGGGAAGATTTGGGGAGATCTTTTTGACCTATGTCGAGCCTGCAATGCTCTGGAGCCACATGGGGAGTCACCTTTTGCCGCTTGATCAATTTTTGCATAGATTCTGCATTGAGCAGGTTGGGCTCCAGATTCTCCTGATCCTGCTCATCTATCCAGTCGTCAAAAGCCTCATCCGCCTCCATATTGAGGGTTCCACTTTTAGTAGCCACAACCAATTCGGCTAGTTCCTTACCAACTTCAATGCGAGAGTCTAGGTCCTCCTCTCAGATGTTATTTCCCAACATGTCGATTGCTTTAGAGAGTTTTTGATCCAACGAACTGACTTTGCCTTACACCCCTAAATTGCCAACCATATCATCTGCAACCTTGGATTCATCTTGCATTTCCTTTTCCTTTGATTAAGACCCACTTGTAGCTTGTAGCTCTTGGTTGGGGAACAACTTCGATTTGTGCAGGGGATCTTGTTGCTTGGAAGCCTTGGAAGCACACTAGGCTTCATCTTTCCATGGGGTTTGTTAGGAGTTCGCCAACCTAGGGTTTGGACCTAAGTATCAGTTGTGAAGGAGTCAATGATTAGGGCCTGTGTCCACTCACCCTGCTTTGAAATTAGCCCAATCTCCTTCTAGATGACTCAGTTAGGGTTATTTGCCACACGAATCTTGATGTGGGTGCCTGAACCGTCAGGGTCCTACCCCTCTTTAGCACACAAATAAGTTCCTAGGCTATTTCCGATTTCCTCTAATATGTTTGGATCCCAGTATTCTAGGGGGAGGTTAGGAAGTTTGTACCAATCTTGTAGGGTTTCCATTTGATGATGAAGAGGATCAAATTTGGCCATCTAACGATGAATGTAAAAGCCGCACCCATCTAGGATCTAGATCCCATTCACAATCTTCTCCTTGATCTCCATAGAGGGGCATACTACCACGAAATATCCATTGGCAAGTGATTTGAATTCTAAGATATCTCCCCATTTTCCATGCCACCATAGTTTCAAGCTCTCTCAATTTAAATCTTTACCATACCACTTCACTAGTAGAGCTAGGTTTTCTAGCCTCGAAATCTTTGCTTGAAGTTTTGCAGGGCTCAACGACATTGTTTTCTTGGTATTATCCCCCATGACCGATCCATTCTTGTTGTCACCTTCATTTCTCTGCTCTGTGAAAATTGGATTCCTGTGCGAGGGGTTTCACCATCCATTCCTACCCTTGTTTCTAGCTCTCCTAGGGTTTCGGCTACCCCTCTGTCCCTACCCCAGAATTTTTGATGATTCTAATGCCTTTGTCCTTGTTGTCTAGGCCTTTAGAATTCAGGATTTTCATATTGCTATTGTCTTCTCCAGCCTGGATCCATAGAATTTTCTCTTCTCTAGTCTTGACCTCTAGAGTTTCTCCATCATTCTTCATTCGCTTGTTGGTGAATTCTTTCCATCAGAATATCATCCTCTGAGTCCCTTGCCCATCTCCCTTGTCGCCATATTCCTGCAATGTTCACCTGCTACTGCGGCCTTCCTACTCTAGCCGCACCTTGTGCTTCACCATCAAACCTCTACAAATCGCCCTTTTGCCACTGCTCTGCTCTTGCATGCGCCATTATGAATATAATCAATTTTTCTTTATTAATATTTTTTAATAAATATTTTTATTAAAAGACTATATATTTCTTTATTTTTAATAAAGTTTTTAATAATATGTTTTTAAATTAAACTTTTAATTAAGTACTTTTTAAAACAAATCTCACATCAATAAGAAAATTTGGGGAAATTATTTTCTTGCCTACCTACCAAGCCTCATCCTACACCGTTCATACCTTCAATCGCTAACTAACAAGGGCTAGTTGCTTTTGTCATTATGGCAACATCCAACTGGAGGGAATCTTTCACGGTCATCTGTTTTAGGGCACATTTTGTGTGGTTTCTTCATTAATATTTCCAGATTTGCATCATCATTGTTGTAGTCCTCTATGCATATGCAATGTTGTAAACATACTAAAATAAAGTGCCACATTTGTTACTTTAGTGTAATCTATCACATTTTTTGCTTCTTTCGATTGATCTATGTATCCAGTGTTAGTTCCTATATACATAGTGAATGTAGTAGCTGGTCACCCATGCATTTCAATGTGATGGACTAGATACCATATAGACACTCATTATGGAAGCAATCCACCTGCAATCAGAACGACAGGTTCTACATCCAAAGACTTGGTACCTATCTCCAATTGAGATGGGGATATACCAATCTATCAATAGAGAGTGTCCAGTTGATACTCGTGTAGTTGTTTCCTTGATTTTGACCTTATTCCTGTTGCAGTGTGGATTAATCTATAGTTCTTCATTGACAAATTTTGTAGTTACTCATGAGTTGGCAGTTTCAGCTCAGCCACCAATTATGTTGATATCTTTTGGAGTGGTACATGATTTTTTGTATCAATATGTGTCACAGTTTGGCATTCTTTTTTGAGCAACATTTGAAGGACTCATCATCATTTTTGGTCCATGCTCTACTGTTGGCATTTCAATTCGCACCTCTAGAATTTAGATTAGAAACGAACAACTATGCATAGATAATCTGCTCTTTGAATTAGGAGGGGAAGCTCCCTCTTTGCTGATGTTGCTTAAAAGAAAGTAAACTAAAACTAATTTTCCTATCTTTTTGCTTAACTAAGAGCGCACGGTTATAGAACTCAAGCACTGTAGCTGGGATTTTCTCTTTTGGAGGTTCAACTATGACTAAGCCTACTCTAATGACATTTCTAATTTCTCAAGTAAACGCAGAGCAAGAGACTTAAAAATGAATAAGGAAGGATTCTTTGACAAAAATACTTAAATAAACTTTTCTTCCAACACACATCTACTTACTTTCAATGCAAGTTGAAATAGAGATTATGTAAGCATAACACAAAACATAAATTTGAGACATTATATTAGGGAAAAGTAGCCACAAGACTTTATTTCTCAAATCTAAAGAACAAAGATTACACTTCTAGGACAACAAGATTGTAGCAAATAGGCTTACAATTTAGCGATCAATTAGAACACATTGACACAAGACACAAGAACTGAACAGTAACTTGTAGCTAAAGAGGCATACAAGCTTGCTCTTACACTAAGTGAACATGAAATTGAACAACTTGCAGGCAAAACAAGCACAACAATTTTCTATCACAATAACCGTAAAAAAAAAATGGGCAAGGCTACCCTTCTTTATACACAAGCAGAGGAGTAGGGAACCCTGAAATCTCCTTGCTTTTACAACTAATACTTGCCATCATGTGAGCTTTATTTCTAAAACTAAAACAAGATAAGCATCTAACAACCTATGAAAGTATAAAAATTGGTAAATGCCAACTATTACATCTTGATTTCTTTTCTCCTTCAAAGAGTGGATAAGAATGAGACAAGAATAGAAAGAAAGCATGAGATAAGAATGGGAAGAAAGGTAGGAGAAAGTTGTTGATTTAAACCTCAACCACATCCGCCAAAAAGTAGGAAATTGTCTCGATCAGGGGCATCAATACTATCTATGGCAAAATTCCACTTTTCCAGGATCTCTTTTTTGTCAGCAATCAAACTTAGAAAATCTTTGACCTCTTCAGCTGCTTTATGAGTTCTATTCTTGAAAAACATAGCTGCCCCAAAAGATGACTCATTAATTGATAACTTGGTCGCTCTGCAACTTTATGCTTCTGACACTTCTCTTGATTTTCCAATGGAAGAGTATTGTATAATTCTTTTCCGATACTTGTCCTTTTTCATATCACACCTTTTCACTCTCTTCAGCTAAGATGATGAAGTTTTCTATCCATGGTGGTGTTCAAAAAGCACTTCTCAACATCATCCGACCTAAGGCTACAAGATACAATACTGGCTTGGTTCTGAATCCCATGGGAGAGTACAACATGCTGAAAAACTTGAATTTTAATAGTAAACTCGACTATGTTTGGACACCTTTTGTGCAAATGGATGAAAATTGAAGGCCAAATTCTCCTGAAAAAACAGTTTTCTCGAAAAAAGCTGGGACTTGGGTTTTGTAGAGAACTTCATTTTAAGAGGACCCAGATTGTCCGTTTTGGAAAATATTGAAGGCTGGTTGAAAAAGCATAAACCCTAAAATTTTAGGATTTTTATCAAAAAAGCTGAGAGCTGGGTTTTGTTCAGAATCATGTTCTATGTGGACCCAGTTGGTCAGTTTTCAAAAATAATGAAGATTTCTTGGACATGTGAGAAAAAGCAGGTTCTTGAAAGTTGAAAAAGTCTTCAAAGTTGTAGAGAATAAAAAATTGAACTGAACTAAATTGTTGGAAATTGAAAATATTGACCCCCTTCTTCTGAAATTCGATGCCCTGGAGAAATAAAGTATGAAAAAGCGAGCTCCTTTGTGTGCTGATCTAGAAAAATATGAAGAACTATGAAAAAGCACCACGTTTTGGCTCTCGAATCCTAAAAAAGAATAAAATTTTATGTCTCCTCTCTTGCTCTTGGATGCCAAACTACAAAAAGTGAATAATGAAATCCAAAGCCTTCTTAAATAAGTTTTGAGGATAAATAAAACGCTTTATTCTCTGCTTTAAAACTTTTGAAGCCAATCTTGAGCAGGTTTGTTGAACTTGGACAGTTTTTATTGATGCATGATAAAAATTGAAAAAATTACTAAGGCATTTAGCCTTGGGCACCCTTCTTGGCTTGGAGCGCTTTTCCTTCCTAGACAACCATTTTTTCACCATTTTCAAGATTTTGCTTGATTCTGACCTTAGTTTGATCCTCGATTCTGGGTGCTCGTGAATCCCATGAATTGACAAATGATCTCATTGTGGAGCTTGATTGAATTTGAAGAGTTTGTCTAGAGATTGTAACTGCTAATTTCAACTTTTAGGCACTCAAATTCTTGGGCGCCTCTGGCTACCTGGGGCACCCAAGTCTTCCATACTTAACCATTTTTCTTGTTCTTCATCTTTACATTGCTTTCTGATCTCTTGATGAACTTGCAATTTCAGAGGCTAGATTGACCCAATGAATTGGCTATCAAATAAATGCTAAATAACCTGATGATTTCTGAGGAGGGTCTTTTGGAAGTTGCATCATCAGAAAAGTTTATTTGGGGCCTCAAATCCTTGGGCGCCCTTGGCTAGCTGGGGTTGGGGCACCCAACTCCATAGTTAAATTTTTTTACTATGTTTTCAACTTTCTTTTGACTTTTTCAAAATTTCCTTATGTTTCTCCCTTTGTTCTACCTGTGATATCTTGTGACAATCAACTCCGATGAGCTTGCTGATGATTGCATTGGAGAGTTGCTTCAAAATTGAAGAAATTTTTTTGGAGGCTACAATTGCAAATTCATCCATTTGATGACCCAAAAGCTTGGGCGCCTATCTCCTCTTGGGCTGCCCATGATCTCCAGCCTTAGCCATTTATTGCTCGTATTTCATCCTTCAGGTTTGTACCTCATGCTATGTCCTCTATTTGATCTAATTTTGCCGATAATTGACGAGTCTGATGATCAGGCTTAGATATCCACTACGAAACTAGTAGAATTCTAAAGAGATTGACCATATTTGCAAACCCTAATTGTTGGATTTGAGCCTTCAAAACCCTAGGTGCCTATCCCCTCTTAGGACACCCATGATTCCAAACTTAGAATATTTTCTGATGATTTCATGATTTGCCTTCTGCTTCTTGGTTGAGACCTCTCCGTTCAATCTTCAATTCTAGATGACTAGTTGATTAGATGACTATCTGATGGATTCAATGCAGAGTTGAGAGGATTTTGACTGACATTGTCTCGGATGAGCAAACCCTAATTCCATCATTTGACCTCTTGAAAGATTGGGCGCCTATCTCCTCCTGGGGTGCCCATGCTTGATAGTGCTAGTTTTTATTTTGCAATTTTCAAAATTTTCTCTCGTTCCGCGTGCTTGCCATTGCTTCAATTGTTGGAGGCAAAATTTTTTCTAAGGTAGAGAAGTCTAGGCGCCTTGACTGAGTAGGGACGCCTAGACTCTCCAAACTTAGTCAAAATTTTGCAGCTTTCAAGTTTTTCCAACCTAAGTGCATAGATGTATTTTTTATTTCTTGCATCATTTGATCTCATTGAAAAACTAATTTTTTTATTGTTTATCTTCCTAATTGTATTTAGAAACATTATTATTGCATTCAAAATTGCATTCAATTGCTTGTCACTAGTTACGTTTTCTTACATTCATTTGCACATTTTTCTATTTCTAAACATCAGGTCCCTGGGTAGGCAACCTGTGAACATTGTAAACAATCCAGAATTTCCTATTTTTCTAAAAAAGACCTCTACTAGGAATAAAGCGCCCTTCCTAGTGTCTTAGTCCTTCTCAGGTTTTTTTTGTCTCAAATCCCTCTCTCTACTGTTTGTTGTCTATTCCAGTCCCTAGAACCTCAAAATCTCATCAGTAGGACTAAGGCACCCTTACTGGTGTCTTAGTCCCTGTTGACTTTGACTTTCCAATTTTCAAGGTTTAAAATTGCTCTTTTGTGCTTCTGTTTTCTACTTTCAGTTTGCAAAATTATTGTTTCTCATTTCAAGTATATTTGTTCAATCTTCCATCATGGATATGTGATTTGGAAAGCTTTGGATGTCCTTGAAATCTGTGGTAGATGTTTCAAGTTGTGCCTTCAAAAATGACCCTAATGAAATTGAACATACTCATGCTCACACAACTCCTAATGTGTGTCCTCCTTGTGATGTTGACATCATTGGAGAAGATGATGCCAGCATGGATATGTTCCTAAATTATTTCCTTAACAAACTTGAAGATAATGCATCATTTTACCCATCCATGAAACAACCAAATCCCCCTACAATACCACCACTTGAGATGTTTGGTTACTTACATCTTGAAACAGAGACAAAATTTGAACCTAAGTTCCCTACAATAGGTGAACCTAGTTCCTCTACCCAAACAAATTCTCAACTATTTTATGATAACAAAGTTACAAACACTCCAATCAAACTAGAAGAAACACATGGAAAAGGATTCACAATCTTGAGAAAACAAGGATGTGATACAACAAGTGAACATAACATTCACCAAGTCCTAGAGCAAATATCAACTAATGAAAACACAAAAGGGTTAGGATATCAATGTCCCCCTCGAAACATAAGACCTCCTAGAGAATACCTAAGGCTTCGTAGCAATGGTAAAGTAATCTTAGATTCTCCCCCCGACATGAGTGTCCTTCCTAAAGAACAATCAATAACTCATAACAATGAAAAGGATAATAGGGTCACCTTAGATCCTCCTCCACGTTCAATTCAAAAAGTTGGTGAATCTAGTAAATGCAAAAGACCTTACAAATTACAAAAACTCCAACCCCCTTGTCCACCACCTAAAAGTGAAATAAAATTACAAATCCTTCTCAATCACGGTCTTATACTATTGCCAACAGAGAAAGATAGGCTCATACTATATCCTAAAGATACAAAAGTTCCACTTCGTCGATACCACAAGAATCTTGGACATAATACTGATGAGTGTTGTACATTCAAGATCATATTGAGTAAATATCACTTTGACAAAGATACTTTTTATCTAGCGATTAAATAGGATATCCTTCATCCTTCTTGTCATGTAATAGTTGTAGATTACTCTATTATCACTATTACATGATCTTTCCCATCACTTACCTCAGCTCATTCTTGTCTTGCACTTAGTGGGGGAAAGAAGTAGATAGCCTTATCCTAGTAATGCCTTTGTCATTGTCCCTTAGTCTTGTTATCTACCTTCTACTTATGCAAACTAAGATTGGGAGGTAGATGACATGCTTTAGGTTGACTTGCCTATGCATTACTATTATTTTTCATTATTTCTTTTTCTTTTTCTTTTTGTTTTATTGCATGTGTGTAATGTGATCCCCCGTGCTATTCTGTTTGATGTTCCCTCTCTATGTGCATTCCTCTATTTGTACCTTCATTTTTCTATATGTTGTAAGATTTTTCCTTTTCATTGATCTTTTCCTTTCGATTGTATTTTCGTCTTGTGTTTTCCTTTTGGGGATGACGCAAGGCATCGAGACACCCTATGTCTCTTCCATGTTGATCCAAAATATTTTTCCTTATCTTTTCTTTACCATTTCATTTTTGTCTTGTGTTTTCCTTTTGGGGATGATGCAAGGCGTCAATACATTCATATTTCTTCGATGTTGACCCAAAAGAATTTTCTTTTCTTTTGATCTCTTTGTTTCATTCTTCCAATTCTATGTGTATTTGGGGAATGATGATAGTTCTGATCTCTTTAATATCATTGCAGACACCCTATGTCTCTTCCATGTTGACCCAAAATATTTTTCCTTATCTTTTCTTTTCCATTTCATTTTTGTCTTGTGTTTTCCTTTTGGGGATGATGCAAGGTGCCAAGAAATTCATGTTTCTTCCATGTCGACCCAAAATGATTTTCTTTTCTTTTGCTCTCTTTGTGTTATTCTTCCAATTCTATGTGTATTTGGGGAATGATGACAGTTCTGAGCTCTCTAATATCATTGCAACAAAGACAGATACTGACCCCGAATCCATATATCCCTTACGCGTTTCTAGGGGGCAACCCTCTTTTCCTCTTTTCCTTTTTCAGGATTTGGCTACTTTAAAGTAATTGCTCATAGCATGGTGTTAGAAATTTCTTTAAAGTGGGGGCATATATTGGCATGATTTCATTCGCATTTTTTTCCATGTTCCTTGTGTGATTTTCTTTCTTCCTATGATGCATCCTTTTCTTGGTGGTTTCATTGGGTTTGATTTCCTCTGAGAGCGTGATATTTCCTTGTCCTCTCTTGGAACATTAACTATAATGTTCCATAGGATGAGACCTTGCACTTGTCCTCTCTTAGAGACATTAAGTACAATGTTCCCCAAGATGAGACATTGTATTTATCCTCTCTTGGAGACATTAACCATGATGTTCCCTAAGAAGAGACCTCACATGAACGAAGTAAAATACCTTCGACCATCTCTCTCTTGTTGCATTTTTATTTTTGTGCCTTACTAAAGTCATGGAGGTATGGATTTGGTATGGTTCCTCAGGGCTCACCCAGTGGACAACTAGCTTCACTAGCCCTCGTGAACATGCATTTTTCCTTTTATGCCTTACTAAAGTCATGGAGGTATGGATTTGGTATGTTTCCCTGGGGCTCACCTAGTGGGAAACTAGCTTCATTAGATCTTGTGAGCATGCATTTTCTTTCTTTTGTCCTTATCATAGTCACGGGAGTATGAATTTGATATGGATCTCTTGGGGCTCACCTAGTGGACAACTAGCTTCACTAGCCCTTGTGAGCATGCGCTTTGTTTGCATAGTGTACAATGCGTTCCACTTGTAAACCTATTTTTGGAAAAAAAACCTAGACCCAGTCCACAACGCGTTGGACGACTAATTGAAGCTTGATCCGTTGCATTTTTCTTTTTCTTTTTCCTTTTTCCGTCTTTGATGGTGTATGCTTGCGATTTGGTTATGGCTTCATATATCATCCGCATGTGTGTTCCTTTGTGCCTATGTGATTTGTCATAGGATCTTGATCCTGGGGGCTTGGCCACCCTCTTGGTTATTGTCATCCTATCTTGCTAACATTTGCACATTTTAACCCCTCTTGATTGCGTGATTGGCTACTTTAGTGTGAGTTTGAAGCAAGTTCATCCTCTCACTAAAGTGGGGGCTAAATGTAGTGTAGGAAAATGCATACCCTTTCATTTTCACACTTTTTTGGGCCCACCTTGCTTTGTTTATCCTTATTTATGTCTTAGATGGTCCTATTTTGCATCCACAAGCCCAATGAATTATATCTTTTTATGGCTAATCCTAACAATCATCAATGGATAAATGATAATTTAATGTTTCTAACTGAGTGTCCCTGATTTTTGGGTTGAGACTAAGATGCCACCTAGGGTGTCTTTGTCCCACAAAGGTCTTGGGACCCTAATTTCAAGTGTGCCTTCAAGTGGCCTCTTTTTGGAGTTTGTGCCCCGAGCTTCGTGCCTCAGGACTAAGATGCCACCTAGGGCGTCTTAGTCCCCCTTAAGTTATTTTCAAGATTTAATTTCAAATTTTGGTAGGATTTAGCCTCCTTTAATTAATGAATTCATATGCCAGCTTGTTGTGGTGTAATTTCGGGATATTAAGAATATATAAGTATAAATACAAGGTTACTTTCTCTCATTTTCATACCTAAGCACTCTAAGCATCCAAGCATTCAAATATTCAAGCATTCAAGAGCAACTCATCAAGCATTTGGAACCAACATCAAGATTCAAGCATCATATCAAGGATATTGTTGCATCATGTTTGTTATTGTGCTAACATTTGTGATGTAGGGTTTATGATTCAAGCAAGTGTTTTATGCAAAATCAACATCCTTCAAGAAAGAGTCAAGAACCACATTCATTGCAGCCATTTCAAGCATATTTGCAACACCTTATAAGGGTTTGGTGAGTTGTAACATTGCATGTTGTTCATTCATCATTTCCCTTCATTATTCCATTTCATTTCAAGGTTTAATTACCAACAAGGGGTTTGACCAAGGCAAACCCCCATTTACTAACAATCAACAAGTTTTTTTCCTCTCTTGCTTGTTTGTGCTTACAGATTTAGGTTGAAGACTTGAAGATCATTTGAAGTGCAAAGTTGCATTGCAAAGTTGTCAACTTCACGAAAACTCATCTACAGGCCAAATCCATAAGTTTTAGAATTTGAGATCTGAGAAGAAGAAAGTGCAAATCTTGAGCCTTAGGATCACATTCACAGATTTCAAAAACTCAAAGCGGGACTAAGTCGCCACCTAGGGCATCTTAGTCCTCATGAGGGTATTTTTTAGAAATTCTTCCAGATCTGGTTCCGACATCCAAAGATTCTGCATCTGCCCCAAAAAATAATAGCGGGACTAAGACAACAATAAGGGCATCTTAGTCCTCCATAGCAATTTTTGACAACATTTTCACATTTCCAGACTTCCCAGGTACACACATCCTAACTTTTTGTTGCATAATTTCATTATTTGCATTCATCATTTAGCTTGCATTATTAGGTTTTTGTGAGTTGAATGTTAAAGTGTCTTTTCCAAGCTTTTGCTTGGTGGTGAACCCCTTAAAGCTGAAAGAACCCCCTCCTAGGTCTTCCTTGTTGAGAATTGACTCACCTTCAAGGTTGATAGTCAATCCAATTAGGATTCCTAGGACATTATTGAGTGTCCTAGATAGAATAGGAGTGGGAAATTTTCATTCCATTTTCCCATTTTATCTATGGTTCAACTACACACTATATAATTATACTTCACACAAAGAATCAACCTTGTATATATACCACAACCAACCAAACATCAATTAATTCAGCCTAATTGCATGAACCGTATACCACACAAATTTTCATCTCAAAACTCCAACACATACGCTTTATGAAAGGAACTAAAACATGTACAACATTTAAATAAGTTGAGATGACTTATAATTACTCCCATAAATCCAATCCTTACATAGTTCAGCTTCACACGACCCCAAAATCCTTAGGTCAACACCACATAACAAAACTGGTGAAGCAACAATTGAATGAACTGATGTTCACTCACAATTTGACACATGGACCATAAAATAATTTTCCACTTTGAGAAAACATAGGTTTGATACCACCAACACTTGGACTCAAAGCAACGCAACATAATATTCATCCACGATGGAATGCAGAGCATTCCAATCATGCATTATATACCAATCACTCTGCCATTACTAAACCTAATACTCTGTTAATAATATCTTTAGTTGTACAAGACATACAACCTTGAAACCTTGGATATAAGCACCTTCAATACACATCATCAACACCTCAAATCCATATGACATAATTTTTCAAGGAGTAATGTAGACCGCAAAACTAGTTCACTATAACACTGAAATTGCACTCTAGGACTTAGTCACTTCTCCAAAATATTTGGTCTTCTTCAGACCAACACTTCTACATTTCTACAATGGGTTTTCATCAATGAAAAAACCATAAACCATCCATGCACTATAATTCTCATGTTTCCAAAAATCTCCCCCTTTTTCATTGATGGCAACACACTCTCACACTCCAAAACTAATCAAATTACTCTCCCTTTGACATCAAGGGAAAAGGGATCACTATATCACTCCCCCTAATTGATATATGTACATAAGAGTATTTTCCTCTTTCTTCTTCTCTCCTATACTCAACACACTTCTCTAAAAATTTCTCCCTTAGGAAATATTTACATTAAGGTGGCTTCCCCCTAACCATGCTATTTACCAAAAATGACCAAAATTGTGCCACAACACCATCAATTGGTTCCACATATGTACATTGAAGTCAGAAAATTGTATATACAAAATAAAAATGTACAACTTCAACTAGAAGAGGGTAAAATACCCTTATAAGACATCTTTAGTTTGGAAAGGTATGCCTCCCAACCTTTCTTTGCTACCTGCCAATCCTTCTTAGCAAAGGAAATTATACAACATTGACTCTCAAATTGAGTATGGAGGTCTTCTCCTTCATCCAAAGAACTAGGCACTAGATTCTTTTGTATAGTTCCTTCTCTGCATTATCTAAAACTCCAATTAAAGATGTAAGTCTTGCACTTACCAAATCTCTGATTTGACTGTACTGTATTATAATTTTCTCTTTTTGTTCTTGTAGTAGGAAGAATTGACCATGCATATTCTCAATTTTTGCTCTTGTTGCTCCATCTGCATCATTTACTGGATTGTATGCACCGAAGTATTGAGCTATTTGTGACTCAATAGAGTCCATTTGATATTTTATGATCCTTGTAGAGATAGGCCATTTCAAACAAAAATGAAATGAAACTTTTTCTTCTTCTAAACATTTCTAAACATATTTCAAGTTACCTTGGAATTTGCCATGTGTTGCACCACATTTATTTGAAACTTCTACTAACCTCTTATTATTGACCTTCTTTTCCATTCCCTTTTTAATATTTTCTTCCAAACTAGTAGAACAATCCTTAAAAGAATCAAGTAATAATTTCAATTTCTTCATACTAGATAGGGAATTATCAACACTTGCTCCGAGAATGCTATCCTACAACACTTTTATTGCTTATTCTACCAATTCTACACTCTTCTAGTGAGTTTGAAGTATTTCCTTGCTTGTGGAGGCATGAAAATCATCACCAAGATGTAACTTATGCAAAGAGGAAATTCTATGCAACACTGACACAACTTTTAAACTTGAACCACAAAAAAGTGGCATATATGTTTTGAATTTTGAAATGATGTACACTAATAAAATGTGAATTTTTTAGTATACTTTATGTTTTCACTTTTTTGAAAAAATTTAAAAATTATTTGAATATAGTTTTCATAAATTTACAGTATAATTTTGTTGTTGATAAAATGCTGAAAAATGAAGTTACATGAGACGTCAATCTTTATATAGTATTAAAAAAAAATTGTTTCCATTTGACATCAACATTTATATTAACTATTTGTCTAAAATAGAAAACAAAATATGCTATCTTGATATAGATTCTTTAATCTAGTGCATCATATTTTTTCAATTTTTAAAAATAAGTTTAAGTATTTTTCTTGACATGGTAATCAACCTAATATTTTTATGTTGATAACCTACTTTTAGTAAAAAAAAAATATAAAATATAAGAATAGTTAAACTATTAAAACATTTATATTTTTGAAAGCTACACTTATGGATCTACAAAATGGTATTTTTATATTTAAAAAAAAATGCTATTTACATGACTAGGAGTTGTTGAAACATCAAATTTTTCAAATAATTTTATTTTTCGATAAATTGGCTTCAAAGTGATGCTACATATGTATTTATCTAAGTTTTTTAGTTGAAAAAGTTGTGGACATATCTAACTTATCTAGAATAAATATTACTAGATCATATGTTTGAAAAAAATGATTTTTATTTAGAAATACTTAAATTCAGTTCTGCTAATAAGTTGGCTAAAATTGTGACACAAATTTGTACTTTTACTCTACCTGACCTTGTTGCATCAAAATCTACAAGAGTTGTGCAAAAACCACTGGTTCAAACTATAACTACATGTCCAATAGATCTTTCAAAGGATCTCCAGAAGCTTCGGAGGATTCACCAACAATTTTATCTTTTTCTCCTTCTTATTCTTCTACTTATCTCCACTAGAAAAACATTCTTCAATATTATTCTCTTCTTTTGTAGACTTCACACCATCTGAATAAGGCAAGTTTTGTTCTTCTTATGCCCCATACTTCTCTGGGACTTCTTTCTTATCTTCTTCTCTCTTCTCAACATCTATCTCCTTATTTGGAGGGGGCAGATTCTGTTCATTTTGAGATTCATCTTTCTTTGGGATACTCTAATTATTATCTTCCTTCTCTTCTTTAATAGTATTCTCCACATCCGAAGGTGAATTATCAGGCACATGCTCATGTTGTTCATTATCAAGTTCATTGCTTTCCAAGATAGATGTGTCATGTTGCATTTTATCTTCACTATCTAGAGGCACTCCCAACTCTTTAGCGAGCTCTTCAACATTGTTTAAAGTTTCATTCTTTAAACTTTCAATGTATTCCTTGTCTCTACTCATTATAGTACACTCTTTGTTTTTTTTAATATTTCTTGCTATATAACTAATACACTTTTATTCTATCATCATGTGTTAGAGAAGAACCAATCTTCTCCAAGGAAAAAGTATTTATCTTAGCATCCTCATCAAAAGCTTCTTACCTTCTAGCATTCAAAACACCTTTAAGATCACCAAGCAATTGATCCTCAATTTCATCAAGGCTGGTATTGAATGTTACCATGTATTTAACAATAGCCTCTTCTATTGTTGCCTTATCTTCATTATTGAATTTCAAATAAATTGCAGCAATATCCTTCAAAATTCCAAACTTTGCAATGCTACTAAACAATGAATCTAACTTCAAGGGACTACGCTCCCTAGCCAGAGGGGTCTTCTCTTTCTTTTTTCCCTTTAATTTAGATGATTCTTCTTCTGCTCCTAACTTAGATATATTTTCTCATCTCTGAAAAATAAAACCTTTCTTTTCTTTCTCTACAACTTCTTCACTTTTAGTGTCCACTATATCAACTTTTGTTCTCTTTGAATTTGTCTTTCCCACAAATACTTGAGAATTTTTCTTCCATAGAAATTATGGTTCTCTTCTTCTTCATCTTAATCTTCACAACTAATGTAATTCTCCCTGGTGGCCTTTTCTTTTCTTCTTCTCTTTACAGGAATTGTTGCAAAGAGGGGCCAAATATTTGTTTCTTCTTTGAAATTCTTGTAGCATTTGTTCTAGAGGACTTAGGAATAGTAGGAGAGGGGGAAGAGGTCCTGATTGACCTTCTTGTACTTGGAGTACCCTACAGAGCAATAGATGTGACTTTGGATTTCTCCACAGGACTCTTGAGTGTGTTCACCATCTCCTCCATTTGATCTTTCATCTTCTAAACATTCTACTCAATATCTTTCTTCTTTTCTAGATTCACTTGATTGGATTTTTCACATATGTGCCAAATTTGTCCATATATGGATCTCTTGGATTGCTTAACACAACTTCTACAAAATTGGTAAGCTCTACTTCAGTTACTTCATATCCAAGCTCTAGAACCCAAATTGTTTTGGGTTCAACTACTTCCATAAAGCAATTATCTCTACTAACCATAAAAGTTATGCCATTCTTATACTTCTCTACAAAACTTGTTGGAATTTTGTATCTCTCTTGCATTTTTCCTTGAAATATCTTAAAGAAACCCCAAAAAATAGATCTTTGGGTTTTTAGGTTTCTTAACCTTCTGAAATGATCTCTTATTTTCGCAACAACTAGAATATTATCTAACCACACAATGTTCTTTGTTCCAGGCACTTCTCTAAGAAAGTAAAATAACAAATAAATAATTAAGGTACCATACCAAAAGGGGTACCTTGATTCTTTAGTATTTTGCAAATTCTCCATCAATTGTTGTCTTAGGAGCTCACAAAAATCAATTTCTAGTCATTCCTTCACCATTTGGTGAGTTGTTGGATTACAGTAGAAGAAATTGAATTCTCTCTATTTGTTTAGAAAATTTTGTACCCAATCATCATAGATGCATACTTTACTACTGGATCTTCTATATCATTCACTATTAGGGCACATTTATCAAACTTCGCTCTGCTAAGATTCATTACTACATCATTATTCATAGATTTTAGTGTTGGAACTGGTCTACTAGAGCACAAACATGTGACTACCCTAATAACATTCTTGTTAATCATGTGCAACATGTCCAACCACATGAACTTGTTGTGAATTCTGCTTAGGACATATTTTACCCACTCATCATCATAGTAGAAGTTAGGTAAATTGTTCCACACATCTAGTTTCTTCTTTCTTAACCTCTCATACTCTAGTTTAAGCTTGAAGTAATCTCTAGTCAACACATTCACCCAATATTCCACCATCTTCCCATGATCATAGTCTTCCATTTTAGTATGAATATAGATCCGCATATCCTTTGTGTGCATTACACCATATGAAATCCTAAAAAATGCACCTTCAAGATCTGATTCCATAGATTTGAATGGGTGCTTCTTAAATTTAGGTCTTGGTGACTCCAAAACATCAATTACTTGGGGAGTAAACATTTTGAATCTTCACATAACTAGGGTTTACAAGAAAAACTAATAAATACCTTTGGATTTTTTTGATGGGGTTTCAAACAACACTTTGGAATCACTTTAAATCAACTTTTCTTCTCTCTCCACTTTAATTTCTTGATTACAAATGACTTTAACAAATGTGAAATTACATATAAAGTCTTTTCTGGTGACCTAATATGCATTGATTGTAGTAGATAAAGTTAGGTCAAAAAAGTTGGCAAACTTTCATTGTGTCATCACATGAACCTTCAATCACTTCACAAATCTTCACAACATGATATTTCACATTGGAGATGCCACTAACAAATCAACCATGTTAATCTACACATGTACCAGTGTGTTGAAGATATCAACACCACATCTTTGGCAGGGGCATTAAATTTTTTCTGTTAAAACTCCCCTTGATTCAAAGCTCTTCATCTAGTTTTTGCAGGAAACATCTACACTAGGAGCTGGTATAGAATCACTCTTCACCTCATTCTCTTCCTTTTTATTCTAGATCTTATTCATTTCCTTCTTCATCTCAACTAGATTAACCTTCTTTATTGGACCAGTCTTCTTTTGTGAAATAGAGGGTTTCACATTGTTGCTTCTACAAAACTTAGCTATGTGTCCTAGTTTATTGCATTTATGACATATGACACCTTTTTGCTGAAGAAAAAATCTTTCTATTTTAGATCTACATTCAAAATCCTTATTCCCAAATCCATTACATGTATAAAAATAACCACTGAAAGATTGAAACATCATACCATTACTGTTACCATTCATCATCTGACTTCTGCATTCACTAGCTTTATGACCAAATCTATTGCATGTATAAAACTAATAGGGAAATAATTGAATATTTTGATTCATTTTGCTTCTACTTTCTACAAATTTATGTTCAAATTTATTGCAAGAGTAGAAATAACCATTAAAATATGAATAAATTTGTCTAGCCAGTTGTCTGATAGGAGGCCTTTTGAAATATTTCTTCTGGTTTCAAACCTGTCTGACATTGCTCTTCTTATCATTATTCTTTTCAACATTATTTGGAGTCTAATTTTCCTTTGAAATTTATCATTCTTCAAACCCTAATCCTTATTTTTCCTTAGAATCCCTTTGATTTAAAATCATTTCATCATGCAAGATGGAACACTTCTTGAATTTATCTTCTTGAATCTTTGCTTTCTCCAGATTTGATCTCGAAGTTACAATCTCTTGTTCAATCTTTGAACATTCTACAAACTTGTATTTAAATTTGGAATTCAAGTAGTCTTAAACTCTTTTTCCCTCTTCAACTTGCACTTTTAGATTTGTGATTGTTTCATTTGATCGCTTTAGCTACTCATTTATTTCCTTGAATATTTCTTTAGCTTTATTGAGTTTCTCCCTCAAATTCTTTATATACTCATCTGCATCCTTAATATTCTCTTCTAGATCTCTATTCTCACTTTTTTCTTTATCTAGATCATCAAGGGATGATTTGAGTTCTCCTTCCATATCAACTTCACAGTATTCTTAAGTAAACCCTTCAGGGATAATATATTATGGAGGGATAGGATACTTCCTTGTAGTGATGTGTTCAACCTCCAAGATCTACCTCATTGATCAAGACAATAGAAGGAACCAAGCTCTAATACTAATTGTTGAACACCTAGAATATTGAGAGGTGGGTGAATCAGTATTCATTGAAATTCAATAACCTTATTAACTCAAACATCCATTCAAAGCATCACATTAAACTTCCAGAATTGAAAAGAAACAATTAAAGCATGCATCACGTCAATGAACACAAGCAAGCCATATTTACACGGAAAACCCTTGAAAGGGAAAAACCACAGTGAGGATTAGCTCACAATCTATTATAATTGGTTACAATAAAGATTATAGAATGGTGGAATCATTGTTCAGAAAGAGAGAATGGCTCATTTCCGGTGGCTCACTACCCAAAATAGAAAAAAGATAAGAAGAAAGGGTGGCTCACTACCAAGGATGAACTACTAACAATGCATCTACAACATGCCAAAGATATAGTTCCAATTAAGCTCTAAAAATTGACTTAAAACACTTCATGATTCACCATAATTACCCTTCGCACTTCACACTACATTAGATCTCTTTCTCACACACACTACACACTATATAATCATACTTCATATAAAGAATTAACCTTTGCTACGCCCTTAATATTGGTGTACATCGAGTTATGAATAGTTGGATTGTGGCTATCTTAACTCCTAATTAATTCATATTATCATTATTATATTATTATTTAGTTGGTTAGGTCGGCCTAGGTGATATCCTAGGCATAAATAGGTATATATAGGAGGTTGCGAGTCTTATTTCATCATCATATTGTGAAGTGTGTTCTCATTAGAGATATTTGGAGGTTTTCCCCCACCAAGTGGATTTTTATTCTCAATTATTATCAAGAATTTTCAGCATATTTCATATCATATTCTTCTATTGTGCAAGTTATTCCATAACAAGTGGTATCAGAGCATGATCTTGGCACCGTAGCGGTAAGGTTTTTTTCTCAATATTGGAGGCGATTTTGGGAAGAGCATATATTTTAGATTTTGGTGATTTTTTAAAAATTTTTTAAAGGGTTTTTTAAGAACATATTAAAGAAGCTACATTCCATATTTTAGAGGAATTGGAGCAGAATTGAGCGAATTATTTTATAATTAGGGTTTCTACACAATTTATTTGGAATCTACATATCTCTCACATATTGTTCAATTGGAGCCTAATTTTTATTGGGTTTTTGAAGAAATACTAAAGAAGCTTATAAAAAAAAAATTTAGAGGAATTGAAGAAGAAATAATAAATTTATTGAAAAATTAAGGTTTCCACAAAAATCACTCTCAAGGCTGCAAATCTGCTTATTTCTTGGATATTTTTCTAGGTGAGAGTTATTTTGGCCCTAGTAAGTTACAAATTTTTTTATAGAGAATTTAAGTTTCATTTGTGTGATTTATTTCAAAATTATTGGCTCCCATCATGACGAAGCCTACAACAAGGGGCAAAAAGAATGTTGTCACTCTGGGGAAGACTCTTGATAAGGATGGGATAATAATAGAGGATATTACTCCTAATGAGGAAATCAGTAAGGTCAAGGAAGACATTTCCTCAATGAAGTTGGATATGTGTGACCTAATAGGAGATATATCAGATAAATGAAACATGTTAAGCGCCTATATGACTAAACTAAGAAAGGAGTTCTCAAGCAACCAAGGTGAAAATTCTAGGTCAGATAACATTGACACAAGTTTTAATACTCTTATGAGATCTAGGAATTTATTTCCAAAAGTGGATATGCGCAAGTTCAATAGCAAGGATCCTCTAAAATGGATAAACCAAATGGAGATTTTTTTGAAGTACACCAAATCCCAAATGGACAAAAGGTCATGATGGCTTCCCTATATCTAGAACCATATCAATTCATTTCTTTGTACTCATCAAAGGAAAAAGGATCTCACCGTCTCATGGTCAATTTTTATGGAGGAACTCCAAGCACAATATAGCAATTGTGTGAGAGACAACTTCTTTAGCCAGCTTGCTAAACTTCAACAAATAGGATCAGTCAAGGATTATATTCAACAATTCCAAAATCTATCCTTAACAGTGGATACAATTACAGAGGAGAACTTGAATGATTTATTCTTGGGGGGTCTCAAGGATCACATTCAACATGAGATATGCATGTTTAGTCCTAGCTCTATAAATGAGTCTTTTATCTTAACATGCAGGGTAGAGGAGAAGTATTTGATTCCTAAGAAGCAAGGGGATAATTTGACAAGAGAGAAAGGATATCCAATACATTCTCTTCCCCAATCTACTAGGTTGACTCCACAAAAAATTGAGGAGAAAAGAGAAAAACGGTTGTGTTTCAATTGTGATAGAAAATACAGTCGAGGACATAAATGTAGTGAAAAGAAATTGTTCTATATTGAAGGTCCAAGTAAGGAAGAAGAGGAGGAACCCATATTAGAGGATGAAAGGGAGTTAAATGAGGAATCACATGATTCTCAACTAGTCATTTCTTATCATACACTCTCAGGTTTCAGTGCTCCACAAACTCTTAAGGTGGTGGGGTTCTTAAAGAAGTAGAAAGTAACAGTGTTGATCGACTCAGGTAGTACTCATAATTTCATCAACAAAAAGTTAGCTACTCGTCTAAATTATTTTATATATCCAGCTCCAGAGTTTCAGGTTTTGATTGCAGATGGTGGTATAGTTAGTTGTTCAGGGAAGTGATCATAGCATTAAAATATCCATGGGAGATTATCACTTGATACCCCAATGTATGCAATATCCATGGGTGCAACAGATATTATTTTGGGAGTACAATGGATTACTACATTGGGAATAATTGAGATGAACTTCCAAGAACTATTCATGAGATTTCAATCAGAAGGAAGGGTAGTAGAGCTAAGGGGGTTGAAGGAAAAGTCCCCACAGATGGTAAGCTCTCATCAAATGCAAAAGTTGCTTAAGAAAGGAGTGGATGGATTTGTGGCCCAACTATGTTTATTAGAAGTCTCTCAATCTAGTGCTCCTACTCATCCAAATTTACAAGCTATAATTGATCATCACTTAGTTGTTCTTGGAGATATGCCTAAAGGACTTCCTCCTAAGAGGGATCATGATCATGCCATATAGTTAGTTCCAGGGAGCCAACCACCAAACATCAGGCCTTACAGGTATCCACACATACAAAAGAGTGAGATAGAAAAAAATGTTGAGGAGATGCTAGAGGCAGGAATTATCAGGCATAGCCAAAGTGCTTACTCCTCACCTGTGGTGATGGTACATAAGAAGGATGAAACTTGGTGCATGTGTCCAGATTATAGAGTTCTCAACATGTACACCATTAAAGATAAGTTTCTTATTCCAGTCATTGATTATTTGCTAGATGAATTGAATGGAGCTATGTATTTTACCAAGTTAGATCTTAGATTTGGTTATCACCAAATTTGGATTAAGGAGGAAGATATTTGTAAGACATCATTTCAGACTCATGAGGGTCATTATGAATTTTTGGTGATGCCATTTAGTCTTATCAATGCACCATCTACATTCCAAAGTTTGATGAATTCCATTTTTAAGAAGTTCTTGAGAAAGTTTGTGTTAGTATTCTTTGATGATATATTGATTTATAGCAAGAATTGGGAAGAAAATTTGCAACATGTGGATCAAGCATTGCAAATACTTGAAGATCATCAACTCTATGCCAAGCCATCCAAGTGTGCTTTTGGTCTTAAGGAGGTGGAGTATTTGGGACACATAGTTTCACATGAAGGAGTAAAGGTGGACCCTAACAAAATTAAGGATATCATGGAATGGCCTATTCCAAAAACCATTAAGAAACTGAGGGGTTTCTTGGGATTGACAGGGTACTACAGGAGATTTGTGAAGAATTATGGTCGTATAGCAGTACCTCTCACCACTCTATTGAAGAAGGATTATTTTCATTGGAACAAATCTGCTAATACAAAATTTGAGAGATTTAAGGAGGCTATGTGTACAACTGCAGTGCTTTCCACTCTTAACTTCACCAAGGAATTAATTGTGGAATGTGATGCTTCTGGAAATGGGATAGGAGTAGTTCTCATGCAAGAAGGTCGACCAATTGATTTTGAGAGTCATCAATTAAAGGGTAAGAATCAGCTAAAACCTATTAATGAGAAGGAAATTCTAGCAATCCTTCATGCAGTTAAACAATGGAGGCCTTATCTAATGGGTAGACACTTCAAGGTTAAGATAGATCATGATAGCCTAAAATATTTTTTGGAACAAAGACTATCTTTTGAAGAGCAACAAAATGGGTCACTAATATGTTAGGATATGACTTTGAGATTGTATATAAGAAAGGGAAGGGAAATATTGTAGCAGATGCACTTTCAAGGAAGGATGAGAAAGATGAAGCCTTATTGTGTGCCCTTTCAATATTACAAGCAAATTGGGTAGAGGAAGCAAAAGCAAAGTGGCAAAATGATGTTGCAACAAGTAATCTCATCCAACAATTAAAAAGTGATCATAGTAGTTCAGATAAGTTTTTTTGGAAGGGAGATACTCTTTGGTATAAAGAGCATTTGTATCTTTGCAAGAATTCCACTCTTAAACACAAGATTCTCACAAAGCTGCATGAGTCTCCAGTTGGTGGTCATTCAAGATTTTTGAAGACATATCATTGAGTCAAGCAAGATTTTTTTTGGGAAGGGCTAAAACGTGATGTTAAAAAATTTGTGGCTGAATGTTTGGTTTGTCAAAGGAATAAAGGGGAGACAATTAAGACACCAAGTCTCTTGCAGCCCTTCTCTATTCCTAGCTAGTGTTGGGAAGACGTATCCATGGACTTCATCATAGGGTTTCCAAAATATAAAGGTCATAATGTCATCATGGTAGCAGTTGATCACCTCACTAAATATGCACATTTCATTGCATTATCACATCCTTTTATAGCAAGTGTAGTAGCAAAATATTTTTTGGAGAATATCCAAAAGCTACATGGTACACCTAAGGTTATTGTTAGTGATCATGATCCTATCTTCACTAGTCACTTTTGGAAAGATTTATTCTCATGTTTGGGTACTCTATTGGCTCATAGCTCTTCATACCACCCTCAATCAGATGGGAAAACTGAGGTTGTTAATAAGTGTTTGGAAGGATATCTACGTTGTTTTACTTCAGAGAAACAATCTCAATGGGTAGATTGGATACCACTTGCAGAATGGTGGTATAATTTTTTTTTTCATAGCTCATAAAAAATGTCTCCATTTTTGGCACTTTATGGATATCATCCTCCTTCCATCACATCATAATTAAAGGTGTCACTAAGAGTTCAGGTATTAGAGGACCACTTGCTTAATCAACAATAGGTACTTTTAGGACTCGAGGAGAATTTAGCCATGGCACAAAATCAAATGAAACAACAGGCAAACCAACATCATAGTGAAAGAAGTTTTGAATTTGAGGATTGGGTCTTCTTGAGATTGCAATCTTATAAGGAAATCTCACCGAAGCAACAAAAAAAGAATAATAACTTGTCTCCAAGGTATTATGGGCCATACCAAATCATGCAAAAGATCGGTAGTGTTGCCTACAAGCTAGAGTTGCCACCAACAACAAAGATACATCCAGTTTTTCATGTTTCTTGTTTGAAGAAGGTAAAGCTCAATGAAGAAGGAAGAATAATTTTAGAACCAGAGTGCATTCATCAAACACGCATGAAGAAATTGAAGAATAGAACTCTCATTGAGTATTTCATCCAATGAAAGAATTTACCAATTGAATATGCCACATGGGAGGATGAGGAGTTCATTCAAAAGAATCCAAACTTGATTAGCATTGAAGACAATTCTTCTTTGAAGGGAGGCATGCTACACCCTTAATATTGGTGTACATCAGGTTAGGAAAAGTCAGCTTGTGGCTATCTTAACTCCTAATTAAGTCATGTTATCATTATTATATTATTATTTAGTTGGTTAGGTCGGCCTAGGTGATATGCTAGGCATAAATAGTTATATATAGGAGGTTGTGAGTCTTATTTCATCATCATACTGTGAAGTGTATTCTCATTAGAGATATTTGGAGGTTTTCCCCCTTGAAGTGGCTTGTTATTCTCAGTTATTATCAAGTATTTGCAGCATATTTCATATCATATTCTTCTATTGTGCAAGTTATTCCATAACAACCTTGTATGTATCACAACCAACCAAAACATCAATTAGGTCAGCCTAATTGCATGAATCGTACACCACACAAACTTTCGACTTAAAACTCCAACACACACGCTTTATGAAAGGAACCAAAAAGTGTACAACATCAAAATAGGTTGGAATGACCTATAATTACTCCCATAAATTTGATCTTTGCATACTTCAACTCTGCATGAACCCAAAATCCTTAGGTCGGCACCACATAACAAAACTGGTGAAGGGTGATCCCACAATACTAGTTTATAATTTTTGGCCAAACTGGACATTGAACTGATTTTTTTTAACTTAATCTTCATTTTCGGGCACCTATAGCGGCTAAACCGTGAGGAATTTGAAGATGATGCAAACTAGTGATTTGGAAATTTTATCTATAGATTCTAAATATATTTTTTTCAATTTTTTTGGAATTAGATTGCACATTTTTTTCCATCTCCTTCGAAAACTAGTTTTTAACAGTAAACACCATTTTTAAAGAGTGATGTTATTGGCTAACACATACCTTTTTTCTATGAAGGATACAATTCTATTTTCTTCAAATTTAGATTCGTAACTACAATATCTAGTGCATGGAATTGGTTTCATAGCATTTCATTGAATATTTTTTCGTAATTAAGTTTCAAAGTCAAACTAGTTACAATTTAGACATGATTCACTAGATAAAGCATAAATTTTTTTGTATGTATTGAAATTCATTTCTTTTTTGTTGGATTAGGGACATCAATATCTAGTGCACTGATATTTTTCAATTTTTTTTGATAATCTGCTATTTTTCCACATGTGTAGAACAAAGAGCTTGATTTTCAGTGAAAAACCTATGTTTAATCAAACTAAAAAATAAATCTAAAAATTAATATTCGATGGGTAGCTCGTTTCGAGGACTACCATCATCCAGTTGGGTCTGTGAACTCTCCTCCATTTTCATCCTCAACCTGAGCTTCAAAGGGAAAGATTTTGTAGAAATTTGGTGTAAGAGGGGGAGAAGGGGGAAAAAGGGGAGTTTGCTCGAACCCCCCTTCGAGTGAACCCCCCTTGAACTTTCAAACAAAAGGGGGTTCGCGTGAACCCCCCTTTTTTTCAAAATTTTCTTTTGTTTCCATTCTGGAAAATGTGGAAAATGTGTGTCCCATCATTGAATAGGGTTCGCTCAAAGGGTGATTTGAGTGAACCCTCTTTTGGGTTTTCTCAGACCCTAAGTTCGTTTGAACCCCCCAAAACCCAAAATTTTCTTAATGGGGGAATTTTTTGCAATTTTCCTTCCTCAATGGAATTGTAAACCAGTTTTGTGGGATCACCCTAAAGCAACAACTGAATGAACCATTCACTCACAACTTGAGATGTGGACCACCAAATCATTTTTCACTTAGAGCACACACACATATGATATTTTCCAACACTTCCTCAAAGCCACACATCATAATATTCATCTGTGGTGGAATACAAAGCATTATAATCATGAATTTTGTATGAGTCACTCTGCCATTACTAAACCCAATAATCTATTACTAATATCTTTAGTTGTAGAAGACATACAACATTGAAACCTTGGATATAAACACCTTCAATACACATCAACAACACCTCCAATCTGCATGATAGGATTATGCAAGGTGGAGCAATGTAGACCACAAAATTGGTTCATTGTAACATTGGAATTGCACACAGGGACTTAGTTACTTCTCCAAAATATTTAGTCTTCTCTGGAACAAAACTTCTACATTTCTATAATGGGTTTCCATCATTAACAACGCCATACACCATCGATGCACCATCATGCTCATGTTGCCAATACCTTACTACTATGGAATCATTTTCTAACAATTGGAATGGATGGGCTAAATCAAGAGTAGAAAACTCAAGTGACATTGGAAGCATTTTCCATAACAAGCATAAATGAAAAGTTTCCAATAGCTCTTTTCAGAGTGATCCTATCGGCCCAAAGGGATTCATTGAGCTTTATATGCCATGATTTCTTTGTTAAAATTTTCTATGTATGTTTTTAAAACTATCAAACCTCTTCATGTTGGGATACTTTTCATTTACTCTCTACCAAAGGGATAAAAGTACAAAGCTGTGTCACACTTTCGACCAACTTATCAACACAAGTGAATTTGAGTATTCCTAACTAAAAACCAATTTTGGTCAAACATATGATCTTGTTAGACTCATTGTAGCTATATTAGACATGTCCACAACTTTTCCAACTAAAATTGTTGGCTAAACACATATGTAGCACCACTTTAAGGCCAATTTACTAAAAATATAGAATTATTTAAAAAACTTAAAGTTTCAACAACTCCTACTCATGTAAATAACATTTAAAAAAATATAAAAAATACCCTTTTGTAGATTCCTAAGTCTAGTTTTCAAATATATATATATATATATAGCTTAATTATTATTATTATTTTATTTTTTATTTTTACTAAAAGCATCAGCACAAAATATTAGGTTGATTACCATGTCAAGAAAAATACTAAAAAATATTTAAAAAAATAAAAAATATGATGCTCTAGATAAAAGAATCTATATCAAGATGGTATAGTTTTTTTTCTATTTTAGATAAATTGGTAATATGAAAGTTGACATCGAATGGAAGCATGTGCATTTTAATATTTATTTAAAAATATATATTGATCAAAATTGGAATAAAATATATCCATGCACTAAAGTTTCAAGTTATAAATAAACACAAAAATCTTTAAGGAAAAAATAAAAAATTACTATATAATGATTGACATCTCATGTAATTTCATTTTTTGGTATTTTATCAGCAATTAAATTATAGTGTCAATTTAAAATAAACCATACAAATAATTTTTTTATATTTTTCAAAAAATACAAATAGAAAATATACTAAAAAATAAACATTTTATTAGTTTACATCATTTCAAAATTTAAAACATATATGCCACTTTTTAGTGATTCAAGTTTAAAAGTTGGATAAGTGTTGGCTCTTTCCTTTATAAAACTATGACATAGTTTTGTACTTTTACCCAAAGTTTCAATTCCCTCTTCCCCAAGCACCAATTTCATGTCACTTGTAACTCCCAACTCTTGAATTAACGTTTTTAACTAAGTAATCTATCAAAATTAGAGATGCACCATTCCCCCTACCTAGGTACTTGTTTCCTATCAAGTCTAACTCTCAAACCCCAAAATTTCCTTCATACATTTAATTAGATTCGAACTTTAACCCGTCCTCATGCCTTGGTACTCTTTCTTGTGCATGTATAAAATATCACCCAATAACTTGGACCATATACACTCTATTATAGTTAAAGGCATATTGTTCCTTTAAAGTGGTATTGGGTATGAGTAATCTCAAAACCATGATCCTAAACACTTCAATACTCTCTTATTTCACTAGGGTTGCTTGTTTAGATTTCCCTCAATCCATATTCCTTAATGGTATAGGTCACTTGTCATCCCTAAAGAATGACATCTAACATATTGAAAAGGCATGAGTCATGAGGTATTCTCAACCTTCGACCCTCGATAGTTTAGTTTTTTTTGCACTTTTCTTTGTACAACCCCACCTACCCCCCACACATCTTAGAATGTTATTTATGATTAGATTTGATGCTACAAGTTCCTACAAAGAGTTTTTCCTACCCAAAAATAGTTTTTCATTACTTGGTTATAGATTCAAAAGATTTTTTTTGGTGGTAAGGAGGAAAACAACACAAGATACCATTACTGAGCTAATATGGCCCTACAACCACTAGATGATATCTACTAGTGCCCAAAATCATTGTTTATTCTCAAAGGACTAGATTTAAAGGAAAAATGATACAAGTGACCATACCCTATTTTATTGTAGTAGGTGAAAGTTCCAAAGAATATACCTTCAAACCTTTTGTAGACCACTTCTTAGTAGATTTTGTAGGCACTCTTCCACTTTGTGTGCCAATATATTAAAGTTGTTAATGATTAAAATGATGGAAAATGAAAAGAGGGTCATTTTTTAACATTTGTAGGTGTATTTATGGATCCTAAAGGGATGATTTTGGTGCATGAGCATTAAAGGTGATGTATTGAAAGCATGAGTATTCTTTGTAAAAGGATGCAATCATATTTCTTCTTTCACCCACATACCCTAGCTACAAATACATAAAAAAGGTTTTATTTTTCATTAGAAGATATTAGTCTTAGTTTAGAGTTGGTCTTTATTTTTGTTTTAGAACCTTGTTGTATATTATTAATTAGAGGTGTATCTTTAGAATAAAAGAGAAAATTGTTGATGGGTGTTTTTGCACACTTTCTCAACACACAAAGTGCGTAGGTGCACTACCTCTCTTGAAAGGAGACTTCTAACAACAAGTTGTTGAATATCGCTCCAAGGTCTCTTGGGTGTCAAGTCTTGACTATGTTTGGAATATCTTAGTTGATGTTATGTGATTTGCTGGAATCACAAGGCGAACTTACGGATGAGTTACAAAGTGGGGAAGTTGGATTTGCAAATGAAGTTCTTAAGATGAGAGAGTTGTGCATTTGCTACAAGTTCAAACATCAGTCTTGAACTCCATTTTATCATTGGATTTAGATTTACAATGTGCAATGACCCTTAGCATAGGTCACTTATTAAAAAAAAGGAAAAAGGGCAGGGAAGAGAGGAATTTCCTGGAACTGAAACTAAGAATGCACAGTGATCATGGGGGTTGCTATAGTAGACAAATTCCCTAAACTGGGTTTTTCTTGGCCAAGAGGAACCTACATTTACACAAAACCAGTGTCATCTTCAAAGGACTGTAGATTTTTAGATTGCACAAACACATCATGCACATGCGATTGAACTAAGTTGCAACAATAAAGGAAGGAAGCTCAGACTAGCTTTGCAAAGTGACTCATCATTAATGAACCACAAAAAATATGAGATGGAAATTCATCAAATACTGAAACAACAATCACCATCACCACTTCCATTCAAGAAACTAACAACTAAATTAAAAGGGAAGTAAAACCATGCACACATAATGGAAAAACTCAAAAGGAACACCCATAAATAATGCAATGCTTCTTTCTATTGCTGCAAAATGTATTTTACACTAGTTTTCCAACCTTTTACAAATGAGGGGAAGACCCCTATTTATAGTTTTCCAAAGCCCAAATGAATGGCCAAGATTGATTTACAATGAATGATCCAAATTTTTTTACATTAGGGCTTCACCTACCCTTCAATATCCAACAATTTAAAATACATTTTTTGTCTTTTCCCTATTCTATCATCTAGTGCTCAGGTGCTATAGTAGTTTTGTCTTCTAGCTGATTTCCCTTTTACTATAGTAGAAATTGCCCAAAGGTTGCCCTTTGCTGGATGGACTTGCAACATTCTTCATTGGATCAAATGGGCCCATGGATGACTAACATCAATGGATTGGTTTCCCCCTGATTTAGGTGGACAACTCCCTCATACTTTCTTCAAGGCCACCCCCTTGCATTTTTGTCATTGAATTCCTTAGAACATTCCTTCTTCTAATTCCAACTCTGTTGATGGGTGCTACAAAGACAAGTGGGCATAAAATAAATGGTGATAGGAGTTAGGCACATTTATTTGTTCAACTTTCTCATTGGGTCTCCCCGACGGACCCACAGTAGGTTTCTTGAATCTTGCATACATGAAGTGCCATAAGTGCTTTCATACAAAAATCAAGGAAAACATTAGTCAAATCCTACAAACTCTTGTTAGATCCATCCATGCATCATAAAAAGATCATAATATTCATCATTGGAGCTCATTTGGACCATAAACTTTAATGCGTGCCCAAGGGGGATGACCGACAAAAGTCGGGCGACAGACAAAAGGCAAAAGGAAGACAACGAATGTGGGACAACATTCCCCAGGGCTGGGCTCAAAAGTGCTAACAAATGGAAGGTGGAAGGAAAAAATAAATGGAGGACAACATTGCCCAAGGGAAGTTCCCGGACCCCACAAAACTTAGTAAAACCAAGATTTTCAATAATATCGCATGGGAAAAGGGGGAGAAAGAGTGCCAAGACATACTTCCTCAAGATTTGACCTATTTCAAAAAAAGTGAAAGTTAGGAAGGGGAAATCCGGAGGGTCATCACCCTTTTGAAATGGAAATGAGCACACAACAACTCAGAAGGAAAGTCCTAGACAATGATAAAAGGACAGAGTTCTAGAAACTGCCACGGAGGGGCTGGGTCCCAGAAGCCGGAACGCCGGGGGCTGATGGAAGGTCAAAATGACAAAGGAGGGATAGAGTCTCAAAAAAAACCATGGAGGGGTTGAGTCCTAGAAGTCAGAATGCTAGGGGTTGACGGAAGGTCAAAATGACAAAGGAGGGATGAAGTCCCAGAAATGGTCACGAAGGGGCCGGGTCCCGAAAGGAAGTTTATGCAACTTCCTGAAACTTAACGAAACCTTGGAAGTTCACTTAAGCACCACAAAAAATACCAAATCCATAGGAAACTTGTCCCAAAAGTCCAAAAATGATGAAAAATGTGAAGCATGCGAGGAGGGACCAAGTTTAACAGGAACAAGGCAAAAGGAGGAAAAAGGAAGGGGGACTTTGCTTCTCCCTAGATTTGAATGCCCCAAGTAAAATGAAGGGAATGGAGCAGCATTTATGGGCCAAATGCCACTAATGGCATGCATTGATTTCTTTGGTGCGACCCGCAGCTACGGGTCCATGAGGCCTGAAAGACGTCAAGGAAATAGGTGAAGCAAAACCTACAGGGGCACTTCCGCAAAAGAAAAAGACTTGGTAAAACTCAGGTAGGTGAAGTTGGTTAGGGGGATTTTATTGTTTAAAGGCACATGAACAATTTGGGCTTGGAAAAAGTGGCACACAAAATGAGATGAGAGCAAAGTAGCCCGTTGGGAGCGAAAAGAGGGGGTCCCTGCCTACAGTGGGGCGTGTGTGCAAAATATTCACAAAAAATGGTGACTCACTGGGGAAATGCTCTAGAGAATTTTGATGAAAAACTAGAATCACGAACCTAAAATCTCTGGTTCCGATCTTCATGCTAGGGAAAACAAGCCAAACACTCAACCAAAGGATCAAAACCACTAGTTAACCCAACCTTCAGTATGCTAAAAATCCAAGTGTGTGTAATTGCATTAATTCCCATCCTTCAATTGCTATGGGAACCCATGCTCTGTCAAGTTATGCTACATAGTTTATTCTAACTCCAAAAGCATATGGGACATTGCCTTGCTGCCAGTCAGGCATCCATAGCCCCGACGAGGTTGTTGCTATGATTCTCCCGAACATTTCTCTATTGCTGACTAGGTGCCCATAGCCCCGATAGAGTTGTTCGGATACCCTTGAAAAGCTAAATTTATTTTCTTTTGATTTTCAATATTTTTCTTTCTTTCTTTTGTTTCTTTTCTTTTGATTTTCAATTTTCATTTTTTAAATTTCAACCCATAAGTAGTGAAGCTCGTGCTCAGGGTTGAGAATCATAGTGGCGTTGAAGCATAATTTTAGATTTTCCACTTAACTAGACTTCACAAAGGACCTAAAACTACCTAAAGATTCTTAAAATATGTGAGAGATATAAGATTCTAGAATACATAAAAATTAGACCAACAACAACTTATCCTCTTTGAATCAAACACGCAGATCACTTGACACTAACATAAGATCCTCACCATCCACTTTGAAAACTTGATTAGAGTTTAACAAAGAAATACATAGAAAAACCCTAGGCAATAAGTATGGTTTTTGTGCACGCAGATGTTCCCAGCTAAAAGCAGAGGTACCCCAAGCAAAGAAGCAGCAAAGGAAAAACAAACAAAAAGAAAATTGAAGCAAACGAAAAGAAAACACCAAAACAAACCAAAGCAGGAAAGTGAAAGCAAATGGAAAGAAAAAAACTCCAAAGAAAGCAACCTACAACAAACCAACTAACCTAAGGAAAGTAGGAAATCAGAGTATTTACAAGAAACCTATACTACTCAAAAAAGGCTATGTACAAAGATATTTACAAAGCATTATGTTCAGGCAGGGTGAGTTGACATTAATGTTCATTGGATTTCATAGTGCATGCACAAGAAAATGGGTGATTGTTGTAGTTCTTAACCATGAAAATTTATCCTTATATTCAGAAAAAGGAAGTTCAACATTATAACATTCAAATTCAATCACGTCATCATACAAAATCAATAATTGAGGTGATTTGTTGAACCCATGGTTGATCCATAAGCAAGTTTTCCTTCCTGTACTCCCATAATCAAAATGATAATTGTAGCTATGAAAATAAATAGGAGCAAGGAAGGATAAAACCTAGATGTTGTCACATGGAGGTGGAAACATTTGACAATCACTAGTGAGCACTGCATCGATAGCCTCGGGCGGGCGCGGTGGAGGGTGAAACACTTCATGCATCAAGCCTGCATAAGGCATGGAGAACAGGGAAGTGAACACTTCTTCCACGTCTTGTGTGGGATCCATAACCTCCACTGGCTGTTCTTTGAAGAAATATACTTCATCTTTCTAATTTTTTGCGAACTTGGTGTCTACTTGATTGTTGTGCTCAAAAGGTAGCACGCTGTCCCACTTCCTTCCCCAGGTGTTGACCTTATCTTTATGATGTTCAATGTTGTGGGACAATGAAATGCACAAATATATCCTATTGCAACCATTTGGATATGAAGCAAGATCAACAATGGCCATAGGGGAAGGACTCCAAGTTGCATCTAATAGTCAACCAGGTGCTTCATCTCTATTGGCAGCTATCTCAGCACCCCCACCTTTGTCTTCTTCTCTTTGTTGTCCATGCATCTCATCATGGTGTTCACTCATTGCCCCTTGTTCACTATCACTATAGATGTAGGAGGAACCTCACTCCCAATATGGAAAATATAATGCTTCGCTGTCTAGAGGTTCAGGGAGTATGTCTTCATTGCTGCTAATATCTGGGATGTACTCCTCTATTGCACTGATATAACCTCATGGCATGGTTCCAAGTGGGAGGAAAATAGGAAGAGACACTAGTCCATCAAGGGGATCAATGTATGCTGAACGATCCACCCTTGAAAGTCTTGTATAGATCCTATCATCCATCGTGTACAAGTGTTCTACAGGGGGAATGACCTTGGAAGACTATTGGACAACATTCCTATTTGCTCCACTTCATCATTCAGAAGCTCGAGACTATTTTGTTGTCCCTCTTTTATTGTTGTCCCAATATCCTTTTGAGGTATGCTTTCAAATGAGTCATCACTCGATTCAGGATTTTGGTTTTCTTCTTCAATTTGGGCAGCAAGTAGGGGAGGTATGACATTTGGCTAATCCACTTGTCCTCTAACTTGTTGGATAGCTTCATGGCATAGCTCGCACACACAATTGGAGTGTGATGAATCATGGAGCCTACACAAATTTGGTAGCAACAGAACCTCCAAATCCATTTTTAATTTTAGCTTAGACCAATCCCTTGCCAATCTAGAGATGAGCTAGTCATATCTATCCAAGATCGATTCCTCATCATCACTTGGGAGGGAAGTTGGATGGAAGACAACCATGAGCTGTAGTTGTTCCCACTCCTCCAAATATGCATTTTCAAATTATCGATCACTGTCATTGACGAAGGAGAGGTCCTCTAATCTGATTTCACTTATGCCTTCATCATCATTTTTTCTGCCCCAAGGCTTTTAGCCTCTTCTTCTTCTTGTTCTTCAACATCTTCGTTGGTTGTCCCAGCATATGCTGCTACAAACTTCGTTGATTCATAATCAACTATCAATAGCTCCTCTTCTATATTGGAGGACTGCTCTTTGTTGATAGAGGAAAGGCTTTCCAATTCCCTTCTGACTGAATTTTCATCACAACTTTCTGCTATCCTACTAAAATCAGCTTCTTCCTATGGGTTCTGATCCTCTATATTTGCTGTCCCATCGCCTTCATGTGTTAGATTTCTTAGTTCATCTTCAATGTGCTGTCCTCCAGATGTTGACAACTCTTTGGCCTCATGGGATGACTCATCCTCCTTGACAGTTGGCTGCTCCAACTTGTCCGAACAACCCTTGACTTGAGTGATGATGTTGTCACATGATGGACATGTAAATTTTGAATGTGGTGCATTATGAAATCTGCACCAACTATACATCAACATTTCCTCCAATCTTGGTCCATCCTTTCTTCCCAAACATTCCTAGATCAACTCCTTGAATGCCTTGGCTACCATGGTTGTCAATTCTTCCTCCAGATCTATAAGAAACAAGGGCTGATATATTTCCCAAAAGGGAATCTCTCCCTGCAAGACTCTTTCAATCCTGCTCAGGAATGTCAAACATACCAATTCATTATGTCTGCATGTGCCATGGATTCAACATCTATCAGCCAATACAAATTGCTACAATGGTTTCTTCAATCTCTTGTTTGAATCTGCATGCAGCTAAGTGATGTTGATTTGCAACTACTGCTCCATCTTAGCTTAACTCTTATTTTCCTTCATAATTATCTGATTTTAAAATTCCAACCTTAAAAGAGATCTCTCTATCTCATATTTCTTCTTTGAAAGTGCTCTTTTCAACTTCCAACTTTCAGCTATGTAGCCACAACATGTCATGCCCTCCTTCTAGTGCCAGTTCTATTGATGGGTGTTTTTGTACACTTTCTCAACACATGTAGTGCATAGGTGCACTACCTCTCTTGAAAGGAGACTTCCAACAACAACTTGCTGAAAATCGCCCCAAGGTCTCTCAGGTGTTAGGTCTTGATAGTGCTTCGAATATCTTAGTTGATGTTATGTGATTTGTTGGAATCACAAGGTGAACTTACGAATGAGTTACAAAGTGGGGAAGTTGGATCTGCAAATGAAGTTCTTAAGATGGAAGAGTTGTGTGTTTGTTGCAGGTTCAAACAATAGTCTTGAACTCCATTTTATCATTGGATTTAGCTTTACAATGTACAATGAACCTTAACATAGGTCACTTATTGAAAAAAAGGAAAAAAGGGTAGGGAAGAGAGGAAGTTCCTGGATTTGAAACTACAAATGCACGGTGATCATGGGGGCTGCTACAGTAAAAAAATTCCCTAAATTGGGTTTTTCTTGGCCAAGAGGAACTTGCAGTTACACAAAACTAGTGCCATCTTCAAAGGACTGCAGATTTTCATATTTCACAAAAACATCATACACATGCAATCGAACTAAGTTGCAGCAATAAAGGAAGGAGGCTCAGACTAGCTTTGCAAAGTGACTCATCATCAATGAACCAAAAAAAGCATGAGCTAGAAATTCATCAAATACTAAAACATCAATCACCATCACCTCTTCCAAGAAACTAACAACTAAACTAAAAGGGAAGTAAAACCATGCAAACATAATGAGAAAAATCAAAAGGAACACCCATAAATCATGTAATGATGATTTCTATTGCTGCAAAATGTATTTTAAACCAAATTTTCAACCTTCTACAAATGAGGGGGAGACCCCTATTTATAGTTTTCCAAATCCCAAATGAATGGCTAGGATTGATTTACATCAAATGGCCCAGATTTGTTTACATTAGGTTTTCACCTAGCCTTCAATATTCAACAATTTAAAATACATCTTTTGTCTTTTCCCTGTTCTGTCATCTAGTGCTCAGGTGCTATAGCAGTTTTGTCTTCTAGTTGATTTCCCTTTTACTGTAGCAAAAACTGCCTAAAGGATTCCCTTTGCTAGATGGACTTGCAACATTCTTCATTGGATCAAACAGGCTTGTGGATGACTGACATCAATGGAGTGATTTCCCCCTGATTCAGGAAAACAACTCCCTCATACTTTCTTCAAGGCCACCCCCTTGCATTTTTTTCATTGACTTCCTTGGCACAGGCCTTCTTCTAATGCCTTCTCTGTTGATGAGTGCTACAAAGATAGGTGGGAATAAAATGAATGGTGACAGGAGATAGCTGCATTTCCTTGTTCAAATTTCTTAATGGGTCTCCCCGATGAATCCGTGGTAGGTTTCTTGAAGCCTACATACATGAAGTGTCATAAGTGCTTTCATATGCAAATCAAGGAAAATGTTAGTAAAATCCTATAAAATCTTGTTAGATCCATCCATGCATCATCAAAAGATCATAATATTCATCATTGGAGCTCATTTGGACCATAAACATTAATGCATGCCCAAGGGAGACGACCGACGGAAGTCGGGTGACAGACGAAAGGAAAAAGGAAGGAAGACAATGAATAGGGGACAACATTCCACAAGGATGGGCCCGGAAGCGCTGAAAGAAGTCAGGTGACAGATGAAAGGCGGAAGGAAAACAATGAACAAGGGACAACATTCCCCAAGGGAAGTTCCTGGACCCCAAAAAACTTAGCAAAACCAAGATTTTCAATAATAGTGCATGGGAAAAGGGGGAGAAAGAGTGCCAAGACATACTTCCTCAAGATTTGACCTATTTTGAAAAAAGTGGAACATAGGAAGGGGAAAGCCAGAGGGTCACCACCCTTTTGAAATGACAATGAGCACACGATGGCTTGGAAGGAAAGTCTCAGATGACAACGAAGGGACAAAGTTCTAGAAACTGCCACAAAGGGGTTGGGTCCCGAAAGCCAGAACACCAGGGGCTGATGGAAGGTCAAAACAACAAAGGAGGGATGAAGTCCCAGAAACGGCCACGGAGGGGCCGGGTCTCAGATGCTAGAATGTCGGGGGCCGAAGGAAGGTCAAAACGACAAAGGAGGGACAGAGTCCCGAAAATAGCCATGGAGGGGCTGGGTCTCAGAAGGAAATTTCCACAACTTCCCAAAGCTTAACAAAAACTTGGAAGTTCACTTAGGCACCACAAAAACATCCCAAATCCATAGGAAAATTTTCCCCAAAGTCCAAAAATGATGGAAAATGCGAAGCATGTAAGGAGGGACCAAGTTTAGCAGGAACAAGGCAAAAAACAGAAAAAGGAAGGGGGACTTTGCTTCTCCCCATATTTGAATGCCCCAAGTAAAATGAAAGGCATGGAGCAATGTTTATGGGCCAATTTCCACTAATGACATGCATTGATTTCTTTGGTGTGATCTATAGTTGTGGGTCCACGAGGCCTGAAGGACGCCGAGGCAATGGGCGAAGGGAAACTCGCAGGGGCACTTCCACAAAAGAAAAAGACTTGGAAAAACTCAGGTAGGTGAATTTGGTCAGGGGAATTTTATCGTTTGAAGGGACATGACCAATTTGGGCTTGGAAGAAGTGGCACACAAAATGAGATGGGAGCAAAGCAACCTGTCGGGAGTGAAAAGAGGAGGTCCCTGCATATGATGGGGCATGTGTGCAAAACATGCACAAAAAAATTGAGGGTCTAAGTTCTATAAGGTGGAGCCAAGTACATTAGAATCATTTGATTATGAGGGATTGGTTTGTCATTGAGGTTTTATTCAAATTTGAATTTGTGCTTCAAGAATAGGCATTTGTTTGATAGTTGAAGTATAACTATCCAAACATTTTAAAATATAAAAATTTCATTTTACACCATTAATAAATTATTTGTAGTTTAATTTGCTACCATTATATATAATCTAATATTATGTCTTTGTAAAACTATTGTGAACCTATGGTTGATAAAATCATTAAAGTATTTATGTATATTGTTGTGTTTCTAAGTTTTTGATGTTGCAAGCAACTACCAAATAATGTATCTATAGGCAATAGTGACCATTTTCCATCTTGTGATGCATCATCCAACCTAGGTACCTAAAGTGCATGAAACCCTTTAGAAATAATTACTATTAAAGCTAGTTAGAGACTCATCTTTGTGTGTGATTTATTTTAATATTTTTACCAATTTTATCTTAAAAATATTTTTAGGAACACCCTCCTAAGATTGGAAAGGCTCAAAGTGCAAAAGAAGCCTACATTCCTCTTGTTTGTTGGTATTTTTTGAACCCTAGTTTGAGCATAGGTGCTTCCTCATTTGACAAATTTTGGTCACCTTGTTTGTATCTTGGAAAAATTCTTAGAGGTTATTGTTGAAAATAAAACCAACATATTCTCAAACATTATCAAAATCATCCATTCCTAGAAACCCATGAAGCTGTTCCCCACATATGTTCTTTGGAAATGATTATTATAAACATCTTAAAGGATTTCTTTTCAAAAAATGATGCAAGAGCATCCAAAGCGTATGAGCAATCTTGCAACAATTTGTGATTATTTTCTCTCAATAAGGGTTAATCAACTTAAGATGGACAACCATGAACATATGAGATTTACACCTTGCATTTATAGCTTGGTTTCATTCAGAATTCTATGTTTTGTGGACTGGATCATTGGCATACCGATGGAATTAGCAATAGAAGTGTGCGGTCACGTAGCATTCACATCAATAAGAGGTTCTCATATTAGAAGGATGACATCCAATGTTCTATCGATGCCCCAATGATCTGTAGAAATCTGAAAAGTGGTCGAGGAGACTATGAGTTATTGATAAGATAACATTTGAAGTCCCCTAGACATTACATTGGTAGACGGGTGGACAAAAATAAGAGCAAAAAAATATTGCGATGGCAGTTCAAAACTACAAGCCCTCGATAGTTTGGTGATGGATTCAATGGTATAATAATTTAGACCCTGCAATCCCATGATAGTCCATGAAGAGGGCCTACAGTATGGAGGTAACCCACGGACACTGCAATGGTCATTTTGATGGTCCATGGTAGAGCGGTATCTTGTGGTATCACGGTAAAAGAGAATAGTTATGGTGTGTGCAGAACAAATGGAGATAGGAAGAAAAGTAAGGTGGTGACATGTGGTGAAAAGTTATTCATTGATTTCTCATCATTGTTGTGAATCAACATGACCATTGTCTAGATGATTTCAAACAACCAATGGATGGAAGATGATTACTTGGTGCAAACAAATAAGAATTGAAGTTACTAATAACTATGTAACCGCTTGCAAGATTTGGATGTTTATTGGATGACAAGGCGGTACTATGACAAAGGGAATGCTTATGAGTTAGGATGACATGAAGGAGGAGATAGCTATATAGAGATAGTGAGAGATAGAGAGTAGGAGAGGAGGTGGGGGAGTAGTGGCAGGGTAGTGTCTGAGATAGGAGATCGTAGAGTAGAATTCAAATGCTCTAATCTACCTGTGTGATTGATATCTTTGTAATCAAACAACCCATGCACTATTGTAATGCTATAATCTAATTTTCCATTCTAGTAATAATAAAATCACTTTATTTCTTCCTGTATATTGGTTGTTCTTCTTGTTGTAAGGAAAATTGTAGCCATATAATGAAAATTTCCACATAACCCAAATTTGAAAACATGCAAATAAATTTTCAAAATCAACATGCAAGAGAATAGACAACATACCCATGAAAGATGACACAAGATATACCCTGGGAAAACCCTTAAGAGGGAAAAAAACCAGCCTCCAAAAGAATCCACACTCCATGTATTATTCAACAATGAAAACCAATTACAATAAATATGAAGAGACTCCATGAACACTTCTGAAGCACAAGCTATCCATGCATTCCATCTGACCAAGCATGAATCCACACATCCCATGCCATGCTTCAAACCCTCACACATACACAAGCTCAACCTGCTAACCTGCAATAAACTCTCCAACCCTAGACCACTACCCTTGCGGTTGCTTTTATGAAACAAGCTCACACAAAACCACCAAGTGGTATTACATAAACCATGTTCACAAAACCATGAACTTACAATCATGTGACCCCACATTTAATATTGGGTACTTTATTATATTTTATTATTCCCCAATATTAAATAATTACATTTTACAATTAAGTCCCAATGTTACATACAACATAAAGTGGCCCTAACATTATAACTCATAGTGATGCATGTCCATCTAGGTACCCCTAAGTGCACCGCACACATAATAATAAATTAAAAATTATAAGTATTATGCAAGGTGTACAACACCTAATTCTAACACTTGTGTTACTATTGTGAGGTTGAGCCAGTAAGGGGAGTACCCTTCATCAAGTGGTATCAAAGCAGGTTGTCCCGAGTCTGTAAATAGACTGCTAAACATGAGGTAGTTTGTAGCAGGACCTGTGAGTGTGGGTTGAGATAAAAATATCTCATAGACCTTTCCAACACAATAGAGGTAGAGGAAAAGGTGGTGGAGGAAGAGATTAGAGCCATCAAAAGGCAGATGTATACCTTGTAGGAAGAGGTTCACATGAGAGGAGTGCATCGAGAAAGAGATGACAGTGAAGAGGAAACTGAAGAGTAAATGAAAGAAGAACATGACCAATTAGATCCTGGAGAAATGAGGTTGCTGAGAGCAATATCTAGCCTTGGAAAGGAACCTAAGATGGAGGTTTTGACTTTTAATGGAAGTCTAAATCTTGAAGAGATGATAGATTGGATCAATGATTTGGAGGAATTTTTCAAGTTTAAGGAGATTGAAGATCCTCACTGAGTAAGGTAAGTAAAGACAAAGTTAAAAGGTCATGCAAGCATATGGTTGAAAGAGATCCAACTTGAAAGAGGAAGATAAGGGAAGGATAAAATTTCCAAATGGGATAGAATGGTGACCAATTTGAAATGGAAATTTATTCCAATTGATTATGAGTTGGAGCTACTCAAGAAGATGTAGAATCTGAGACAAGGAATGAAGATAGTGAAGGAATACATAGAGGATTTTCACAAGATCCTGATTAGAACAAGACATTTTAAAGAAAATAAGGAGAAAGTAGCTCATTATCTTAATGGGATGAAACCAAGCATACAAGAGTTGGAATTAGTAAGAATATACAACATTGAGGATGCATATCAGTTCAAGCATTGAAGGTAGAATAAAGATTAAATATAAAATTTGAGAATAAGAAAAAACGGAAAAGTAAAATTTATGTACAACAGGAAGAGGATGAGCAGAAAATTAGGGACACTAAAGATAGCAAAGATGAAAGGGGTGAAAGCTCAAACAAGTTCTGTGAGAAGAATTATAGAGGTAGAGGAAGATCTGGATGAGGACCAGGAAGTGGAGGCTTCTAAGGAACATGTTTTCAATGTGGAGAAGAAGGAAATAGAGCCTTTGAGTGTCCTCAACATCAAGGAAGGAAAAACAAAATACGAAAAGGTAATGCTTGAGTTTCCCATGTAGATGAAGATGTCCAGTCTTCACATTTTGAAAATGTTGAAAGGGGCAAGTCCCTTGTTGTTAGAAGAGCCTTGCTGAATGAGAAGGAACCAAACCAAAGAAAGAGCTTGTTTTGCACTCAATGTAATTGTGAAGGTAAAGTTTTTAATGTGATTATTGATGGTGGTAGTACTGACAATCTTGTTTTTGAAGAAATGGTGAACAAGTTACAACTACAAAGGAGAAGGCACCTGCATCCATACATAATTGCTTGGTTGTAGGATGACCATAAGGTTTTGGTGAATGAACAATGCTTAGTAAGGTTTAAGATAGGTGAATATCATGATGAAGTTTTGTGTGATGTTATGCCTATGGATGTTTGTCACTTGTTATTGGGAAGACCTTGGTAGTTTGAAAGGAAGGCAATGCACAATGGGTATGCTAATACCTACTATTTGATGAAAGATGGAGTCAAGCACAAATTGAAACCTTTGAATAAGAAGGAAAGGTAAGTAATAACCCTAGAAAATTCTTGGTTAATGGAGTTAGACAATTAGTTAAAGAGGATGAGGATGAATATTAGGATCTACTAATGCAATTTGTAGTTGCATTGATTTCATTCAAAAGGAGTAGAATGAAAGTTTTGGTGGAGAAAGAAGAGGTAAAATCCGCTCTTTGTGAAAATGTTGTTGTACTAATTTGTGTGATCATAATGAGATTAGTGTAGATGAAGGTATTGCAATAGTGAGCACCTTGATGAATGAAGGTACTATAGTTGTCAGTAAGGACAAAGGTGAGAAAGTGCATGCTGTTTTGGTTGATAAGCTTTCGTTTACATTAGTTGATGACAATCTATTGCAAGATGAAATGGAAGAATATTTTGATTGTATTCTTGAAATCGATAAGGATACAAAGGGGAGAGATGGAATTTATGAGTGCTTTGATTGTGACACTGGCATTAAATTAGTAGTTGAGAACTACTATTTAGAAGATATAGGAAAGGAGGAATGCAAGGAACAAATGGAGAATGAAAATAAAAAAATTGTTGCAGTAGTAACAGGGGAAAAGGTAATGCATGAGTTTCCTAAAGAAGATAAAAATGATGATTATGATTTTCCAGCATTTCATAGTGCAAATTGGTGGGAATTGGAATTTGTGAAAAGAGGAAGGAAGAGGGGAAGAATGAAGGATGGAAGGGACATCAAATTGTAGAGGCAGGTTCAAAAGGATGTTTACCATGATAAGGTGAATAGGTGGATCCAGGAAAAGCACAAGATCTACAAATTTTTATGAGTTCAACTCATGAAACATTTTTGGATTACCTTGGGTGTCTGATGCAGGAGCATCTAGGGCATATGAGAAATTTTGCATCAATTTGTAATTGTTTTCCCTCAACAAGGGCTAATTAAATTAAGATGGCAAAGCAAGAACAAACATAATTTACACCTTGCATTTACAACTTGGTTTCATATGGAATTCTATGTTTTGTGGACTGGATCATCAACATACCGATGGTGTTAGTAGTAGTAGTGTGTGGTCATGCAACATTCACATCGGCAAGAGCTTCTCATATTGATGGGATGACATCCAATGTTCCTTTGATGCTCCGATGAACTGTATACATCCGACAAGTGGTTGAGGGGACTTCGAGTTATCAATAGGATGACATTCAAAGTCCCATCAACATTGTGATGGCAGATGGATGGATGGAAACAAGAGTAGAATGATGCTGCGATGGTGGTACAAAACTGCAAACTCGTGATAGTTCGGTGATGGAGTTGGCGGTATAGCGGTTTAGACCTTGCAATCTTGCGACAATTCATGAAGAGGGCTTGCATATGGAGGCAACCTGCAAACACCATTATGGTTTTTTGGATTGTTTGTGGTAGAGCAGTATCCTGTGGTATCATGGTAAAAGAGAACAGTTATGGCGTGTGTAGAATAAATGGCAATAAGCAAATGAGTAAGGTTGCAACATGTGGAAAAAAATTATTTGTTGATTTCACATTGTTGTTTTGAATCAATGCGATCATTGGCCAAACAATTTCAAACATTTGATGGATGGAAGATGATTACCTCCAATGTGAATGATTAAGAATTGAAGTTACTAATAATGATGTAACCGCTTGCAAGATTTGGATGTTTATTGGATGATGAGGTGGTACTATGAAAAAGGGAATGCTTATGAGTTGAAGGAGGAGATAACTATATAGAGATATTGAGAGATAGAGAGCAGGAGAGGAGGTGGGGGAGTAGTGGTGGAGTAGTGTATGAGATAGGAGATCATAGAGTGAAATTAGAAGTCTCTGATATTCCTGTGTGATCGATATCTTTGTAATCAAATAGCCCATGTAGTGCTCTAATGCTGTAATATGATTTTCCATTCTAGTAATAATAAAATCTCTTTATTTCTTCCTACATATTGGTTGTTCTTCCTGTGTTACTGTTGTGAGGTTGAGTCAGTAAGGGGAGTACCCTTCATTAGAAAAAGTACAAGAAACATATCTAATGAAATATAATAAACTTGATAAATAATTACGATAGTAGTGAAATTAGTAACATCATTTATTTTTGAATAAATATATTATTTTTATCATTCTTTTTTGGAAAATATTTATTTTATTTATTGAATGCTAATTATCTTGCAAACATAATTCTCAAAATTAATTGAGTTTGCCTATATTTATTAGAAAAATGTCAAATTCAACTTCATCTACTTAATTACTCTTATTTTATTAATTAATAACATTTAACTTATTAATTATATTTACTTTATTAGATGTTTTATATTATTATTTTTTAATTAATTAGTTTATTTGGCTTTCAATTATCCATAATAATATATATTTTTGCATGATTATTTAGCTTCATTTAATAAAATTGGAAGTACATTATTATTTTTATTTATTACAATTAGTTTAAACCTTTTTTTATTTTCACATTAGATTAGATTAATTTTCTTATTATAGTTAAAAATACCAAAAAAATTGCAAACTAAAAACCAAACAAAAATATCATACCATCTATTTCAAACAATTTCCAATCAAACAAAAAATAATATTCCAAAATAAATAGTTTCCTTCCTCCTCTCTCACCACATTCGGCATGGACACATGACAATGGCATTGGCGAGGGACATTTCAGGTTCTCAAAATAGAGCAGAGATGAATGAAGGACAAGGAGATAATGGTATTGATCTAAATGTGGGTAGGGTGGACACATCGGCAAACATAGGGCCAATGGAGGAATGAGATGGAAATTCTCAGTTACTTTTATAATATGAAAAAAATAATAATTGATGTTACAACCTGACTTTTGGTTATATGTCTGTACTGGTTGTAATTATCTACCTTCAATCATAGTAGTATAGGGATCATTTTGCAAAATACTATGCATGTCTTGTTAAGTTGGAGGAAAATTTTGCTTCTGTTAGAACAGTTAACTCATTGCCAATACTATAATTCTTTCCTTCTTGTGTCTTTCGAATATTTAATATCAATATATACATATAGGCACTAGCCTTTTACCTTAAAAAAAAAATATTCCAAAATAAAATCATTAGATTATATAAAAAAACCATAACTATATAGCCATGCAAGAGAAAATGTGTGTGCCAAATCTTCATGCATATAGTTACCAATCCAAACTTTTAAAGTAGTTAGCACTTTGGGTCAATAAAATAGTCATGAAATAACATGTCAAGGCCACCAATATGTTGTAGCTCCCTAACATGCATAAGGTAAAATATACGCACGAAATAACATGTCAAGGCCTTCAATATGTTGCAGTTCCCTACCATGCATAAGGGTGCATGAGGGTGGAGTAGTAACTTCTGCACAAGAATAGAATAGAATGAGGTGATGGAGGTGAAAAATTATAGAGTCAAACAATTAGATAAGTGGAATTAGAGGTGTGAAGCTACACTAACCATAATAAAAATACTAACAAACACAAAAATACCAACACAGTGAAGTAAATGTTGATGTAAGACATCATTTAACTTTGGAAGTTGGTGGAGGATGGATTATGAGTGGAAGCAAGAGAATGTGTGAGAAAATTGGTCAAACACAAAGAGGAGATCCATTAGTTTCCATATGTTGAGAAGTTGAAGATTTATAAAATATGTGTGCTTGGATTTTGACACCACCAAACCATATGGGTTTAAATTTTATAAGGATATTTTTTAAGTGATAGTGAAGAGGTAGTTAGATTTGTAGTAAGAACATTAAAAAATATAGATAGGGAGGAATTTTTTGAGAAAAAAGGTAGAGAATATGTTTGAAAATGTAGTATAGTAATTCATAGATGTGGAAAAGATAAATAATGGGTTATAATATATTTGTTCAACATCATAATTTGGAGCAAGACACCACTCATTAAGTTAGTATAATTTGATAATTATTTATAATCACATACATGTAGTTGTTAGTTAAGACCTATACTTATGATGAATAATCCTCATTTTATTGGTAGGCTTTTGAAATCAATTGGTATATGACTCCATAGATCTTATAAACCATACTCATTTTTTTGCAGTAATGCTTGTGGTCATGCCTAGGATTGTTATACATGATTTGAATTTGATAAGTAAATGAATAATTTTAATGAGCTAAATACTAGGGTCCTAAATGAGTTAAAGTATCCTAAGTTGACTCATTGGAATAATGTTATGTTGAATGTAATTCAACAACTGCCAAATAATTGTGTCATTATAATCAATAGTTCAAGGAATTGATAAAAAAATTACACATGATATTGATGTTTCTATACAAAAATATTATAGTCTAATGGTGGTTAAATGCACATATTCAATGTGAGCTATGTCACAAGAGACTCACCATGTAGAAGGATGTACTTAAAGTCACACTATGTTTGGAAGACCTAGGAGAATCACTAAGTTATAGTTTTAATGCAAACCCAAAATACAAAATTTGACATAAAATGAACATACAAATATGCATGTTTCAATATAGTAGAAGCCAACAATTTTAATTCCATATTTTTCACATAAGCATTCAAATCCATTAATGAAGGATAATTGTTCAAATACACATTATCTTTAATTAACAACAATAATCCTTGAATAAAACACACCATAACTCATCATTGGGAAGGTGATGCTCCATCTTCATATATAAAGACTAAAATATGATAATATAATCGCCAATCCTCTCACTAGGTCCATGCACACACTCAAACAAATTTGAAACTATAAAATCCAAGGCCGTATTCACATAAGAATGGTAGAGAAAATCCTCAAAGAACTTAACAAAAATAATAAATTGAATTATAAGGTATAAAAATAACTATTGTGTATCATAGGTCCCTAATGTATGTATCTAAAAAAATTGGTCAATAACTTGACTTACCATGCAAATTCTAAAGATGTAGTTTTGAAAGATTATAAATGTGTATTTGGGCCACTGGTGCAGGAGCACCTACACCTTATGTTCACAATTGGAGCATTAGATATTGAGTATAGAATGTCTAGGGAGGTTGAAATTTGTTTTGATGTTTATTTGTATTGAATAAGGTCAATCAAGACCCTTAGGTATGTTTTGGGATGTGTTTTTGAGTTTAGTGGTTAAAATGTAGAAAAATTGTAATCTTGCACCAAAAGTGTCTTTATAGCCTTTGAAGGAAAAATCTAAAATTTGTACATGGATGTGAAAGATTAGAGTTTTGTTGATGTAATAAGGCTATTTAAAATCCTTTTGTATGGTTTTAGGGGTCATAAGTGCTAGGAGTGCAAACATTACAATATAAGTAATGGTGTTGTTATAAAATGTGTAAAATGTGTAATTTTGGCCTTCAATGGTCATTAGAGGTTTAAAACTCAATTGGGAGGCAGTTGGTCATTGTTTTGAAATAGAGGAACCTTTAAAAAGGTGAAGATAATAATTTGTAATGTTGGCTAGAATATTTGATGGAGAAAATCAATAAAACTCTGTTAATTCTTAGATTTTTCTGTGTTTCTCTTCCTTTTCCAAACTTGTACAAAACCGTACAGGCTTGCCATGATATGAGATCATCAGTGTTAATGGGTGCATGTGTCTACCTTCAATTTAATTTGGTTTGAAGTTTTAATTCATTTTTTTGTGCGTGGAATCAACAAATTACAGTGACTGCCTTGATTTTGCTGAGTCAAGGGTTTGAAAGGTAATTCATAATGTATTAATCAATCCACCTAATTTTTGACACTGTAACTCAGTGGATTGATTTTTAACATGTTAGTATAGATGTTTAAATGAATTTGGGATCAGGGGGAGTCATTTTCATGGTGTTTGTGTGATGCCCTAGGGCTGAGCAAGGTTATTCCAACATGGAAATAAGGAACTAAGGTTGGGTTTTTGCAAACTAATGCATGTAGGGACCTTGTGAGGGTTTAGTGAGTTTGTTCAGAGGTATTGAGAGATTTTTGGGGCATTGGCTTGATTGGTAAATCCTTGGAGTTATGTTTTCCATCAAAACCCTTGGTATTTGCATTGAAAATGAGGGTTTGTGAGATCAACATGGTGGAAACCTTGAACCTGTAAATAAATTGTGGAATTTGATGTTTTGATACATGAGTAATGAATGTTTGATGTGATTTTGTGAAAGGTAGGTGTTTAAGGAGTACTTTGTCTATAAAATAGGGCTAATCTAGTAGCCTTTTGGGCAAAGCAACTTATAGAAACTCAGTGATGAGTCAAGGAAACCTTGTGTGATTGGTTGGGATAATGTATTTGGGGTTTGAATAGATGATTAATTGATGTTGAGTTGGTATTTTTTTGGCCTTCTCTAAAAGATAAGCCCATTTGTTGAGATTTGGAGGCTATAAACTTGGTGTTAGTTGATTCAATTTAGATGATTGTGATTTCAAGGGTTGATGTCTTGCTGAGGTCTAATTAGTTTTTAGTCTATTGTAAGTTCTCCACCCTTGTCTACATTAGCCACCCTTTTTTGTATATATTTCAAACTATGGTGTGATATAATCAATATTAAATGACAATTAATAATATTGAAAGCAAGTGGGTTATAATGTATCTCTACATAATCATTTGAATATTGTCTACTAGGTATATTATCAACCTTATGCTCTACTAGATCTCAATATTTTATAATAGCACATCAAGGGTGGTAATATCGATAATGGTTGTGGAAACATGAGAAATAATGAAAGTGAAAAAAGATAAATAATGAGAGGTAAATATATGGTAGCATAAGGAGAAGTGTGGTATATTTTAGGAATGATATAAGTAAAACATGATAGGTTTAACACTAGAAGGTATACCACAAGAAGCATAAAATGAAGGCATGGTACTAGCAAGATAAGAGGAAGGGATGACACTAATATGATATGTGGAAGGGATGGACATAGAAGGGTTAATGTGGAAAGCAGGTGGCCAAATACTAGTAACTGGATTGAAGGCATGATACTAGCAGAGTGAATGAAAGAAATGTAATACTAGTAACATAAGAATTAGTCAATGCAAATTAGTTTAGAAGGATCATAAAGTTTATGTGCTACACTAGTAGGAATGACATGATAAAAAATAAAAGTAGGAGGGGTGATAATGAGAAAACAAGGTGGTAGGGGAGAAGATGCACCATGAAAAGAACTTAAGATCTAGCCTTACCACTAATGTGTGATGCAAAATCTCTAAACCAAAAATTCTTACCAATCACTAACTTGTAAAGAACATCCACCAACCATGTAGGAGAAGGAACAATGACTAAAGTGGAAATCTCTTGAGAAAGTAACTATGCAACAAAAGAAAAATATTGCCTATCATTTTGTTCCAAATGCATGATCAAAATCATTCCCCTTATTATGATTATTATCCATCATACCACCAAATATGTCATGATCAAATAAAATTTTCAAACCTATTATATAGGATTCAGACGATGACCTATTCTCAAATGGTAAACAAAATGACATTGAGACTTTGGCATAAACTCAATACACAAACTTAAAAGGGATAAAAACTAGGGAAAGAGTACTAAAATAAATCTTACAAGGTCTTGGATTGAACAAAAATTAAAAAAAATCTAAACATTAAGACCAAGACCTAAGGATTGTAAGATTAAATGACTTCACCAAAAAATAAACCCACCCTTTTCAAATAAAGCTAGGATAAAACAATCACTCAACATAAGTAAAGAAGACACCATAGTTATTTAATGAGCTAGAATTGCTTAAGCTATTGAAATAAATGCTAAAAAATTAAATGAATAAGATAATAACACTTAGTATGAAACATGATGAAAAATCCCTATGACAAATTTCACCAATTGATTCACTAATCTATCAATGTTCTAGAAATTATTAAACAAATACTTTTATGTTAGTGAATTATTTGTGTGATGTTCTAGTTTAGTGTAGCACCTACAAAATTGATCTTCATGTCTAATGATATGAACCCAACTCATAGATCTTAAATCTACATGAAAAAATGGTCTTCATAAAAATAAGGCTTAAAATTTACTTTCCTTGAAATCTATAAAAAGGTTTTGATATATACCATTCAAGAGCTTGCTAGGTTAGGATCTGATGTAGAAGCATCTAGTGGTGTAGGGGCAATCTTGCATCACTCTAAAATTTTGGTTTTCCTTATTTTATTTTGTTGTTTTGAGTCCCATGATGGAACTTAAGGAGTGTAAGGCAGTCAAAAGTCAGAAAAGGTAAAAAATGGCCACTTACTATTTTTAGTAAATTAGCCTAAATGGGCTCATATGGACTTGGAAATTTACTCCAAAGAGTGGAATTGAAAGACATATCCAATTGAAAAAGAATCATCTCAATATCTTGTACTGTTTGGGAGATATTAAAGTTTCTGTCTTGAGAAAGTTCTCTAATACAGTTTCAAAATCAAGTTTGAAAACCTTAAAAGCCTTGAAACAACTCAAAAAATGGAAACAAATTCTTTAGAAAATTTCGGTTTCATCTATCTCATCGAGAGCTTTCCAACTATATGTTATAATAGCCAATCAAACACTTTGATCAAAAGTTATGGCTCTGAGAAGTTATGCCACAAAAAAATGAATTTCAATAAAATATCTTCCTAAGCGGGAAAAATGAAGGACCAAACTTTTCGGCGCTAAAACAAATGAGGAAATCATACTTTCCATAACATTCTAGGGTGATCATTGGTACAAAATAAAGGGGTTAATGGAGGTTATAGGAGGTGGCTCCATTAGTGCAAATTGAGGCTCTGAATAATAGATTTTCTTTACAGAGTTGATTTTGATGTAATGAATCAAGCCCATGTGGCTCTAGCATTGTAATTTTTGAATCTATAATTTCATTTTTTTGAAATTAATCGAAAGTGGATTGTTTTCTATCTTGCATTTTTTGTGTTGATATATGTTGTTGTGTTATGTGTAAGTGTTGGGCGGAGTAGCCCTCATCACGATCATTCTCCTTCGACCAAACCCCTATTACTAATTCAACAATTTGATAAAAATGATTAAAAAAAACATAAAATATGCAATGATGTCTTCGTCATCATAGCTCTTGTATGAATCGTCAACATCTACAGTGTGGGTACTCATACTCATCTCCTGTAAAAGTATTTGAGATAAATTAGAACACTTAAACTTTATGTGGGAACAATTTTCAAGTGGGTTGGGGTTATCTTCCAAGAGGATGGTTTTTGAAGCTCAGATTACTTGGCATGGAAGACAAGGTGGACGCGTCAAAAATATTCTCAAACCCACTTTCTGAACAGTGATTTTGATTTGACTGAGATTGAATAAGTGCATGCATTTCCACATTTCCCAGAAGTTTCTTTGTTAAATCTCACAAGTTCAGTGGAAATGGGTGCACACTTTCAACTCCAACTCTTCATTTCATATATATGTTTATGTTACTTTTTATTTAGTTTGGGTTTATTTTAATGTAATTATTAAAAAAAATGGCATATTTAATAAAAAATTGGTTCTTTTTAGATTTTTATTTTTCATTCATTTTCATTTACAATCATTTTTATATATCTATTTTTATCTCTATCTTATTCACACTTACTCTAACATATATTCACATTATTTATTAGCTATGATTTTCAATCATTCATTTTTAATTTTGAGATTTTACATTTATTTTTTAATACATTTTTTCAAATGATATGTATCTATTCAAAGATCAAATTACAAAAAGTCAAATCACTAATTATAACCCTTTTCACATAGCTTTTGGAAGTAGACTTAGAATACATTTGTTCAAGACAACTCATGTTTTGGTATTTAAAGACATTCATTTGTGCATTTAAACATCAAGAAATCGTTTGAAAAAATATAGAGCACCAAAAGGTATTGGTAGGAACACTTCAATTTAGAGCACTAAAAGGAATAATAATTTGCATCAAAATCAACATCTATATCACTTACATTCTTGCTTGTTGTCTATCAATATTTGTCATGTATGGAAAGCTAGTTTAACCAAGGAGGGTGACCTACAAGAACTTGGCTCTTGCAATCTAGTATTCTTCCAAAGGTAATTTTAAAAATTGTTTGTCCTTAATCATTAGTATAGATCATGAATTTCAACAACTAGGATGTAACAAAAATGCACAGTGCACTAGATCACGACCACACATTAGAGATCAAATCCATGTGGTGTGATATTGATCAAGACCCATGAAATTGACCCATGGAGAAGCATAAGGGTGTACAAAGACATGAAAGGAAGCTAAGGTGTCAAAATGTTTCTTACAATAATATAAGAGGGTAGATGAAGTGAAAATATGATCTAAAACAATTTAACATAACACAATGGTATATCTTGGAAAAACACATTTGGGATAAAACATAACCTCCAAAATCTAAACCAGTAAATTAATTAGTGACAATACTCATTATTAGATGTTGGGTTTTTGGTGTTTTGAGTCAATTTTTGATGTAATAAGGTATATTTAGACCATTTATAAATTTTTGAGTCTCATGGGGTCAATTGTGTAAAAAGTTGTCATATTGTGTCAAATGTTGCAAAAGTTGCAATGCAACTTTCCATTTTTGGATGTATTTGGAAGGTGAATGGTCAAGTCATTAAAAAAGTAGTTTGAACTATTCGTTTTGGTTGGGAAAATATTTAAATATTCCTTAGATGTTCAAGGCATGCTTCTGGTGACATTTTTGGTGATCAAGCAATAAGAATAACTCCATTTTTTGTGTGTTTTCTGTTGGAATCAAGGAACTCTAAGAGGGGGGGTGAATCAGTGTTCTGCAAAATTTTACATTATGAATGTTATCTTTAAACCACTTATAGCATTGAAACAAAAGAAAGATGCAAGAACACAAAGCAATCAACCACAAGACCATAACACAAGGATTTTTTACATGGAAACCTTGTTAGGGGAAAAACCATGTTGGAGGTCAATCCACAATATAAGTATACTCAATATAAGTGCTTACAAATGGGGAATGCACATGCATTCAGGCACACTACCTAGAGCTCACTGCTCAATTACAAAAAGGCTTACTACCCAAAAGGAGACTCTCTATCTTATAGAAACATTTGGATTACATCCAAAAGATTTGAATTGAGAAAATAACATCTGCTAATGCTTGATTATAGTTCTAGTTAAGCACACTTACAACATTCTTCACACTCTGTCTAATTCTGCTCTTGAAATTTTGTCTGCTTTAATTCAGATCACCAATCTTCTTTCTGTTCAAATGAAACTATGCACAATTGATCTATAATCCTTCTAACTTTCTCATCTTGTTGCAATACACACCAAAATGATATGAACAATCACTTATATATATCTACGACTAGGAATTACATCAACTACAAGTTGGCTTTAACAAAATATAAAACATATACAAACTGTCGGCTCAATCCATAAATAATTATCAATGTGAATCAACCAATGCTAGCCAAAACATAGTAAGGACCCAAAACAACATCCTCGAACATGAAACACCTTAAACAATTATGCCTCGAAGATCCACAACCTACACTCATCAAGTCAGCCTTTTCACACTGTTAGATAGAAAATCAATCAACTGGATCTTCTAACTTGCACACTAATCAATACAAGGACCTATGATTCAAAGATAAGATAGATCATACATCAAAAAACCTTCCTTGAGATCCACAACACAAAATGATAACATAAAATTTCATATGAATCAATATACACAACTCTGTCAGATGCCTTGCTCTAGCTTTGACAGTTAACACAAAACTTCAATATGACTTATGGTATAAGCAATTACTAAAGTGCGAATAGGATTACAGACTAGGGTTTCCATCAATGCCAACACTAGATGACTTGTGCAGTGTCTCTTATCAACAATCTCCCCCTTTGGAATTGATGACAACACTTACTGAAAAATGACTAAGTGTCAGAATCAGTACCAACATGAATACACTGCAATCCTAGAAACTTCAAAACACAACTCCCCTTGAGATGAATATAACATTTTTCACTGTCCCACTCTCCCCCTTTGACATCAATGAAAAATACAGGAATCTTCATACCAAAAATCAAATAAAATTGCTATGAACAAACTGCATTTGTATAGACATGCTTTTCTAGCTAACATGAACTTGAATATATTTGCAAAATTATTCTTCAATAGGCTTAAACTAGTGTCCCAACCCTTTTTGAGACTCTCCAAAATAGTCACGTGACCACAAAATAGGTAGGATTGTATCTCTGTTGATTCAAGATTTGTCAGATCACTGACAACGATAGCATCCTGTGCTTCCTTCAATGCACTAAGCATTGTCTCCATTTTAGGACCAATTAGTCCTCTAAGCTCACATACCATTTCAAAAATTATGTCATTTTCATGCTTCAAACCTTTAATTTTTGTCAAGTAGGGATATGACTTGACCTTCTTGCTTACTCACAGAAACGGTTAGAGGATCAAGGCTTGAGAAATATCTGCTAACTGTTTCTCATATTCCTTCATTTTCTTCTCAGTGACCTCAGTGAATTTAGACAAAGATAAGCATGACTTGTAGATATTTCCACCCTTAGATAATGCACCTTGAATGTTCTTTGTAACACATGTAGCTAACAAAAATTTGTCATTAGCAATCATACCCCTTAATCTACTGAACTTGTTTGCATCAAATTCTTTATGAACCTTATCCTCAGCTGAATTTTCAAGAGACTCAAAATGAGTACTTACAGAGTTGATAAGATTCTTCAACTGACCGGATGGAGAATCGGATGAGTCCTTAACATATGTGGGCATGATCTTCTCTAAGATACCAAAAGAAAGACTTAGTAGCTCACTGTCCTCAATGTGAGATTTCAGTATCTCATCCCTTGCCTTGGCTTGAGAAAATGATGCTACTTTCAGCTTCTAAATAGGAGATAGAGTGGTGAAGTTGATAAGACCTTCAATCAATTCACGGTCAAACTCCTTTACTGCCTTTGCAGTGTCTCTTGCTTCCACAAAAACCTCGTTTGCCTCAACCTTCTTTTCTTCAATCACAGATTTTTGCTTGGCTTTATGAATCTCTAACCGATACATCTTTAGGAGCTTCAGACTCCATAGGAATTTTAGTATCTTGCATGTCTAGAGGATTTAGAGTATACTCAATTGTGTCTTCTTTTACTACTTCAATTTCTGGATCAGATGGAACATCTTCATCATGAATTTCTTTAGAAACAACATTATATCTGTTCTTCAACAGAACTGCCTTAAGAATTTTCTCAGTGTCTTTTGCCACTTATTCAGTCTACCTAATCATAAGTTTATTCACCCTTGTTTTTCTCTTAAAGTACCTTTTTTCTTCATTTAGGATCTTCTTCATTTCTTTTATAGACATTATCAGACATAGATCAACAAGTATGCGTTCTCTCATTTGTTCTTCTTTAGTTCTTGCATTTACTCCTCATTTATAGGACTTCATATAACCCTTTAGGTAAGTCTGACATTAATTCTATCAGAGTCATATTGAAAATGTTCAAATATTTTATTATGGCTTCCTCAAGAGTTATTTGACTGACACTATCAAAAGTGTCATACCATTCAGAAAGTGGTTTAAGATTACCATCCTTAATTAAAGCTTTTTCCACTTCCTCTAAAGTCATACTTGATCTATCAATTTTCACCTTTTTCTTTGCTTTCTCTTCACGAGAGGGATTGTATTTAGATATTTTAGAGGCCTTTGTTATACAGGAGCATCTAGGGTGTAAGAGCAATCTTGCATCACCCAAAAAAAATGTTGTTTCTTTTCAATAAGGGCTAAATTTGGTAGGGTTATTATTTTAGTTGCAATTATGCATAGTTGGACACAAAAATATTACACAGACCTCTAGAATGGTAAATTGAAGCCAATGGTGAGGAAATTACTTCAATACCATTTGTCATTTGAGGGATATTAAAATTTTAATTTTCAAAAATCCTAGTAAAATCTTCAGGGTCAATTTTGAGGCACTTAGAGGTATTATAATAGATAATCCGATGGTTGGATCAATAGTTATGACCTCCCAAAGTTGTAATACCAAAATTAATAAAATTTCAAAATATCTTCCTGAGGAAGTTACACTTTCCAGAAGATTCTAGGGAAGTTACACTTTCTAGAAGATTCTAGGGCAGTTACACTTTCCAGAAGATTCTAGGGAAGTTACACTTTCTAGAAGATTCTAGGGCAGTTACACCTTCCAAATAAAGGATGTAAAGGGGAACTACAGAGAGGGGATCAGGGCAGAGTAGATGGTGGCTTTGATTTGTAGATTTGAAAATTTATGTAATTAGAAAGCCCATGTGATGGAAAATATAATGTTGTAATTTCATTTTCATTTCAGTGATAATAGAAAATATTTGCTTTCCTTATTGCATTTTGTTTGTGCCATTATCTGTTGTATTTGTGAGTTTTAGATTATAAGGGGAGTACCCCTCATCACTTTCTACCCTTATGCTTGATTTCTCTTACCTCTTCATCAAATTAAGTTTCTTCATCCTCTTCAACTACAACATAGACTCTTGTGCTTTTATCCTTCTTCCTCTTTCCTTCTCTCTCGGATGTCTTGACTTAAGCTTTTACAGGGCTTGAATTGTTTGCAGGACCAGAGGAGAGTGCAGAGTTCCTTGTAGATCTAGATCTGGTAGAGGATCCTTCCAGAATAGCTGACTCAGTTCTAGTAGGCTCCCCTTCTTCAACTTGTTCTCTTTTCCTCCTAGCTTCCCTTACTGCTTCAACTGATATACCGATGCTTTCTACAAAAGCTTCCTCTTCCTTTCTGACCTTCCAAACTATCATAGGCTTCTTCAGTTGTTCATGCTCTTGTATATTCTTCTCTTCAAAGGTACCAAACCTTTCTTCTGTTGGATCCCAAGGTTTAATCAACAAGTGTTGAACATACAACTCCAAAATGTGTTCTTCAACCTCATAACCCATAGGAATTATCCAAATTATTCTAGGTTTTGCTGATTCCATCAAACACTGATCAATGTCAACCATGAAGAAAATAGTGTCCTTATATTTTTCCACAATAGATGTAGGAATCCTTTCCCTTGCTTGAATTTCATTCTGAAATATTTTTGAAGTAACCCCAGATAGCAGTTTTCCTTGCTTTGCTATCACCAATTCTATATACGATGTCTCCGATTTGAACAACTACCGGTTTATCACCTTAGCATTGCACTTTTCCAACTCCTAGAACTTAATTCATGAAGTAGAAGAATATAAATAATAGAAAATTTCCATACTTGAAATATTTCTTCTTGTCCTTCTTGATTTTACCAAGATTCTCAATTAGCTGGCCCTAGAGTAACTCACGTAAGTCATATTCTGCATTTTCCTTGACAATTTGATAAGCACACAGATTGTAGTACCAGATATAGAGTTGTCCCAGTTGGAGTGATAAATTTTATATCTAATGACCATATAAGAAAACCTAACATCCAACTTAATGATGTCATTAATTGTCATGGCTCTTTTGTCGAAAACTGAATCAGTTGCTTCAGTGATTGTTTGATTCTTCACAACTTTCAATGTGGGAAACCCACTAGATTAATTCAGACCAGTAACAATGCTTATAGCTTCTTTTTTGATCTTGAAGGGCTGACTTAACCACATGAACTTGGCATGCACTCGACTCAATATGTACCGAACCCATTCATTTTCATTGAACACGGGAAACTTCACAATTTGTGTGAACTTCTTCTCCTCCAAAGTTTTAAATTTAGGCCTTACACATAGAACTTCTCCCACAATGTGATTTTTGTACATATTTAACAACTGGGAGCTTCCTAATTCTTCAACATTCACATGAATATATGACATAATATCTTCAATATGCAAAAAACCATACAAAATGGAAGAAAATGCACCTAATGATTATGTCTCAATGAATTTGAATGGGTGCCATTTTAATTTTGAACGGGGTCTATCCTTAATATCAACAACCAACAAAGTGACCATTTCCAAAAATTTCAAATTCACAAGTTTTGCAGATAAATACCTTTCGTCAGATTAGGGTTTGATCATTGAATCACTTTCAGACTTGTATCTCGCCAAAATTCACTTGCAGAGCTCTCCAAACTTCTTCTCAAAATGCAATGTGACAAATGAGGGATAGAAATAACCTTTTATCATTCACACACCTAAATTTTTGTCGCAATAAATGCTTTTTCCATAGGTTTTTTAGATACCCTATTTTTATAGACTATGAAAGAAAATTCTTCTACAGACCTTCAATTTTGCATAATTTTCCTCCATAAGAGATCCCAAAACATCTGTAGATCATCAATGCAACCATTGCAATTTGACACATTTTGGTACCAACTACTGGCAAGGGGGTAAAATATTTTCTTGAGAGCTCCCCCTAGGCCAAAGGCCTTAAACTAATTCCTGGAGGAATTTCCAATACCAGATTTTGGTGTGGAATCATTTCCTGCATCAGAAGCACTCTTCTTCACCCATGTCTTCTTCATTTGCTTCCTGATCTCATCCGTAGTAACTTTTTCTTTTCCCTTATCATCCTTTTGCATATTTTTCCCTTTGTTTACTAGACCCTTCTTGCTTTTGCAAAATCTTGCAATGTGACTGGGTTTGTTACAATTATAGCACACTACATTTCTTTGTCCAGACTAGTTGGGTATGTGCATGATCATCATGGGAAAAATAGGCCCTTAAGTGGTGAAAAATTCATAAAATTGAATGTAGCTTCTGAACTACTAGGTATATTTTTATTTTTAAAAAATCTATTTGGTGAAAATTTAAAATTTCAATGCAATAGTACTTAAATTTCAGGGAAAAATAAGAAGTAGGTTTCTGTCTGACCACCCTAACCACAATAAAATGATAATATTTTTTTATAATATTCTAGATATTAGTAGAGGACTCATGTCCCGATGTGATGCATATTTTTTTGTATTTTTTTCCAGGTAAATAATTAATTATGAATTTTTTTATTATAACTTTTTAAAAATATAAAAACTTGTATGTCTGACCACCTTAACTTGGTCAAAACTTCATGAAATTTATTTATTTTTAATCCTATAGTATGTGAAGCATAGAATGTGACACATATTTTGGATTCAAAAAATGTGATACCGTTTGAAAGCTATAGATGTTTTTCAATCAACCTATCAATCATGAATTTAGTTGTAATTCAAATAGAAAATGAATAATAATTATTTATTAAATTCAAAGTAAAGCATAATTTATATTGGTGGAAAGTTGAGAATCTTCTTTAAAAACCCTTTTCATTTCATCAATTTTTGGTAAAAAAAAGTCGTTAGCCACATACCCTACACATACCCATCATATCGCCACTTTTTGGCCCATCATGATCCTGCACATACCTAGTTATTCCATTGATTTTCTCTTGATCTACATTGGTTAGAAATATGGCCAAATCTATTGCAGGCATAACATTTGATATTTCTATTGAAAAAATTGTGTCATATTTCTGCATTCAATTGACTTATGACCATACTTATTGCAATTGAAACACTCACTTGAGAATGATGGACCACTTGGATTCATTCTACTTCTACATTGAACAGCCATATGACCAAATTATTGCAAACAAAATAGTGTCCATTGAAATTTTGAGAATTAGGTTGTCTTATCAGTTACCTTCTAGCTTTGCTTGTCTGATTTCCTTGCCTAAATTGCCTTTGACCAGATCTGAAGCTTTCTCCTTTCTCATATCCAAGACCTTGCTTGTCACTTCCAGTCCTCTGACTTTGAATCAACTCATCAAGCTTGGCTTAGCTAGTCTTGAAATTCTCCTTGTATTCATTTTCAGTAGAAAGTTCATCCCTGAGAATAACAATCTATCTTTCAAGCTCTTCTTCATTGTTTCTGGATTGTTCCAATTCAAGCTCTAGCTGATTGAATCCATCATTAATTCTGCTGCATTCTTCATATTTTTCTTTCAAAGATTGAGTAAGATTATCTTCTTTCTTCTTTTTCTCTTCATTCTCCTTGGTCATCCTCATCACAATAGATTCCATCTCATGCTTTAGGACAATATTATCTCTAGTGAGTTTTTCACATTCTTTTGTCTTTTCCTTTAGAGCTTGAATTAGGTGTTCATCTTCCATGCTTTTACTCTCTTTTTGCTTGAGCTGATCACAGAGTTCCTTTATCTTTTCCCTGGACTTATTGATTTTATCTTTCAATGATTGAATAAATTTCTCAGCATTCATGATGCTTTCTTGCAATTCTCAGACTTCAGATTTGGACTGATCAAGATCATCTAGTGCCACCAAAATTCATGTTGAAGACTTCCAGAATCCATTGAATGACCTTCCCGGATCTTCCCCAAGCTATTAAAATTCTTCTGAGGAACTAATCTCTGATACCGATTGTTGGAATCAAGGAACACTGAGAGGGGGAGTGAATCAGTGTTCTGCAAAATTTAACTTTATTAACCCGATCTTTAAACCTCTTATATAATTGAAGCAAAAGAAAGATGCAATAACACAAAGCAATCAACCACAACACCATAACACAAGGATTTTTTACGTGGAAACCTTGTTAGGGGAAAAACCATAGTGGATGTCAATCGACAATATGAGTATACTCAATATAAGTGTTTACAAATGTGGAATGCACATGCATTCATGCACACTGCCTAGAGCTCACTGCTTAATTACAAAAAGGCTTACTACCCAAAAGAAGACTCACTATCTTACATAAACATTTGAATTACATCCAGAATATTTGAATTGAGAAAATAGCATCTGCTAATGCCTAATTGTAGTTCTGGTTAAGCACATTTACAACATTCTTCACACTCTTTCTTATTCTGCTCTTGAAACTCCTTTTCCTTTAATTTTGATCACCAATCTTCTTTCTACTGAAATGAAACTATGCACAATCAATCTATAATATTTCTAGCTTTTGCATCTTGTCACAATGAACCAAAATGATATGAACAATCGCTTATATATATATCCGTGACTAGGAATTACATCAACTACAAGTCGGCTTTAACAAAATATAAAACATATAGAAACTGTCAGCTCAATCCATGAATAATTATCAATGAGAATCAACCAATTTCATCCAAAACATAGTAAGGACCCAAAACAACATCCTTGAACATGAAACACCTTAAAAAATTATTCCTCGAAGATCCACAACACGCTACACTCATCGAGTCGGCCTTTTCACATTGTTAGACAGAAAATCAATCAATCAAATCTTCTAACTTGCACACTAATCAATACGAGGCCCTATGATTCAAAGATAGGATAGATCATACATCAAAAAACCTTCCCTAAGATCCACAAAACAAAATGATAACAAAAAATTGCATATGAATCAATATACACAACTCTGTCGGATGCCCTATTCTAGCTTTGATAGTTAACAAAAAACTTCAATTTGACTTCTGGTATAAGCAAATACTAAAATGTGGATAAGAGTAAATACTAGGGTTTCCATCAATGAGAACACTAGATGACTTATGATGTGTCTCTTGCACCAATATCCTCCTTTGGCATTGATGGCAACACTTAGTGAAAAATGACTAAGTGTCGGAATCAGTACCAACATGAATACACTACAATCCTCAAAAATTCAAAACACAACTCCCCTTGAGATGAATATAACATTATTCACTATCCCACTCTCCCCCTTTGACATTAATGACAAAGACGGGAATCCATATACCAAAAATCAAACAAAATTGCTATGAACAAATTGCATATGTACATACATGCTTTTCTAACTTACATGAACTTGAATATATCTACAAAATTGTTCCTTAGTAGGCTTAAACTAGTGTCCCAACCCTTTTTGAGACTCTCCAAAATAGTCATGTGACCACAAAATAGGTAGGATTGCATCTCTGCTGATTCAAGATTTTTCGGATCACTAACCATAGCAACCTGTGCTTCCTTCAATGCACTAAGCATTATCTCTATTTTAGGACCAATTAGTCCTCTAAGCTAACATACCCTTTCAAAAATTTTGTCATTTTCATGCTTCAAGCCTTTAATTTTGTCAAGTAGGGATATGACTTGACTTCCTTGCTTACTCACATAAACGGTTAGAGGATCAAAGGCTTGAGAAATATCTGCTAACTGTTTCTCATATTCCTTCATTTTCTTCTTAGTGACCTCAGTGAATTTAGACAAAGATAAGCATGACCTGTAGATGTTTCCACCCTCAGATAATGCACCTTGAATGTTATTTACATAGGTAGCTAACAAAGATTTATCATTACCAATCATACCCCTTAATCTACTGAACTTGTTTGCATCAAATTCTTTATGAACCTTATCCTTAGTTGACTTTTTAAGAGACTCAAAATGAGTACTTATAGAGTTGATAAGCTTCTTCAGCTGACCAGATGGAGAATCAGATGAGTCCTTGACATATGTGGGCATGATCTTCTCTAAGATACCAGATGCAAGACTTAGTAGCTCACTATCCTCAATGTGATATTTTAGTATCTCCTCCCTTGCCTTGGCTGGAGAAAATGATGCTACTTTCAGCTTCTAAATAGGAGATAGAGTGGCCAAGATGATAGGACCTTCAATCAATTCACGGTCAAAATCCTCTTGTTGTTCTTCTTAAAAATCCTTTACTACCTTTACAGTGTCTTGTTTCCACAACTACTTCCTTTGCCTCAACCTTCTTTTCTTCAATCACAAATTCTTGCTTGGCTTTAGCAATTTCTATTTCTTCAAATGATAAATCTTTAGGCGCTTCAGTCTCCATAGGAATTTTAGTATCTTGCATTTCTAGAGGATTTAGAGTATCCTCAATTGTGTCTTCTTTTACTACTTCAATTTTCAAACTAGATGGAACATATTCATCATGAATTTCTTCAGAAACAACATTATATTTGTTCTTCAATAGAACTGCCTTAAGAATTTTCTTAGTATCTTTTTCCACTTCTTTAGTTTTCTCGATCATAAGCTTATTCACCCTTGTTTTTCTCTTAAAGTCCCTTTTTGCTTCATTGAGGATCTTGCTCATTTCTTCTATAGACATTACCGGACATAGATCAACAAGTATGCATTCTATCATTTATTCTTCTTCAGTTCTTGTATTTAATCTCCTCATTTCTAGGACTTCATATAACCCTTTAGGTAAGTTTAACATTATTTCTATGAGAGTCATATTGAAAATGTTCAAATATTTTATTGTGGCTTCCTCAAGAGTTCTTTGACCGACACTGTCAAAAGTGTCATACCATTTAGAAAGTAAGATTACCATCCTTAATTAAAGCTTTTTCCACTTCGGCTCTAGTCATACCTGATCTATCAGTTTTCACCTTTTTCTTTGCTTTCTCTTCACCGAAGGGCTTGTCTTTAGAGAATTTAGATACCTTTATGCCCTTATGCTTGATTTCTCTTACCTCTTCATCAGATTCAATTTCTTCATCCTCTTCAACTACAACATAGACTCTTGTGCTTTTATCCTTCTTCTTCTTTCCTTCTCTCTTGGATGTCTTGACTTGAGCTTTTATAGGGCTTGATTTCTTTGTAGGACCGGATGAGAGTACAGAGCTCCTTGTAGATCTAGATCTGGCAGAGGATGTTGCCGAACTAGCTGACTCAGTTCTAGCAAGCTCTCCTTCTGGACTATCATAGGCTTCTTTAGTTGTTCATGAACTTGCATGTTCTTCTCTTCAAAGGTACCAAACCTTTCTTCTATCAGATCCCAAGGTTTACTCAACAGGTGTTGAGGATACAACTCCAAAATATGTTCTTCAACCTCATAACCCATAGGCATTATCCAAATTGTTCTAGGTTCTGCTGCTTCCATCAAACACTGATCAATGTCAACCATGAAGCAAATAGTGTCCTTACATTTTTCCACAATATATGTAGGAATCCTTTCCCTTGCTTGTATTTCATTCTCAAAGCTTTTTGAAGTAACCCTAGATAGTAATTTTCCTTGCTTTGCTATCACCAATTATGTATAGGATGTATTTGATTTGAACAACTACCATTTTATCACCTTGCCATTGCACTTTTCCAACTCCTGGAACTTAATTCATGAAGTAGAAGAATAGAAATAACAATAAATTGCCAAACTTGAAAGAGTTCTTCTTGTCCTTCTTGATTTTACCAAGATTCTCAATTAGTTGGCCCCAGAGTAACTCACATAAGTCATATTCTACATTTTCCTTGACTATTTGATAAGCTGCATAGATTGCAGTACCAGATACAAAGATGTCCTGGTTGGAGTGATAGATTTTATATCCAATGACCATAGAAGCAAATCTAACATCCAACTTAATGATGTCATTAATTTTCATGGCTCTTTTGTCAAAAACTGAACCAATTGCTTATGTGACTATTTGATTCTTCACAACTTTCAATTTGGGCAACCCACCGGATGAATTCAGACTAGTAACAACGCTTATAGCTTCTTTTGTGATCTTGAAGGGATGACTTAAGCACATGAACTCAACATGCACTCAACTCAATATGTACTGAACCCATTCATTTTTTTCGAACATGGGAAACTTCACAATTTGTGTGAACTTCATCTCCTCCAAAGTTTTAAATTCAGGCCTTACACAAAGATCTTCTCCCACAATGTGATTTGTGTACAAATTTAACAATTGGGAGCTTCCTAATTCTTCAACATTCACATGAATATATGCCCTAATATATTGAATATGCAAAACACCATACAGAATGAAATAAAATGTACCTAATGGTTCTATCTCAATGGATTTGAATGGGTACCATTTGAATTTCGGATGGGGTCTATCCTTAATATCAACAACCAATGGAGTGACCATTTCTAGAAATTTCAAATTCACAAGTTTTTGCAGATAAATACCTTTCATCAGATTAGATTTTGATCACAAAATTGCTTTCAAACTTGTATCTCGCCAATATTCACTTGCAGAGCTCTCCAAACTTGTTCTTCTCAAAATGCAATGTGACAAATGAGGGATAGAAGTAACCTTTTATCATTCACACACCTAAATTTTTATCACAATAAATGCTTTTTCCATAGGCCCTCCAGATACCCTATTTTTATAGACTGTGAAAGAAAATTCTTTTGCAGACCTTCAATTTTGCATATGTTTCCTCCACAAGAGATTCCAAAAAATTTGTAGATCATCAATGCAACCATTGCAATTTGCCACATTTCAGTACTAACTACCAGCAGGGGGGTAAAATATTTTCTTGAGAGCTTCCCCTAGGCCAAAGGCCTTAAACTAATGCCCTGAGGAATTTCCAATACCAAATTCTGGTGTGGAATCTTTTCCTACATCAGAAGCACTCTTCTTCACCCATGTCTTCTTCATTTGCTCCTTGATCTCATCCATAATAACTTTTCCTTTTCCCTTATCATCCTTTTTCATATTTTTCCCTTTGTTTACTGGACCCTTCTTGCTTCTGTAGAATCGTGCAATGTGACTGGGTTTGTTACAATTATAGCACGCTACATTTCTTTGTCTAGACCAACTATTCCATTGATTTTCTCTTGATCTACATTGGTTAGCAATATGACCAAATTTATTGCAGGCATAACATCTGATATTTCTATTGAAAAAGTTGTTTGTCATATTTCTGCATTCAATTGAATTATGACCATACTTATTGCAATTGAAACATTCACTTGTGAATGATGGACCAATTGGATTCATTCTACTTCTACATTGAGCAGCCACATGACCAAATTTGTTGCAAACAAAATAGTGTCCATTGAAATTTTGATCATTAGGTTGTCTTACTAGATACCTTCTATCTTTGCTTGTCTGATTTCCTTGCCTAAATCTTCTTTGACCAGATCTGGAGCTTTCTCCTTTCTCATATCCAAGACCTCGCTTGTCACTTCCAGTCCTCTGACTTTGAATTAGTTCATCAAGCTTGGATGAGCTGGTCTTGAACTTTTCCTTGTATTCATTTGCAGTAGCAAGTTCGTCCCTGAGAATAACAATCTATCTTTCAAGCTCTTCTTCATTATTTCTGGATTGTTCCAATTCAAACTCGAACTGATTGAATCCATCATTAATTCTGTTGCATTCTTTAAATTTTTCTTTCAAAGACCGAGTAAGATTATCTTCTTTCTTCTTTTTCTCTTCAGTCTCCTTGGTCATCCTCATCACAATAGATTCCATCTCATGCTTTAGGACAACATTATCTCTAGTGAGTTTTTCTCATTCTTCTATCTTTTACTTCAGGGATTGACTTAGGTGTTCATCTTCCATGCTTTTACTCTCGTTCTACTTGAGCTGATCACAAAGTTCCTTTCTCTTTTCCCTGGACTTATTGATTTTATCTTTAAATGATTGAATAAATTTCTCAGCATTCATGATGCTTTCTCGTAATTCTCAGACTTCAAATTTGGACTGATCAAGACTATCTAGTGCCACCAAAAGTTATTGTTAAAGATTGCTAGAATCCATTGAATCACCTTCTTGAATCTTCCCCAAGCTATTAAAATTCTTCTGAGGAAATAATCTTTGACACCAATTGTTGGAATCAAGGAAAACTAAGAGGGGGGGTTGAATTAGTTTTCTACAAAATTTAACTTTATTAACCTAATCTTTAAACCACCTATAACATTGAAGAAAAAGAAAGATGCAAGAACACAAAGAAATCAATCACAACACCATAAAAAATGATTTTTTACATGGAAACCCTATTAGGGGAAAAATCACGGTGGAGGTCAATCCACATATGAGTATACTCAATATAAGTGTTTACAAATGGGGAATGCACATGCATTTAGGCACACTGCCTAGAGCTCACTTTTCAATTACAAAAAGGCTTACTGCCCAAAAGAAGACTCACTGTCTTACATAAACATTTGGATTACATCCAGAAGATTTGAACTAAGAGAATAGCATCTACTAATGCTTGATTATAGTTTCGATTAAGCACATTTACAACATTCTTCACACTTTGTCTGATTTTGCTCTTGAAACTCTATCTACTTTAATTCAAATCACCAATCTTCTTTCTGCTCAAATGAAACTATGCACAATCAATCTATAATCCTTCTAACTTTCGGATCTTGTCACAACACACACCAAAATGATATGAAGTCGCTTATATATATTTGCAACTAGGAAATACATCAACTACAAGTCGACTTTAACAAAATATAAAACATATACAAACTATCGGCTCAATCCATAAATAATTATCAATGTGAATCAACCAATGTCAAAAAAAACATAGTAAGGACCCAAAACAACATCCTCGAACATGAAACAACTTAAATAATTATGCCTTGAAGATCCACAACATGCTACACTCATTGAGTCAACCTTTTTGCACTGTTAGACAAAAAATCAATCAACTAGATCTTCTAACTTGCACACTATTCAATACGAGGCCCTATGATTCAAAGAGAGGATAGATCATACATCAAAACACCATAACACCATAACACCAATGTTTTTACATGGAAACCTTGTTAGGGGAAAAACCACAGTGAAGGTTAATCCACAATTTATACTCTGTTAAAAGTATGAAGAAAAAGGGGAATGCACATGCATTCAAGCACACTACTCAAAATCAGGAAGGCTCACTGCCTTACAATATATTTGGATTACAACAAGAGTTGAACTAAGAAAGTAGCATCTAAAAATGTCTGGTTTCTATTCCGATGAGGCTTATATATCAGATTCTGGAACTTCTATCTAATTCTGCACTTCACTCTGCTCTACCTTAATTTGCGTCATAAAAATCCTCTTCTGCTCAATTGGAAATCTCTCAAATGATTTTCGGATATTTGCATACACACATATACACTACCACCTCACATCCCTTTCTTGTAAAATGAATTTTTGGATCTCATATTTTTATCCGCTAGCAAGAATTCGATCGCTATATGTGGACTTCAATAGAATAGAAAATATCTTGCAAATGTCGGCTCAGATCAGGAGTAATTTTTAATGTGCATCCACATAATTTAGCCAAACCATATTAGCTAGGAACCAAAATAGAATTTCCATCACAAGAATACCTTAAACATTTACACCTTAACCATCTGCAACATGCCATATTCATTATGTCGGCCACCATGAGTTAATAAACAAAAAATCATTCTGTCGGATCTCCTAACTCATACATTGATTAATGCAACATCACAAAACTTAACAATAAGATAATATAGATACTTCAAAAATCTTCCCCAAGATCCACAACTTCAAATGATAATCCAATTAAGCATACAGATCGACACACTAACCAAATACCCCCTTCTTCATTCTCTCTTCTGGTAATACTCTGTTCTTTACTCTGCCTACCAATATGAACAAATCCTGATCTACAGACCAAAATAATGACTTAGGTTGCCATCAATTACAACACTAGAAGCCATATGCCAACAATCTCCCCCTTTGGAATTGATGGCAATACTTAGTGAAAAATGACTAAGTGTTTGAACGAATATGATTATGCTGCTAGAGTTAAAAATTTCAAAATACAACTCCCTTTCAAAACACAACTCCCCCTTAGAATGGCAAGGCATTTTTCACTTCTCTCTCTCTCCCCCTTTGACATCAATGAAAAAAATATTTTGGATCTCCCCCCTTGCTAATTAAAAAATGGATCAAAATTTGAAGAAATACAACTGTTACTCGAGTCAAAAAATTATCTTGTACTTATCTTTCATTTCTGGAAGAAATTTCCTCCAAACTTCTACTGAAATCCCAATGATTAAGATCAAGTTGTTCTCAGATGTTTGGTTGATAATCTGGATGAGAGATTCCAGAATTGTGACTGTCTCATCTAATTTCTCTCCTTTCCTTAGAACTTCAATTAACTGCTCCAGCCTACATTCAGTTAAATCCTTCACTTTCCAAAAGGTGTCCACAAGGGTGTTTCTGGTGAAATGAAATTTTATATCCTCAGACTACAAATCTTGAATCCTTTTCTTGACTGCACCATCCTGATCCTAAAACATGTTGTAATCTTGACCAATCTTGTTCAACTCAATTTCAATCTACTCTAGCTTATCTTTGTATTTCCCAACTACATGAGGCCAACGAAGACAATAGTTGTAGATATTATTTGTTGTATTTATGCATTGCCTCAATTCATTCATTTTCCTTTTTAGTTTGGTAAGAGATAGTCTAAACTGCTCCTTTAGATGTAGAATTATTTCTCCCTCTTTCCTATCCTGGGACTTAGAGACCATGTCTTCCTTAATGCATTCAATCATCTCTTCAGGAAACACATTATGCAAACTCTCCAATCCAATGTAGTTGTGCACAAAATAAGTACTTAGTGTGCTCTCGATCAGGTCCTGCTCATATGAGGGTCTATCAGACCATATGTCAGCAATTTTCTGCATCCCATCTTTGTCCTAAACAAGTTGTAGTATCTTTACTTTGGATAAAACACCTTCTTTGCTTCCATCCTCCATTACTACATCTAGTTCCACTGATTCTGGTTCATCCCTTAGAGTGTACTCATTAGATTCCTCATTTGGTATGTCTACAATCACTTGTTCTTTACCTTTTCTTTCAATTTTTGGAGTCTTGTGTGCCGAAGGAGTGTAATCAACAATCTCTTTTGCTCTTTTCTTCTTCCTCTCCATCTCACTAGAAGAGGGTCCGACTTGAAGTGATTTTACCATAATGGAAATTCTAATTGCTCCAAACTTCCCTAGAAATTCTTTAAAGAAATTTTCATACTCTTGCTCACAATTTTCCAAACTATTAGAATATTAAAAAATCTATTTACAAACTAGTTCATTCTCTTTCCATACAACATTATCGATTTGTGGCAAGCAATTCAGAAAATACATTACAAGACATATGACCAAGGTACCAAACCTAAAGGGGTAATCTACCTCCTTTGTTAGTTGCACATTTTGCATCAATTGATCTTTTAGCAATCCGCACAAGTCAAAGTCTTGATCCTCCATTATCATTTTATGAGAGATGTAAACCACACTTGCTGAAGTTGTGCCTTCCCCATTTTTGAAAAAGATTTTGTATGAGATTCCATGTGCAATGTACCTTGTTATCAGATCTTTGATCGTCAAAATTATAAAAACCCTTTGATCTCCTGTTACTCCGGTTAGGGTTTTGACTTCTTTGTTCTGAATCGACTTATTTTTTGGTATATCCCCAACATTGCATAATCCACTTATATTTCTAATCACCTCTTTCAAAATGAGATAGGGTTTATCTAGAGTTAGAATGTCATTATTCAATCTGTTCAGAATAAACCTAACGACTTCCTCATTGTCAAAATAGGGAAATTCACTCCAAATGTCCAAACTTTTGTGTTTCACACCTTAAGCCATTTCAATTCATCGACCGATTTTTTTTTTATCACATCCCTAATCTTCTCACTACTATATTCATCTAAATTCACCATTCCTTTGATTTGCTTCATTTTCCTTTTCATATTGAACAAGTTTCTACCGAGCACCAAATTAAGTGAGAATTCTACAAGCAACTAAAATACCTGATAAATTCACTGTCGAATTGACTTTACTCCTTTGAATTGAATTTTACTGGAATGGAAATGCTAATTGCTCCAAACTTCCCTAGCAATTCTTTAAATAAATTTGCATACTCTTTCTCACAATTTTCCAAACTACTAGAATATTCAAAAATCTATTTACAAACTAGTTCATTCTCTTTTCATACAACATTATCGATCTGTGGCAAGCAATTCAAAAAATACATTACAAGACATATGACCAAGGTACCAAACCTGAAGGGGTAATCTGCCTCCTTTGTTAGTTGCACATTTTGCATCAATTGATCTTTTAGCAATCCACACAAGTCAAATTCTTGATCCTCCATTATCATTTTATGAGAGATGTAAACCACACTTGCTGAAGTTGCACCTTCCCTGTTTTTGAAAAATATTTTGTATGAGATTCCATGTGCAATGTACCTTGTTATCGGATCTTTGATCTCCTGTTACTCAAATTAGGGTTTTGATTTCTCTGTTCTGAATTGACTTATTTTTTGGTATATCCCCAACATTGCATAATCCAGTTATATTTCTAATCACCTCTTTCAAAATGAGATAGGGTTTATCTAGAGTTAGAATGCCATTATTCAATCTGTTCAGGATAAACCTAATGACTTCCTCATTGTCAAAACAGGGAAATTCACTCCAACTGTCCAAACTTTTGTGTTTCACATCTTCAAGCCATTTCAATGCATCGACCGACAACAAATTTCTCACATCCCTAATCTTCTCACTGCTATATTCATCTAAATTCACCATTCCTTTGATTTTCTTCATTTTCCTTTTCATACTGAACAAGTTTCTACCGAGCACCCAATTAAGTGAGAATTCTACAAGCAATTGAAATACCTGACGAATTCACTGTCAAATTGATTTTACTCCTTCGAAATTCTGTTGTAGAGGCTCTCCTATTCTTCTTCACTGCAAAGTGACAAATGAGGGTTCCAAATACCCTTTTATAACTTTCATACCTAACCTTTTAGCGGATTAAATGTTTTTCCCTAGGTGTTCCAGATACTCTATTTTCTCAGACAACAAAAGAAGAATCCATCTACAGACCTTCTACTTCTCAAATTTCTGCACAAATGATCACCGATACATTTGTAAATCATTTGCACAACTATTGACAATTTCTTGCATTCCAGTGCCAACTACCGATAGGGAGACAAATGATTTTTCTTGAAATACTCCCCCTAGGCCAATGGCCTAAGATCAATTTTCAGACTAATTACCAGAAGCAAATTCTGGTGTGGGCTTATTTCCTTCATTAAACTCACTCTTCCTTACCCATGTTTTCTTCAACTGATCTCTTATTTCTTCCATAGTCACTTTCCCTTTTCCTTTATCATCTTTCTATGAAATTCTACCTTTGTATACCATACCTCTTCTATCCATGTTTCTGTCCTACAGAATCATGCAATGTGACCAAATCTATTGCAATTGTAACACACAGGATTTCTTTGTCTAGACCATTCATTCCATTGATTTCCTCTTGATCTACAATGATTAGCAATATTCCCAAATCTTCCACAGGTGTAGCATTTAACATTCCTTACACTGACAGACATACTTCTGCATTCAATTCACTTATGACTGTAGACAGGTAAAATATACTGATTAACACTGCACATTTGATCCCAACCACTAACATCGCTTCATCCTGAATCATCCCTCGGTCTAACCATTTAATCAAATACCTTTATTTGATTAAATTCATCAATATTCCTCTCTTAATTAAATAAATTAGTTAGCTAATTAAGTCATCCTTTCTTATTAATTAAATCAATCAATCCAATCTAATTATCCATATTTAATTAAATAATAAATTTTATTTGATTAAATCTCTAAAGTTCACCCATTAAATTAAATAAATTTAAACCTTATTTGATTTAATCTAACTTCATCTCCTTGTTTAAATAAAACAAAAATCTTTATTTAATTAATCTTGAAACCATATTCTTCTCATATTTTGATTTAAATCAATCCATAAATCTAAATCAATATGTCACATCATTTTGATCTCTCATTAAATTAATTAAACTTGATTAATTTAATCTCCTCTCATGTCCCATCCTCTAGCTTTTGCAACTTGCACAAGAAAATAGATTTAATTCATTTATTAAAACTCTATTTTCTCTCAAAAGGCATAAAAAAAGGAATATTCTTCAAATTTGAATTCAAAATCCAAGTGGACTTTGTCCTTCCAACAAGGAATTTATTCCACCTAGAAAGTCCTTTTGCCTTGAGCCAAGTGGCATTCAATGCACCTTCTTTCCCTCTTGCATTTCATTTCAACAATTTCAAAATTCAAAATATATGCATTTATTGACACATTCTTCAAAACTTGCACATCCTCCATCCATTAACATGTTGACAAGTGGCATCTTTCCATTGGTTGATTCTTACTCCCACATTGCTCCATTTTGGACATCTCTTCAATTTGAAATTCTATAAATAAGAGACTTCATTCCTCATTTGATCATCCATAACTTGAGTAAACTTACTATACTCAAATCCATAGCAATCTTCATCCATCTCATTGAGTTTTATAGCTAGGTTATGCAGATTTTGTCTTGGAGCATTCATCAATCTTCAACAAAGGGACTACAATCTTCATAAAATCATCTTCATCACACCATTGGAGTTGGGAAAGGGCCAATTTTCACATCAAATTGGAACCAACTCCCTCAAGAGATTAAGAGTTTGATTTGTTTTAGAATAGGATTCAACATCTTTGTTTTAAGTTCACTGTGTTCTTCATTTTATTCCATTTCATTTGCATTCAAATAGATTTCTTGAGGGATCTATATTATAACTTGCATTGGCCTTATTAATGTGTTCATTTTTTGTGTTCTTGCAACTAGGAGATCAAATCATGTTTTTTGAAAAAAAATTCGTGCTTTTTGTGTGTTTACAAAAAACTCCACCGTTGGAAGCTCAGCGTCGCTGTTTAGCACCGTTGAGAACTTAGAGTTGCCATATAGCACCACTGAAAAGTTCAAACTGTGATGCTTCGGACTTCCCACCCAAAATTAAAATTTTCAAACAGAACCACTAACGCTTTCTGGCTCGCTGGAATCTTTTCAAAATCGAAACTACACCATTGATCAAAATAGTGACGCCTTCATGCTCACTGGTCTGGCTATAGAGTGACGCTGACTAGTAAGTGGTGCTATACAACACTGTTGGTAACCTCAAACTGTGACACCTTCGTGGATTGCACCATTGGAGGAGAGTAAAAAGTGACAAGTTATTTCTAACACATTTTTTTATCAAATTCTGGTTATTTGGCATGTTTGCTGCTTTCTTGACCTCTGCTTTTGCATAATCTAACTAATTTTCTTGTAGGTTGAATTTGTCAAGGTGAAGAAGAAAATAAGCATGATGACCTCATCTCATGATACCAAGTGTTTTTAAACACTCTAGTGTTTGTTCAACACTCTTAGAGTATTCACTATTCCTCTTAAGGAAAAAATTGCTATCTTTCACGCTTAGGACTTACTAGTTTCATTTTGGGCTCTAAAAATATATTTTTTTCAATTCTTTCTACAAAATGAACTTTAGGACACAAACTCACTAGATTTTGTTTGGGATTAATAATTGAACACAGAAAATTCTCACACTTCATTTGGTGCTATAAAAAGAAATCATTATTTCTTTTGTTGGATTAAAAAGAACATGTGCAACTTTGCTTTGTGATTACGTACTCAAACTAATGCCATTGAAAAGACATATGCTCTTCTCTCACACCTCACGGAGATCTTGAGAATCAAAAGGCTTTTTTGTGCTCTTAGGTTGAGATAAAGTGATTGCCTCCACACTTCATTTTCGGCTTAAAATTGAACAAAACATTGTGCGAGTGTGAGTAAACCTATTGCATGTGTTCTCCCTTTGTTTCTAAATGAATGTTGATCAAACTATGAATACATTTACTCGCTATTGTTTATCTTAGAGGGCCTTCCTTGGGGAAAAAGTACTCACCCAAGGGAATGACTCAACCGGTAACACTCTAAAACCAAGAGTATTTCCAGTCGAGATATAAATGTGGGTATTGGAATAAATGCCAATATTATGCAGTTGGCTCTGATGAGAAGGGAAACAATGGTCTCTCGCCACGTTTGGTCAACTCATACAAATGGAAAGTCTGAATTAAAACCCTTGTTGTAGAAAGGCCAAAATCCTTATCTATTTGTTGGTGCAAGAACGGTTGTTCTGAAGTCGCCCCACACTTTTACGGTCTTTAGTAGAAATGGAAAGCATGCCATGGGAGTTTCATGGGTGTTGATGCTTGGATGCCCCGTATAAGTGAGTGCCATGGAGGGGAGCCAGTGGGGCCAAGCATCTAACCATTCACTAAAGATAAGCGTAGCTGCACTTGTCTAAGTGGGGACTCAACAAATATGGTCTTTGATATCCATAAGGTTGTGCTTGTTCGAAAACATTTGAAAAACAAACATTTAACATCATCATCAAAATTTCAAACCCTTTAGGAGGTAAATCCAATTGACCAAATTCATGTGTTATTGCTTTCCCTTAGGATTTTATCCTTAGAGGTTTCTAAACACTTGGATTTACATCTTAATTTTCCTACTAAAGTTAAACAATAGGTAACCCTTGCCTTGATTTCATCAAAATTCCACATAACATACCTTGTGGGATCCGAAGAAATTTGGACATTGGACATCTAGTTTGGAAGACTAATCAAAAAAGTGTTTGTGGTAAAACAAAATCACTAAGAAAATATAACAAAATTGGCTCTCACACATGTGCTAGTTCCTCATGATTTCCAAGAAAGTCAAAATCCAAAAAAAAAAGTCCTTGAGCAAAAGTTCAAAATTTAGGAGTCACACTCAAAAGGTCATCAAGAAATACATTAGGAAGTGCAATCAAAAGCAACATATCAAAATAAGCAAAAAATTCACAAGGTTCTATTGACTCATTCCTTTGAACAATCCAGAAATGTATGCTCAGTTTGAACCACTTCTTAGTTATAGAGGTCCTTAGGAGTATTGTATGTTCTTCAATACCGAGGTCTAGTAAACAAGTGTCTTCTTAGGTACATTCTAGGATCAAAATAAAATATTTTCATCCATCCTTGAACATCAAACCAAAAATCACCTCACCATCATCTTTTGAAAAATATTGAAATTATCCTCCATGCTAGGCTATTTTGATAAAAAATCAAAATCATCAAATCCTTGAAGAAAAATTCTTGAAATATTTGAATCAAAACATCAAATTATCTTTGGCTAGGTATATGTAGATGAATCCTTTTGCATATGCTTAGTCAAATTATCAAATCATCTTGTTTAACTAAGTATATGTAGATGCATCCTTCTTCATATACGTAGTTAAATTATCATCTTGTTTGAATAGGTGTGGATAGATGCATCCTTCTCTCTACACACATTCAAATTATCATCCTTTGAGAAAATCTATCCCTTAGATAATCATCCAACATCTTAGGGTTTATTTGTTCATAAATCCAAAAGAAAACCCAAAATCAAATCAAGGTCAATCCAAAATCCAAAACAAATCCAAAAAGTCCTAAAAAGGTCTAGCATCCCCTCAAGACTTCTCAAAAGTTCAAGTATCCACATCATCCATCTTTTACATCATCCCCATCATATCACCTTTGATCCTTGAAAACATCCTAAATTTTCTCTTTTTGTGCCTAAGATTAGATCTATCCAAAAAAGAATTAGAGATTCATCTCCCATATTCTTCAAAACTGATCCCTATTTTATGGTAAAAACTAGATCTCAACACAAGAGGAACATGGAAGCCAACAAAGAAACATCCACTACAAGTGACCTAAGCCAAACAAATTCTGAAACAAATCTTGTTGAATCAAGTAATCCTTTAATCAACTTTCCTACATCATCACAAAACCCTCAAGAGGAGGTAGAGGATCATACCAATAATCCCTTTGGAATGTCACATGAGGAAATCACCGAAATGATTCGAAACCCAGAGAACCATAAGATTATCAACATCATCATGAGACTCAACCCTTCACTATACATGCTTGAATTAGCAAAGCAAGGGGCTAAACTACCTTCTGATTTCGATGTGAGCTCTATACTGGAGCCATCCTTGGAGGTCATGCCTCCAATTTCATCCACACTCCCCATCTCATCTACACCCCCATACCAAGGTATCACTCAAAACATCCCATAAAATCACATCCATTGCTCCAACTCAACCTAGTGTTAATAAGGGAAGTGCATTTCTCAATGCCATTCAAACACACCCCCTTGTCAATAATCAAGACTTGGATGCAAACACTATTTTGGGGAAACGTGTACCCCAAAATACATTACATAAATATGCCCCTCTCACTTTCCATGATCCCAATGATCCATCATCATCATCCTTTCGCGCAACACCCCAAACATATCTCCCCATAACCTCACAAGGAGAGGGTGACATGTTCGGACCAGGAGGAGTTCTCGACACCACACCATTTCCTCAAGAGATCACATCTCTCATGTTTTCACCACTTCCAACATTGCAATCATCATCCACACCACTTATTGGCTTAGGGCTTCCCCCTTTACCAAATGTCAATCAAAATTAAACCAACATCCTGAACATCAATCAAAGCATCACGCCAAACTCTCAAAACTTGTCATCGACATCACAACAACATATGATAACTACACATGAAATAATAATGTCATCAACTACCCCCCTAACATCTCAAAACATGATTTCTCAAGGACCAACCACATTAATCGCACCATCCACCACTCAAACCCAAAACATGACAACGCCTCTCACCACCACAACGAGCACCATTCCGAATCCACCACCACCTCCACCACCACCAAGCTCCAACATATCAAGCCAATATAGTATGGCATTGCAAGCCGCTCAAAAAGTTGCCTATCAAAAGGCATTTCTACAAGTACAAAAAAAACAAGCTGCACAACTAGCTACTCAACAAGCCGCACAATTAGCTACCCAACAAGCCACTCAAGCCGCACAAGCTACTCAAGTTTCCCAAGCTATATTACAAGCACAACAGGCAGCCCAAGCCCAAATTTTATTGCAACAACAACAACAAGCTCAAGCCGCTCAAGCTCAGGCTCAAGCTCAGGCTCAAGCTCAAGTACAAGCTCAAGATCAAGCCCAATATCAAGCACAACAAGAACATGCATAGGCACAGTATCTTGCACAACAACATGCAACACAACAACAAGCATATTAGAAAATGATAAAGCAATATCAAGAACAACAAGAAGCAGCCCAATTAGCAACTCAACAAAAAGCATTGTTGGCACAACAAGAACAACAACAAGCTCAACAACAAGAAATCCTGGAACAGTAGCAACAAGACCAACAACAAGCATTGTTGATACAACAACAAGTACAAGCATACATGGCTCAACAAAATGTGCAAATACCACCAATCAACACATCAGTTAATCCACCCATCCCATCAACAAGCGAACCACCTTAGAAAATTTTCATCCCACCTCCTGATCCGCAAAATGATGTCACAACACAAATAAAATTACTCTCACAACAAGTGCTCAATCTTCAATCAAGGTGAACCATGAAGACATCTAGTAACTTGTGTCCTTATTCATTCGATAGGAGCCTTGTGATGAAACCATTCCCGAAGGGATTTGAGATCCCCAAGTTTGACAAGTACCATGGGACAGGAAACCCTGAAGATCACATCAAGGAATTCCAGGTTCATTGCATGGAAGTCGCATATGACGATACCTATCTGATGTGGCTATTCCATAGGAGTTTGGCTGGCCACGCCATGGAATGGTTCTCTCACTTACCTACAGGCATCAAGACATTCCAATAAATCATAGACACATGAATCAAAAACTATGCATGCAATATCGCCATGGATGTCATTCTTGAGGAACTATCAGCTCTGAAACAAGGTAAGAATGAATCATTCACTTCATTCCTACAATGACGGCGATCCCAGGCCAATTGGAGTAAATGGGTCATGCTCAAGGAACAACAAATGTGCACTATCATATCCAACCTTGACGGCCTCTTGGAATTTCATCTCAAGGTCCAAGGGATCACCACATACGATCAGTTGATTTCCAAGGTGCTCAGCATCGAACAAGCCCTTATGACACAACTTGGAGGATCAACTTCATATCCTGAACAATAGAAAAATTGCCCACCCACCAATTACAATGAAAAACCTCACACATGGGCAAGAAACAAAAATATTACCAACGATGGTGTCGTTAGTGCCAAAGTTGTCATCAGTGCCCCTTGACAAAACACACCCGCACCACAACAAAAAATCCAAAACCATCATCCAAACAACCATCCAACAAACACAACATAACAACACAACAAACAAACAATCAAATGATCAATAATGTCAATGATCAAAGTGGACCACCCTAGTGAAACAAGAACTTCACCAAGCAGAAGTACACTGCCCTTAGGGAACCACTTGAAGTCATCATGAAGAAAATAATAAACGAAACCTCATCAAGATTCCCACCTATAAGAACTACCAAGAACTAGATGTAAAACATCCTTGGTACAATGAAAATCAGTTTTGCAACTTCCACAAAATCAAAGGACACACCACTAACAGTTGCATGAGGTTAAAGAACATAGTCCAAGACCTTATTGATCAAAGAATCATAAATGTGGAACAACCGATAGGGAATCAAAGTCTCAAAATATACACGAATCCAATGCCTAACCATAAGGGGAACAATAACACTGATAGGGGGAAAGGAACCTTCAAGAACGTGAATCATGTGTACAACCATGTTGTTGCATCCTTGGATGACTACTGTGCTACCATCACCATCAAAGGAGCACATGCCAATTGTGGTCACCACAAGAGGCAACAAAGTTACCATCGTAGGATCATCCCAGCCAAATAGAGTCCCTACACCTAGATCTGTTCCCAATGGTTACAATGTCCTTGATCAGCTAAAAAGAACCCCAACACAAATTTCCATCATGGAGTTATTAAAAATCTCATCCGCCCACAAGAAAATCTTTGAGGAAGCATTGGCTTCATCCACTGTCCCCATAGATCTTGATGCGGAACAATTCCAAGCTATGGTAGGAAACATCATCACTCCAAACCTCCTTATGTTCTCTAATTAGGACTTTCCCACTCAACCATCTCATAACCAAGCACTCCATTTAGAGGTCCTAGTGCAGAAAAATAAAGTCAAGCGAGTCTTGGTGGATGGAGGTGCAGGCTTGAATATTTGTTCCCTCAAGCTCATTAAGAACCTAAAAATCTCAGAGGATTCCATCAACAAAGGTAAAGGTATTACAATAAGAGCATATGATGATTAGGAAAGAGTGTCCCAAGGCACAATCCAAATCCCTATTCAAGTAGGGCCAACTATCATGGAAACCACCTGCCAGGTCCTGGACCTCTACTTGCCTTATAACATTCACCTAGGACGTCCATGGATCCATCTAATGCAAGCAGTAGCATCAACCTTCCATCAATGTGTCAAATTCACATATGAAGGACAAGAGGTCACCATCCATGGGGATCCTAAACCATTCTCCTACTGTAAAATCCTTGAGGAAAAATACTACAAAATACCTCAAGTACCTAAAAATAATGAAGGCCCATCAACACCGTACATTGATCTAGCCACTCTCGCCTCCACTTTTGCAACAAAGATACCCGTCATTCCCACCATCCCCACCATCTTTGATATCAAAGTCATCATCTAGGATAACAGTTGTGGAAATTATATTATTCCCAAAAATGCCTTTGTGGTAGGAGAGTTACCACAATCTCCTAGATCATGAGGATGTCTACAATCAAATCAAGCCTCCACTTCCCAAACATCCCCTAAATATCCCAACTTCAAAAGTTGGGGGATCTCGACCGAGAAGTCATAGAAGAGGACCCATCTCATCTCCTATACCAAGATAATAGACTAGCAACTGATCTACCAATGTATGACACAAGTAAAGGTTTGCAAATGATGCTCGCAATGGGCTATGATAGAAACCAGAGACTTGGGAAAAATGAAAATGGGCTTATAATACCCCTCATTCTTGAGACACGAATGAGAAATATTGGCCTCGGATGTAACCCTCAGAGTATAACCATACGTGGATGAAGTCCCCCGGTTAAAGAAATCAAGGCTCACCGTGAACCAACACCAGTTGAGCTTCGCTTACCCATATCTACTGGCCTCGTCTTAGATAATTTCATTTTTGATATAACTGATGTTTGTAGTAGCAGTGATGATGAGGATCCCATAACCAACGTACCTAGGCCCTTTGAGGATACCACCCTTCTCATGATTAGCACCCTATCTTATAAGTTTGAAAACAAAAAACCATGAAATCCATCTAGTTTACCCCCAACTCATCGATTATGACCAACGAGGACCACCAATTCTTGACACATTCAAAAATGATGAGGCACTCTCAAAATTCATAGGACTTTAGGATAGTATCCCATATGGGGATCACAAAACATGATTCATCATTAAGCTAGATACACAGGCCTATTATGGGGAGACGATTGAATCCCTCAGTTGCAAAAGTGAGAAATTAAGAATAATATCTAAGTCCTTGAGTGAAAACCACACTGTGGCATTCTCCAACATGAAAAAAGTAAAAAGAAATGACACATCCAATGGTGAAAACCTCTTCAAGGTGCCCGAGGATGGAGGATTCAATCTTCCTTTTAGAGCTCTTCAACAGGAAAAATCAACAGTCCTAGCAAAAAAGTGCAATCCAGTTAATCTAGGAACCAAGCAAACACCACACATCACATTCTATGCAGAGTCATTACTATCAAAAGAACAAGAGCTCCTAGCAACCTTCTTAAGAGAAAGACAAGTTAATTTTGCATGGAGCTATGCTGACATGCTTGGGCTTGATCCAAAAATTGTGGTACATCACCTAGCAATATATCCTAAAGCAAAACTTGTCCAACAAAAACTCAGGAAAATGCACTCTCAGATTGCCTTACTAGTCAAAATGGAACTAAAGAAACTATTGGATGCATGATTCATTCAACCAATTGACTACCCCGAATGGGTATCAAATCTGGTTCCAGTTTCAAAACCAGATGGGGGCATCATAATTTGCAAAAATTTTAGGGACTTAAACAAAGCATGTCCAAAAGATGATTTCCTATTGCCCAACATTGACATGATTGTAGACATGATGACGAGACACAAAATTCTTTCCTTGATGGACGATTTCTCGGGATACAACTAGATAATGATTGCTAAAGAAGACCAACAGAAGACAACCTTCACTTGTCCATGGGGGACTTATTGCTAGAATATGATGCCATTCAGCTTGAAGAATGTAGGAGCAACATACCAAAGAGCCATGACATTAATCTTCCATGACATGATTCATAAAACTGTTGAAGATTATGTCGATGACATACTAGCCAAATCCAAAAAGAGGAAGCATCACATAACAACCTTGAGTACAATTTTTGACAGGTTGGAGGAATACAAGGTCCGATTAAATCCAAAGAAGTGTGTCTTTGGTGTACAATAAGGAAAGTTGCTAGGATACATAGTGTCAATGAGAGGTATTGAGGTAGATCCAACAAAAGTAAAGGAAATCCTTGAGATGGAGGCACCCAAAATATTAAAACAATTAAGAGGTCTCCAAGGCAGGCTTCAGTCCATCCGAAGGTTCATAGCACATTTGGCAGATAAACATAATCCATACTCTCACCTACTTCACAAGGGAGTAGTGTACAAGTGGGATGACAAGTGTGAAGAAGCCTTCAATAAGATCAAAGAATATCTTACACCACCAGTTCTCATGCCACTGATCCCAAGAAAGCCATTAATTCTCTATGTGTCAGCAACAACAATAGACCTTGGTGCTCTTTTAACTCAGCACGACGAAAATGGGACAGAAAGGGCCATCTATTATATCAATAGAACAATGGTTGGACATGAGTTAAATTACTCATTCATTGAGAATGCATGTCTAGCAGTAGTGTTTGCGTCACAAAAAATCAAACATTACATGCTAGCACACAAAATAAAACTCATCCCCAAAATTGACCCTCTCAAGTACTTACTGTCAAAAGCAATGCTCATTGGAAGGATGGATAAATGGGTTATGATACTATCAGAGTATGACATTGAATATGTGGAGCGGAAAGCAATTAAAGGCCAAGTCATCACAGATCAGCTTGCAGAAGCACCAATCTATTTAGAGAATCCTCTCATCTCAGAGTTTCTAGATGAATCCATCTTCAATCTCAACATAGCTGACCACTGAAAACTTTAGTTTGATGGATCATACACGCAACATGGATCAGGAGCCGACATCTTCTTTATCACTCCACAAGGGGACTGCATACCTATATCATATAAATTAGCATTCCCCTGCACCAACAACATTGCAGAATACGAGGCTTTAACCATAGGTCTCAAAATAGCAGTGCAGTGGCACATCATGGCTCTCAGAGTATACAAAGACTCCCAATTGATAGTAAATCAAGTGAATGGTGAATACCAGACTAAGGATGATAAGCTCACCCCATACAAAAAACTAGTGGAGACTCAAGGAATCCTTTATCAAGATCACATTTGAGTAGATTCCCAGAGCAAACAATAGAGCTGCAAACGCCATGGCAACAATTGGATCCCTACTGGACATCCCTCACAATGTCCTAAAACATGAATTCTTGGTAGAGCAGCTTCTCATCCCCGCATTCGAGGTACCAGAGTCAAAATTTGTGTGTGGAATCGTTGGTCCTAGAGATCCCTGGTATCATGACATTTATACCTACGTACGAATAGGTGTCTTACCTGCTTACCCTCAAGCTTAAAAAGAACTTTTTAAAAAATTCCTGTAGGTTTGTCATCCTAGGAAATACCTTATACCGTAGAAGCATAGAGGGAACCTTATTGCACTTCCTTAATACTGACGAAGCCTTGACTGCTTTAACTAAGGTGCACAATGGGATTTGTGGTTCACACTCGAGTGGAATGACCTTGGCTAAGAAATTGTTGAGGATGGGGTATTATTGGCCCACTATGGAGAAAGAGGCACACAACTATGTCAAGAGGTGTCTACAATGTCAATAGCATGGGGACCTCATCCATGCTCCAGCTCAAGAACTTCATCCCATCATCACACCATGGCCCTTTTTGCAGTGGGGACTTGATCTCATTAGAAAAATCACTCCCACTTCATCTAATGGCCACAAGTTCATCATAACTGTGACTGAGTACTTTACCAAGTGGGTGAAAGCATACCCATGACATATATAACTAGGAATAAGATATTAAAGTTCATCTTGAACTATCTTGTTTGCTGCTATGGTGTCCCACAAGCCATTATCTCAGATAATGGGACACCATTTAAGAATCAGGATGTCGACGACTTTGTGAAAAATTCAAAATCCAACATCGCTTCTCCACCCCATACTATCCCCAAGGCAATGGTAAAGAAGAAGCCACAAATAAAACCATTTTAAAGATCCTCAAGAAAATAGTGAATGACGTAAGTCATGACTGGCATCTGCAGCTCAATCCTGCCCTCTGGGCCTATCAAACTAGCATCCATACACCCACTGGTGCCACCCATTTCTCCTTGGTCTATGGATCAGAAGCCATACTCCCCAGTGAGATCAAGCTCCAGTCACTAAGAATATCACTACAAAACCTCATCACGGATGAAGAGTACCGAGTATCAATACTGAATGAGCTAGAGCTACTAGATGAGCGGCGTATAGACACATTAAATCATTTGCAAGTCTATCGGAACAAACTCAAGAGGAGCTATAACAAGAAAATCAAAAGTAGGACTTTCCAAGTTGGAGAATTGGTACTAAAGGAGAATCAGAAGAACGTCCTAAATCCAAATGGTAAAGGAAAATTTGAACCCAATTGGTTGGGACCATTTGTTATCACAACAAGCTATAAGTCAGGGGCATATAAGTTATCAACACCCAAAGGGAAACCTCTGCAAGAGCCCATGAATAACTCCCATCTCAAAAGGTTATGCCTAATCTTGCAAGGTATAGAACCAAAAAAATCCAAAAAATTAGAAAAATGTCCTGAAAAAATGGTTACCCTGATGAAAACCTGGAAAATAGGCATCTTGGTGACAACAAAAAAATCAAAAAAGCAAAAACTCCAAAAAAATTAGAAAAAGGATTAAAAACAGTAAAGAGAAAAATCGTCCTCTAGTGAAAACCACTTCGGTGGCACTTTGGACAAGTACCTTGGTGAAAACCTGGAAAACAAGCGCCTTGTGTAAATAAGCATTTTCCATCCACCAGGATCTTTATGACTCATTCAACATCGCCATCCATCCATTACATTTCCATCATCCATCGCATTCAGATCTCCATCCATCACCCATCCATTTAGCATCTGCATCATAGCTTGGTCCTGTGTTCGTATCATGATCCCTCCTAGTACTACTCAGCCCATTCCCAAGGTCATTTTTTCCTACCTTTATCGGAGTAGTCTATCGCATTACGTTGGGGGCATGTTCTCATCAAATCAGATTCGTGTATATTCTTAATGTCCCAAAATCAAAAAATCCAAAAATGTAAGAAAACCAGAAAATCCAAAACATCCAAATCATATCAAGATCCCAAAATAGGTCAAAAGTCAACGACAAAGTCAAAAACAGAGTCGTCTTGTTGAACTATGGGTCTCTGAGCCTTGAACGTAGGAAAGGTTGATTTTTGATGATCCCCCGAGACACTTAGGTCAATCCTTTAGGAGTCTGTCATAATAAACTAACATTTCATTATGTATATCTTCATTTGTGAATCGGTCAAGTCGTCAGTCGAACTACGTGGTCTCCGTGTGTATAATGTAGGAAAGGCTAATCTATTGATCAACCCTTGAGGCCCCTAGGATAGGTCCCTAGGTTAGTCTCTTGGTCAAAATATCAGAAAACCCCAAAACATTTGACAATAAAAAATCAATACATTTGTAAAATCTCAAAAATACCAAAAAAAGCCTCAAAACATTTCAAAACTCCAAAAAATCCAAATATTTGAAAATTCATTCATCCCAATCTCACGTTCACCTGCAATAAATGACACTCATAATAAATGATCGTCATCCCCAACCTTTGGTGAAACAATCCAAATCAAATCTAATAGCTCAAAAGTCAAAATCTCAAAATCTAGGTTAGTATGTAAACAAGTTGGTCAACTCTTGGTGTCAATAGCCTATCATCCAATCAAGTCCCATATCAAATCATCTGATATTGTCATGTCCTAGGATGCATCCTCCCTGCAATGGACATCAACATCAGGCATCACTATAGTTTAGTCTTGGCTAGCGGTATTGAAGAACATCAACTTATTTGTTTACTGCATCTTTATCTTTTGATCTATCTTATTGTGCCCATGCCAAGGACCTCTCAGTGATGTCCCCAATGAAGGGATTTAGAGAGATAGGAATGGGGAAACGATCATTATCTTTTTATCTGTTGCACTTTTTGGACATTCTTGTAATATAACCTTAGCGAATACTTGCTTTATTTAGGTATGTATGAAGGATGTTTTAGATATTTTGTTGACCATAGAGGAAGGCTTGCCTTTCTATGTTTTGGTCCGAGATTTTTGAAATATCTAAAGTGCACCCTAGTAAGGTTTCCATATGTCAGGTGTGAACAAGGATACTCCTATCTGATTGTCGAGTCAAAGTCCATCACACTAAATACGTCATCCTAGTTCTTAATACTTTGATGCATCGTATTTATGTATGTTATCAAACATAAGATAATTGGCCCTTTGAAAATTCCAACTCCACGATAGATATTCATTATCATCATCATCATCTTTTATCTTGTTGAAATTTTCTTCTTTCTTCCATTTCTTCTTGCTTTTCATGCTAACAGGGTACTATGACAATTAATCACCACTATAATTAATCTTGCACCCACAAATCGTCAACACAATGCATATCATATAGAAACATTAATCATCTCATATGCATATAATATAGATTTTTTATTCTAAGCATCTCATAATCATAACATTACATACATATTGACATATAAATAAAAAAATACATCACATCATCCATTTTCATAATCATATAACCACCATTGCATCACATAAATAGATTAGACATTTGCATCCATACATCATCATAAAAATGCATATCATCCATCATTCATCCATATCATATAGAACATCTCATAAAGCATTTTGCATTTCATTTCACAAAATATCATTATAAGCATCCAGTGCATAATTAAACAAAACATAATAGGTACATAAACATTATAAAATCCATTACATTAAGTGGATAAATCCATCCATAATCATATAAAACATCTCATAAAAGCATTCATTATGCCATCACATATACATCATAAGGTCATTATTCACATATCATTTTGCACATACACCATAAATCATCATCTCCATAACATATCATGTCATATATAACATCACATCATAAACATCATCAAAAGTGCATATCATACATGGAAAATCACATACATTCATCATTGCATAGCATCATATTAGGATCACTGCATTCACATCATCATCACTATCATAACAGAAAAGGAGATTGAAAAAGAAATCATTGCATAAATCATCATATAGATTGCATCACCATATAAACATACATATCATCTATCATGTATCCATATCACATATCATATAAATCCATTTGCATATCATATGTCATCATTAGAGGCATAATATAGATCTGTTAGTCTCATAGCCATCACATAATGTATACACCAGCAGAAAGAAATACATCCATGCGTCCATCACATAACACCATAGTATTATTGCATCGCATATAGAAATAGAACCATCCATAAATGCATAATAAATTAATGGTACACGACACATCATATCAACATCATCATCTCATATATATCACTAGGTAACTATCATAGTACAAAATAATCAGATCACTATATATGTGTATGTCAATAAGTACAAAAAGGCCCAACGGGCTATCAAAAATGAGCCCATATGGCACGAAAGAATAACATCTTGATCTAAATGAGGTCTAACCCTCTTGTATGCTACCCTCACCTCTATCACCATGAACCTCTATCAGTCTATGGCTAGTTTGCTGTGAGTAATCTGGGGCCCGAGCTACTCTAGGTACGACCTGATGATAAAGCAAACGATAATAGTCTGCCTCCCAGATGGCCTCCCTATAAGAATGAAGAGGCACTGTGTTGTGGGAGGAGGAGGCTGCCATACTCTCTAACTACTATTTGCGACCCATCTCTACAGCCACCTGTAGCTCTGCGGCCTGCCTCTGTAGCACTGCCTGGTCCCTCTTTGCATAGGCCTGGTCTCTCTCTGCTGTCAAGGCCTGGACCTGGGCCTGCAACTGTGCTATCATCTCATCCCTCAGATCCGGCTGACCCGCTGACTATCCTAGCGGAGGCTGCACATGAGGATGGTCCTCACCCTTGGCTCATGGTGGTGCGGTGACCTGATCCTGGTGCCCATCATGTCCACCCTCTGGCCCCTAGTCTCGATCCTACATCTGTACATCAGCACAAGGCTGATCCATTTGAGTCTGTCCTGGTTGAACATGTCCTGACTAGACTTGTGATGGCTGGACCTATTCGGGCTGATCCTGTGCTGGCTATCTTGCTAGGAGACCCCCACCTCCTCATCCTCAAATTGCTCCCCTACCCCTTGATGTCTGTCGAATGGAGGGTGCACTTGGAACTGTCAAACTTAGAGGCGGTCAAAACCAATCTCTATACACCTGGGTAACTCCTAGATCTGCAACCCCCTGATCATATGCCCATGGCTGGGCTACCAGTTGCCTGAAACTATCAACTACCTCAGAGGTAGGAATGTATCACCCCCAGGCACCTTGTGACACTGTACGAGAAAAAATGATGACATAATCATTTTCTGGCCTATCCTGTATCTCCCCAAACTAACGCTGAACTCGTCCAAGCAGGTATCGCTCAATCATGGTATGATCCCGCCCCTCCATAAATCGATCCTGATGGGAAAAGATAACTGTTGCACATTGTCGGCCCATCCAAGCCGACCAAGGTAGGGGCGCCAAGTAAAATATGTTATCTCATCAATAACCCTCCTCTAGTGAGGGATCCTATGCTCGCCTATGTGTGTGAAGGACACACCGCACTTGTAGTGCCAAACTACAAGATCATCTGGTCCGACTGGCACTGGAACAATCCATGACTGAAGAACGGGGATGTGCTCCCATGCCCACACATGAAGAAGTGTGACACCTGCACCAAGTTCCTGACCATGCAAGTATGCATACTCGTGTAAATCCTTATAAAGGGAGGAAAGAAGAACTGGACCCCATGCAAAATGGACTGGTCGGTCACGAACCATCCGCTCTCAGCAAAGCCCCCAGCCAGGACTAAAATACTGGCCTCTTTGATTTAGGGCAACAAGACCTGAAATAATAACGACTATCACTAGACGGAATGGTGATGTGAGCAACCGATGACGCTCTAGCTCTATCTGGCCCTCACAAAACATAACCTCATCTATGGTTGGGATTGCATGGCAAACATCCTGTCCGATATCCATATCATAAATAACTCATTGACCATGAATCAACAATCTAAGGATGCACCACACTTCCTCCAAGGTAACGGTGGCCTCGCTAGTAGGAAGATGAAAGGATAATGTCTCACTATGCCATCTCTTAGAAAGCATAGACATCATGCCAAGGTGGGTCTGCACAGATGCTACATAGGCAATATACCATAGCCCCATCTATCATAGTCGATCCTGCTCCCTGTCAGTCAGATCATGCAAGTAACCAAATATCTCCCACAATTTTTGCTCACAAGAATAGAGCTCCCTCACCCCCTCTTGCATCAGGAAAGATCACTGTGAAAAAATAATTGAGAAATTTTATCTTGAGCATTCAAAAAACTAGTCCAGCGTTGCAAACTATGAAGGTGTCACAGTTTAAAATTTGTAAACATCGACGTTGGGGTCTCAAAATTCCAAACAGCACCGCGATGGTGCAATTTGCGTAAGCACCTTGAACCCTAATTCTAAAGTCCACCATGGTGTTGGAGTTTGAAAGTCCATCGCTCCATTTCACGAAGGCGTCAGAGTTTGAGGAATCTTCTCAAACTCCAAACTCCACCGCGACGGTCCATCTTGTGATGGCGGTTCAGTTTGGAGGATCGAGCGGTCCAGTTTGAAATTTGAGTGGTGCTATATAGCACCACTACAAATAACCTAGTTCTAAAAGCAATAAATAATCACGTAAAACAAAAAATGAAGCTCAGGTAAGGATCACATACTGGTGCATTGATGTCAGGAGGTCGTTGGTATGTCCATACTGGGTCGGAGATATGCAATGGGAGCTGTCATTGCACCATCTTGTTAGGGTATCAAAGCTCAAATCATGAAATCTCTTAAGGCTGAATGTGTTCAAATGAACTGGAAGTGGCCCCTCGAGGCCTATTTAAGCCTAAAAATTAGGGTTTTTTAACCCCGTTCGGCCATCTTGCTAGGATTTTGGACCCCTAGTTCCATTTTTGTCCATCTAAGGGCCGTTTTGAGCCATTTTTGGCGTTTTACCTCATTTTTTGGCTTCCTGGAGCCTTTTTGGACCTGTTGGGTACCTTGTCCTCTTTTTTTGCAAGATCACCCAAAAAATCAAAATTTTCGTCTGATCTCTTGAGGGGGCAATATGATACCATAATTTCCTTCGTCGGGGCAGAAATAAGGAATTTTTTTTAAAAATTAGAAATGTTTTTGCTTTTGATCGAGACCGTTTATTCTTTGAACCAATGCAACAAGTGCACTACTTCAAAGAGGGGCAAAATGTAGACACGTAAAATATACTGATTAACACTACACATCTGATCCTGACCACTAACATTGCTTCATCCTGAATCATCCTCAGTCTAACCATTTAATCATACCTTTTTTGATTAAATTCATCAATATTCCTCTCTTAATTAAATAAATCAGTTATCTAATTAAGTCATCCTTTCTTGTTAATTAAATCAATCAATCCGATCTAATTATCCCTATTTAATTAAATAATCAATTTTATTTGATTAAATCTCTAAAGTTCATCCATTAAATTAAATAAATTGAAACCTAATTTGATTTAATCTAACTTCATCTCCTTGGTTAAATAAAACAAAAATCTTTATTTAATTAATCTTGAAACCATATTCTTCTCATATTTTGATTTAAATCAATCCATAAATCTAAATCAATATGTCACATCATTTTGATCTCTCATTAAATTAATTAACCTTGATTAATTTAATCTCCTCTCATGTCCCATCCTCTAGCTTTTGCAACTTTCACAAGAAAATAGATTTAAATCATTTATTAAAACTCTATTTTCTCTCAAAAGGCATAAAAAAAGGAATATTCTTCAAATTTGAATTCAAAATCCAAGTGGACTTTGTCCTTCCAACAAGGTATTTACTCCACCTAGAAAGTCCTTTTGCCTTGAGCCAAGTAGCATTCAATGCACCTTCTTTCCCTCTTACATGTCATTTCAACAATTTCAATTTTCAAAATATATGCATTTATTGACACATTCTTCAAAACTTGCACATCCTCCATCCATTCACATGTTGACAAGTGGCATCTTGCCATTGGTTGATTCTTAGTCCCACATTGCTCCATTTTGGACATCTTTTCAACTTGACATTCTATAAATAAGAGACTTCATTCCTCATTTGATCATCCATAACTTGAGTAAACTTACTATACTCAAATCCATAGCAATATTCATGCATCTCATTGAGTTTTATAGCTAGGTTATGCAGATTTTGTCTTGGAGAATTCATCAATCTTCAACAAAGGGATCACAATATTCATCAAATCATCTTCATTACACCGTTGGAGTTGGGAAAGGGCCAATTTTTACATCAAATTGGCACTAACTCCCTCAAGAGATTAAGAGTTTGATTTATTTTAGAATAGGATTCAACATCTTTGTTTTAAGTTCATTGTGTTCTTCATTTTATTCCATTTCTCTTGCATTCAAATGGATTTATTGAGGGATCTATATTCTAACTTGCATTGGCTTTATTAATGTGTTCATTTGTTGTGTTCTTGTAGGTATAGGATCTAGGTTCACAATGACCAAACTTATTACAACTAAAACACTAACCAGGAAATGATGGACTACTTGAATTTATTTTACTTCTACACTGAGAAAGCCATATGACCAAATTTATTACAAGAAAAGAAGTGACCATTAAAATTTTGAGCATTGGGTTGTCTTACTGGATATCTTTTGCCTTTGTTCATTTAATTTCTTTGTCTAGAATCCTTATGTTGAAATTCAGAGCTTTCTCCCTTTTCATATCCAAGACCTCACTTGTCATTTGCATCCTTCTATCCTTTAGTCAGCTCATCAAGCTTAGCAAAACTGATCCTAAACTTCTTGTATTCATTTGCAGTAGTGAGTTCATCTCTGAGAATAACTATCCGTCTTTCAAGCTCTTGTTCATTATTTCTAGATTGTTGCAATTCAATCTCCAGCTGAATGAATCCACTATTAAATCTGTTGCATTCTTCAAATTTTTCTTTTAAGGACTGGGCCAGATTCTCCACATTCTTCTTCCTTTCTTCTATCTCCTTAGTTAGCTTCATTGCCACAGATTCCATCTCAAGCTTTAGAGTAGCATTGTTTCTAGCAAGATTTTCACATTCTTCCATTATTTATTTTAGGGTTTGATTCAGGTAAACATCTTCCAAGCATTTAATTTCTTTCTACTTCAGCTGATCACATAGTTCCTTCCTCTTTTCTCTTCACTCATTGATTTTATCCTTCAATGATTGAATGAATTTTTTAGTATCCTCAAGATTTTCTTTTAATTCCAGGACTTTTGCTTTATACTGATCAAGATCATCAAGTGCCACCAAAAGATGCTGTTGAAGACCACTAGAGTCCATTGCATTCCAAGATCCACCTCAAGATGTTAAACTTCTACAGAGGAATCTAGCTCTGATACCAATTGTTGGACTCAAGGAACACTGAGAGGGGGGGTGAATCAATATTCAACAATATTTAAATTTCAATCTAGATCTTAAACCATTCGCAACAATTGAACAAAAGTAAAGATGCAAGCATATGAATGAAATGATGAAAACACTATAAAACCAAGATTTTTACGTGGAAACCCTGTTAGTGGAAAAACCACAGTTGAGGTTAATCCACAATTTATACTCTGTTAAAAGTATGAAGAAAAAGGGGAATGCACATGCATTCAAGCTCACTGCCTAGAGCTCACTGCTCAAAATTAGGAAGGCTCACTGCCTCACAATATATTTGGATTAAAACATGAGTTGAACTAAGAAAGTAGCATCTACAAATGCCTGGTTTCAGTTCCGATGAGGCTCATATATCAGATTCAAGACCTTCTGTCTGATTCTACACTTTGCTCTGCTCTACCTTAATTCATGTCACAAAAATCCTCTTCTGCTCAATTGGAAATCTCTCAACTACTTTTATGATATTCATATACACACATATACACTACCACCTTGCATCCCTTTCTTGCAAAATGAATTTTCTGATCTCATATTTATATCCACTACCAAGAATTCAATCATTATATGTCGGCTTCAATAGAATAGAAAATATCTTTCAAATGTCGGTTCAGATCACGAGTAATCTTTAATGCACATCCACATAAGTCGGCCAAACCATAGCTAGGACCCAAAACAAAATTTCCAACACAAGAATACCTTAAACAATTACGCCTTAACCATCCACAACATGCCATATTCATTAAGACGACCACCATGAGTTAATAAATAGAAAATCATCCTACCAGATCTCCTAACTCATACACTGATTAATGCGACATCACAAAACTTAACAATAAGATAATATAGATACTTAACAATCTTCACCAAGATCCACAACTTAAAATGATAATCCAATGAAGCATACAGATCGACACACTAACCGGATACCCTGTTCTTCATTATCTCTTTCGATAATACTCTATTCCTTACTCTGCCTGCCGATATGAACAAATCCTGATCTGCGGACCAAAATAATGACTTAGGTTGCCATCAATGACAACACTACAAGCCATATTCCAACAATAGGACACAATTCCACAGGTGGAAAATTTTGAAAATTGATGGAATGGGAGTAGTTAAGTTTTTTTTCATGTTTTTTAGGTTTGTAGATGCAGGGGATGGAGGTAGGGTAGTGTTTGATCAAGCCCTGGCCTAATATCTCTATGTATTAGGCTTTAGGAGTGTAGGTTAGAAGTAGGTTTTTGATATTAGATGAACTTGTGAATGTTCCAATTGATGAAATCTATATATTTTTAGGCCCCATATGACCTGGTTGAAGTCATGGAATGAAGTTTGATAGATTGGAGGAAGAATTTTTCATAGTTGCTTTAGAAAACATGGCTAATTTGACCTAGTTCCAGTGTAGCAGTCAATTTTAGAGGGTGTTGTTACAAAATAAGCCCATCCTTAAATTTGATATGTTGCAAAAGGGAATGTAGGGTATCAGAAATGGTGATTCATTTGTGGGTTTGAAATCTTCTTTGAAAGATATGATCAAAATTCACTGTTTGGAGTGCTACAAGGAAGTTTGAAGGAATTGTGAACAAAACACCAAGTTAAGGTTTCCAAGTTGATAAGTTTGTTGAATTGTGATTGGATTGAGAACATCCACCTTTCTCTACATCAAATTGGTATCAAAGCATATGTTTTGATCATTTGAAGGAAGGGAGTTGAAGTTTGAAGAAGGAAAGATGCCTCCTAAAAAGAACCCGATGACTAGAGAGGTTAGAGAATTGAAAGAGAAGCATGCCAAGGAGTTGAGACAAGTGAAGGAGTCTCAAGAAGTTGTCCTATCTAGACTTGCAACACTAGAGTCAAATCAAAAGGGAGGTGTGGTCACTGGAGACCAAAGTGATGAAGAGGAAGAGGAAAAGGGTGAGAATGAAAACCCTCAAGGAGGAGTCCAAGGTGATGATGAATTGGACCCTAATGAGTTGAGAATAGCTAAGTTTCTAAAGGTTGTCAATTGAGATACTTCTGAAGTGAAAATGGAATTTCCCATGTATGGTGGGAAGATGTATAGTGAAGAGGTGTTAGATTGGGTTGATGCATTAGACAATTATTTTGAATACAAGGAGGTAGCAGATGAATAAAAGGTGAAATTTGCTAAAACTAAGTTGAAAGGCCCTGTTATAACTTGGTGGAATTATGTGTAGGAAGAGAGAGTGAAGAAGGGAAAGAAAAAATCAATTCATGGGATAGAAAGGTGTCTAAATTCAAGGGTCAATTTCTACTGGTGACTATGCAATTCAAACCTTTAGAAAGCTTCAAAATCTCAAACAAAAGGAGATGGATGTCACGACTTACATAGAGGAGTTTCATAAGTTGAGTCTTAGAGCAGGTCATGTTGAGGATGAGGTTGAAAAGGTAGCAAGGTACCTAAATGGATTGAGGTTCCAAATACAAGATGAAATGAGTCTTACCACCCCTAGAATGGCGGAATAATGCTTCCAATTGGCTATTAAGGAAGAATAAAAGATAAAAAGGATACAAGAGAATCAAGGAAGAGGTAGAAGAAAGAAATTCAGGGGTAGAGGATCCTTTGTAGGAAGAGGACAATGATCTCAAAAAGCACAAGGTGAGACAAGTGGCAATCAAGATCAAGGCTCAGAATCAAGAGGTGGTTTCAGAGGTAGGAGATCTAATAGTAGAGGAAAATTTGGAGGCCAAGGTAGAGGTTCCAACACATTCTCAGGAAGATGCTATCAATGTAATCATTTTGGCCATCAAGCATGGAAGTGGGCCTAAACAAGCAACCTTCTACATCACATGGTGGTGAAAGAAGAACATAGTTGGTGCAAGAAGAAGATTGTGAGAGTGTTAACTCTCCTTCTTAGCATGTTGCTCTGGAAGTTGGAGAATCCATGATGATGAGAAGAACATTGCTCAAAGTCCTTGTGGTGAAGGAGCCTCCATAAAGGAAATCTCTATTTAGAATCACCTACAAATCTCAAGGTAAGGTGTGTAGAGTTGTTGATTTTGGTTCCACAAATAATTTGGTTTCTTTAGAGATGGTTGAAAAGTTGAAGCTAAAAAGAATCCCACAACCCACTCCTTACAAGATCTCCTGGTTGGATAAGGGTCAACAAGTCCTAATGAATGAGAAAACATGGTTTGAATTCAATATTGGGGGGTATAAAGATAAGATATTATGTGACATCATCCCAATGGATGTTTGTCATCTACTATTAGGAAGACCCTGGCTGTATGACAGAAAAGCTAAGCATGATGGGTAGAAAAATTCCTATGTGATTGAAAAAGATAGGGTTTCACTTACACTTACTCCTTTGCAAGATGCCAAGTTGGGTCAAGTGTTATGTTTGTTGGGGAGGAAGAATTCTTGAAAACCATGAAGGAAGAAGGTGGAAAAGGTTATGCAATTATAATAAGACCTAAATCTACCTTGACAACAACAAAGCTTGAAGATGTGCCTAAAGAAGTACAAGCCTTGTTGAAAAAGTACCAAGAAATTGTTGTAGATGAGCTCCCTAGTTCTTTGCCACCATATAGACTTTATACTAGGGGAAAAATTACCCAATAAAGTTGCATACAAGATGAATCCTCAAAAAAATGAAGAGATTAGGAAAAAAATTCATGAATTACATGATAAAGGCCTCATAAGAGAAAGCTTAAGCATGTGATGTTCCTACTATATTGGCACCTAAAAAAGGTGGAGATTGGAGAATGTGCACCGATTCAAGGGAAATTAATAAGATCACTATAAGGTATAGGTTCCCCATACCAAGAATGGAGGATTTGATGAATTTTTTAGGAGGAGCTTGTTACTTTTCAAAGATTGACCTCAACAGTGGCTACCACCAGATTAGAATAAGAGAAGGGGATGAGTGGAAAAATTCCTTCAAAACCAATGAGGGGATGTATGAATGGATGGTAATTCCATTTGGGATTTCAAATGCACCAAGCACTTTTATGAGACTAATGAATGAAGTTTTGAAACCCTTCATAAGAAAGTTTTAATAATATACTTGGATGACATTCTTGTGTTTAGTAAGAATAAAGAGGAACACTTACAACATTTGGACATGGTGTTGAAGAGGCTGAATGAACAAAAGTTGATGATCAATTTGAAGAAGTGTGAATTCATGAAAGAGGAGTTGGTTTATCTTGGATTTGTGATCTCAAAAGGTACTTTGAAGATGGACATCAACAAGGTAGAAGAAATTCTCAATTAGCCTACTCCAACTTTAGTTGGTGAGGTAAAAAGTTTCCATAGCCTAGCTAGCTTTTATAGAAAATTTGTGAAGAATTTTAGTCATATTTTCTCTCAAATAATTAATACAATCAAAGGGGATACAAGGACAAGGTTTGTATGGTCTTCTGAGGAAGAAAAAGGCTTTCCATATCTGAAACAAAGAATAGCACAACAACCCATCTTAGCATTGCCTGATTTTAATAAGGTGTTTACAATTGAATGTAATGCAAGTGGGTATGCAATTGGAGCAGTCTTGAGCCAAGAGGGTAGACTTGTAGAATTTTTTGGCAAGAAGCTCAATGAGGAAAATAAGAAGTATTCTTCTTATGACTTGGAATTGTATGCCATGGTCCAAGCATTGAAAAAGTGGAGACACTATCTCCTTCCTAAAGAGTTTATTGTTTTTAATGACAATCATGCTTTGATTTTCTTAAACAGCCAAGACAAACTCAAACAAAGACATGGTGGGTGGAGTACCTCCAAAGCTATACTTTCACCATAAAACACAAGAAGGGGTAGTTAAACAAGGCGGTAGATGCTTTGAGCAGAAGACAAATGTTGATTCAAGAAATTCAACTCCAAAGTGTAGGTATTGATGCTTTGAAAGGTATGTATGAAGGAGATGATGATTTCAAGGATTTCTATGCTTCTTGCATTTAGTTTAATGGTACATTTCATGTAGACAATTCTAATTTCTTGATCCAAGAAGGATTATTGTTTAAGGGTGCTCAATTGTGTATTCCCAAATGTTCTATGAGGACTAATCTGATTAAGAAAAAGAATTGAGGAAGCTTAGAGGGTCATTTTGGTGTGGAGAAAACCTTGGAGTAGGTAAGAAGGTATTTCTATTGGCCCAAGATTCCCAATGATATCAAAAAAATTGTTGAAATGTGTGTTGTATGTCAAAAAGCCAAGGATTCTAGTACAAATGCAGGTCTTTATCAACCTTTTCAAATTCCAAATAGGCCATGGGAATCCATCAACATGTATTTTGTGTTGGTGTTACCCAAAACTCAAAGGGGATTTGAAAGCTTGTTTGTTGTTGTAGACCGGTTTAATTTTATACCCTGTAAATGCAAAAATGATGCCTCATACATTATAGGGTTGTTTTTCAAGGAGGTGGTTAGGATCCATGGATTTCCATTGATAATTGTTTCTGACAGCAATAGTAAGTTTGTGGGTCACTTTTGGAGAACCCTTTGGAAGAATTTGGGAACAAACTTGACTTTTAGCTCTACCTATCATCCACAAACAAATGGGTAGACTGAAGTTGTCAATAGGATCCTTGGGAATCTTCTCAGATGTTTGACAAAAGAGCATTCAAAATAATGAGATCTAATTCTTCCCCAAGCTGAGTTTGTATATAATAACTCTATTAATAGAAGTGTTGGAAAAATCCCATTTGAAATTGTATATGGATTGAATCCTAGGGAAGTGTTTGAACTTAGATATTTGAGTGGTATGGAGAGAAGGAGTGCTGAAGGAGAAGAATTTGCAATGGAAATGAAAGAAATACATCAACAAGTTAAAGAAAATATTAAAAAGAGTGTGGAAAAGTACAAGAAACATGCAAACTTGAAAAGAAGAGAATTTTAGTTTAAAGTGGGAGACTTGGTATTGGATCATTTAAGGAAGGAAAGGCTACCAAAAGGAAAGTATTCAAAGCTACATATGAAGAAGATTGGGCAATGTAGGGTGGTCCACAAATTTGGAGAAAATGCCTATGAGATAGAACTCCCTCCTAGAGTGGCTATCTATCCAATTTTCAATGTTTCTGACATTTATCCTTTTAAAGGATATGAGATTGTAGGTGAAGAAGCAGGTACATCAAGAGTTCTAGATGAAGATTGGGTTAAGGAATTACCACCAAGTTAGCCATTGAAGCTTGAATGCATTTTGGACACAAAGGAAGCGAAAAGGACAAGGGATAAGGTGTACAATGAGGACCTAGTGAAGTGTTAAGGCCTTCCAATGGAGGATGCCACCTGGATGAGAGAAGAAGACATCAAGAAACATGAAACCATAGTACAAGATTTGATCTCAAGTGGAACTTGAGATTTTTCTCTCCCCGGGTGTATGGTGCAAGGGCTCCTAGCTTTTGTCATGTATCAGGTGTTAGATGTTGGGTTTTTGGTGTTTTGAGTCCATTTTTGATGTAATAAGGTCTATTTAGACCATTTCTAATATTTTGAGTCTCATGGGGTCGGTTGTGTAAAAAGTTGTCATATTATGTCAAATGTTGCAAAAGTTGCAATGCAACTTTGCATTTTTGGATATATTAGGAAGGTGAACGATCAAGTCATTCAAAAATTAGTTTGAATCATTGGTTTTGTTTGGGAAAAAAATTAAATATGCCTTGGATGTTTGAGGCATTCTTCTGGTGATATTTTTGGTGATCAAGCAATAAGAATAATTCCATTTTGTATGTTTTCATTGAATTTTGTTGCTACAACAAGTTGTATTGCTACGTACTATTTCCAAATGACATAAATTGCTCTAGAATTGTTGGAAGAATGAATTAACCATATTTTGGTTTTATTTGCATTGGTTTTAATTGAGATTTGGTTGAGTTAGAAGAAAATTTATGAAATCAACTAGAAAACCTTAGGTTTGAGGGTTTGAGAACAAAAATTTGAAGTAGGGAACAATTCCACTGGTAGAAAATTCTGAAAATTAGTGGAATGGGAGTAGTTAAGTTATTTTTCATGTTTTTTAGGTTTGTAGATGCAGGGGATGGAGGTAGGGCAGTGTTTGATCAAGACCTAGCCTAATATCTCTATGTATTAGGCTTAGGAGTGTAGGTTAAAAGTAGGGTTTTGATATTAGATGAACTTGTGAATGTTGCAATTGATGAAATTTGTATTTCCAGGCCCCGTATGCTCTAGTTGAAGTCATGGAATGAAGTTTGATATATTGGAGGAAGGATTTCTCATAGTTTCTTTGGAAAACATGGCTAATTTGACCTAGTTCCAGTGTAGCAGTCAATTTTAGAGGGTGTTGTTACAAAATAAGACCATCCCCAAATTTGATATGCTGCAAAAGGGCATGAAGGGTATCAGAAATGATGATTCATTTATGGGTTTGAAATATTCTTTGAAAGATATGATCAAAATTCACTGTTTGGAGTGCTACAAGGAATTTTGAAGGAATTGTGAACAAAACACTAAGTTAGGGTTTCCAAGTTGATAAGTGTGTTGAATTGTGATTAAATTGAGAACCTCCACCTTGCTCTACATCACATAGGTAAGGATCCTTCACAATAGGAAATGACAACACTCAAATCTAAAGTATTTTGACAGCATACCAAGACCTACAAAATATGTTATGCAAACTCCACCCTAAACACTCAATAAATAGAGAAACCAATACATGAAACTACCAAAGGGGAATAGAAAAGCTATGATATAATAGTACCCAAAAGTGACACCCAAATATCCTATTCAAATATTAATATCCAAGTCCTAAGAGAAGTCCTATTAAAATTTGCTACAACACATCTTAGTTATCCCCTAACTTGGGCACTCCAAATTGTCTTATTCAAACCCCCTAATATGCTTTATGATATTCATAATTACATGTTGCAGGTTGTGAATTATCTCTTATAGCTATCTGATGGCTATCTTATGTTTTATATATTCTCTTAAATTTTGAAGTGGGATCCTAAATTTTGGAAGCCACAACTTTTGACCTAAGAATTTGATTTGGAGAGTTGTATATCACTGCAACCAATTTTAGTCAATTGAAGACTATTTTAGTAACTTTTGGTGCCAAAACCATTGTTTGTAGCCCAAAAATTGCAATTACACTTTATGATGCAAGGTTGTGACACTTTCCTAGCATTCTCCTAGTTATCAAAAACCTTGCAAGAATAAAAAAATTACCAATATTATCAACTATTTTATGGGGGATTAGAAGGTTATAGAATTTCTACACCACCTAATATTTTCTATGCTAATTATATTTTTTAAGACATCTCCATTGTTCTCAAAAGTATCCATTCTCTCTAACAACATCCTCTCATATTCCACCATGCCATAAACACAATGATTTTATACATCAATGTGTTTTATCTATAGTTGAAAGGTTAGGTTATTTTCCATACTCATGAAACTTTAAGTATCACAATAAACTCTAATTACCTTATGATGGAGCTCAACGTATAAACATAATTTAAACTGACAAATTGAATCCTTATAGGTTTTAGTAGCTACCATGTAACCTATATTTGGTGTGGATAAAATGGCCATAGCTTATCACATACTCATCCAAATCACTACACTAGTAAATAAGCTAGACATATAGCCACTACTAGACCTTCTATTTTAACAACTCTTGCAAGTTTTATTTGAATCCATAAGCTTTGATGGATTGGTTGGTTCCTACATGATTTTTATTAGTAACTTTAGTAGTATTTGTGTGCCAATCATATATATATTGATAGGTGATAGGATTTGAAATGGTTATTATTTATACCACAAAGACTTTTAAATAAGAAAGTAAAAAATCAAATAGCATAAATATTTCCAATATGTTATAGTGTTTCAGGTAGACTATGATTCTAGTGATACAAAATTGAAATAGTTCTCAGTAACAAAGGTAGAACAAATGAGTACTTAATTGAGATTTTGAAATATGCAAAGCATAATATTGTGTATTATTAATACTTATATGTCATTATGAAGTATTAATAAATGATCTCAATTTCTTAATTTTTCAATCAATCTTAAATTTTTTTTATAGCTTATTCTTAGGAATTTTCTTCTTCACATATAAATTAATAATATTATCATATGAATCAAGGAAAGGAAGAGATTGGGCCTCTTCTCTGATATCTAAAGGGTGTCAAACCTCCTTACCAATATTTATATGTTAAACATCTTCACATCTATAGTATCTACATGCACAAGTATTAAAAGAAATTTTTTATATCAATATATAAATATATTAAAAACAAATATTATACCTTACTCTAGAATCACATTAATTGAAATGAAATAACTTATTTCAAGAGAATAATGAAACAAAAAATACTTTGAAATATAGTAGGAACCACTTGTAAATACTTGATGGTAATAAGCCTCTTCAAGGGGGCAACTTCTAAATTTTTAAGAAAGAATAGAATTTTGAGTATGAGTGTAATAAACTAACTACTACCTGCTATACATACCATACTTATTCCATGGACTCCACCTTGGTTAACCTAACTACTTATATAAGACTATATAGATGATCATAAATTTTAATTAAGGGTTATATTTCTCCACAAGTTAGGCAAAAATATCCTAATACAATCAATTTGTCAAAGGAATGACATTCCGCCTTTTAAAGAAGTGTTATCCTCAATGTGGATCAACTAGGGATTATTTTGAATGGATTATTAATTTTCCCATGTAGCACTTCAATAGAAAAATTCTTCTATTTGGTTAGATAATATATAATCACTCTCATATATACAACTTCTTAGTGTATGCTTGAAGGGTTCCCTCTAGTTTTAAAATAATGCTTTCATTCCCATCAAGCTTTAGTAACTCTATTTGGGGTGAAACACTTTTTCCAATAATATTCTTCAATTAGGAAACATGGAAGACTAGATGCATTGAATTGTTGACTTAGGTAACTCCAATTTGTATGTTGCAATACTAATTTATATAAAACTATATATAATGTTCATGATGCTTGGGTGTTAGCTTATTATCCTTCTTTTTTTGTTTTAGTGACATTTCCTTGTATGGTTGTAATCATGCAATGACCTAATCTTCCACTTAATTTATTTCACTATAACTTTGATCAATTTTGTACATTATTCTATTCTATGTGAGTTCCAAGTTCTCCTTGAGACTAAAGATTACCTCTTGCTAGTATTGAATGTATTATTCAATTTCTTGAAACTTTGGGTGTACCTAAGTTCTCCTTGAGAATATAGATTACCTCTTGCTAGTATTGAATGTATTCTTCAATTTCTTGAAACTTTGGGTGTACCTATAATGAAGAGGTGATGGATGGTACCCATATAATGCTAGAAATGGAGAGATTTTAGATGAGGTGTAGAAAGTAGTGTTGTATCACCATTTTGCTAGTGGTTTCCATTGGACACATCTCTCGTGTAGTATTATTATGTGTAATCCTAGGTGTTGTCACACCCAGTAAAGTATTATAATATATGTTATATTTCTCAATACACTAGAAGCTAAACAATCATCTAGAAAATGAATTGAGTACTTGTATTTCATATTATAAAATATGTATATTATATCACATTTTATATGAACATAATACAAGTTTTTTCATTAAATACTTTCTTGGTTTTTAATTTCCCATCCAATTCATCTTATCAACCATTCCTTTGCATTTCATTAATAGGTCTATTTTAGTATCTAAACAGGTTTTCCAGCCTCCATTTTGTAATAAAATACTCCTCTTTGTCTAGGGTTTCCAATAAATAACATAATTCAAATCATATGAAATCTACTTTTATTTTTATAACATATTTTCTTATCCTTTGATCAAAACTCTTTAATTTCTACTCTACTCATCTTGTCACAAAAATGAAGTTTCCATTCCCATGTGTGTGTGACCATTTAAATATCAATCCTTATTATCAATTCTTGCATGCTCTCACATAATGTACTCATGGTACATGGTTGAATAGATCCCATATTCTTGTTGTTTGACATTTTTTCATGTTGTATAATTTCTCCTAAATAATTTTTATGTCGATTCTATAATGATATTTGAACTTTTCTCTTAAATATAAGGGTTTTTTCCAAAGGGTTGAGATTAATTTTTTAAAGCATTGAGTTATCATTGTGGAGACCCAAGTTCAAATCTCAAAGGGGCATATAATATGAAATTCTAAGTTATGACTCTTGGTCTTCCATGTAGTTGGATTCTAGTGTGAAGGTTTCTAAATAAGTGGATTTCTAATTTGTGACTCTTGATATTCTATAGGTGGTTTCTAGTGTGGTTGCTTGAAAGGAGCTAGTATTAGTCTCATTGTTGTACTTTGAAGAGTTTTTAATGGTTTCATATTGATGCTCGTATGAGTAGAATATTTGTAAATGATTAGAAATATAAAAAATATAAGGGTTTTTATAAGAAATTTGAATAATGTGAGGTGATTTTATATAGTCAAGAGGTTTCTTATTAAAACCATACTATTTTTAATTAAAGGCTTGAGAGATTTTATTAGTAAATGAGAGAAATTTTGAGGTCATGTTTAGCATTTTTTTCACTTGAAGGGGAATTGAATATTTCAAACGATATTTGTAACACTATTATATATAATCCTAGGTGGAGTAAAAACTAATGGAATATGTGGACACGGAAAAAGTATCCCTTTTTTCTTGCTTGATATGGGATTAATTGATGACAAATTAGACTTAATGAGGCCTTGATTTGGTGTTGTGAGGTGTTTTACACATCCACATTAGGTCTTGGGCCCTTGCAAATTGAATATAATGCATTTATTGATGTCTTGTAAAGGTGTTGTAACACATCTTCACACTTTTCTAAGACCATAATATCATAATTAACCTAAATAACCTTACCAAGACCTATTTAAAACTGTTGTAAAGTCTTGTAACAAAATTTCACACTTTCCTAGGCTTTTCAACAATATTTACACCTTTCTTATGCCTTAAATGGCTCCTTTATACACTTACACGCCTTAAGTGTCTTGTTGAAGAAAAACCCAATAAACATTATTTAAATTATCACAATTCTTGACATACACTTAGAAATTCCCAAGTGGACTAAGTCACCATTGGTGGAAACTTAGTCCCATTTGGCTCAAAAATCAAAATAAAATAAAATTTCTTTTGGGTTTTTATTCCTTAAGACCTAAGGTCAGCCTGTGATGAGGTATTTTTAGGAATTAGGGAATAATTGTGTATAAATATAGGGTTTTCCCTCTCATTTGACCTAATTTTTCATAGTTCATCATCATTCATCCATCCTTCATCATGTTCTCAAGTCAAGAAATCTAGGGTTTTATCATTGCAAGTCATCAAGATAGCTTCCAAGGACATTTTGTTGTCCCTCAATATTATTTGGCATTAATGTCACAACACCAAATTTGAGGTATCAGGTTGTGCACATGATGATATTTTAGCAAATTTCTTCTTGCATGAGTTTATATATCTATTCTGATCTATCATGGCATCATCACTTGCATTTGGAATATTCCAGTGATTGATATATCTCACAGTTTGGTTATAGTCAGCTTGGCATATTAATTAGTTTTTAGTTTGATATTATAAAGTCCATCTTCATATTATATATCCTGGCATTATTTTTCTTAAGACTTAATGATAACAACGTTCAGGTGCAATGATAAGTTGTTTATCCAAAGCATTTTCAAAAGGCACATTACATTATCATAAGGCAACACATTGCCATAGTGCATATACAAATAAGGTTTGGTGATTGCAAATATAATATGGGTATCATTGTGAGGAAATCATTGGTAGGTGGAATTTTTTTTTCTCTCAAAGATAACAATGAAATGGCAAAAGGTTGCAATGATAGATTTTATAAAGTCAAAATATAATGTGATCATTGCATTGTCGATGGAGATTATTTTTGTTTGTTGAATGGGAATTTTTCCCATCATAATACCTGAACTTGAAAAGACATTATGTTGAAATCAAAAAACTTCTATGAAGCTTCGATGAACATAGATTATTGATTCATTTTTCTTTTGATAGGGTTTGTTACCCTAATCATGGTGATAGTGGTAAGCAAAGACTTGTTTCAAAAATTGATTACAATGTTTCTCGAGGGGACAAGAAGTTACAATGAAGAGCAAGACAGGGAAGAAGTTCTGATTGTACACTTCTGACTCCAGGTGTAATCTTTATCATTTTTTCTTGTGTTCATTAGATCTATCTTGTTGCTCATAATACTGATTAGTTGTAATCAGGTTCATTGTGTTTATCTGGGCATTTATGATTTCTGAGTTAAATAATGACAATTACTTGTTGATTATTCTTGATACGTTTTGGCAAGGTGGATGTTGTACAGATCAGATGGATTGTGTATACTCGAGATTTTGGTTAAGCATTGTTTAAGAGAATTTGTTCTTACAATTGGAAAAGGCAGTTTTAGTTTTAGTTTTTCAATGGAAGTTTGGGATTCAGTTTTTTTCTATAGGGTTTTCTCAATTCTATTTTTGAGAATAGAGAACATGTTAAATACTTTATTGTGCTCACATTCTAAATGATGATAGATTTTGAAAGGAATATAATATATGTTTCAGAAAGGAAATATATATTTTTTGTGTAGTTGGAATTTTTGACTCTTATTCTGAGGTCATTATAGAATAGAGTATGTAATTCTTGAAACAAAGATCAACTCTGTATTTACAATTCTTTCATACTTGTACATTTCAAAAGACTATCAGTGAGATAGCACTATAAGACTATTAGTGAGATAGCATCATTGTCAATGAGAAAAATTAGCTAGTGAGGCTTTTTACAAAGATTATTTTCAGATAAGGCTAGTGAGGCCAAGTTCAAGTGGTTTTATTCCCCAGGAGGGTTTCCACTCTGAAAATCTATGTGTCAATATTTTATATGTGTTTTTTCATTATTTGTTCATTTGATTTATATTGGATAAGTTCATTCATGATCTGAAAATTATTAAAAGAAATAAAAAGAGTTAATTTGATTTTTAACACTGATTCACCCCCCCTCTCAGTGTTAACTTTACTCCAACAATTGGTATCAAAGCCAAACCTTGTTGTTGAGTCAACTAGGGGATCCTGCTCAGGAGTACTAATGGCAATGGAAGAAGGCTTGTATACAACCAGAGCACCACTATTTGATGGTACTAGGTATGCCTTCTAGAAGTTTAGGATGCAAAAGAATATTACCTCTCTAGGATATGATGTGTGGGAAGTAGTTGAAAATGCATATACTGCTGCATCAGCCCCTTCTGATGCTGATGATAAATGAGCATATGATTGCAATGCAAAGGCTGAAAATGCTATTTGTTGTGGACTCACTAATGATGTCCTGACAAAGGTAATGGACTGTAAGAATGAAAAATCCATATGGGATAAATTTTCTACCATCTATGAAGGTGATGAGAAAGTTACAGAAGAAAAACTTCAGAACTTTAGGTCTAAGTTTGAAAGTCTAAAAATGTTTGAAGATGAGAAGATTGCTGATTTTTTCTTGAAGATTCAAGAAAGTGTAAATTAAATCAGAGGTTTTGGAGAAGACCTTCCTGAAAAGGTTGTTCAATTTTTTTTGAGATTTTTACCCACCAAGTTTGATCCAAATATTGCAGCAGTTGAAGAAAGAACCATTAATACGATAACTCTTGATGATCTTCATGGTTTCTTCACTGCTTATGAAATGAGATTGAATAAACATAGCTTTGTAAGTAAGGATCTACATTTAAAGCTATTAAAAAGGATAATGATAAAGCTAAGTCTGACACCTTAGATGAAATAGAGTTATCTTTTGTAAGTAAATTGAAAAGAGGCTCAAACAAGTATAAAGGGAAATTACCCTTTAAATGCTTTAATTGTGGAAAGATAGGACAATATGCTGCAAACTTCCCTAACAAAGATATTGAAAGTGATGATGAAAACAATAAAAGGTACTCAAAGAAAAAGCAACCAAACTTCAAAAAGAGAAATACCTTTAAAAAGAAGAAAAGTCTTTATGTTGATGTGACTAATAGTGATTCAGTTGAATCTTGTGATGAAACTGAAGAAATTTTATTTATGGTTGAAGTTGTTCCTATAAAGCAAGATGGATCCAATTTTGAATCAAAAATTGATCTTGAGGGAGAATTGAAATCTGCTCTCAAAGAAATTAAGAAATTGAGAAAAGAAGCAGTTATCTTAAAAGATAAAGATCATAAAAGTGTATAGATTATTTCTGACTTGACTCTTAAAAGAGAAGAAACTAGAAAATTTCTTGAGATAACTCAAGAAAGACTAAAACACAAGGAGAATAGATGCTGCTCTTTGGAGGCATAAGTTGTCAAGCTGAGAAATCAGCTTGCCTCTCTTGGTGAGGGTCAATGTTCAAATCAAGTTGGGAAAGGAAAAGGTAAGATTTCTGATGAAAATTCTAACTTCAATGGTTATTGTTTCAATTGTAAATAATTTTGTCATAAGGCTAGTACTTGCAAGATTTTGTCTAAAATAAGTTATAATATTGTTAATGGAAATCTCAATAAATTTCTTGTCAATCTTCAATGTTATAGATGCAATGAAGTAGGTCATATAGCAGCATTTTGTAAATATGGTTTAAGAGTGTAGTCAAATAGAACTAATGGAACTAAACTTGTTTGGAGGCCTAAAGATGTTAAAGCCCTGATAGTTGAAAAATCCTTTCACTCTGTTAAGAGAAACTTTTGGGTTCTCGATAGTGGCTGCTCTCATCATATGACTAGTGAGAGAAACAGGTTTATAGACTATGAGGATTATCCTGATGGCTTTGTTAAGTTTGGGAATGATCACTGTATTTCCATAATGGGAAAAGATACTATTTTTCTTGAAAATGAAATCCCTGTCAATGATGTTTATTATGTGGAAGGATTAACTCATAATCTATTGAGTGTAAGCTAGATCTGTGACAATGGATTTGATATAAGGTTCTTTTCCTTAGGGTGTGAAATTCAAAGAGAATCTGGTAAAACAATAGCAGCATGTTTCAAAACAAATGGTAATGTGTATTATTTGCAAGAGAGCTCAAATAATAAGCAAGAAAGTAATGTTTTTTTCATGAGTCAAATTGATGAGTCTAAGTTATGGCATAGAATATTTGGTCATATTAACTATGAAAATCTAGTAAAGATAAGAAAAAATCAAAATTTTAGAAACATGCCTATAATATCTAAACCAGATAATCAAATCCGCAAGGAATGTCAGGAAGGAAAACAAGTTAGAGAAGGTTTTAAAACTAAAGAATACACATCAACTAGACTTTTGCAGCTTGTTCACATTGATTTATGTGGTCCAACAAGGACTAAGTCCTTGAATAATGAAAGGCATTTCACGCTTTTTATAGATGACTATACCTGCATGACTTGGGTAACATTTCTGATACATAAGGGAGAGGCCTTCCATAAGTTTAAAGTTTTCAGAAAGTTGATTGAAAATGAATCTGATTTGAAAATCAAGTGTCTTAGGTTAGACAAAGGAGGTGAATATACCTCAGGAATTTGTTGATTACTATGAAGATCATGGAATAAAGAGGCAATATTTAGCCTCTAGGACACCACAACAAAATGGTGTTGTTGAACGCAAAAATCGAACAGTGAAGTAAATGGAAAGAGCTATGTTACATGATGCAGCTCTGTCAAACACATATTGGAAAGAGGCAGTGCATACTGCTGTTTACATTCTGAACAAAGTTCAGTTAAGGACTAATAAAAAAAATAAACAATATGAATTGTGGTATGGTAGGACTGCCAATGTGGGATATTTTAAAATATTTGGAAGCAAGTTCTTTATAAAGAAAGAAAATGATAGCATTGGAATTTTTGAATCAAAGTGTGATGAGGGTATATTTTTGGGATATTCTACACACAGTAAAGCATATAAGTGTTACAATAAAAGATTAAGGAAAAATGTGGAGAGTACCAATGTTAAGGTTGATGAAACCTTGCAAAATTGTGAAAAACAAAAGAATATTGATGATGATGATGAATTTATTGTGCAGACACCTCATAAAAATCTGCAAAATCAAAATGAATTTTCAAGTTCAACAGAACCTGAGCAATTAACTAAACAAAATGTGCGTGATGAAATTGTTGAATCTTCCTCTTAGTTATCTTCTAGGCTAATGAAAAAGAATCATCCTTCTGGTCAGATTATTGGAGATATGACAAAAGGAGTTCAAACAAGAAGGAAGCTTTCAGGTACAAAAGGTAATGATGAACAAGTTTATTTATCTTTGATTTCAGAAATAGAGCCTAAGACATATTCTGAGGCTAGTAGTGATAGTTGTTGGGTTAAGGCTATGCATGAAGAACTTGCACAAATTGAGAAAAATAAAACTTGGGAACTAGTTCCTAGACCTGAAAATAAAAATGTCATTGGTGCAAAATGGGTCTTTAGGAATAAGTTGGATGAACAAGGGGACACAGTTAGAAATAAAGCTAGACTAGTTTGCAAAGGTTATTCTCAAATTGAAGGATTGGACTTTGATGAAACTTTTGCTCCTGTGGCTAGGTTAGAAGCAATTAGAATGTTTCTAGCTTATTCTATGTATAAAGGTTTTAAAGTGTATCAAATGGATGTTAAAACTGATTTTTTGAATGGTGACTTGTTGGAAGAAGTCTATATGGAATAGCCTAAAGGCTTTCCTATTACAGGTAAAGAACATTATGTATACAGGCTGAAAAAGGCCCTCTATGGTTTAAAACAAGCTCCGAGAGCTTGGTATTCAAAATTAGATACCTATTTACATGAACAAGGGTTCTCAAAAGGTGTTGTAGACATCAATATATACTTCAAAATGAAGGGTGACAACATTATAGTTGTTTTTTATGTTGATGACATTATATTTGGTAGTAATAATGTTGATTTGTGCTTTGAATTTCCTGCAATCATGAAGTCCAAATTTGAAATGTTGACGATGGGTGAACTTTCTTTCTTTTTGGGTCTTCAAGTTAGTCAACTTGATAAAGGGATATTTGTTTCACAAACTAAATATGCTAAATAAATGTTGAAAACGTTTTAGATGATTGATTGTAAACCAGTTGGGACTCCTATGGAAACCATTTGCAAACTCTCAAAGGAAGTTGATCAGCCTGATGTTGATCATACCTTGTATAGATCCATGATTGGTAGTCTCTTATATTTGGATGCCACAAGGCCTGATATTATGCATTATGTATGCTTGGTTTCACACTTTCAATCTACACCTAAGATGTCACATTTGAATGTAGTGAAAAGAATTTTGAAGTTTGTTGCTGGAATAATAGATTTTGGTTTGTGGTACCCTAAACATAGTGATTTCACATCGGTTGCTTACACTGATGCTGAATGGGAAGGAAATATTGATGATAGGAAAAGTACTTCAGGGGGTGCCTTCTATCTTGGAGGTTGATTAGTAGCTTGGAATAGCAAGAAGTAGGATTCAATATCCTTGTCAACTCCTGAGGTAGAATATATAGCAACTGCTACCTGTTGTACTCAGGTACTTTGGATGGTTCAGACCTTGAAAGACATACAGGTTGATGTTGCTAGACCTGTTCACATTTTGTGTGATAATACAAGTACCATTAATATCTCCAAAATTTCTATGCAACACTCTAGAACTAAGCATATTGATATAAGGTATCATTTTTTGCATGAAAAGGTGTTGGAAAATGAAGTTGTCCTAGATTATGTGGCATCCAATGATCAGGGAGCTGATATATTTACCAAACCCCTTGCTAAAGCTCTATTTGAGACTCTAAGAGATAAGATTGGCATTGTTTCCATCAATTCTCTTCCATGATAACTCTAGTTCATGGAGTTAGGGGGAGAAGTTCATGCATATTCTTTTATCCCTTAGTATTTATTGGTATTATGAGCACATTTCATGTTTGGTTCAGTTTCTTTTCCTTTGGAATTGGGTCAAAAGGGGGAGAATTTGGAGGTTTATTTTGCAGTGTTCAGTTCAGATTATGTTATGGCAGTGATATGTTTTTTGATCAGTGATATGCTTTGTTCAATGTTGTTCTTATTCAACATCTTCATTGATATGCTCTGATTATGCAGTTTCTTAATTTGTATCTAATGGTTTCTTTGATATGTGACAGGATGGATATGTACTTCATGCAATCATCATGTTCAGGACAGGTATATTGTATCTATGATATTATTTATTAACTTTTGTGTTTGACATCAATGCCAAAGGGGGAGTTTGGTGTTCCTTAGTATTATTTGGCATTAATGTCACAACACCAAAGTTGAGGTATTAGGTTGTGCACATGATGATATTTTAGTACAATTCTTCTTGCATGAGTTTATATGTCTATTCTGATCTATCTTGGCATCATCACTTGCATTTGGCATATTCTAGTGATTGATATATTTCATAGTTTGGTTATAGTCAACTTGACATATTGATCAATTTTTAGTTTGATATTATAAAGTCCATCTGCATATTATATATCTTGGCATTGTTTTTTTTTAAGACTTCATGATAACAACATTTAGGTGAATGATAAGTTGTTTATCCAAAGCATGTTCAAAAGGAACATTACATTATCATAAGGCAACACATTGCCATAATGCATATACAAATAAGGTTTGGTGATTGCAAATATAATATGGGTATCATTGTTAGGAAATCATTGGTAGGTGGAAAAGTTTGTTCTCTCAAAGATAATAATGAAATGGCAAAAGGTTGCAATGATAACTTTTATAAAGTCAAAATATAATGTGATCATTACATTGTTAGTGGAGATTATTTTTGTTTGTTAAATGGGAATTTTTCCCATCATAATACCCGAACTTGAAAAGACATTATGTCGAAATCAAAAAACTTCTATGAAGCTTCGATGAGCATAGATGATTGATTCATTTTTTTTTTATATAGGGTTTGTTACCATAATCATGGTGAGAGTGGTAAGCAAAGACTTGTTTTAGAATTTGATTACAATGGTTTTTGAGGGGACAAGAAGTTATAGTGAAGAGAAAGATAGTGAAGTTATGATTGTACACTTCTGACTCCAGGTACAATCTTTATCATTTTTTCTTGTGTTCATTAGATCTATCTTGTTGTTCATATACTGATTAGTTGTAATGGGGTTCATTGTGTTTATCTGGGAATTTGTGATTTCTAAGTTAAATAATGACAGTTACTTGTTGATTATTCTTGATACGTTTTGGAAAGGTGGATGTTGCACATATCAGATGGATTTTGTATACTCGAGAGTTTGGTTAAGCATTGTTTAAGAGAATTTGTTCTTACAACTGGAAAAGGCAGTTTCAGTTTCAGTTTTTCAATGGAAGTTTGTGATTTAGTTTTTTTTTCTAAAAGGTTTTCTCAATTCTATTTTTGAGAATAGAGAACATGTTAAATACTTTATTGTGCTCACATTCTAAATGATGATAGATTTTGAAAGGAACATAATATATGTTTTAGAAAGGCGATATATATTGTTTTGTGTAGTTGGAATTTTTGACTCTGATTCTGAGGTCATTACAGAATAGAGTATGTCATTCTTGAAACAAAGATCAATTCTATATTTAAAATTCTTTTATACTTGTACATTTCAAAATAATATCATTGAGATACCACTATAAGACTATTAGTGAGATATAATCATTGTTAGTGAGACAAATTAGCCAGTGAGGCCAAGTTCGAGTGGTTTTATTCCCTAGGAGGATTTCCACTCAAGACAATCTATGTGTCAATATTTTATATGTGTTTTTTCATTATCTGTTCATTTGATTTATATTGCATAATTTCATTCATGATTTGAAAATTATTAAAATAAGTAAAAAGAGTTAATTTGATTGTTAACACTGATTCACCCCCCCTCTCAGTGTTAACAATCAAATTAACTCTGATTCTGAGGTCATTGCAAAATAGAGTATGTAATTCTTGAAACAAAGATCAATTCTGTATTTACAATTCTTTTATACTTCTACATTTCAAAATAATTTCATTGAGATACCACTATAAGACTATTAGTGAGATATAATCATTGTTAGTGAGACAAATCAACCCGTGAGGCCAAGTTCGAGTGGTTTTATTCCCCAGGAAGATTTCCACTCAAGACAATCTATGTGTCAATCTTTTATATGTGTTTGTTCATTATCTGTTCATTTGATTTATATTGCATAATTTCATTCATGATCTAAAAATTATTAAAATAAGTAAAAAGAGTTAATTTGATTGTTAACACTGATTCACCCCCACTCTTAGTGTTAACTATACTCCAACACATTGAAGGGAAGATTCTTCATGTTTTGCTTCAGAAATTCAAGATCAAACATCATGGCAAGGTATTAACTCCATTTTTGCATGATTCATTACATTCTTTCTTCATTTGGTTTAATTACCTAAAAAGGGGGTTCGACCAAGGCAAACCCCCATGCCCTAACATTCACCATTTCTTTCTCTTTCATTGTGTGTTTGTAGATTTAGACACTTTGAGGGTTTGAAGATCATTGATGACTAGGTTGAAGACTTGTTGAAGACTTCTCCTTTCTTGCAAAGCCAAAATATCAACAAAAAGTTATTTTCAAGCCTAAAAAATAGAGTTTTAGAAGTGGACACTTGTTAGGAATCAAAGTGTAGACTGAGGGCTTACGTTTCCACTTTTGAATTTTAAAAAATTTAGAAGTGGACTAAGTTTCCAACAGTGGTGAATTAGTCCCACTGAACCTATTTTTCTGAAGCTTTTTCATATTCGGATACCCATTTGGCCGAAACGGGTTTTTGAGCAGTTTTCCCTGAAACTAGGACTAAGTCACCCAGCTTGGCGTAAGTGTTCCAATCAACATTTTTAGTCAATTTTTCAAGATTCCACAATCTCTCCACATCAGATTTTAGATTCTAGGTGCACCTCTCCAGTTGTGCTCAATTAAATATTTCATCATTTACTTGCATTTTTAAATGTTTTGCATATCACAGTGTGTTTTCTAGCGCTTTGCATTTCTTAGGTTTTGCATCATTACATCATGTTATTTTAGATTAGTTGATTAGTACATCATAATTAGACATATTACATATCATTTACATTAATCTTGAGTGTAGACATTTGCATTTTGGACCCCATTTCTTTCTCCTTTTAGGTGAAAAACCCTAGAAGGAGCTTAAAGCATTTGGGTAATCCAAAATCATTGTCCATATTTTTGTGAACCCAAATTTTGAATACTTTTCATTTTTGATTTGTAGTCCTTCATCATCCTAGATATAGCTTGCATCAACGTTGCACTAGGTTTTGCGTTGTTTTGCATTCTAGGGTTTTATAATTTTGCATTACTAAAAGTGCATATAGTTTGCATTTTTGCATTTTAAGTCATTGCAAAACATCTGAAAACTACATTTTCTTTTAGTATTCAGGTCATACATACTAAAAAAATCAAAACCCATTAAATTTTTTTGAAATTTTTGAAAAAACCTAATTGGGACTAATTCGCCATTCTGGGTGACTTAGTCCCACTCTAGATTTTTAACTGTCTGTTACAGTGTCATAAGTTTCATTTTTGTGCTTACTAAGCCTCCTAGTATCATTTACTATAATTCTAGAAACTTTTGGGAACATTTTTTTTTATGCATTTAGGTAAAAAACATCAATTTTGGGTAGTCATTTTTAAAATCATTTCAATTACAATTTTTTTTGCATCTTAAATCATTGAAAATTTCTAAAATTTTGCATTGGAATCTTAAGTCCACATCATACAGCACAAAAAACATCAAATCCATAAAAAAAATCTAAAAATTCTCAAAAAAATCCCTATTGGGACTAATTCATCACCTTGGGTGACTTAGTCCCTATTCAGCCCTGAAACAACACTTTTGAAAACCCTATTTTTAAGCTTCTGTTTGCTGCCATCAACTAGCTATATTAGTTGGATAAGTTTCTATAACATGCATTTCATTAGATCTAGTCTAAATTATCTCATTTCATGCATTGCTTAATTTCACATTTGCATTTCCAACATTTCATCTTTCAAGTTGATGCATAATGTAATAGGAAAATTACCTTCTTTCACATCTAAAAATTGCATTTAAACATTTCATTTTATTGCTTTTTCATGATAACATGTTTTCTTTCAAGAGATGTGGTTTTGATTTGGTTAAAAATGGATTGCATAAATACAACATCCCATCTTATGAGTTCAATTTTGATTACAACAATGAGGTCATTAAGAAACATGTTCAAACCATTGATACAATCCTTAATATTACATTGCCAATTGGTGATCTAAAGGTAGTGTAGAAAATCATGACAATCATACTTGTTCTTCTCCTGATACCTCTCCTATTCATGGAAAATTTATCTTGGTGAAGGAAGATACAAGCATTGAGAGTCTTGATTGTCCATCTTCTCATTCCCCTTTGGAAGATGTTAGACAACAAGAACATGAGATCATAGAAACATTTCTAAATATCACCTTACCTAGTCTCCATAACCATGACCATCAAAATTATCCTTCTCCTAATATCCCTCCTCGATGCCATGAGGATAGGTTGGTGTTAGAAGATATACCTATTAAGAGTCATGTGAATCTTGACCCTTCATTCCCTAATGCTCCAACCGTTTGGGACAATCTATTTGAAAATCATTGTGGTCCTTCTCTTGAAGCCTCATCCACTTGTGATGATGTTACAAACTTGGATGACCATATTGCAAGCTCTCCTATTAGGGTAGATATTATGGAACAAGAGAATGAGACCTTCGAGACAATGGACAATCAAATAGAGTCTTCCCATCACCTCCCCACTATCAATAATCAAACATATTCAACCATTAATAACTCCCTTATTTCAATGAAGTTATTTTGGAAGAACCAAGCCTTACTTGTCAAGAACATATGGTTTTTAGTTCTCCTAAAAACTCACCTACTAGGGAGAATATCATGATACAAGACAAGGATAACATTGAAATAATGATATTATGCCCTTAGAAGAAGACGAAGAGCCCATGTTGGACTCTCCTTTGCCAAGGTATGTTACTATCTTTCAACCTCAACTCATCCTTTATCCCCATTCACACAAAAAACAACTCAACAAAACCTAAACTCACCCTTTATCCACCATCACACTAACCTTCAACTCAACACAAACCAAAATACACCCTCTACCCACCTTAGAATAATGTGTTGCAGCAACCGAGTCATACTACCATTGCTCATACATATCACACTAGAAAAAATCCATCCCCACAACAGCCAACCCCAACTTCCCTACCTTTTCCTAACTTACCTCTTTCTCCTCACTTAAGGGAGTATGATCTTGTGGAGCAACTTAAGAGCACTCCCACCAAGATATCCCTTAGTGACCTTCTTCAGAATTCACCTACCTATCACACTATGCTTAAAACAACCTTACAACAAGTTCCTATCCCTTCTAACGTGCAACCAAATGAAATAGCATCTATAATTCAAGGACACAGTGTTGAAATTATTTTCCACCAAAGTGAAATCCCCTCTTTGGATGTGCAAAAAAAAATATGATGCATTCATGATCATAGCTCAATACAAAACCACAGGGATAAAGAGAACTCTCATAAATACTAGCTCTACCCTTAATGCGTGTAGTGTGAGCCTTCTAAATACTCTTGGCATTGATCAATCGACCATTCGACCTGATTATTTATCTATTAAGGTATTTGACAATATTGAAAAGAAACCGCTTGGGGTGATCATTATACATCTTACAGTTGGAGTGGCCACCTTGAATACACCAATCCATGTTATGCCTCATGAAATTTCATGTAATCTTATTTTAGGAAGACCGTGGATTCATGCAATGAAAGGTGTGCCTTCCACTCTTCATCAAAAAATTAAATACATTTACAACAAGAAAGTATACACCCTTGATGCCGATCCTTAACCTTATAGTGTCTTATAGCTTGAGAAACTCAAAGAAAATCCCTTAAACACATCAACATCAACTACACATGTGGAACCCATACAACAACCAAATAAAGAACAACACATGAAGCTATTAAATGATGCTTGGGGTTCCTTAGACTTCACACCAACACTCATGGATGACTACAAGATCATATACATAGATTTACATATGGGAAATGAAAAAGTAGTCATGTCCACAAAAAATTTAAACGATCCTTAAAAAGCATCCACCTCAACCACTGCAAAACATGTGACAACAAATTACACAACAAACTTTGATGAGCTTAATCACAAACAACCACCTGAACCAAAAGTAATGAAAAATATTTATGGATGAGGTTATGAGCTTATGAAACAACTTGGATATAGTGGAAAAGGATGTGGTTCTAATGAACAAGGTATCCACAACCCTATTGATCCTATTACAAAACAAACAAATTATGGTATTGGTTATTGTCCTTTGATAGAAATCACCAACCTTCACTCAACATCAACACTCTCACAAAACATACTCTTAAATCGACCTTAACAGTCGTCCATCTTGAAATCTTCAAAATTTGTGGTCTTGAAATTCATCCTTTACACACCATGAAACAAACAACGAAATCTTCGCTTAATGTCAATGTCATCTTGCAAAATGCTCATGAATTGAATTCGTTAGATTTTACACCCTCCTATAAAGGAGAGGACAAAATCTTGCAATCTGCCAAGTCTTCTGTAGGCACGACATCTTGTAAATTTAGGTAAGGAGTATCTTTGTCACAAACTACAGGACCACCTTCTCCCATTAATCAAGAGGGTATCTTGTCAAGACTCCTCCAAGATCACTTGATCACCCTTCCTCCAAGAACTTGAAAGAAATTCTATTATAAGACTTAATTTTGTGCATATCATCGAGTTCATGGTCATTCTACTAATGAATGTAAGGATCTAAGTAGTAAAGTCCAATATTTTCAAGAATTTGGTATTCTTCCTTTTGTGGGGGCACCTACTTCCTCTAATTGATATTGATTCTCACTCTAGCATGCATCTCATTAAACATTTCAGCTCACCCTTGTCTTGCACTCAGTGGGGACAAGGGGTTATGTAGCCTTGTCCTCGTATGTCACTTGTTGTTGCCTCTTTTGACTAGTCATTAACCTTTCATGAACTTATAAGAGTAAGCTTGGAATGTGGATGACATGCCTTAAGTTGGCTCACACTTGACATACTTCCTTTTTTATGACGTAGCTTATTGGAAACATATGAGTTGGCATAGGGATTTTTGAGTAAGCTCTCATGTCTTATTCTTCCTTCTTCTACTTTAAAGAAATTTCTCATGGTAATGGTGTTATAAACCACTTTAAAGTGGGGGAATACATTCACACTCACATTTCATTGTGTGATTTTCTTTTTCTTGCGATTTCCTCTCTTGGAAACATTAGGTACGATGTTTCCTAGGATGAGACCTTGTGTTTTTCCTCTCTTGGAAACAAGATGAGACCATTTTCACTTTTCCTCTCTTGGAAACATTAGGCATGATGTTACCTAAGATGAGACCTTGCATGAACTAAGCAAAATGCCTTTGAAAATCCCTTGAACTATCTTGCATTTACAATGTCTATGAGTGTCAAGCATACAAAGTTTTGTTTACCTCATAGAGCTCAAATTTTTTTTTCCTTGTTGGTGCCTTATTAAAGTTATTAGGAGGTATAAGTTTGGTATGGTTGAATGGGAAGCCCATTTCTCAACCCACGGACAACTAGAATTTTTGTGGCCCTTGAGTGAGTATGTTGTGGATTCTCACCCTGCGGACAACCATAAGTTTTGTGGCCCCAAAGTGAGTATACTTAGGACTTCTTACCCGATAGATAGCCAAGAGTTTCCTCACCTCAGAGTGAGTATGCATTTTTGGACAAACAACGTAGATCTGATCCACATCATGTTGGAAAAATAGTCAAAACTTGATCCACCTTTTTATTTTTGCTCTTCTCTTCCTTCTAGTTCTTGTCTTTGCATGATCATGTATCTTGTTTTTCTACAAAACATTTACCTTTTGCATGTCCTTTTTCACTCATGTTGGTTTGACTTAGGATCTTGGATCCTGGGGGCTTTACTGATTTCTTGATCTTTATTATCCTAGATCGTCTACATTGGTACGATTGGACCCCCTCTTGAATGTCTACTTTAGTGTGAGTTTAAAGAAAGTTCATCTTCTCACTAAAGTGGGGGCTAACTGTGGACATGGAAACATTATCCCTTCTTGCTTGCTTGATATGGGATTAATTGATGAAAAATTGGACTTAATGAGACCTGGATTTGGTGTTCTAAGGTGCTTTACACATCCACATTAGGTCTTGGGCCCTTACAAATTGAATAAAATGCATTTATTGATATCTTGAAAAGGTGTTGTAACACATCTTCACACCTTTCTAAGACCATAATATCATAATTCACCTAAATAACCTTACTAAGAACTATTTCAAAGTGTTGTAAAGTCTTGTAACAAACTTTTACACTTTCCTAGGCTTGTCATCAATATTTACACCCTTTTTATGCTTTAAATTCCCCCTTTATACACTTACAGGCCTTACTTAAGTGTCTCGTTGAAGAAAAAAATGATAAACATTATTTAAACTATCACAATTCCCAAAATCCATTTAAAAATTCCCAAGTGGACTAAGTTGCTATTAGTGGTGACTTAGTCCCATTTGGCTCAAAAATAAAAATAAAATAAAATTTCTTTTGGGTTTTTATTCCTTAAAACCTAAGGTCGGCCTGTGATGAGGTATTTTCAGGAATTAGGGCATAATTGTGTATAAATATAGGGCTTTCCCTCTCACTTGACCTAATTTTTCATAACTCATCATCATTCATCCATCTTTCATCATGTTCTCAAGTTAAGAAAGCTAGGGTTTTATCATTGCAAGTCATCAAGATAGCTTCCAAGGACATTCAAGGGAAGATTCTTCATGTTTTGCTACATAAATTCAAGATCAAACATCATGGAAAGGTATTAACTCCATTGTTGCATGCTTCATTACATTATTTATTCATTTGGTTTAATTACCTAAAAAGGGGTTTGACCAAAGCAAACCCTCATGCCCTAACATTCACCATTTATTTCTCTTTCATTATGTGTTTGCAGATTTAGACACTTTGAGGTTTTGAAGATCATTGATGACTAGGTTGAATACTTATTGAATAACTCTCCTTGCTTGGAAAGCCAAAATATCAACAAAAAGTCACTTTCAAGCTCGAAAATTAGAGTTTCAGAAGCGAACACCTATCAAGAACCAAAGTGCAGACTAAGGGCTTCCATTTCCACTTTCAAATTTTTAGAAATTCAAAAGTGGAATAAGTTGCCAAAAATGGTGAATTAGTCCCAATGAACCTATTTTTTGAAGGTTTTTGTAGATTCAGATACCCATTTGGCCGAAATAGGTTTCTGAGTAGTTTTCCTTGAAACTGGGACTAAGTCGCCCATCTTGGCATAAGTGTCCCAATAAACATTTTCAATCATTTTTTCAAGATTCCAGGTGCACCTCTCTAGTCCTGCTCAATTATTTCATCATTTACTTGCATTTTTAAATGTTTTTGCATATCACAGCGTGTTTTCTAGCGCTTTGCATTTCTTGGGTTTTGCATCATTGCATCATGTTATTTTTAGATTAGTGCATTATTACATCATAATTAGACACATTACATCTCATTTACATTAATCTTGAGTGTAGAAATTTGCATTTTGGACCCCATTCCTTTCTCGTTTTAGGTGAAAAACCCTAAAAGGAGCATAAAGCATTTGGGTAATCCAAAATCACTGTCCACATTTTGGTGAACCCAACTTTTGAATACTTTTATTTTTTTATTTGGAATCCTTCATTATCCTAGATATAGCTTGCATCAACATTGCATTAGGTTTTGTGTTGTTTTGCATTCTAGGGTTTTAAAATTTTAGATTAGTGAAAGTGCATATATAGTTTGCATTTTTGCATTTTAAATCATTGCAAAATATCTAAAAACTACATTTTCTTTTAGTATTTAGGTCATACGTACTAAACAACATCAAAACCCATTAATTTTTTTTGAAATTTTTTAAAAATCCCTAAATGGAAGTAATTCACCATTCTGGGAGACTTAGTCCTAGTCCAAATTTTTAACTGTTTATTACAGTATTAGAAACCTCATTTATGTAATTCATAAGCCTCCTAGTATCATATACTATAAGTCTGAAAACTTTAAGGAACATTTGTTTTATGCATTTAGGTCAAAAACATCAATTTAGGGTAGTCATTTTTGAAATCATTTCAATTACAAGAATTTTTACATCATAAATCATTGAAAATTTCTAAAATTTTACATTAGCATCTTAGGTTTGCATCATATAGCACAAAAAAAATCAAGATTCATTAAAAATATCTAAAAATTCTCAAAAAATCCCTATTGGGACTAATTCACCACCTTGGGCGACTTAGTCCCTATTCACCCCTAAAACTACCTTTTACAAAACTGTAAACCCTATTTTTAAGCTTTTGTTTGCTGCCATCAACTAGCTGTATCAATTGGTTGAGCTTCTGTAACATGCATTTCATTAGATCTAGTCTAAATTAGCTCATTTCATGCATTGTTTAATTTCACATTTGCATTTCCAACATTTCATCTTTCAAGTTGATAAATAATGTAATAAGAAAATTACCTTCTTTCACATCTGAAAATTGCATTTAAACATTTCATTTTAAGTCATTACATTGCACTTTTTCATGATAGCATGTTTTCTTTCAAGAGATGTGGTTTTGATTTGGTTAAAAATGGATTGCATAAATACAAAATCCCCTCTTATGAGTTTAATTTTGAATACAACGATGAGGTCATTAAGAAACATGTTCAAACCATTGACACAATCCTTAATATTATATTGCCCGTTGGTGAGAATGGTAGTGTAGACAATCATAAAAATCATACTTGTTCTTCTCCTGATACCTCTCCTATTCATGATAAAGGTATCTTGGTGAAGGAAGATACAAGCATTGAGAGTCTTGATTTTCCATCTTCTGATTCCCCTTTGGAAGATGTTAGACAACAAGAACATGAGATCATAGAAACATTCCTAAAAATCACCTTACCTAGTCTCCATAACTATGACCATCAAAATTTCCCTTCTCCTAATATCCATTCTTGATACCACAAGGATAGGTTGGTGTTCGAAGATATACCTATTAAGAGTCATGCGAATCTTGACCCTTTGTTCCCTAATGCTCCAACTGTTTGGGACAATCTATTTGAAATCATCGTGGTCCTTCTCTTGAAAACCTTTATTCCAAGAGGTATCTGAGACTATCGTGATTTATCTTTATCTTAAATTTCCTTCAAATTATATGGCTACACTTATGATAAACATAATTTCATTCTCATAAATAGGATTCAACAAGTTCTTATCAATGATTTGGTGACTCAAATGCTAAATTTTTTCCCTCATATATGTGTACTTCCCTTATGGCCAACCCAAAACTATTATTTTCCTCAATGATTTTCTTAGAAAAATATGAGGCAGGTAGAAATAGAGTTGTACACATGGCTTCCTTGAGCTTATTAAATGCAAAAATGGTTTCCTTAGTTCACTACAAGGCTTCCTTGAATGAATTTGTGGTTGATGCTACTATGCTACCATATTTTTTTAATAAATTGGTAATAGTTAGAAGTAATCCCTAAAAAACCCCATAGGTGTTAGGGTTAGAAGGTAGATATTTAATAGTTAAATACAAATTTGATCAATAAAACAGAGAAATGTCACGTCTCATACATTGACTTATTTTGACCATTGACTTATTTTGATCATGACTTATTTTGACCATTGACTTAGTTTGACCATGACTTATTTAGATAATGTTTGACCATGACCTTATGAGATTTAATATATGAAGTATGATATGTGTTAAGAGCAATGCTTAATATAATTGTTTTCTTTCAAGAATTATGAATGCATTCATATAAATGTTGAGTTAATTATTGTTTCTACAATGGTTACTAATACTCTTTTGTTTTGCACGCCTGAGTGCATCTGAGTGGCAGGTGATCGAAGGCCAAGGAGATCGAAGGCCAAGAGTGTGATTGAGGAAAAGGAGGTTAGCTTCTCGACAGGGTAGAAGAGGAGAAACTCTCGGTTATGCACACACCACTTACATCATGTAGCTGCATTAGGTCATGTTCGTTTTTACAATGTGATTGCGTGAAATGATTAGCATAGCGAATTTGAAATATGGTTAAATTAAATCTTGAAATAATATGGCTTATTCTATTTCCTTATTTCTCATTATATATATTTGAGCAACAAAAGGTTAAACCTGTTTTTGTTAAAAGAAATGTATTTAAAAATAAAAACAAATTAAATAAAAGAATAAACATAATATAAATCTGTTTTGCATAAATGAATTTTCAAAAATTGCATAAAAGGGATATAAATAATTCTATTTTGGGATATATGGTGATATTTTTTCAAAAGAATTAAGAATGAATAGCCCGAGAGAGCATTGGGCTCTGGAAAATTCTGTCTCAAAACCAACAAATTGCTGGGCATGTGGCAATCCTTGCAAAACTGCTGTCAACTGGAAATTTTATGCATGATCCTCGAGAAAGAGGAGGAGGCTTTAAGAAAGAGGAAAAAGACTTTGATCGAATACATCGCAGAGCTCTGGAACAGAGGAAAAAAAAGAGGTACTGTTGAACATCTGCAAATAGAACCAAATTTTACCAGGTTCTCTTCATTATGCCTTCTTTTAACTTTATTTTAAAAAAACTGCAGTAAGGAATTGAATTATTCCCTGTTTTAGAGTACAAACAACTGAGAATTCTTTCCAATTTCGTTTTGAAATCTGGGTAACAGCTTATCATTCTGTGTAGCAATTATAGAATACCCATTCCTTCCTCAGAATTAGGGTTTTCGTTCTGTGGCAAGTCTGCATTTTTCTCAAGTGTAATTACATGTCTCCATATCTGTTTGTTTAAAAATTCTGTCATCTTAATAAAAACCAAAATGGCTTGAGATAAATCCGAATGCAGTTTATACTGGGCGAATGCCTTTCTTTTTCTTGAGTTTTGAAATTGCTGTGGGAATTAATTTCCCCTGCCCTCCCCATGGGAAGGTCGTGGACTATGGAGGCTCGCGCCCTCCATAGGCCGCGGCCTGTGGAGGGCACGAACCCTCACAGCCCGCCCCCTCCCCATGGGAGGGGCAAGGGCTTTCCTGAGCCCCCTTTTGGTCGCTCAATGCCAGTAAGGAAACTATGTAAAATACCCTGTTATGTGTGCACGGCCAGTAAATTCGTTGCACAGATTTGAAAACCAAAATTTCTTACTTCGAATTTACATAAAATTTGAACATGGATTTCATTTTACACATATATATATGTATGCCCTTCTCCTTCCACCACTATATACCCTCTCTCTCCTTTCACTCCTACCTACTCTCTCCTCTCCTGCTCTCCACTCACTCCTGTATACCACTCACCTATATACCCTGCCTCCTCCTATATGTATATACCATATATATATATATATATAAATATGAATCATGCATTGTGTGCCAAATACAAATTGAAATAGGAAACTCTTTCCCAGAAAAGTAGTATGAATTCTGTTGAATATATATACAAATATTTCTGAATTGATAAACCTGAAGCAAGGACAGAAATATCTTGAATGTAGTATGAATTCTGTTATATAAATATCATTGAATTGTTAAACCTGAAGCAAGGACAGAAATATCTTGAAAAGCCATGAAACAGAAAATAGTATGAATTCTGTTATATAAATATCTTTGAATTATTAAATCTGAAGCAAGGACAGAATTGTCTTGAAAAGCCATGTATCAGAAAGTAGAATGAATTATGTTGAATATATACAAATATCTCTGAATTGATAAACCTGAAACAAGAACAGAAGTGTTTTTGAGACATCATGTAAACTGGAAAGTACCTTGAATATGTTAAAAGGAATACAACATGAAATATGAATGAAAGATTATCTTTCAAACCTCAGATTGCATTGTATCAGTAAATTATTTTACTCTGTAGCCTGTGTTGAAATAGGGAATTAAAACTGTCAGTCAGCTTGAGCTTGTAAGAATAGAAATGCATATTGAAAATTGAAAACACTGTTCTTACTATCAATTAGTGCACTGAAAATTATAAAGATATACATATATGTTCTTTATCCAAATTAAAAAGGGACACTACCAAAGGATAAATGACATCTTACAACTGAAATATAAAGAATGTACTAAAAATTCACTTCTTTTAGAATTGATTAAATGATGGAAGCCTGTTTGAAAATGTATAAAGTTTCTGTTAAGTATTATTTTACTTCACTATGGTAACTTCCGGGACAGGGTGCCGAAGGTGGGCAAACGGAGACGGTAGTATTACCTTTTCTAATTCTACCATTTATTATTTTTCTTGGCCAAGCACTGTACCATTGAAATAGATGGATTGCTTATTTTAAAAGCCTAGAAATTTATTTGAGTCTCTGCCACCTCCTGTTGCAAGAAATGTGTTTATTTCATGTTAGAAATGCATATAGGCATCAGGCACGCACCGAGAGTGCCCTCCTGTTTTACCGTTTTGGGTTGCTAGGCTCCTTAATGCAGGGCCGGGGATTCCTTCGAGTTAGGAATGGACCCAGGGAAGTCATGGACTTCGTGGTTGGGTGGAAAAGGCGCCTGAATCACATTCTTGGCCCCAGCTCGCAAGAAGACCAAGGTGCCACGGTGGTTGGTGGATCCAAGGTTATTTGCTATTGATGTACTTATGTATCATTTAGACTTGGCTGGTGAAGCCCATTATATATGTATATATACATTTTGACATCCTTGTTGAAACTTGAAATGGAAGTATATTTTGAAAGTATTTAATGTATCATTGATTTTAAGGGGTTAAAGTTTTATAACTTAGCATAGAAAAGATGTTCTATTAGAAGGATTGATTCCTCCAAGTGAAGATGAATATATGTATATGAGAAAATCATTGAAATACTTATGTTTTGATTCATTACGTTGATGATATTATTTTATGAAATGCAATTCAAATTCTCTTTATTTCATTTGGAAGAGTTATGAGAAATGTTGAATTTTCGGAAACCTATTTATAATGGTTTGAATAAATTTAGAACACTTTTAATTTCTCTTTAGTGCTGTGTTAAATGGTCTGAAAATTACTCTTAATTTTTCGAGTGCTACATCTAATAAAACACACAGAAAATTATAGCAGAAACAAGACAACACAAAGAATTTAACGTGGTTCACCCAACTCGAGCTACATCCACAAAACTACAACCATCCAATGATTTTATTATCCAGTGCAAAAAAAAAAAAATCCTCACGAATAATCACCTTTTTCTACATACTGTAACCCCCCATCCCAACCCCTTATAACAAGCCTTTTAGAAGCTTCCAGAAATTAGGGTTTTACAAAGTCATTTTTTTTCTTTTTCAAAGATTTTTCCTTTTTCGGTGATGACGGCGAGGATACATGCTGGGGTGTGTAGTATAGCATGATCAGTTTCCACATACCAACAATCTTCCACTTGGAGATTGATCAAGCTCCACACCAACACAATCTCCCACTTGGAGACTGATCCTGGACGACACTATTGCACTTACAACTCCCACTGGAAATAAGTACTTTGGACCTTGCTGCTCTGTTATACCTGAATTCAACCTTGAAGGCCAATTGAAGCTGAAGAGGAGCTTAGCTTCTCCCTTTTCACTTCCTTCATAAACATATCCGTTGGATTAACATCTATATGTGTCTTGTCCAACTTGACCTGTCCATCCTCCAACACTGATCGAATGAAATGATATCTCAGCTGTATGTGTTTTTTTTTAGAGTGCAAGGTAGAATTATTTGCAAGATGTATGGCACTCTGGCTGTCTGTAAACAAGTAATTTTCAGCATGTTGTTTTCCAAACTCTTCCATGAAAAGTTGCAACCATATCATCTCCTTTGTCGCCTTTGTTGTAGCAACATACTCTGCCTTCGTGGTGGATAAAGCAACCACCTTTTGCAACCAAGAAATCCAACTCACTGTTGTCCCACCAATTGTAAATACATAGCCTGTGGTACTCCACCCGGTATCTATATCCCTTGCCAAATCTGAGTCAACATAGCCTTTTAAATCAGTATTAGAGCCCCCAAACATAAACATTTATTGGGTGTACCTTTCAAGTA
>VDFB02026320.1:101581751-101640866 GCA_007258455.2 Sequoia sempervirens
AGGGTCACGAGGTGGACCTGGTAGGCCACAAACTCATTTTTTATGATTTTTGTGCATTTTTTAAGATTTTCTCATTGGCAAGGTGAACAGGCATCTTTTTCATGCACCTGCATCTCAAAAAGTCTTCCGCAATAAGTTTTGTCATCTCCAGTGTGCATTGTTGTTTCAGAGACATGCCATCATCTCTGAGTCAACCATGGTGGTAGGGGACATATGTGTGGCTCACATATGTTTGTGTGTTGCACATAAGTCTTAGTAATTTTTTTCAATTTTTGATGAAAAATGTCAATAGTCTGATTCAAAATTTTCTTACTTTTTGGTAGGAGTACTTGAAGATTCAGGAGCATCTTGGAGGGTGAGCATTTTGACTAGTTCACAAGTAGAGGAACTACCTATCCGAGGATGAGGTCACACTCTTAGAGTGCAGAAGTCTCTAACATGTGTTCACTATACTAGAGATGAGATACCATGAGCGAATGCTGACAACCCTCATGGAGTGGTGGGATGTCACTATGTCATCATTCTAGCTACCAGTTGGAGAGATGACCATTACTCTCAAGGATATTTATCAAATCCTTGGACTACCCATCTGCGGACAACGAGTGGCCCTGGATGACACACGATCAACACGGGAGCGATTAGGAGGTGTCCACTACTACATAGGGAGGATAGATGGTGGCAATGGCATGGGACACATCTATACACACTAGTATGACCAAGAGAGGACCACAATGCCATTGAGTCAATGGGTTATGGTCATGACCATCACTTTCCAAATCACAATTGATGGGCGAGGCTCACACCTGCACAGGGGCCTCGTCCACACTATTAGAGAGATGGTGGAGCATAGAGCCATCTTCACCTGGGGGCACAGCATGCTTGCGCACCTCTACCATAGCTTGATAGTGTGTACACTTTTGTAGGTGTGGGATTTTTCCCACATCATGTGCACTTGGTTAGTTGACTTCCCACAGTGATGACCATATCAGGTCCCCATGGCCCATTGGTATGACATGACGAGCCAGTGGAGGTTTAGAGACCTACAATTTTAGCAGCTACAGTTTGACACCCTTACAAAAAATAGGGTCTGATGGAGACCTAATCAAATTTTCAAGTGGGTGGATGACAATAGTTATTTTAGGAACTTGCAATGAGATCAATTTTTTATTGGACATAGGGATTTTGTTATCATACCCTACTACTAGAGTCAGGTCATGTGACAGCATGGTCGATCATAGACTATACCACTGGATGTGCCCACCTATTCTAGGGTGCATAAGAGTGCGATGAGGGTTCGGGACCACCCTTGTCCCATGATTATAGGTATTGTCCCATCTGATGATGATGAGCTTGACCGTGATCTACCGCCCATATCAATGGGGCATAATGTTGGTCTGGCAGTGAACTTCACGCGGTGGTGGGAGAGGCATCGTCCTACCCCTGTGTTTGATGACGGTGCTCCGAGAGGGGATCTTGGTCCACAAGGGGACTTACCAGCCCCACCACCATAGGATAGGAGGAGAGGTCGGTAGTAGGTCAAGGAGGAGGAGGAGGAGGAGGAGGAGACAGTGCCACTGAGGCCAAGGTGATGGATTAGGCCAGATCCCCCACTAGCTACCCCCATCTCTTCAACACCACTATCTTCCACTGTAACTGCGTCGCTTGCAGTGCTAGGAGGCACCACCGAGACAAGCAGCGTAGGTCCTAGCACTGACCCTCACCCTGACCCGACATGGCAGCTAGGGAATCTAGGTATATGTGATTTGTTGTTTCATGTTTTGTACTTCTAGCTTTTTGATATATGTTTTGTGATACTAATGAATTTCTTTTTTTTGTGGTTGCAGAGGATGCACATGGATGGACTGGACTCATAGCTCAGTGTATATCAGAGGTAGCCCCTACTCTAAAAATTTAGGGATTAGTCCTTGAGGTGTATCGACCGGTGTCCGCGGGGCGTCAAGCCCCCTGGTTCGAGCCAGTTGTATGCTTACAGACTACATATGAGGAGTGGGGTGTGGAGATCATCTAGCTTACTGTAGAGTTGACGACCATGCGAGGGCAGCACAACCAGCTGTCAGAGGAGTTGTAGACAGTGCCCGTCGAGTGAGACATGGCAGTGAGGAGGCCTGATCCCACTAAGCAGGCATGAGATGCCCTTCAAAGTTGTCTTGATGACCTTGATGGGTAGCCGACAGCTGTGAGCTTGGCAGAGGTTCAATGACTATGGGACTATTTGTGGTAGGCAAAGCTGATGATATCCTCCTTACATGGGTAGATCAGAGGGATACACTGCATCACGCTCTCATTTTTCGCACTCCATGACCACCATTTAGCCCCTTCCATGGCTTCCAAAGCATCCACTAGAGCCAGAGGGCTCTGGGAGCCACACGCCACAATGATCATGGGATCATCATCATTTTTTATGTATATCATTTTTGTAGTGAGATACATATATGTTCATACATACTTGTAGATCCTTCTATATAGACATACATTCAACAGCCACTCATTTTTTGTAGTAGTGGCCAGATACATGTACATGACATTGGATGCATACATTGTGTATATATATACATATATGGATACATTGATTCTGGTTTCATGGGATTGTTTGACTGGATGTGTATGTTTTTTATTTATTTCTCACATGTTTATGCTATGGTTATTATACTCTCATGCGGATGTATTTTTATATTAGATTCTAATATGATTTAATAAAAACACATGATTGTATGTTAATTAAATACAATGATGATCTAATAGATATGCACACACACACATGCATGTGGTTTATAACACAAAAGATTCTCGTAATGTGTCAATGAACAATGTCAACATATGTAGCACTACTACTCTTCCTTGTAGAGAGAGCACCACATAAGTGACACATAGGACACTACGAGTAATAACGATGGAGATGCATCACATTAATGGGTTCTTTAAGGGCGTTCCATCCCTAGATGCTAATAAATAGGTGCTTGAGCCATATACAAAAATCACAATGTAAGGGCCTAACTAGTTAGGGCTGAACTTTCCTCTCTAGTCGAGCAATGCATTTACGTTTTTTTGGATTTCACAAAGAATTAGATCTCCTACTTTAAAGGTTCTAGGAAGCACACGTTGATTGTAATGTCTGGATAACCATCAGTGATAAGCTTTAAGATGTTTTAGGGCTCGTAAACAGTGCTTATTGAGCATCTCTAGCTGATGCAAATGGTTAACTCAATAGGTCTCATTATCAATTAGCCCCTTGAGGGAAACTCATAGAGATATAATTTCCAACTCCAAAGGCATAATAGGTTTGACACCATACACAAGGTTATAGGGCATTGTTCTCGTAGCTGTACGAACACTCATGTGATAGGTCCATAAAGCATATGTCAGTTGAACGTGCCAATCATTATCATGTTTGTTCACTGTTTTATGGAGAATAAGTTCAATTTTTTTGTTTGATGCTTCCACTTGACCATTAGACTATGGATAGTGTGGCGTGGAAAATCTATGTTGAATGCAAAATTTCTCAAGGAACTACTTCACTTCCTTGTTCTTAACAGGGTACCATTGTCAGAAACAAGTGTAGTGGGCAATCTGAATTGAGAAATGATGTTGTTCATAAGGAAGCTACATATAGCTTCAACATTCGTGGATCAGAGCGAGATAGCTTGGACCCACTTTGTGAAGTAATCTATAGTGGTAATGATAAAATCATGTCCTTTGGAAGAGGGGGATGATATCTTTCCAATTATATCCAACCCCCATTTAGCGAACGACCAAAGGGAAGTTTAGTTTTGTAACTCTTGGGTAGGCACATTAATGAGTCGACTATGTTGTTGAAATTAAGGGCACTTTTTGACAAAGTCAAAGGAATCTTGCTCCATTGTTTGCCAATAGTATCCCATATGTATCAATCTTCGTGCCAAGGACTTACAACCAAAATGTCCACCCCCAAAGCTCACTTGGGATTCCTTAAGGGCAACGAGATTTCCGCTTTAGTAAGACATCTAAGAAGCAGGCCATTATAGGCCTTCCTATAAAGGACGTTTGATAGGATGACGTAGGGAATCGAAAGCTTCTTGACATGAATGCGGTCATTTTTTATCGTATCATCAAGGAAGTTTCTAGTCTTTAGATAATTATAGATATCAAAAACCATTCCCCAGATTCCACATGGGAACACATAGGGGACTCAACTTCAAATTCTTCAGGAACTGTAGGGGTTCGCAAGACCTAGACCACAAAATGGTATTCTTTCATATATTCTTCGGAAGGTACCAAGGAAGCGATACTTTCCATGGCATTGACATGTCTATTTTCTCTCCTAGGGACATTGTCTATTGTGAAAGAAGAAAACCTTTTGAGTAGAGACAAAGCAAGGTCCTAGTATTGAGACAACTTACTTTGCTTGGCCTAATAGGCTCCTGTTATTTGATTCACTATAAGTTTAGAGTCGCCTAGGATATGGAGGTGTTTGATCTTTAGTGGTATCACAACACATAAGCTAGCTATAAGTGCTTCATACTTAGTGATGTTATTGGTACAAGGAAAATCTAATCGAAAGGACAAAGGAACTAGTTTGCCTTCAAGGGATATTAGAACCATACCCACTCCATAACCAGTTTGACACCTTGATCTATAGAAGTAAATTTTTCATTTGGGGTCATAATTGATTGCAAAAATGTTTTCATCAGGAAACAAATCCAAGTCAGGAAAGGAGAGAGATGAGGAAGTGACTGCCAACTGATCCACAACTGCTTGACCCTTTATTGATTTCTAAGTGACAAAATTTATGTCAAACTCAGAAAGCAACATAACCCATTTTGCTAACCTTCCTGCCAGATTAGTGCTAGAAAACAGATGTCTTAAAAGATTCATTTTTACTATGACATGCATTTTAGCATGGAGAAGATAATGCCTCAACTTTTGTGTAGCGAAGACAAGAGCAAGACACTACCTTTCCACAGAGGAATAATGGGTTTTGTAGTCAACCAGGATGTGACTAATGTTGTAGACCTCCCTTTCCTTTCTCGTGTCATCATATTGAGCTAAAAGAGTTGCCAAATCATATGGTGATGTAGCTAGATAAATCAGAAAGAGTCTATCTTGCATAGCCGACATCAATATAGGAGGATTGGCCAAATAGGATTTGATTGACTCAAAGGATCTTTGACATTCCTCATCCCACATGAAGCAAACATCTTTTTTTAGTAAGTGAGTAAAAGGAAGGGTACGATTAGCTAATTGATATATGAATCTACAAATTTCCTGAATCTTCCCTTGTAAACTTTGCAACTTAGTGATATTATTCGGTGGAGGCATGTTAACGATAGCATCGATCTTTTTAGTGTCAACTTTGATCCCACGATGAGAGACTATGAACCCTAGAAGCTTGCCAATGTCCACGCCAAAGATGCACTTAAGGGGATTTAGTCTCATTTTATAGAGCCAAAGTCTTTAAAAAATGAGTTGAAGGTTCTTGGGATGGTCCCGACGGGTTACAATTTTTGCCAATACGTCATCGACATAATCTTCTAGAATCTTGTGAATGAAGTCATGAAATATTAGGGTCATCACTTGTTGGTAAGTAGTTCCTGCATTATTTAACCCAAAGGGCATGACCACATAATAGAATGTACCCCACGAGGTAGTGAAGGTTGTCTTGTACTGATCATCCAGGTTAATACAGATCTAATTATAACTCGAGAAGCCATCCATGAAAGAAAGTAATGCATGGCCTACAGTCGAGTCTACAATCATATCTATATTAGGTAGTAGAAAATCAACCTTTAGAGAATCCTTGTTAAGGTCTTGAAAGTTGATGCATATGTGAATACAACCATCAAGCTTACTAACGAGAACTATATTCGAGATCCAAGGGGAATAATCGATAGGATAGATAAAGCCCACTTTCAACAGTTTGTCTATCTTAGTCTTAACCATTAATGCCACTTTGGGATTGATCTTTTGGATTTTTTGCTTAACTGGCTTGGCATTGAGACATAAGACAATATTATGAACCACTATAGATTCATCAATACTAGGCATATCCTCATATGTCCAAGTGAATGTGTCAAGATGAGAACGTAAGATATTAAAGTGTTTGTCTGCTTCTTCTAAAGAGAGACACTTCCTGATTTTGATCACTTTTTCAGGGGATGTGGGATCCATAGAGATTTCAATAGTATCCCATTTTAGGAGGGAATTGTGGTCTTCCTAATGAGGTATTGTAATTTTGTCACTAGTGTTGGCTAGAGGGTCCTCCTCATCAATACTCAAGACAAATTCCTCAAAATACGCTTGGTTATGCAATCAATACGAGAACCATCTTTTGTGGTGGTAAGGAGGTAATAGGGAATAGGCACCTAGAAACTCTTCTAATGATTCATCTGAAGAGAAGAAATTGAGAGGAACCTTCTCGGCTTTCTCTTTTTCCTCTATTAAGTCAGGGTGAACAAGATTTAATGGTTCGACTGAAATCATATTAACACTCCACCAAGGCTTTTGCTTAGATCATTCGATGGAACATCCTAGTCCCAAATTGTGTCATGATTGTTTAAGATGGATGGGGACTTGAATTCCTTGCTCAATACATCCTAGGCCCTTCCACCCCTAGCCATATCGAGAAGTGAGTTCATATTCAAACCCATAGCGAGTTTTCAAAACTTCAGGGGGCGGTGGATTGACATAGAGAGCTTCATTCCACTAATGGATGTCAACCACCTCTATGGGGCTACTTTCGCCTCCCTTGTTAGGTTCATAGATGTTAATTTATTTTGTAGGAGGTGGGTCATTCTCCTCAACACGGGAAGGAGTGATCTCCTAAATAGGGTCACACTTCTTCTCCTCCATGGGAGCATTATCCACCTTTGTGTTAGGGGCACGTGGAAGGTCTATGCAAGAGGGGTCTACCTTATATTCTGCAATAGAGAATTTAGAAAAGTTCAAGGAACCCAAATCATCTCCAAGGAAAGAATTTTTTTGAGAAGGTGATGTGGGAGAGCCAGGATCCTCTGCTTTAGGCGGTTCTGTAGTTTTGACACTCACCCTAGGAACAACTTCCATAGAGGGTATTGATGAAAATAATGACATAGCATCGACAGTTAAGGAAGGAATACAATTCTTGAGAGTAGACATAGTTAAAGCATGATAGGTGGTGACCAATTTGCAAAGGCGAACGCCTTCTAGGTCTGCTTTGATTGTGACCACTCAATTATTTACAATAAATTTTTGGGAATGGTGTAAGGTAGAAGTTACCACACCCATAGCATGGATCCAATGTCTCCCTAAGAGAAGGTTGTATGGTAAAGGGTCAGGCATCACATAAACCAACGTGGGTAAGGTAATGGGGCCTAGCTACAAAGGCAGTATTATCGTGCCTAGAGCTTGGTAACTAGCATTATTGAATCCATGAATGTACAATGAGGAAGTTGCTAAAGAAGATGAATTGACTTTAATTTTAGGTAGGAGGTTCATACCGAAAACGTTGAGAGCTGAATCGATGTCAACAAGGGTATGCCTAATACCGATGTTGTTGACATTGACTATAATCATCAAAGCTTTTGCTTGTTTCTGCATGTCCGAAGGTGGGAGTTCTTGTGGGTGGAACGTAATATTCGATGAATCCGCACAAATATGTGCCAACAATGCATTAACATCCATAGGCCTAGCAGAGGTAGGCAAGAGAATCTTTTGTAATGCTTCCTAAAGCATTTCTTGATAAACTAGAGTGGTCTAAAAAAAATCCCAAAGTGAGATCTTAGTTGGAGTAACACAGAGCTGCTTGACAAGATCATAATCACCTGGTGCTTTGATCATGGGCTTAGGTGTTGCAAGAAGGTTTGGTTGAGAAGGTGGAAAAGTTGCAGGTTGTGAAGTAGGCATGGAATGTTGTTGACCCAAGTTTTGTTTATTACTCCTTCTAGGATATGTGTGTCCAACATCATTATAAGATGTAGACTTCGTAGCTTTCATGAACCTTGAGTACAAATCCGATGAATCGCTACGACATGAGATTCCATAAATGGAAGAGTCAGCTGGGGTTACGTAGAATACAGGTTTCTTAAGGCTCGAAGGAGCTATTGAGACTACCACCACATTTACCGATCCCTCAGCCTATCTAGAGGAGACTTGTTTGGAAGATTTGTGGATAGGGGAGAGTGCTTCTAAGAAATCATCTAGAGCATCCTCTAGCATATCGAAATCTTCCTCAGAAAAATCATTATTATAAATGTGCAACATTGCAAAGAAAGTTATGACATTCATGTCGAGTTCACCAAAATGTGATATAAGAGGGATTCGCTACACACGGGTCTCTCTTTTCTCAAGAGATCACCAAGGAATGAACTGGGCTTATACACCTCAAATTAGTAAAATGAAAAAGAACCAAAACATAGTTATACTTTGAAGGAAATAGTTAGAGATCCTAAGAGAGACAAATAAGAGGTTTCCTGTCCTAGAAGAGAAAGCTCTCAGCCAGAAGACGTCAGCACTATTCTAGGATGCCAGCGCAGTGCGCTATCATCCTAAGAAACATAGAACTCAAGAGCTCAACGAACAAAAATAAATCCTACTTATAGACTCAGGAGTGATCTAAATGAGGTTATTTAACTCACCAAAAAACCAAATACCAAAGGAAATATTATGATGTTTGGAGAAAGATTACCCTTTTTTCTAGACACTCGAGTCTTCACTCCAAGCTCCTTTTCGTGACCTGCACATAAAAGATTGAGAAGTTGTTGGGTGGCTATATAGGGGCCTGCCTTAGTCAGACCCCATTTTTGTTGTTCCCACCTCCATGAACAACCAAGTTGGAAAGGAATGCTAAACTAGTAAATAAGTGTGTGGTGAAAGCAATACCCACTCAGGAGTAGAACCCACACCATGATAAGTGTGTGGTGAAAGTAATACCTGCTCATGAGTAGAACCCGCACCATGATAAAGTAGAAAAATGTGTTTAAAAGGAAAGTGAGAGAGGAAGAGAGAGCGTTACCCACAAGCTAAGGCCCTCTCTGAAGCACACAAATGCACAACTGAGTGCTTGGTTGAGAGTTGCTACTACTGGGGGGACCTCATTCTGGCATGGCTTTGCCTGTGAATGCATTATTATCAAAGGAGGAGTCTCAAAGTTGTAGCAAAACAAAATGAGAGCTTAGTGTGATGTCTTCCAATCTTCCAACCTTCAAATGAGAGGCATAAAGAGATTTTTATGCTTGCAAGGGTGGAAACATGTTGTTACTTTCAGAATGTAACCACCAAGACACGTGTTACAAGGGTTAACCTTCCAGATTCCACGTTTTGAACTCAGGAAATAGACAGGACACTAGTGTGTCATGCAAGCATATGCACGTTCTGCATTCATCCACCTTGCAAATGTATGCACGTTGTGCATTCGTCCACCTTGCAAACGTATGTGCATCGTGCATTCGTTTGATACCTATATTCTTAAAAAATGCTTTGTCAGGCTTCTGTTGCTTAGCCATTTGTCCACATTGAGTCAGAATCATGAAATTCTGACCCATGGGATTTTGTCATTAATGTCTTAGGATGTCATAAATGCTAGGCATAAATGCAAAAATATGGAATTGCTCCTAGGTGCAATTCTGCAATATTATAGTTTCTTATTATTAATTTTGTATTCTTTCACTTGACTAGTCAAGAATACCTAACATTTAGATGACTTTATGGGACCATCAATATAACATTTTGTTTCTTATGTATTAACATCTTAGAAAATGATGCAAATGAAGGCATAGTATATGCAAATCCTATATTCAAACTAAGAGTATGAAAGAAGAAAAACAATATAATCAACACCAAGTTTGTTCAATTTATTGTATACAAACTGAATGTTCTTCTTATCAAATCCACATGTTTTACGTTTCTCTCTTAGATCATTAACCTTAGTGATGTAGTCATGGATGTTGTCAAAGTTCTTAGGATCAACGCTCATCAACTCATTATCAATTTAATAACCTCTTACTTCATCTATAGTACCATACATTTTTTTTAATTTTCTCAAAGCTTCATGAGAATTCTTACATGATTCAATTTAGAACAATAAATATTGAGAAACTAGTTTACAAATACATCCAATTTATCTTTTTATCTACATCTATAGGTTCAAGTACATTATGCTCAATAATATAGAGAGTAACATTCATTCATTATATATGAACACTTTATGCATTTTGATACTATCTTGAATAGTTATATGATGTTAGCAAATGAACCTTAGAATGGTCCATGGAAAAAGAAGAGCACAAGAAAAAGGATCAAAACAATGCACCAAGAGACTCCCCCAAACAATTAATTAAAAATTCCCCCAATAATATGATGTGGCACTTTATATGTAGTTTGGTTACAATGCTAGAATTGTGCTCTATATTTATAATTCCAAGATGTATCAAAGATGGAAAAATTACCATAATATCTCAAAATGAGATCCTCAAACTGAAATTAGCCTTTCCTAATATGATATAGACTAAAAATGAAGTCTTGCCAAGAGGATGAAACTTCTCTAGGTTGTAGTATGTGCAAATAATCTACCAAAATGAAAATTTGGACAGGTATGAATAGAAGATACTTTGGGTTGAATCTAGAAAAAGTACATAAAGAGAACTGTAGAACTCCTCAATACCTTTCCAATACCACAAGAATTGTGAAAATCAAAGATTGAGGCAAAAATTTATGAGCTCGAAGGTCCAAAAAATAAAATTTGAATTAAACTAGCAATAGAGCTCACCTAAAGCAAAATTTGAAGTGCTCAAAACCAACTTTTTGTCAATATTTCATTTGTAAAATTTTGACACCCTAGTGGAAATTTATGGTATTTTGAAAAAGACTACCTAATTCAAGCTTAGGGGGAAAAAACCTTGGCTCCTAGGCACTAAGCACTTGGTTGGCCATATCACTACACTGCTGAGAATTTTAATATATATATATTTGTTTTCACACTGCTCATGGCAGTGCCTAGGTGAAGATTCCACTACTACTAGAGGGCAGTGGGTTCCCACACTACCAAGACCATATGACCCAATCCTAGGTAGAGCCCTTGGGCCACTAAGCCATGAATAGTGGCTATGTCAAAACCAAAATGGTCATGAATAAATAAAAAACCAATGGCAGATTAAACTATGATTTTAAATAATCAAAAGACTATGCGATATTAAACACTTTTCATACCATATGTAGGCTAGAGTAGATTTCACCACCAATGTGATGTTGTAGAAGTATGAACTAATGTAAAAGCACAATGGATGATGTAATAAATGGCATGTCACAAAATATACTAAAAAATATGCCCTAAACCTTGTAGATCTGACATAACCAAACAATATGGCAATGTATGCTTTGTATAGATCTATACAACTATGTAAATTTTTGCCAAACCCTTAAAAATGGCCCAAAAAATGTTTTCCCCCAACTATGAAGTTTTTTATATGAAAATATGGGGTTTTGAGCCTTTTGGACTCAAGCGTGAGGTCAAATTTTCCCCAATGCATACATTGCAAAATTTCAAGCTCAAATCACCCTCAGATCTGAGAAGGGGTTTGGCAATTTTGAAGCTCTGATACCATGTTAGAGTCACTCAAGGCCTTAAGCCTCTAGGATCACCTACAAAAACAAAAGAAAATTTCTACAATATGGAAAAGAAATAAAACATATTTACAATAATGGATGCAAGATATGACCAATATGCAATGTTGAATATTACTTTGATATATTAGACTTACTCAACTGAATTGAATTATCTAGGATGTACAAATGATGCCTTCCTTATAAAGGAAATGTGTGAGATATGATTAGACAAGATCTTGACATGTGTCTCAATCTTGTATAATGAGATAACTACCCCAATAACTATTAAATGACTTAGGACACAAGCATTAAATGCCAAAAGAAAAGATAATATCTAGTGACGACTTACACTAACTAGAAAGATTCCCTCCTAGGACCTTAGTGGAATTAACATATAAATATAACCTATATAGGTAAAACACGTATTTACACCAACAGTTTATAGTAAGGGTCATTACAAATCTCTTATTTTTTAATTCCTCATGAACACATCCTCTACTAACATAGAAGCTATATTGTTGATCCTTGATTTTTTTGTTCACTCTCTAGTTCATTTATATGCCTTGGCAAGTAAGTTACAATTATAGAAATATCTTTAGGGAAACAAATAGTGTGACCATTATATTTAATTGGCCCTCCTTTGCATATGTAACTTGAAGGATAGGGCTAATCCTTTCTATTAGCATCTCCTCGATTTGAGTTAGTTTTTGTAAAAAACTAGGTTTCTCACCAAGTCCATGTTGTTCCACTTTGAGAAGCGATGGGAATTTTTTTGGAATATGCATCTATAACAAGTACATATTCCATGTGATTTCCTAGTTTTAATTCATGGACATCATTCCATGCATACTAGACATGTTGACATGTTTGAAAGGCTATCAAACTTTGAACAGAAGGTATTTCTAGTGGTGCAAAAACTTGTAGAAAAAGGTGGAGAAGGGTGGATTTGGGAAAAAGTGTTGGATTGAACTATAGGTTGCATTTGAGTTGTTGTGTTTGTAAGTGGAGGGGTTATTGGAAGGAGAGAGGATATGTGTAGGGATTCCTTCAAGGAGGATGTGATGGTTTTCTCATATTCTTATGTTAATGCTATCTTTATTTGCATGGTACCATAAACATTGCCTTTGATCATGACAAGAATGCTTTTATTGCATTATTTCATTCTAAACTTCCATGAAAAGGTTGAGGAGAAAAATAATGCAATATCAATTTGAAGCATGGGAAATAAAGGCAAACAATAAAGTGCAAGATTTTTGTTGATGTTTAAATCTAAATAAATTTACAACATAATTTGAAATAACATGATCAATTATTCTAGTGAATCATAGGAGATAACATGGTGCAAAAATAAAACCTTGCACATGGAAAAATAACAATATTTTATTAATATATATATTTATTTGAGGATAGTCATATTTACAAATGTTGACACTAAATGTACAAAATATTGCATAAGATATACATAAATTGATATATTATTGTAGATAGTAAAAGGTAAATTCAAATGTTAAATGGGATTAATATGTGTAATAACAATGCTTTGTGTTTCTTGCCCATAAAATAGAATCATTTTGTGATGCAGAATGAAATGAAGCAGACTCTATCTCTGCTCAAACAAATTTAACACACAAAGTCCACAAGTTCTATGGACAACACTCTATCCAAAAGTTACCATGAACTTCTTTCCTTATTACCAATGCACATATTTTAAAATTACACAATTTCATCGCAATGACCATCCAATAACATACAATTCTCAAAAGATTCAATTTAATTTTCCAAACATTACAATTTCAGTAGTGCTTAGATTCCAAAAAGGTTTGAGTTTACTCAATACAACAATCCCAAATTACCGCTTGGAAGTTCAATCTGAAAGTGAATTATTTTTAAACTTTGTTCATTTATTATGTATTTATGTTGAAGTTAAATGGCGTGACCCTCTAAACCAGTTCTCATGTCACTCTTTTTCTCTCCACGCAGCCATTACTCTGTGCAGCAACCTATATGAAGTTTGTTCACTTGCACTCATCTATCTTTAATTTGGATGCCTCCTCTACCACTTTGTCTGCACACTTACCAAATTATCATGTAACTCTGTGTTTTCAATTCTTAGCATGTCTTGAATATGGAGCTGCTCTTCTAATATGCACTGCTCTTCAAATATCTCCACCACCCCTCTATGAGATTCTATGCTACTTTCTATATCAGCATTCCTCCTTTATTCGTGCATCTTTCTCTTACTCATGGTCTCCCTCTCTTCTATTCTATCGGCCTGCTTTTCTATCCTTTACCTGGTGCCCATTTTCTATTGGTTTTAAATGTGTTTTTTTTTTGAAAAAGCAAGGGACCTTCAAATCTAGGTTTAGAATCCCCTCTTCCAGGAGTTGATTCTCTCTCCCAATGAAATCGGCTTCTATTGTAGCCAAAGCCTTGTCTTCAGCCACACCCTTTCAACTCTTTTTCCATCTATTCAAATTCCTCTTTTTAATATGTAGCATTACTCCATAGGCACTGGCCTTTGTTATTTTGGTTTTGCCTTTAATTTTTATTTCTTGTCTGTCCTTTGGTCTTCTTGCAATTTACCTCAGTCATGTTCCCAGTATAAGCATCCACATTTTGCAGACCATGAAAATGCTAGCAATAAATAGCGGAGATTAGTTTTACACCAACCAATCACATTTCATGAGACAACATTTCTTCAAGACATATATCTGCTTTCATCATTGTCAAATGTCATGGTAAGAATGTAGAATTTAAGACGTTTAGGCACAAAGAGAAACCAAAACAAAAACAAATAAACATAAACAAACAAACAATATTTTTGGTTGGTGTTGATTTCTTATCCACCCACGTGCTCTTGCACCATTTTGATGGTGATATCAATCAAAAATTGTTGACAACATTACTTAAAATGTGTTTAGCAACATTAGGCTTTACTACTAGAAGTTAAAAATATTTAATGACAATACCCAACAAGAAATTTCCTGGTCCTTCAAATGTAGTGACTTTAAGAAATTCACCTATTCTATTTTGCAAATCCACTTTTAACATGTAGCTAAAATCACATATGAAGAGATTAGATAAACACTTTAGAATTTGGGCATTAAAAAGCATTGGGGGCCTTTTGTAAAAAAAATTATTACATTTTTTTTGTCTACCAATAGAGGTCAAGAAAGGTAATAAAAGTTGTCAAAGTGGAATTTTGGGATAGTGGCTTTGCCATAGACATTTTTTTCTCAAGAAAGCTTGCATTAGTGATAGATGCAATATCAATTGGATTTTCAAAGTTGTGGGGAGGAAGGTGTTTGTTCAATAGGGAAATGGAAGGTTGGACAATTCCCATAGTGGAATACCATGCTTGTAATTTTGAGGCTTCCAACAAATTTGGATTGATTAGAATTCTAGTTGGAAAGATAATATCAAGAGATTTTCCACACCAAGAGGTTATACACCCAAATTTGATCAAGAGAACTGGAGGGTTTGGTTGAAGAGAAATATCAAACATTTGTTTCTATTCAATCTATCAATGTAAACCCCCAAAAATGTAAATTTCATGTTGTTTAAAACAAAACTATACATTTTATTTTATTTTATTTAAGACTTCCTATTATAACATATACAATATAATTAACAAAATAACTATAATATATTTGTACAACTTACAAAGAGAGTTGGTTGTATATTTAGTAGGAATTATGTAGATAGTTATGAGGGGTACTATGTTATATAAAGTTCTATATTGCTTTTTTTTTACATGTGGCATGTGAAAACCCATATAAGAAAAAATGAAATAGGTAAGAGCATAGTGCTGACATTCGACATGAATGTTCTTCTAAATCAGCCCTAGTAGACCACTCCTCTTCCACTAAGTATCATATATGCCTTGAAAATGCCCAAATCTTATCCAAAGAAGACAATTTCTTCAAGAGGAAGCTAAAGGAAGCCATTGAAATCAACCATCACCCTCAAAACCTTAATCGTCATGTGGGATGGAGTCTTAGTTTTTCTTGGCATCCATTGCTCTCCAACCTAAGAACTTGTTCGCAACCTTCCCGACTTTAGCTTGTGTCCTCTCCCTTTCCCGCGCCCCTGTGTGTTCTCTCTCTCCCTTCCCCCTCTTGTTGGTTTCTCCCCCTCACCCTCTTTTCTCTTGTGGTTCCTTCCTTCCTTTTCTTTTGTGTCATTTCTCGCCTCCCCCCTTTTTCTATTCTTTTTATGTAATTTTTACTCCTATTTTTAATTTCTTTGTTAGTTTTTTTGGGTTTTTTAAAATATATATATATATATATATATATATATATATATATATATATATAGAAAACATTTATATTTTACATTTATGCATATTTTCTTTATTGTTTTATAAAATTTCTCTTATTGTTTTACAATATATGTATATATCTCTTATATTTGTTTGCTCTTAATTTTATTTTCTTTGTTATATATATATTCTTTCTTCTATATAATTAAATTGAATACTTTTATAATTTTTCTTTTCCCATATATGTATATGTATATATGTTTATTCTTCGTTATATAATTAAATTAAAAACATTTATTTTTTACTTTTATACTTTTATATTTTTTTTCCCTTATATATATATTTTAATTATAGAATTTAAATTTTCATTTTTTGCTGTTATATATATATATATATATATATATATATATATATATATATATATATATATATATATATATATATTCTTTGGTTTCTTTGTGCTTCTTGTTTCTTTCTTTTTCTTCATTTCTTGTTTGTGTTTTCTATTCTTAAAATAGAAACAATAAAAACTATTTTATGAAAGAACAATAATTTTTTGTTTCTTTTTATGTTTTCTTTATATTCATTTCTCTTAGTGTTGGGGTTTGAAGGAACATTAATTTTTTATTGTTTTTTGAGTTTCTCTTCTTATGTTTTTTAAGTTTTTCACTTGGTTATTTATTGAGCTTTTCTTTATCTTTTATTAGGTTAGTTATTTTTATTTGTTTCTTTCTTGTTTCTCTTGTTTGCTACCAAATTCTTTGGTCTTAGTTGTCAAGTTTGGTCCAATTTGACACCTTGTTTCTTGTGCCAACCCCCCTCCCTCTTCTCCTCCTCTCTCCCTTTTTATTTCTTACTTGTTTTGCAACTTTTCATTTTTCCTTTTGCTCTCTTATCCTGATGATGAATCACAAAGTGTGATTCGAAATGTTGATGCAAAAAAATCAGACACAATCTAATCCAGAAAAAAAATTTAGCAAAAAATATTCATGGATTGTGGAAATCTACTATCACTAATGTGTAAATGGTATTCATAATTTTTAAATTCTATGGTAGTTGTACTTTAAAAAGTGTGCAATAAGATTGCAAATAATTTCATAAAAGATGTTTTCAGTTACCATTGATATGGTTTTAGTTTAAGTATTTTAAATTGTTATGATTTAGCAAACTTGGGCACCACACAAAAATTTAAATTGGAAATTTTACTAGAAAATATTTCCATGTTAAATGTATATGAACCGTTTGAGAAAAGCATATTTCAACCACCTATAGGAACTTGAATTTACCAATTTTATCTAATTTCTATAAGCCTTATTGAACCTTTGGAAGTGTGTTACTCTAGCGAAATACTTGTCTTGTTCACACTATAACTTTATGAAAGATGTATATATTTATGTAGTGTTCATAAAGTTTTACAAAAGATCTAGAAGAGGGGAAAGGGTGGGCTTGAAAGGTTATGTTGGTGCTCTACAACTAGAAAAAATAAAAATAAAACAAAAAATTCAATTGATTGTTAAAGATGCTTATATTTTACATATGAGGTTGATATATTTGCACAATTAACAACTGGTTGGCAACCGATTTAAAAAATAAGAAGAAAATAAAGAACATATGATTAACATATAGATATACATAAATAAGATAGTTATGAGTTAACAAGTAGTAAGGGAAAAATATTTTTTGAAGCTTAATAGGGTAAACCAGAGTGGTGGAGCTAACAATATACATCCTTCTAAAGTATTAACAATTTGAAGACAAAGTGAAAGAACACCACCTACAAGTGTTTGGAAAGAACAATGCAAACTAGAAACACGAGTGAGAGAAATTAGAAGTATAATGAAGGAATATAAAAAATTTATAAGTCTCCATAAAAATATTTGTGCATGAAATAGGCATGCAAAGGTGGCAAACACATCACTAACATTTTAAGGGATATGTACAAGGGCAGTAAGGATTATTTAACTACTTTAAATGCAAACGAAAGAACTCAACCTCCATAGTCAAGTCTAAGTAAATAAGAACTTAATCAGGTGCCTTTTTTATGATCAGGTAAAATATCTTTGACTGTGTGACCACCCTTCTAAACATCACCTTAAATGTGCTAAAAGATCAACTTCTAACAACATCCATTCATAAATTTAAATATAATTATATCTTCAAAAATCTAAAGCAATTCGTAAAAATATATTATAATTATTTTGTTAAATACATATTATATGTTATAAATTATTATAAAACATAATAGTAATGTATTTAATTTATAGTTTTGTTTTAAATAGTACCATATAATGAAATAATTATAATCATTATATATATATATATTAATAAAATAAAATATAATATAGTGTACTACATTATGTGATAATAGATAACACTATTATATAAATTATATAAACATATATTATAAACAACTATAATATATGTATGTATGTATGTATAATTATAATTTTTTTTGTTTATAATTATTAATATATTAATATCATAATAAAACTTTCAACTCAAGACATAACAAAAATGAACGGTAAAATAAGCCCTTATTTACTAAATGTATAGGAAAAAAATACAAAAACAAATATTTAAATATTAGACACACTTTGCCCAGCTCCCACATGAGTTTTAGTCTGATTAAAATTCTATCTATTTACAAAAAAAATGAAAAAAAAAACACTTTTAATATACTGTACTTTGTTATGTGGTTATATATATATATAATTTTATCTTTATAATTATAAATATATTAACTTCATAATAAGTATATTTAATAAATTATATTATATGAATAAGTAATGAAGTGAATAAATTAATAATTATAGTAAAATAGTTATTAATAATTATATATATATAATATATATATACTTATACAATTTATTATATAATTTTAATATCACATAAAATAGTAGATATATATTTTTATATATAATATTGACTAGCATAGATATCTTAAATACATCTATCTAAAAGACGTCAAGAGATATCAATCTTCAGGCACCTATCTATTCTCAAAAACAATTTCACCATAAGCGCCTCAAGACTGATATCTCTCAACGTCTTTTAGGTAGTTGTATTTAATATATCTATGCTCTAAGTCTGAGCAAATTTAAATTAAATAATTTTTGAAAAGTATTAAATTTTATTCATATGTTCTTAATAAGAAAAATAAACAAGTGTATTTAGAAAACTACGTATATACATATATATGTATGTACATATACATATACATTGTAGACACATAAAATTGACCTAGGCCTGCAAATTCTATTTTCTCCATATTCTTCTCAACATAATTAAAATATTTAATTATGTCCTTTGGTCAATTTCAACTATTAATTAAATAAATCATAATTATTTAATTAATTCGTGTCTTTTATTCCTCTTGATTATTTAAATAAATAAATTTTATTTATTTATTTAAATGCATTGCTAATTGTCTAATGTTTCTCTATGATTAAATATATTCTTAAATTTATTTAATTATCTTTTGTCCATTATTTCCTCATAATTATTTAAATAAATAAATTTTATTTATTTAAATACATCATTAATTTCTAAATTTCTTCTTATAATTAAATAAATTCTTTAATTTATTTAATTATTATCTACCTTGGCATTCTCCTAATTTTAAATGAAATTATTTAAAATTGTGCCACTTTCTAATTTTCTCTCTTAGTAAATAATTTGAAATTTATTAGTTACTATCACATGCTCCCACCTTTTTGAATTAAATTAATTTTTAATTCAAAATGATAACTTTCCTTCTTAAATCAAATAATTTCTAATACTATTTTATTTTCCAACTTTTTCTTTTTCCATGCCATTCTTATCTCCTTGTCACATGCAATCTTGTCCTTTGATTTGAATTTCTAAAATCAAATCTTAACCATTCGTTTCAAATTTACCCTAATGTTTCCCTAACCCTAATTGTGGGTTGTCACATTCAATTTTAACCATTGATCTTAGGACATTTTTCAATCTTCAATCTTGGCCAATCATCCAAAATTGACTTTTCTATAAAATGACAATTTTGGTCTCATTTGGACATCTACATCTCTTGACTTCATGATCTTGTCTTCTTGGCTTCATAGGCTATTTTCTGCATACTTTAGGCTTGCTTCATAGTTCATACTTGCATTGTGTAGCTCTTTAGATCAAATACCTCAACATTTTCTTAGGATATTGGCATAATCATAGGTTGCTCATCACAAATCTAAGGGTAATTATCTACTTGCAGCAAATAGAGAAGGTGCAATGGAGGTTAATCATGGAGGTTGAAGACATTTGGTGAGATCTTTCTTTGTTTCATATTTTTTACTCCTTTGTTCTTCATTTCTTTGCTTTGGGTTATCTTATTTAAGCTCCCATCTGCTAACCTAGGTTTTTCCCTAAGTTACATTGGTGAACCCAATCAAAATCACCATACATGGAGACCCTAATCCCTTCCAATATTGCACCAATCTAAGGGGTATTTCAGAACATCAAGTGCCAATTAACCAAGAAGCTTCGACCTCCTCTTTTTCTAAATACATCGATCCATCCATACTTTCCAAACCATCCACATCCACTCCTTTGTCTTCCATCACAAAATCTCCTTCCACCCCAAAAGTTGATCCTAATATCAAGATCCAGGACTAAGGTTGTAGAGAATATAAATTGAACACAACCTACTACATCACTAAAATACCGAAGTCTCCAAAGACTTATGGTCGACCTTGTTTCAGAATGGATCCTAAAAAAAATTCAAAGTTCCTCCAACATGCACTCTTATAAAAGGGGGTGACATGAGTAAAGAAAACATTGAAGATTTATCAACATGGATTTTTAAGGACCCTGAACACCCATCCCCATTACTAGTCTAGATATATGGTAAACACTATGACATGGTGAAGGCACAAGCCTATGACAGAACTAGTGGCCTTGGTAAAAACTAAACTAGAAGGCAAGAACCTATAATTCCTTCCCAAAGACCAAAGCTTCTTTGGTTAGGGTTTGGGCTACCCAAAACTGATGATCAACATACCAATGTACTTTTAGGTGATAGCATGAATGATTTTGAAAGTGTCGAGATTATTGAAGATTCCCTTATCAAAACTAACTCACATGAATGGGAATTTGGTTCCCAAAGATCTTTGAGTAACTGTTTCCTTGATGAAATTTTTCTAGAACCTGGTGAAATTTCCTTTGATGAATGATTCAGACAAATGTTGAAAGTTGACCTCCCTAAAGATACTCCCAAAGTCCCATTGAAGAGAGAAGAATGGGCTAGACTCTTTTGGCCTTGCAATAAACCTCACCGTCATCTGACCATCATCCTTACACACTTATCTGGCCATCTGACCTTAATGACCATCATTTGAAATCATCTGACTCGCCACATGACACTACCAACCGCAATTCCAATCCATGTGTCCCCTATTTTTCCAATGAGTCTGATTTTTCTGAATCAAGTGAAGAAGAATACTAGATAGAATGCAAATGGGAGTTGGAATATGATAATTTTATCTTTACCCTTTCTAAATCTGTTTCCATGCTTTCTACATCCTCCCCACCATTTTCCAATACTGATGATGGTATCTCCCTTGTCTACCCATAGTTGATTGATTGGTACCAACAAGGCCTGTCGGTTATGGACATATTTTAGAATGATGAAGCCATTGCAAAATTCATGGGACTACACAAAGGCATACTAATTGGAGACCAAAAGGCTGGATTTTCCATAGACCTAGATTGTGCAACATATTTTGGGGAGACTGTGCAATCCTCTATTCATAAAAATAAAAATAAAAATAAAACAAAAAAAGACATGTCATTAGGTGAAAACCGAAAGGTACCTTCTGATGACACAAAAGTAAAAATAAAGGACGTATCCGAGGGTGAAAACCTCTTCAAGGCACCCAATGATGGAGGATTGGACTTTCTCTCCATCACACAAGAAAAATTGGCAATGCTCATTGAGGACACCATGGAAGTCAACATAGCCACAACAAAAGATCCTAAAATTGTTCTTTTTGAAGCATCTTTGACAAAGGAAGAAAAACCTAAATTCCAAAAATTCTTCTTAGAACATAAGATTAACTTTGCATGGTCCTATGCCGACATGCTTGGGCTCGATCCAGAATTAGTATTACATCATCTGCCCTTACTTCCAGATGCCAAGCCAGTAAAACAAAAGTTGTGAAAGATGCATCCACAAATCACCTTGTTAGTCAAAGCGGAGCTCAAGAAATTTCTAGATGCAGGATTCATAAGATCAATAGATTAGACTGAATGGATTTCAAATCTTGTACCTATCACTAAGCCAAACGGTCAAATACGCATCTATACAGACTTTCAAAATTTGAACAAAGCATGCTCTAAGGATGGCTTTCAATTACCGAACATAGACATCATAGTTGACCTTACAATTGGATATGAGATGTTGTCCCTCATGGATGGTTTCTCAGGTTATAATTAGATTTAAATTGCCCCTTAAGATCAACATAAAACAATGTTTACATGTCCTTGGGGTACATATTGTTGGAATGTCATGCCTTTTGGCCTTAAGAATACAGGTGCCACGTATCAAAGAGCCATGACAAAAAAATTTCATGACATGATGTACACGCTAATGGAAAATTATGTTGATGACCTTTTGTCAAAATATTTGACATGCAAAGATCACCTTAATGTGCCAAACAAAATTTTCAAAAGACTGGAAGAGTACAAGGTCCACTTGAATCCTAAGAAGTGTCTTTGGAGTGACATTAGGAAAAAATTTGGAATATATAGTTTCTCATAGAGGCATTGAAGTTGATCCTTCCAAAGTAAAAGCAATATTAGACATGCCTCTCCCAAAAGGAATAAGTGAGTTTATAAGGACATTGCAAGGTAGATTACAGTCTATCTAACACTTCATTGCACAACTAGTAGACAAGTGCCAATCATTTCAATATCTCTTGCACAAAGGCATCCCTTTTGTGTGGACTAATAAATGTCAAGAGGCCTTCCAAAAAGTAAAGGACTATCTATTATCACCACCTGTCCTAATGCCACCTATTGAAGGAAAATCTTTTATTCTATATATTTCTACAACAACTTTAGCACTAGGGGCAATGCTTGCACAAAATGATCATGAAAAAAAAGAAAGGGCAATATACTACATTAGTCGCACATTGGTTGGATATGAACTCAACTACACACCTATTGAACGAGCTTGTCTTGTAGTTGTCTTTGATGTCCAAAAGCTAATACATTACATATTGAATCATAAGACACAACTTGTAGCAAAGATTGATCCCTTGAAGTATCTCCTAAGTCACACAACATTGACAAGTCACCTAAAAAAATGGGTTATGATACTGAATGAGTATGACATACAGTATGCGAAATGAAAGGCCATCAAAGGACAAGTAATATCAGATCAACTCCCAGATGCACTTGTACAAGGTGATCATCCACTGGTAGAAAGCTTCCCTGATGAGTTCATATTTCATATAGAGCCTAAATCACCTTGGAAACTTTACTTTGATGGGTCTCATACTAGTCATGGTTCAGGAGTAGGTATATTGTTTATCACACCATAAGGAGATTTCATTTCGAAGTCATTTTGTATTGCTTTCCCATGTACCAATAATGTTGCAGAATATGAGGAACTTGTCATAGGACTCCGAATGGCCATAAAATGGAAAATCAAAACACTTTTAGTCTTTGGAGATTCTCAATTGGTCATAAATCAGGTCAATGACTAATATGACACCAAAGATGAAATTTAAAACCTTACAAACGAATGGTTGATAGATTTTAGTCATATTTACACATGCTTGCTTTTGAACAAGTTCTTAGGGTACAAAACAAGGAAGTGAACACAATGGCTACAATTGGATCTCTCCTAGACATTCCCAAAAATATGTTGCAATTCAAGTTCTTGGTGGAATAGTTGTTGGTTCCTTCATATGACATTCCAGAGTCAGAAATGGCTTGCAAGATTGTTGGTCCTAACTCACCATGGTATCAAGACATCTATGACTATCTCCAGTCCCAAAATCTTCCCCCGAACCTATCCAATAACCAACAAAAATCCTTTATCTGCAAAGCCACCTTGATACACCATCATTAGTGACACCTTATAACACCATAGTTTTGACAATACCCTTCTTTGATGTATCAACACTGACAAAGCACGAACAACCTTATGTGAGGTACATGAGGGTATATGTGGATCTCATTCGAGTAGCCCTACCTTAGCTAAGATCATGAGACTTGGGTATTACTAGCCGAAAATGGAGAAAGATGCACTTGAGTTTGTCAAAACATGTCACCAATCTCAAATACATAGTGACTTGATTCATGCACCAGCATAAGAACTTCAGTCAATTACTTCTCCATGGCCCTTTATGTAATGGGGACTTGACCTTGTGGGAAAAATCTATCCTACCTCTTCCAATGGCCATAAGTTCATTATCACCACCATTGATTATTTCAGTAAGTGGATCAAAGCCATCCCCCTCACATACATAACCGACAAGAAGATTTCCAAATTCATTCTCAACTACATCATTTGCCAGTATGGTGTCCCACAATCCATCATCATAGATAACAGTTGTCCCTTCAAAAATCAAGACGTCTATGAGCTTTGTGAACGCTTCCATATCCAACACCATTTCTCCACGCCATACTACTAGCAAGGAAACAATCAAGTTGAGGCGTCTAATAAGACAATTATCAAAATTCTTAAGAAGACAATCAATTATGCTAGTTGTGACTGGCACATACAACTTAACCCTACTTTGTGGGCTTACCGCACCATCATTTGCATTCCTACAAGAGCCACCCCATTCACCTTGGTCTTTGGAGTTGAAGCCATCTTTCCCATTGAGGTTGAAATTCCATCTTTACAAGTCTCCTTGAAGGGTTTGGTTGATGATGAAGAATATAGACAGTCACGACTGCATGAGCTGGAAATGTTAGAGGAACATAGACAAAATGCCTTAAATCATTTACAGGCATATCAGAATTGCTTTTGTCATAATTATAATAAGAGGTTCATGGTTTTAAAGTTTGACATTGGCAGCTTGGTCCTAATGCAAAATCCTAAGAATCAGTCTGATAGATAGAAACCTGACAAGTTCGAACCCAATTGGTTGGGTCCTTACATCATCACGACCTCATTTAGTTTTTAGAGTGTACTAGCTAGCCACTCTAGACAGATAACAATTGAAAAAGCCTATCAATAGTTTGCATCTCCAAAAATTCTATGCATAACATCAAAAAGCTTGGCTAAAAACCTTAAAAATACAAAAAAATGAAAAGTATAAAAAAATCGTCACCCTGATGAAAGCCTGGAAAATAGGCATCTTGGTGACACAAAAAAGAATGAAAAAAATGACAAAAATAATAAAGAGAAATAATTCGTCCAATAGTGAAAACTTGGTAAACAAGCGCTTTGGATAAGTACCATGGTGAAAAATTGGCAAACAGGCACTATGTGTAGTTAGTCTTTGCTTCGCCATCTACTTTCACTCCATCTACCTTAGTCCACAATAAACACCCACTTTTCTGGCACCATCATGATATCCTGTCACAAAACCTTGCCATTTCTTTCCATGGTTGACAATGGTTGACATCAGGTCTAGTATACCATCCACCTATCATCCCAAACATGGCCTTTTGCACATCCTTCAAACTTGGCTAGTCCTAAACCTGACTATAGTTGGTATTGCACATGGTCTTGTCAATCAAAAATGTCTTGAAAAAGAGAAAAAAGACAAAAAAATAATAAAATGTCCTAAAAAACACAAAAAAATCATAAAATGTCCTTAAAAAATCCAAAAAAATCAATATATGTCAAAAACACAAAAACATCCAAAAATAGAGTCATAACTTTTCAAGTCAATTATGTCATTATGTCCATGTCATTGTCAAACTAGATTGTCTCTACACATTTTCTACGTAGGAAATGCTCATCTTTGAGCCTGCAAGACATTAGGTCAGTCCTTTTAGGTTTGTCCAAATAAATCCTGACTCAATCTTTGATCAATCAAGACAAAGTCATTAGTCATGTCAAACTACAAGGTCTCTGAGTGTATGGCATAGGCAAGGCCATCAATTGATGAGCCCTCGAGGCCAAACTAGGTTAGTCCATTAGGTTTCATGACATTGCACTGGCACACACGTCGAATATCTTCAAGTCAAACAAATTATTCCAAAACAGACAATACCTCAAACAAACTTTGACAATCATTTAATCAATATGTCAATTGCATTTTGCATGTCAACGTGAGCATGCAGTCAATTCTATCAACACCAGTCAAACTCAGTTAAAACAAGTCAAACTATCAACTCTTGATTATTCTTTAGATGTGTCCTTCTAAAGAACAACCCTTGTCATTTGCTCATGTCGTATGATGTGTCCTTCCTAGGCATCGTCACTATCATTTGGCATTTTTAGGGATCCTTGTAACATTTGAAGATCGATCCTCTTGACATTGACATCATTAAGGATTTATCCTTCCTGAATTCGGCATTACTTGGCATTTGTCATCTAGACATTGTCAAAACCTAACATCTCAACATCAAACACTTGGTATCTTGACCTCAAACCACTTGACATTCAGACACACTTAAAAAACATTGTCTTGTCATTTTGTCCTTTGATTTTTCATCATGCTACTAGTTCCTAGAGGATTCCTTGGCAGCAGGATTTAGAGGAGAAACGACGTATCATGATGATTGTCTTTTCTTGTCTTTTTCAAACAATCATGTTGCTAGTTCCTCGAGGATGTCCTCACAACAGGGTTTAGAGGAGCAACGACATTTCATGCCTTGTCTTTCTTGTTTTTGTGGTTGGTTGTGACAAAAATATTGAGGCAATTGTGCTCTTAGTATGAGTTATGATCATCCTTATCTACAACTTCTTATCTCATGTGATGGTATGACCTTGCACACCATTGATCTATGTCATATCATGGTGTTTATTGGCCATCACAATAATCTTCCCAATGATGATTAAGAGCAACAATTATTAGTTCTTTAGTAATATGTTGAAGGATTTTGTCTCCACACTAACATCCATCTCCTTGTATCTTGTCGTTTCTCCTCTTTCGTCTCCTGATGATATCTTGTGACATACAAAAATATAATTGCATACATGATACTATAGACATTGCATTAGTTCATCATACATCTACATACATCCATTCACTTAGTTAAATTACACATTAAAACATTCATTAAGGCATACATTAATTAAACATCCATTTGCATATTTACATCACTAGCATACAACACGTGCATTCATTTGCATTCACATAACATATAAGTGCATTTAACATTTTCACACATTGTCCATATACGTAATGTATATACATCATAACATAAGACATCGCATGTCGCATTATCCACATATATAGTTGTACATTAACACATCTATAATCATAAACATGAAATTCATTAGAATCAAAACATTATGCATACATATATAACATCATTATCATCATAAAATAACCATCATACATAACATAATATCATCATGGCATATAATCATAAATAACCATCATAACTGCGTACATCAAATAACATATAACATGCATCATCATAATCATTATCATAAATGCATACATCATAGACATAATCAAATCATAATGCATCATCACATAACATAAAGCATATAGTCTGCACCAAAACTGCATCATATATATAATCTAAAAAAAAATCATGTCATAGGATAGAGTCACGAGATATCCCAAAAATAGAGCTCACAGGCTTGATGGTCAAAATATAAATGTCATAACATAATGTCTCAAACATGTATAATGTCAAGATAAAAATCATAGTGCCCTAGGTTGTGCTCTCATCATCCTCTCATGGAGAAGAGTGGGGTGACTGGTGACCTATAATAGGAACTGATGGTATCTGGGAGAACATGGTTGGTTATGTCTGTGAGTCCAAAGGATTTGTGATTGGCAGCTGGCTATGCTTTGACCTATTCCCTGAAGCAGATGAACCATGACTATGGCTAGATTTATGGCCTGAGGAATTCCTATGATTGTGATGGGACTGATAACCTGATGAATTCCTTGAGGAGGTAGAACTACCCACACTGCTCTGACTGTGGCTAGTGTGTGTCTGGTTGCTACTCCCTGAACCACTCCTTGTCCTACTCTAAGATCTAGACAAACCACACTCCTACCATTCAGCTGGAATTTCTCTCTCATACAACATCTGATACTAGCCCTGGCTAGCATTGACCTTTGCTAACTCCCTGGCTATGTCCCCAACTGGTCCAACACATAACTCTGCAAACTCTACACACCAGCTCTACGCCTCTTGCCGTTGGATCTCAGACTGATCCCACTCTACTCGTATGACCTCTAGCTTTTCCCACAAGGATCTAATATGTGTTATGGCCTCGTCTAGTCATAGTTGCATATTTTCCAATCTCTGATCAACAATAGGATCATGTGACAAAGGTGGTCCTCTAGGTATATCATCCTTTTCATCCACCATGCACTCTCTTAGTTGTCTCTCTGCATCATCCATATCATCCTCACTACCAATATCTAGCTCCTCATCATCACCTCTGATATCCTCCTCACCCCTACCTACCTCCTCCCCTCCGCCAATTTCCAAGGCCTCCTCCTCCTACCTAGCCTTTTCCTCAGGCTACTCCTCCTACGTAGCCTCTGCCTCCAGCTGATCCTCCTCCTTTCTAACTCCCTCATCTCTCTCCTCCTCCTTTGCTACCTCAGGGATCGCATCAAGGGGTACCCTCTAGACACACTGGTGTACTCTCTTTCCCTGCCTCCCACCATCTCCTCCTCTCTGACTCCTTCCTCCACCCCCACCATCTCCTCTGTCACCTCCACCATCTCCTCCACCCCTCCTCCTATCTCCTCTCCCCCATATCCTCAGCCTCCATCCCTCTCCCCCTTGCAACCATCTCTACCTCCTTGGCCTCCTCAGTGCACCCATGGTATCACTGATCACCATTCCATTGGTGCTGGCCTATTTGGGTTTGTCAACGATTGTAGCCTATGAGCCTAACACCATGTATCAAACTCTACTATTGCACTAGGATCTATTAGACCCCCACTCTAGGCCCACTATTGTTCCATCGACCCATCAATCTACTGCTCTATTAAGGGCACTGATATAGATGGTCCCCATATGATCTCCCAGGATGATATTGCATACTCTATTGTCCCCACTAGCACATCCTATTGCTCGTTGAAGTGACATAACACCCATTAGGGTAGGTACATCTCAATAATAAGCTAAGACTGAACAGTGTGACCAATAAGATACTGAAACTGTCTATAGAATGCCAAATGATCCCCCTCTTTGGCCCACTGTGCACAATCTCTATAGGGCCTCTAGACAAATGCCATCAAAATATCAATCCAATGCCACTAGTGTATTGTCTCCCCAACTCTGGTCTATTTTAGTGCACCTACATACAAATAAACATATGGCATCCCCTTAGCTAGTTGTGGTCTCTGAATAGGAGGATGAAAGACAAGGATATGCTCCCAAGCCCAAATCATAAGTAGTGAGGTACCATAGTTGATACTGTTTGCGCCTTTGAATGCCACCCCATTCAACTAATGATAAAGCATGCCAAGTAGACATGTCCCCCAAGAAAAGCCAGTCTTGTCTCGCCTCATCCTCATGAGCACATCTCCCCATCTAATAGGGAACTAGTGTCTGTGGCAATTAGGAGTCAAGACATTAGTTGATATTCAATGTGCATAGCATTGCATCCCATCGAGGATAATACTCCACCATGAACTCCCACTGAATCTCAAATCCCTCAATGCCAAGTCCTGCACCATCATCAACCTCATAATACTCTGTAATAGCCTAATGTCCCTAGTGTGGATCATAAACAACACACTCTCCTTGGAACAGAAGGCGTAGAATCCTATACACATCCTCTAGTGTCACAGTTGCCTCTCCCATCGGCAAGTGGAATGAACACGTCTAAGTACCATCTCTTGGCCAATACTATCAATAGTCCCCTATTTGCTTGGAAAATGGGCATATAGGTCACATAGTATAGTCCTAGTCACATTAGTCATCTCTGCTCCCTGTCTCACAACTAATCTCAAAATGCATATGTGGATGGCCTAAACTCGTGCATGTAAATAGGTGGTAATCATTTATGCACATGTAGAAACAAAAGTTATCACATCATTAAACATCATCGTTACCATCTATCTAATAAAAAAGAAGCAGAAATTGAATCTAAAACTAGGTCAACCCTGGTTAAAGTCAAATGCGTTGCATCAAAGGCAATTGCATTGTGCTAAGTCAATTGCATTTTTTGGCACTTCATATGTGTCACAATGGGATGAATGTGTCGCAGATGCTCACAAATGTGTCATCCTATAACACATGTCTCACTTACTCTCTCATATGTGTCATTGTAATAACAACTGCATCGAATGGTCTTGCGTTTGTGTCGCGACAGAGCGATTGCATTGCTAGACCTATCGTTTGTGTTGTGAAGCGGCGAATGTGTCACACTGGTCCACAAATGCATTAGTTTCTAAAACTAACAGACACCTTGCATTTACGTCGCGACACATCAAATGCATGCAATGCGAATGCGAATGTGGCTTACACGAATGTACATTCATCGCAATGCATTTGTTGACCTAACTTCAAACCCTAGAAAATCTTGCAAAGTGATAAAATCATGAAGTGGGTAAGGGGTACTTACTGGTGGCGCTGCACCCTCTACCTGCCTAAAGGTCCGCACGATGTACCCATGGTGCTCGATCACTGGAATCACCATCGTCACAAAGTCTCCTCTCTCTCCTCTCAAATTTCAAAAGGTAAAAGTGAAAATGAATTGACTTTTACCCATTTTGAACCTATTATAGGGTAAAAGTGGGATTTTCTTGAAAATTTTATTATTGGAGGCTCATTCGACCAACTTTGACCAACCCGTGGGCTGCCCTAAACACGTCAAAATCCAAAATCGATCGCACCGCTAAGTTTCTGATCATCAAATTGACTTATAGGGACACTTTCCAATTTTTTTCTGTCACCGGGCTAAAATTTGAAAATTTTCCAAGGGGGCATAGATACTTTGTACCTTCGCTGGGGCATATTTTTGGCTGAATTTTCTTTGTCACAATGCAACAGGTTGCATTATGACAAAGAGGGGAAAAATGTAGACACATAAAATTGACCTAGGCCTACAAATTATATTTTCTCCATATTCTTCTCAACATAATTAAAATATTTAATTATGTCTTTTGGTCCAATTTCAACTATTAATTAAATAATTCATAATTATTTAATTAATTCATGTCTTTTATTCCTCTTGATTATTTAAATAAATAAATTCTTAAATTTATTTAATTATCTTTTGTCCATTATTTCCTCCTAATTATTTAAATAAATAAATTTTATTATTTAAATACGCCATTAATTTCTAAATTTCTTCTTATAATTAAATAAATTCTTTAATTTATTTAATTACTGTCTCCCTTGGCATTCTCCTAATTTTAAATAAAATTAATTAAAATTGTCCCACTTTCTAATTTTCTCTCTCTTAGTAAATAATTTGAAATTTATTATTCACTGTCACATGGTCCCACCTTTTTGAATTAAATTAATTTTTAATTCAAAATGACAACTTTCCTTCTTAGATAAAATAATTTCTAATATAATTTGATTTTTCAACTCTTTCTTTTTTGTGTCATTCTTATCTCCTTGTCACATATTGCAATCTTGTCCTTTGACTTGATTTTTTAAAATCAAATCTTAACCATTCATTTCAAATTTACCCTAATGTTACCCTAACCCTAATTGTGAGTTGTCACATTCAATTTTAACCATTGATCTTAGGGCATTTGTCAATATTCAATCTTGGCCATTCATCCAAAATTGACTTCTCTATAAAATGGCAATTTTGGTCTCATTTGGACATCTACATCTATTGACTTCATGATCTTGGCTTCTTGACTTCATAGGCTATTTTATACATACTTTAGGCTTGCCTCATAGTTTCATACTTGCATTGTGTAGCTCTTTAGATCAAATCCTTCAACATCTGCTTAGGAAATTGGAATAATTATAGGTTGCTCATCACAAATCTAAAAGCAATTATCTACTTGTAGCAAATAGAGAAGGTGCAATGGAGGTTAATGATGAAGGTTGAAGACATTTGGTGAGATCTTTCTTTGTTTTCATACTTTTTACTCCTTTGTTCTTCATTGCTTTGCTTTGGGTTATCTTATTTAAGCTCTAATTTGCTTACCTAGGTTTTTTCCTAAGCTACATACATATATGTATGTATGTGTACATATACATATACATATATATGTATGTATACATACATATATATGTATATGTATATATACATACATATATATGTATATGTGTATATACATACATATATATGTATATGTATATATACCTTTTTACCCTTAAAAATATATTTTTTAAAAGTATTAAATTTTTATTCAAATGTTATATTTTATATTTATTCTTTTTATAACAATAATTTAAATATTTTATTGGATGTCTCCTAACTTTTTTCAAGATTTCTAGGTCATCTCTTCTAATTTGCTAAATACTGCTAGGGAATTTTATAGATTGGGAAGACTTCTAAGGCAACTCAATTTGGCGTTTTGTGTTCTAATTCCAAAGAAAGAGGATGTTATCTCCCTTCTAAATTATAAACTTATTAGCTTATGTTACACAGTGTACAATTTTTTTTGCTAAAATTATTGTTAATAGGTGAAAAGGGGTGCTCAATAAGTTGATCTTTGTCAACCAAAAAGGATTTGATAAAGGTAGACAAATACTTGATGTTTCTGTTGTCTCTCATGAGTATATTCACTTTTATGGAACTTTGCAAGAAATTGAGAATGGTTTTAAAACTAAACATCTCAAAGGCCTATGATAGGGTTTTTTCGAAGTTCCTCTTTGTTGTTTTAGAAAATTTTGGTTTTTGTGGAAAGATTTTAAAATTGATCAAATCTTGTGTAACTACTCCAAGTTTCTCTATTTTACTAAATGGTGTCCCCAAAGGGTCTTTTTCTTGTGGTAATGGTTTGAGACAAGGTGATCCTCTTTCACCTTGTTCATAACAGTGTTGAAGTTCTAGGGTGAAACCTTCAAAGATGCCTTGATCAAGGAGTCATCAAAGGAATTAGACCATCCTCTTCTCTTATGCCTACTTCTCATTAGAAGTTTATTTTTGGTGTTGCTTCAGTTGTTGAAGTTTCTAAATGGAAATTCATCCTTCAGGATCACACTAAAGCTTTAGGTCAGTACATTAACTACTCTAAAAGTAAGTTGTACTTCATTAATTCTAATCAACAACTTAAGGAAAAGGTGTTGAGAATTATCGCTTGTGAAGAATTTTTTTCTATTCATAATGCTTATCTTGGTCTCCCCTTAAGTACAAAAGAACCTCCTATTGTTGGAGTACATAATCATTGAGAGGGGAAGTTGAATTAGTGATTCAAGTTACAAATCAAGTCTAATTTAATCAGTCCTCACAAATTTAAGCATATAAAATTCAAGTATCATAGATATTCAAATGTTGAGAGAAGCACCATGAAGTGAAGACTAAAATGCTTGAACAAATATGATTGATTAGACACAAACGGATCAAAAATCAAGAAGACCCACAACATAGTATTTATGAGTTGAAAACCTTGTACAGGGAGAAAAAACCACTCTAAAAAATCCACTTCATTAAGCCTCACTAGCAAAACAAAACCTCACTAGTTACAATTAATGTCTCACTGACAAATTGCGTCACTGGCAAAAAAAAGATGCCTCATTGGCAAACAATTTGTGTCTCACTGGAAAACTACAAGAACCTCACAGGTTACACTCAAAGTCTCACTGATAGACATAAGATGCCTCACTAGAAAAAATACACCACCTTTAGTAAACTCAAGAGAAATAAACAAGTTCAGAGGGTTACTCTATTTCAATTCTAACTAGAATACCAAACTCACTTGTTTGGCACACAACCTATCAACTTCTAGCCCTCCTTACATGGATGATCATTATACTTATGTACTTGTGATACAAAGAGAACATAATATCCACACATGTTATAACAGAAACATCATTTGAATGATTACAAAGACTAATACAAAATAGTGATTCTCCCTATTACATATATCTTTAATCACATAAACATCTTCGCAAATACACACTGCTCTTACAACCTCTAACAATAAATGCTTTCAAGTAGACCACACCCTTGTAAACATCACACTTTATGTTCAAACACAGTGATATAATGGTTTTATATAACACTTTTATTCATTTTCCCTCACTGTGCATTATCTTTGACATTAAACCAACCTACACATACTTGATCATTAACCCTCTTTGAAAGAAAACACAAAGTATTTATTTCAAACACTTCTGATACTAATCAGATCATACCAAACAATAAACAGAAAAAGGAATTTGATGAATGCAGTCATATAGAGCGATATGACTCTTTCATACACTATCATATATTGTCATTCAAACCAATCTTATTGTATGTTATCTTCTCAACTCCATTGAACCATTTGACTCCACAAACTTTTTACAAAGCCCAGACCACCATGAAACTCTTCTTAATGCATTGGAAATTTAGTGATGATGTGCAGATCATACTATCTTGTGTAGAGTAAACAAATACTCATAAATGCAATTAGAACAAAAACATCACATAACCCTTTTTTCCTTTAACTCAAGCCTTTCTATATTTTTTTTATTCTAACATCTTCAATATCCTTGTACAAGTTCATACTTCAATTGTTTTTTTAAGAATAGTTACAAATTGTGTAACTGAACCATAAGACCACAACCTTCACTTATCAAATTCCATACCTCGAAGAATAGCTATTAGGCACCTTTAAATCCCAGTCTTAGATTAATCTCTCCTGCCAGGTTTATCTTTTTAACAACAGTCATTGATATCCAAAGTGCAGGGTTTCTACCTGCTAGGTTGATGAAGTCAAGAAGTAGGGGCCTATATCTTAATGTAAGTAACTCCCTAAAGTGGTTACTTAAGTGACCCTTTACCTGCTATAACAAGTCACCAATCTTTCAAAAGAATGAAAAAAACCTTTTCATTGGAAACCCTATGTAGAGATTTAGAGTGAGCTCCAAAGCAAGAAACCCTAAGTAACATAAAACCTCAAGAATTAAGCATCCAATTGTTTATGACATAGCCTCTGAATTTCACCACATATACTTAACTGTTTTTGAAAGAGAAAGCATGAGATCAAGGAATTTGTAACAAAGAATGGTATCAACATCAACTACAAATGTGGAAAATCACAAAATCTTTGACAAGAGCAACATAAACTAAACCTTGTCACCAACAACATTCATCAACATGAACCACATCAAACCTTTGTCTTTCCTCCATGACCTTTGACATCAATGACAAATAATTCCAATGCCAACAAACTCCCCCTTTGGCATTTATGTCAAACCAATCAATTCACCTGTTCAAATCAAACATTGCACCCTATATATACTCTTCTCCCCCTTTGACAAAAATGACAAAGGGACTCACAGTTTTCAAGTTACTCCCCCTCTATATTTGAAAAGGGTAAATGGAAATAAATAGTTTCCAAAATTGTAATGAATCACCATCATGAGTTACATAGCATGTTTCAAAAACAAGTCTCTCATCCACTTCATTATACATTATCATCCAAAGTATTTCCAAGAACTGCATGACTATAAACATGTCATTTATATTGTAATACATACTCTTATCAATCACTAAGCATTCAAAAATACCACTATCTTTTGATATGACAAGAGAAAATATTTAAAGATTGAAAAACCAAAAAGATAAAGCAAATGCACATTTCTCTCCTATGAAGATAAAATACTTGCTACTTACAACAAACAACTATTATGAAAGTAATGGCTAAATCACTATCACAAGAATCATATGCCACTGACACTAGATATTTTTGTGATCATACTCTTGGCACCATAAATTTGCAACTAAATTTTGTCAAAATAACACTATGAAACAAAGAAAGATCATTGTCCAAGTAAAATGTTTGAATATTCTGAGTAATAAATGCTATGTAACTGATCAAAAAATTGCACTTCTATCCCAATGGATAACTAATCACAATTGTACAAAATAAAACACAAGGAATTCCACTATTAGCACTATCATGCAAGAGAACTTTCAACATTGTCACACCAAGGATTAATACCATTGTTAAAGATCCATGATAATCAACAATTTGTCAAGACAGTCACTTGATCATCTGCATACAAAACAGTACAACTAATTCTTGGACCATGGGCACTGTACTAAATTTGTTATCTTTTTTACCACAAGCAAAGTACATGCATCATATTCCATTGTGATTTGAAAACATAGTCACCATCATTGCACCATAACCACACCATCTCTGCACAAAATCAATCCAAAACATTGTATTGGCTACACCAATTGTTAAAGATCAATATGTTCAAGCAAGATCATTATGCAAAGTACTCCACTATGTGTAAAGTACTTCACCAAGCATTAATACCGTTGCATGTTAGTTTGGACGCTTGTACTTTCACCCTAAGAAGGAGAGTTCCTCAAGGCTATCTTGCTACTTACAAAATAGTATCGGTATAGTGGCAAAGAGAAAACATATATAGAAAACTATCAAACATTGTTATAACAATTATCAACCAATCACACACAATAAGATCTCTCAAGTCAATATAGCAATGAGTACCAAACCACTATCACCTTGTAAGCCAAACCTATCACAATGTGTAATGTGTATACAAATAGCACAAGTAGACTACCACACCTCCATTGTGCATATAACAATTGTATCATGATCATCACCTTGTATTATCTACATACTGTCACTTAATCTCAAAGCACCTAAATGTATATAACTGTGATTATTGATACCATACTCCTCTACAACAATATACACTTAGAACAATACAACACTGCAACATGCTCAAGACAAATCACCTCATATTCCATACCTATGATTCCATATCTCATTTGATCACCTCCTTATCAATATCATCAAGATTGTTATCATATCCACTATATAAATTGGGTGATCCCACAATAGTGGTTTACAATTTTTGGTCAAACTGAACACTGAAATTATTATTTTAAACTAAATCTTCACATTCGAGCACCTCTAGTGGCTAAATCGCGAGGAATTTGAAGATGATGCAAACTAGAGTCTCGTCACATTTTGTTTGTAGATTCTAAAAAAAAAAAATTCAAAATTTTTGGAATCAGATTGCACTTCTTTTTCCATCTCCCATGAAAACTAGTTTTTTTCATAAAACAACATTTTTAAAAAGTGACGCACACCATTTAACACATAATTTTTTTTCCATGAAGGTTAAAATTCTAATTCTTTTGAATTTAGATTTGTAACTCCGATATCTAGTGCTTCCACTTGGTTAGATAGGTTTTTATTGAATATTTTTTATTTAATCAAGTTTTGAAGTCAAACCAATTACAATTCAGACATAGCGTGATTGTATAGCGCATAACCTTTTTTGTATATATCGAAATTCAAAAAAAAATTGTTGGATCAAGGACTTCAATATCTGGTGCACTATATTTTTCAATTTTTTTTGATAATCTTCTATTTTTCCACATGTGTAGAACAGAGACCTTCATTTTCGATGAAAAACCTATGTTTAATAAAACTAGAAAAACAAATACATAATAAAACCAAAACATATTAAAATTAGATTCGTTGGATAGCTCATTCTGAGGACTACCTAATTCTAGTTGGGTTTGTGAAAATTCCTCCATGTTCATCCTCAACCTGAGCTTCAAAGCGTAAAAATTTAGGTTGTTTTTGTGAACAAGGTCAAAAATCAGGGAAAAGGGGGGTTTGCTAGAACCAAGGGGGTTTTAGCGAACCCCTAGGGGTTCGAGTGAACCAGGGTTTATTTGAACCCCCTTCCCAAAAGGAGTTTTCATTTTTTTTTGGTTTTTCCATGCATTAAATGGGTTCGATCGAACCCTTTTTTGGTTCGTTCGAACCAATGAGTTCATTCGAACCACCAGAATGAAATTTTTTGGCATGGGGTAATTTTTTTACAAGTTTTCCTTCCTCATTTGAATTGTAAACCACTTTTGTGGGTTTACTCATTTCTTAAGACAAACATCATTGTGCAAGAAGAGACAACTCAAACATAATGTATAGCTTGGAAAATGGTAACTGAAGATCATTATACTTTGTCAAGATCACAACTATAGACCATGAAAGATTATGAAGATAACATATCACTACATATTGTCAATGGCACAACTACAATCATAAAGGTCTGATAACAATAATTAAAGCATTGAGCATGTATCATTTCCCAAGAGACAGAGAATGTTGTCACTACAAAGAGTGAACATAAACACTACAAAACCTTGTTAAAGCATTGCAACTTAGCAAATCATCAACATTGCAACTGTTATCAACTAAAAACAAGAGTACTAAGAAAATATTACTATCATAAGATCACTTCTATAAGATATCATGAGAAAGTATACCACTCTTTGAAAATTGAACATGATATAATGCCATAGACCTTTGCTTATCAAAAGAGTTCATGTTGCAAGTGCAAAACACCAAGATACTCCATTCTTCACACTCCACACTCTACTCTTATAAGCACTGCAACAGACAAAAGGAAATGCAAATCTCTGTCCAAACAACCATTACCTACACATTGTTGAACTTGAGATACGCCATGCATGCAACTGTCACTGTTATCAAACCAAACATGATGAACACCAATAATCTGCTAACAATGTATGTTGAACGTTGACAAGAATAAAAAGGACTTGAACAATATAGCATGAAAACTATGGTAGAGTCACTGTCACTATGAGCACTATTCCAATCAAAGAATAAAGCTCACAAAAAAATCAAGGAATTTTAAAGCACCGTGGAGTATCCAAAGTCACTTGGATCAGGGGATGAGGAAGACTTTGTTCAACCTTTTCATGACCAACAATGTAGCATAATTCATTTGTAAGGGAATGAAATGAGCCTTTGTAAGCTATGATTGAAACCTTTGATATGAGTAAAAACGAATGTGAAGCCATTGTAGGAATACCTATGAAACCCTTCGCAATAATACTAAAAGGTATTGTACTGTCACAAAGGTCAATTGCAAACTAATTGTAGAAACAACATTGTTCTTATTAAACATTGTTTAATTGCCACTCATAGTGTCAAGGATGTTACTCCCTGTTTGACAACAATACCAAAGAAGCAAAGAATATTTTCATGGAAATGAAACAATCACTATCTCAAAACAGTACTACTATGTATTCATCTAAGGCCACAACATTGTCTCAAGAAAAGCTAAGATACTATCAAGTCACTATTATCAAAATACTTGACAACCTTGAATCATTCCTCAAGCAATGATACTATGCAAGTCATTCCATTTTCAAAAACCCAACATTAGACTAGACATAGACAACCTCATACATTTTCCCACCATTATAACAACCTCACACCAAGCCATCACTTGATCTTTAACCTTCTTATTTTCACCTAGGGGTAAAACATATGACATTGAACATCTCTCCTTGACTCCATGCTACTTTTATGCATATATAGAAGTCTCTTATGTAGCATGCACAAGATTAGGCTATTTCTAATTTTATTTAGATTTCATCCTCCAAAATTTCTCAGGGTGTTGGAAAGAAGTTGAGTTCACTTTTTGGCCATTTAGTGGAAGGGTTTTCCTGGATTTTCATAATTTGACATGTTTGACCTTAAAATTTGAAGCACTTAGAGATGGAATCTTGAAAAAAGTCACTAATCATAAAATGTAGTAATCAGAGTATAGTTTCCAAATATGTAATTTATTTCAATACCCAGATGATACAAATTGATTTTCAATAGGTGTTTCTAAATGTGGACACCGACAATGGATGCTTCACTTCCTTGTCCACAAAAGGGGATAGAAGGAAAGAGATCCAATTTCACAACATCCATACTCAAGGTTACCTGAGAGGTCTCAACCCAATAAAGGATGTGAGAGATCTAACTATAAGATATCCTTGGGGATGAATGAAACAAGAAAGGGGTTCACCACCAAGTGTAAACTTGGAAAATGCAAAATGTTTGAAAACGCACTGTGAAATGTAAAAAGACCTAGAAAGATGAATAGAAATGCAAGTAAAACAAAACAAGAAAGTAAAACAGAAAGTGTACACTTGGAAACTTGTAGAGGCTAGAATGAAGATTGGAAATGTTGTTGATCCTAAAATTATGATCTACTGGGACTCATTCACCATTCTGGGTGAATCATTCATAGATCTAGAAAACTGTACTAGAGCCTGTTTCGGGCAAATGGGTATCTGAAACTGTAGAAATCTCTGAAAAAAAAGTACAATGGGACTCATTCACCACTAATGGCGAATGAGTCCACTTTGATTTTTCTAAAAACTCGAAAGTGGAATCTATAGCTCTCGGTCTGCTCTTTCTATTCCTCTAGCTATTTGGATCCGAAACCCTAATTTTCAACATTGTAAGTGACTTTTTGTGAATATTTTGACCTTGTCAATAGAGAAATGACTTCAACATGTTTTCAACTTATTCTTCAATGATCTCCAAGCCTTCAAATCACCTATATTTGCAATCACACAAGGAAAGAGAGAAATGTTGAATGTTCTAGGGAATAGGGGTTTGCCTTGGTCAAACCTCATTTAGGTAATTAAACCAAATGAAGAAATAAGATGAAGCATGAACATGAAATAATGGAATTAGAATCTTTCCATGATGATGGATCTTGAGTTGCTACAAAAATGGATGAGGAATCTTCCCTTGAATTCCTTATAATTGATTTTGATTGCTATCTTGATGACCTTGTGAAGAATTGAAATACCTAACCCTAGATTGCTTGATTTTAATGCATGATGAATGAAATAATGATTAGAATTTTATATAGGCAATCCACTCAAATTCCCATTAATTTGATCCCCAAGGCTAACATTGAAGAAAATTAAACTTAAAACCTAATTTTTCTGGCTCAAACCCTGAAAATAACTCAAATGGGACTCATTCGCCATCCTGGGCGAATCCACCTAGATGGGACTCATTCACCCAAAGTGGTGAATGGGTCCCACAAGGGACATTTTTCTAGCTAAAGTGACGGGGAATGCATAAATTGAGTTGATCCACATAGCCTAGAAAGGTAGAAGGTCCAATGTGAATGTGGAAAACACCTTACAACACTAGATTAAAAGCAGGGTTAATTTAAAATCCTTCTAGATTAATGTGAAAATGCAATTAAATACATTTTACAATATTGAATTAAGGGAAAAATAGGTCCATTAGATTTAAATGCTTAATAAAAGTCTAGAAAAGTGTGAAAGTCTTTTACAACACATTACAATACCTTTACAAGACATCAATAAATGCATTTTATTCAATTTGCAAGGGCCCAAGACATAATGTGAATGTGTTAGCCACATTACAACATTAAATCAAGGCAATATTAAGCCAAAAATCATGAGGACGCAAACAAGTGAGAAAAAGTAGAAGGGTTACTTTTTCAATGTCCACACTAAAAACCATTGTTTAAAAGTCATTTTTTTTACCATACCATCCACGTGTACGTCATCCATATTTTTTACCTAAATAATCATATTTTTCTAAATCCTTTTGGGAAAAGATTTATGACTCACTGAAGCACGCTTGCCATATTTTTTGTATTTTTTTATTGAATATTTTTTTATTAATTTTTTATTGGCCATATTTGGTGTTTTGAAAAATTGTCGTGTACGTTGAATGCATAAGATGGCCTAAGCTTATCATTTCTTGATTTTTGTAAATTGAAAAGAATCATTTGAAGTACACTTTTGTGCAATCTGTTCATCAAAAAATTATGTTAATAAAAAGTTATTTAGATACTAAAAAAAACCTAATAATTCAAGTTTATGGACCTATTTCATTAGAAATTAAATGAAAAATAAAAAAATTAATCCAATTGTAAGAAAAATACATATTTATAATCTACACTGTCTCATCTATAATGGTTTTTAATTTTGTCAATTTTTTTTGCAAAAAATATCTTCAGACATATGCCCAAAGTCACTATTTTCTTGTGACATTGCTAGGACCTTCAACTTGTAGGTCAAACCAGGTCCAAGGCCTAGGTTTGGATCCCCAAACCTTTTCCTAAACCAAAAAACAAAGCACAACCTTGACCAAAACTTCATATTTTAAAAAATGAGATCTTATTCTAAAACGGGATACCGTTTCATAAAATAATATTTTTTTTATGCTTTTACGAAATGGGATCCCATTTCATTAAAAAAATAAAAAATTATGCTTTTGCGAAATGGGATCTCGTTTTGCAAAATAGGATCCCGTTTTGAAAATTTCCAAAAATGGAAACTTTTCAAAAATGGGAAGTTTCCACAAATGGAAACTTTTTAAAACAAGATCCTACTTTGAAAACTTTCCAAAAATTGATTTTTTTCAAAATGGGATCCCATTTTTTGAAAATCTCAGGATCCCGTGTTTTGCAAGCTGATTTCTTTTTTTTTCTAAGGCAAAAACTTCCGCATTTTGTGGACTCGTCTTCTTGCTCTTACCCCTCAAGCTCTTTCCTTTTCCAAGCCTTTTCAAACTCATCTTTTTCTTGTTTTACAAGTTTTCCCTCTTATCATGATTAGGTGGACTCACTATTAAACTTCTTCTACAAAATTGTGCTATATGTCCAATGTTGGTACATTTATAACAAACTACATTCATATTTCTATAAAATACAAATTGACTCCTTCTACAATAATTGTTTTTGTCCATAATCATTACAAGAGTAATAGTAACCATGGAAACATGAATAATTGTACATGATTCATCTTGTTGATACCTTCTTCTCAAACTTTGTTTGGGATCACGAATTCTTCTATATCCATCTTCATAAGTATTCTAATCTATAGGCTTTTTGGAAGTAAAACTTGATTCTCCTTGTTCACATGTTGCTCCTTTTGACAAGCTTCTCAATTTCATTGGCTCCTTTGAAACTGTAGCATCTTTGTTACACATTTCTCCTTCATATCCTATCCCAAATTTTTTTGATAGAAATATTTGACTTAGAAACATTTTCTCAAACATCTCGGTGCTTTGCTCATTTTGTAGACTTCTTTTCAAATCCCAATTTACCTTCTCTAATTGCTTTTTTAGGGAGAGAATTTCAACCTCTTACTTTTGGAAATATTCTACTTTGGTTTGCAACTTCTTGTAAGTTGCTTCTTCCACTTTTCTAGACTCTTCCAATTGCAACTTTAGCTTCTCAATAATCTGATCAAATTCTACACATTTATTCTCTAGTTCCTCAATAAGTTGATTAGATTCTTTGTACTTCATCTTCGTTTCTTCTTTTTCTCTTCTTTCTCTCGTCAATTCATCTAAGGAAACAATCAAATCATCTTCAAGATAAACTTTTGCTTCCTCTTCATCATTTTCAGCATATGACTCATTTGCAACTTCCATGAACTATAACTCATCTCTTTTTGCATCAGAAATTCCTATATGATGTTCCTTAGAGCTAATAACATTAGAAACATCAACTTTAGTAATATATTTCTCTTTCTTTTGATGTAGATCTTTCTCCTTTTAGAAACTTTATTTCTATACCTCTTGCCCATTGTACTCCACTACAAGGAACCCTTAAGTCGGTTAAACTTTGTACAAGGCTCTGGCTTTGATACCACTTGTTGGAGTACAAAATCACTAAGAGGGGGGGAGGGTTAATCAGTGATTCAAGTTACAAATCAATTCTAACTTAATTATTCCTCACAAATTTTTGCATATAAACTTCAAGTATCATAGATATTCAAATGTTGAGAGAAGCAAATGAAGTGAAGACTAAAATGCTTGAACAAATATGATTGATCAAACACAAATAGATCACAAATCAAGAAAAGCCACAACAAAGTATTTATGAGTGGAAAGCCATGTACAAGGAGAAAAAATCACTCTTAAAAATCCACTTCATTAAGCCTCATAGGCAAAAAGAAACCTCACTGGTTACAATTAATGTCTCACTGAAAAATAACCTCACTAGCAAAACAAAAGATGTGTGACTGGAAAACATAAGATGCCTCACTGGAAAACACTTTGTGTCTCACTGACAAAATCCTAGAACCTCACTAGTTACACTCAAAGTCTCACTAACAGACATAAGATCCCTCATTGGAAAACATACACCACCTTTAGTAAACTTAAGAGAAATAAACAAGTTCAGAGGGTTACTCTATTTCAATACAAACTAGATTACCAAGCTCACTTTTTTGACACACAACCTATCAACTTCTAGCCCTGCATACATGGATGATCATTATACTTATATACTTGTGATATAAAGAGCACATAATCTCCACACATGCTATAACAGACACAACATTTGAATTATTACAAAGACTAATACAAAATAGTGACTCTCCCTATTACATATATCTTCAGTCACATAAACATCCTCACAAATACACACTACCCTTATAACCTCCAAGAATCAATGCTTTCAAGTAGACCACACCCTTGTGCAAATCACACTTTATGAACATAGTGATATAATGGTTTTATGTAATGCTATCATTCATTTTCCTTCACTGTACATTATCTTTAACATTAAACCAACCTAAACATACTTGATCATTAACCCTCTTTGAAAGAAAACACAAAGTCTCTATTTCAGACACTTATGATACTAATCAGATCATACCAAATAATAAACAAAAAATGAATTTGATGAATGGTATAGATCCATATGGCTCTTTCATACACTGTCATATACTATCATTCAAACCAATCACATTGTATGTTATCTTCTCAAATCCATTGAACCATTTTACTCCACAAACTACTAACACTGCCCAGACCACCATGAAACTCTGCTCAATGCATTGGAAACATTTAGTGATGATGTACAGATCACACTATCTTATGTAGAGTTAAAAGAGAATCATAAATGTAGTTAGAACAAAAACATCATGTAACCATTTTTGCCTTTGACTCAAGCCTCTCTGTCTATGTTTTATTCTAACAACAACTTCAATATCCTCGTACAGAGGTCATACTTCAATTGTTGTTTTTAAGAATAGTTACAAATAGTGTAACTCAACCATAAGACCCTGACCTTCACTTACCTGTCAAATTCCATACCTTAGAGAATACCTGTTATGCACCATTAAACCTCAGCCTTAGATTAATCTCTCCCGCTATGTTTATCTTCTTAATAATAGTTGTTGATATCCAAAGTGAAGGTTTCCTACCTACTAGGTTGGTGAAGTCAAGAAGTAGGGGTTGGTATCTTAATGTAACTCCCTCAAGTGGTTACTTAAGTGACCCTTTACCTACTATAACAAGTCACCAATCTTTTAAAAGAATGAAAAAACCCTTTGCATTAGAAACCCTATGTAGAGATTTAGAGTGAGCTCCAAAGCAAGAAACCCTAAGTAACATAAAACCTCAAGAATCAAGCATCCAACTGTTTATCACATAGCCTCTGATTTTTACCACATATACTCAACTATTGTTGAAAGAGAAAGCATGAGATCAAGGAATTTGTAACAAAGAATACTATCAACATCAACTACAGATGTGGACAATCACAAAATCTTTAATAAGAGAAACATAAACTAAACCTTGTCTTTGCACCAACAACATTCATCAACATGAACCACATCAAACCTTTGTCTTACCTCCATAACCTTTGACATCAATGAAAAATAATGCCAATGCCAACACCTATGACTTATTGAATGGTATTATTGAAAGGATCCAAATAAATTTTGCTAGTTGGAAAGGTAAGTTTTTAATCCAAGCATGTAAAATCCAGCTTCTCAAATCCTCCCTCCAAAATATCCCAATTTACTTTTTTTTTTTCTCTTCAAGATGCCAGCTTATATAATACAAAAAATTGAGAAAATTCTAAGGAAAATTCTTTGGAGAGGAATAGAAGAAAAAGCTAAGATAGCTTTGGTAAGTTGGGATAAGGTTTTCTCTCCAAAGAAGGTTGGTGCCCTGGGGATAAGAAGATTAAGCATGTTTAATATAGTTTGCCTCTCAAAAAATATATAGTACTTCATTGAAGGTACTAAGGATTGGGTTAAAATCCTATAGGCTAAATATGTTGGCAATGGTGATCCTTATTGGTTGCTCCTTTCTCAAGATTAGCCTAAGGGGTTGACAATATGTAACAATATAATGAAAACTAGGAACACTCTTAAAAAAAGTATTGATCAGAGGGAGGGTGGGTAATGGTAGAAAGGTTAAATTATAGGATGATGCTTGAGGAAAGGGTCTTGTGCTATCTTTCAAGTCATCCAGCTGAACCAAATGAAATAGGATCCTATAAGACTCAATAGGATATTCTTGTATGATTATGTGGATTGGGGAGGAAATTCTCCAAAGTGAAAAAGTTTTAGAGATTGATGCAGGAGCATCACATTCCAACCCCCTTTGGCCGACATTGCTTCCTCGTTGGCAAAACTTTGGCTTATTGGCAAGAGGTTTCTACTCGTTCCAACGATAGAATGATGGTGTTGGTAGTAATAAGGTCATGGTGGAGTTACATCGGTACGATACTAATGTTATCGCATGATGACATTTGATGTCCCAATGATCACTCAATGGTGACACTGTGTTATGGGTTCATCAGCATGAGTGTGTATTTTTAGTGGGACATCAAGATTTTTCCTAGTGATAGGAGATATCAGCATGACTAGAGTGTTTTGGTGTGACTTTAAAGGATTTCCCTTCGACAGGCCAACAAATAATGATTGACAAGACATGGATGTATCAATAGGAGTTTGGGAGAACTCTCCTAGATGAGGTGATAAGGCATATGAAAGCATTGTTGGTGAGACAATGGAGTATCGCCGAGACACTAAGGAATGTCTCTTCAACATGATGATAAGAGGGTAGCCTACTGAGTGGGACCCAATCGTGATGATGTGGGTGATAGTGGTGATGAAGCCAACACATGGCATGGAGAGATTGGGTAATCCACATCCTTTCTATGGATTATGATGTGATGAAATGGAAACGAAGTGGTATCAAAAGAAGTGTGAAGTCGAGAGATCAAGGAGTTATGAAACTTTGCAACCCCGTGACATGGTTATAAAATTTAGGGAACTTGCGATAAAGTGATGGTGGGATCAGTAACGTGAGTGGTATGATTGGTGCATTGGTCAATGACGGTGGATGGAAAATGAGATCACGACACCTGGAAAAGTGATATTGAATGCAATTCCACATCACTGTTATGGAATCCATGTTCATTGGTCAATAATTGGAAGCTACTGATAGTGAGGTAACTGCATGGTGATACTATGATACAAGAGTGAAGAACAATGAGGCCAACATGCAGGAAAGGAATGTTATATAGTGAGATAGCTAGTAGGAAGAGTTAGAGAGGTGGTGACGAGAAACTAGGAGCTCACAAGGAAGAGGTTGGTAAGAAGGGAGAGCCGACCCAAATCAAAATAGGATAAGTAGAACAAGGAACTAAATTGTAGATATAATTTTTGAATGCAATCCTATAATCTATTCTAAATGAATAAAAGAGAGTTTTTTACCTGTGTTGTGTCAATCTCTCTGTGTGTGTGGTCTGAGTTGGCTGCGAGATTGTGACAGCCTAATAAGGTCCTCTAGTCTCGATTGCGTCAATTGGTATTAGATTTGGTTGTCTTAAGTTTTTAACAAAGCACTAAATGTGAGGTAGTTGCAGCAGGACCTATGAGTGTGGGTTGAAGCTAGAAGACCTACGGGTGAAGAGAACTAAGAAGAGTTGTGGAAAAGTATGTTTGTGGCAGGAATGAAAGAGGGTTTGTAATTGCTATCCTTTAGTAGAGATAAAGCTGGGTAGAAGGTGTAGAGTTCCTCCACTAAGAGAAGGTGGGTAGAGGAAGCATCTTCCAAAATATTTTTTGGGTAGAGGATAGTTGCAAAGGATTTGAATTCTATAAGAGATTTTTGTAGGTAAGAAGAGACTTGCAACTGTAGAGGGCTTGAATCCTAAAAAGAGATTTGTTGCAGGAAGGACTTGTGACTGCAGAGGGGTGATACCCTAATAGAGAGGGAGAGATTTTTGCAAGGATTACTTGTGGTTGCAGAGGAACTTGTGAGTCTCTAAAGGTATTGAAGATTTGTAAACAAATTGTCGAATGGGAGGTAGTTTACATTTTTCAAACCTAAGAGGTTGAAGTTTGTGAGTGTGTTTGAAAAAATGACAAAGAAGAAAGGAAATAAGTTTTTCATAGTTGTGTATGCAAGTGAATAGGATGAAGAAATTATTACAGAAGTATTTTTTGAGGATAACACAAAAGGGGATGAGATGAAGGGTGTAGTTGTTGCAAATACTAAGGCTCCAATAGTTGAGGGTGATACAATGATGTATGAGGATCCAGTGTTCGATGAAGAACCTGATGAAGATCAAGAGCTTCTTGAGGAAGAGATCATAGAGATGGAGAGGTTGTTCAATGCAATGACAAAGACAATGGTTTTTAGTAGTGGGGAAAATGATGTCACGACAAAAAAAGTCACTGAGGATAGAAGGGATGAAGAAACCCAAGTGGTAAAGGTTGGAGAGAAGCAAGCAAAGGACGATTCCTTTGATTACACACCTAATGTTGGTGCGAATGCAGACGAGGAAATGGTTGCGGTTGGAAAGTGTCTTTTAAAAGAAATACGAAAAGAGGAGTACAATATTGTAACTGAGGATGATGACAGAAAAGTGGATACAACATTACCAATGAATGAGGTAATGCATAATGTTTAGATGGATAAGGTAGTGACTGTGCATGAAGTGATTCAAGATTATTGGTATGCAAGAAAGGATTTTCATGGTGTTGCAAAACTAACTGCAAATGCAAATTGGTGGAGGTGGATGGAATATGGTGGGTTAAGTCCCATGAGCTTAGAAGTGAATGAGAGATGCATTTGGAGGAGGTGGTTAGGTTTTGGTGGATTTGATTCCACATCCAAGAGGTTGAGTGCAAAGAGAAGTTTTTAGAGGAGGAGGTTGCATGTTTTGACAAGATGCTGGAAGAGGAGGAAAAAGAAGGAAGAATTGGAAGATGGCATTATGGACTCCATGTGCAGGAGCACATGATTTTTAATCACCTGGGGAATCTAATGCAGTGGCATCACACTCCAACCCCCCTTGGCCGACGTTGCTTATTTGTCAGCATAACTTTGGCTTATCGACGTGAGGTTTCTACTTGTTCCAATGATATAACAATGGTGTTGGTAGTAATAAGGTCATGGTGGAGTTACATCAACGGGAGACTAACGTATCGACATGATGACATTTGATGTCCCAACGATGGCCTGATGGTGACAGTGTGTTATGGGTTCATTGGCATGAGTGTGTAGTTTCGGTGGGACATCAGGATTTTTCCCAATAACGGGGCAATATCAGCATGACTGGAGTGATTTGGTGTGACTTTGGAGGAAGTCCCTCTGATAGGCTTACAAACGATGATCGATGATACATGGATGCATTCAACAAGAGTCTAGGAGAACTCTCCTAGACGAGGTGATAAGGCATATGGAAGCATTGTCGGTGAGACAATAGAGTATCACTGAGACATTGAGGAATGTCTCTTTGACATGGTGATAAGAGGGTATCCTATCGAGTGGGACCTAGTCGTGATGATGTGGGTGACAATGGTGACGAAGCCAACGCATGGCGTGGAGAGATTGGGTAATCCACATCCTTGTTGTCAATTATAATGCAATGATGTGGTGCCAAAGTGGTATAAGAAGAAGTGCCAAGTTTGGAGATCAAGGAGTTAGGAAACTTCGCAACCTCACAACATGGTTATAAAATTAAGGGAACCCGTAATAAGGCAATGGTGGGATCGGTAACATGAATGGTACGATTGGTATGTTGGTCAATGGAGGTGGATGGAAAATGAGATCACAAAACTTGGCGAAGCGATATTGGATGCAATTCCACATCGTTGTTGTGGAATCCATGTTCATTGGTTGATGATTGGAAGCTATTGATAGCAAGGTAACTACATGGTGATACTATGACACAGGAGTGAAGAATGACGAGGCCGACATGCAGGAAAGGAATGTTATATAATGAGATAGCCAACAGGAAGAGTTAGAGAGGTGGTGATGAGAAGCCAGGAGCTTGCAAGGAAGAGGTTTGTAAGAAGGGAGAGCTGACCCGAATCAAAACATGAGAAGTAGAATAGGGAACTGCCCTGTAGATGTAATTTCTGAATGTAATCTTGTAATCTATTCTAAATGAATAAAAGAGATTTTTTGACCTATGTTGTGTCAATTTGTGTCTGTGTGTGGTCTGAATTGGCTATAATATTGTGACAGTCTGAGAGGGTCCTCCAGTCTCGACTGCATTAGAGATCAAGTGTTTGGATTGAGAGCCCTAAGAGGGGACAACCAACTTGAGTGGGTGGTGACTATCTCCTTTTTTACCATAATGGTGAAGATGATTGGGTCTAGAGCGATAACCCTTCAGGTTCCTTGGGTATGTGCAGGATCATCATGGAAAAAATAGGCCCTTAAGTGGCAAAAAATTCAGAAAAATCAAAGTTAGGAAACTTGACGTAAAAATTTGAATAAGTTATCTTTATTATTTCAAAAATATGTAAGAATAGAATTTGTAGAAAATTGTATTTAGTTTCTAAACTACTAGGTTTATTTTTTATTTTTTAAAATCTATTTGGTAAAAATTTGAAATTTCAATGCAGTAGTACTTAAATTTCAGGGAAAAAATAAGGAGTAGGTGTATGTCTGACCACTCTAACCACAATAAAATGATAATATTTTTTATAATATTTTAGATATAAGTAGAGGACTCATGTCTGGATGTGATGCATATTTTTGTAATTTTTCCGTAAATAATTAATTATGATTTTTTTATTACAAATTTTAAAAATATTAAACTCGTATGTGACCTAATCTTAACTTGGTCAAAACCATGAAATTCAATTTTATTTTTTTAATCCTATAGTATGCGAAGCATAGAGATGTGATGCATGTTTTGGATTCCAAAAATGTGATGCCGTTTGAAAGCTATAGATATTTTTCAACCAACCATCAATCTGGACTTTAGTCATACAATTCAAATAGAAAATTAATAATAATTATTTATTAAATTCAAATTAAAGCATAATTTATATTGGTGGAAAATGAGAATCATTTTTAAAAACCCTTTTCATTTCATCGATTTTGGGTAAAAAAAAAGTCATCAACCACATACCCTACAAATACCCATCATATTGCCACTTTTTGGCCCATCATGATCCTGCACATACCCTCTTCTTAGTTAAATATTTCTACAATAGATTGAAGAAACCCTCTCCCCCTCCTTAGACAGGTTTGACTGGAATAAATTATGGAATGCTAAACTTATCCCAAAGATCAACTTTTTTTGGTGGACTACAACACATGGTAGAATTCTCAAAACTGATGTCCTTAATAGAAAAGGTTTCCAATTCATTAACATGTTCTTTCTCTGTTTGGAAGACTCAAAAAGCATCATTCATTTGCTATTTCATTTCCCTTTTGCAAGAGAGCTTTGGACTAATTTTCTCTATACTTTGTTGATTGATTAGGTGTTTCCCTATGACCTTAAACAAGTTATTGACCAATGGAATAATTTCCCTTTCAGACATCCACTTATTGTGGAACTATGGAAGAAAATTCCTCCATTTATTTCATGAAATCTATGGAAGGAAAGAAATAACATGATATTTAGAGAGTAGAAGAGAAGTAGCACCAAAATTTTCTTGAGTATAAAACAACAAATTTAGGATAATATAAACACAAAAAAAATTAGTCAAATTCTAAACTAATGCCTACCTATAAGGATCTTAGAATCAAATAGAATTGGGGAATTAAACAAGATCTAACAAGAATCAATTAGGCCAAGAATCTGAGTAGAACAATGATTGTATGGACCCCTCCTGTTGAAGGATGGATCAAGCTTAATTTTGATGGTTGTTTAAAAGCTAACTCAGGAGAAGTTTCCTTTAACAATCTATTAAGAGATCATAGGAATATTTTCATTGAAGGTTATGCCAAATACTTGGGAACAGGTATTGGTAATGAGGCAGAAGACTACTGTCTGGTGGGGCCTAAAGTGAATTAAGGAGAGAGGTTTCAATAAAGTTTCTATTTAGAATGACTCCAAGTTGGTTATCAATATATCTTAAGGGTATTGCTAAAGCCCCATGGAAGATCAAAAACTTGTTGGATGACTAAAAAAGGATGATTGAAAGTCTTAACCAAGTTAATCTTCAACATATTTAGAGGGAAGGGAATACAACAACAAATACTTATAGTTGTAGAGTTGGAATTATGAGGAAGTCCCTCAATGAATTAAAGAGATTGTCTCTGATGATCGTCTCAAAATAGATAAATTAAGGATCAATGAGAATAATGTCTAGTTAGGATACAATGGCTAGGGGTATTATTGATGGTCGGGTAGTGACTCTACTTTTTGGTGCTCTTTCAAAATATTTGAATTAAAACATTAAGAAGATGATACAAAAGAAAGGTACAAGTATGAAGCCCAAATGGGTATATTTTTCTTGACTACTTATGCGGAATTTTTAAATCACACATTTTTTATATAATTTGTTACCTATAGAACAACTTAATAGATGGTGAGGGTTTCTTTAATATGATGAAGAATAAAATGCATATCAATAATTTAAATGATGCATGTATTAAATATTATGTCCTTAAAGAGGCATTGTGTAATGAATTGGACGCCCACCAAATGATTAATATGATATTGCTAGGGTGTTTACTTGTCATTCCTTGTCCCAATAGTATGGTTAATAAAAATTCTTTGATGATTTTACATAGAAATATTATGGTTCACATGAGCCCTAGGTCTAATCCAAATATTATGGTGATCTTGCATAAGATTTAGCTCATTTGGAGTGTTGAAGAGTTTATTATTAAAGAAAATCAAAGTGACTTCAAGAAAGATGATCTTTATGGTCTGACTCATTCCTTGACAAATGTTTTATCTCACTATTTTTACAAAAATTCTAGAGTAAGATTTATTTGCATTTCTTGCCTATTGGATAATTCTTGTTGGGGTGTGGTTGTTGTTTCTTTCACATCCCTATGAAGGTGGTGGAAGGGTTGTGAAATTAAGATGGGTAGACCAAGGAAGTGTTCAGAACCTTTATTTTGTGTGCCCCTCAAAAAAAATATTGAACTCTAGAAGTTATTTGAAGAAGCTAGGATGACACCTTTATTCTAGGCCATGAAGGACTTCAACAATAAATTCACATCAAAATTGTTTAACTTGTGGAGGGAGGGAAAGGTGTTGATTGGCTATGTCAACTTTGTCGTAACCCAAAAACTCATAACCAAGGCCATCAGTCTAGAATGCAAGGGTATAAAATTTGTGAAGGTGAGCAATGGGAATTACCAGTGCTTCATTGATAGTTTCCTTAACAAGGGTGAGAAGCTAAATGGTTTGAGAGTGGTTATGACAGAGAGAAATTGTTAGCTCCTTATGGTCTGGTAATTGTTCATATCATGAATTACTTTAACTTTGAAGTTATATACACTACTATGCATGGCTATCATTTTCCCTTTCTAAATCACATTAGGTGGAAAGAAAAAATCAATATCCCCTTCTTTTCTCTTTCCTCTCTACATTAGTGTAGGGCTAAAGGGGCCTCCCCCCATTGCATCAAGGCCTAATCTAAATAATTTACAATTATGTTTTTCCCTAACCTCTCTGTCATGTTTGGTGAACAATGTAAAGCCCCTACAAATTAAGCCTTTGAAGGAAAACTTCACCTAGTTCAACTTAACCTTAACCCTGAAAAAGACCAAAATTGACTACCAAGCAAAGTGTTACTTTGAAAAAATCTATTCCCCAACTTATTGTTGCTTCGCAAGACCTTCCTACTAAAGAAAAATAGTCCACCTCTCCCTCTCAAAAATGAAAATCCCAAGCTAACCCCTTAGCTGAAAATGTTAATATTTGGACCTAGATGTAATGATGATTGAAAAGGTCATAATAGAAATACCAAATGAGGGTGAGGAGGGTCATTTTGATGACTCCAACTGTAGTAAAGGTGAAAGGAGGTCAACTAGATTGGCCAATGTGGTGAAGAAGAATAAAAAATAGAATGTTAAGGGAAATAAGTTAGCTTTTGAAGAGGAGGAGGAGAGGCCATCTGATGAAGAATATAGGCCTAAGGAGGAGGAACTAGATATGAGCCAAATGAACTAGAAGTTGTGATTGGGGATGATTCTGAAGATGACAATACAAGTGTGGAAGAGGAGGTTGAGGAGAAGAAGAGTGTGCATGATGAGGAAAAGGATAATGTGGGCCTGAATGAAATAAATATTGTCTTGGAGGAAGCTAAGAAAGGCATTGATTAGGAGTGGGAGGAAGAGAATGTTAAGACTATGGAAAGGTCAAAGGAGGAGGAGGACTTGAGGTGCCATACCCTCCAATACTATAAGAACCAAATAGACACCTTGTAGGGGAGGGTTAGTAGACTAGATGGTGGTTTGAGCAACATGATTTATATCACTCATCAAATCATGAATGGAGTAATATTTGGAATAGTGTTCAAGATTTTTAAAGTTAAAAGAAATGAAACACAAGAATGAGGGAAAATAGGATGCAAAAACCCCAAAAGAGGACACTTCCAGTGAAGTTGAAGACCCCTAGAGGAATGACTTGGAGCTACTCAAGTAGGAATAAAATTTAATTAATTGTCAAAAAGAATAGTGCAAGTTTATTTTACTAATTCCTTTTGGTTTTGGGCCCGATGCCTGGCTCTTCTAGGCTTGCATGTCATTTTGGTTTTATCTATTGATTTTTGTTTCCTTTTAAATTTTTGTTTCTCTCTAGTTGTCTTGTTAGCCTTGTTTCTATTTGAGATAGTAGCCTAGTGGTCTTGCTTTCTTGTTGTTGTTTTGTTCGAGATCAGGGTGCTTACCCCATTTTTTAAATCAAAAATAGTAAAACTATTTTTAATAAGAATTACCTTTGAATTTTTTTCCTTGATTATCACTTAATTTCTTCCTAAAGTTTTTGCCACACCTTCTCCTTCTCTACCTTTTTCCTTAATTCATAATTATTAGTTTTACACCTTTCTTCTTCCACTCTCCATTATACAATCTTTTTTTAAACTTATGCATCTATTCATGTGTCTGTAGGTTACATTTCTCAATATATAGAATATATATATATATATATAATTATAATATTATATGATATAAAATAAGATGTTTATAGTAATATATATTAATCATAGTAATAGTAGTACTTAAAACAAAACAAAATTTTATTTGATACATATTAATTGCACCATATTAAAATTGTAATTTATAAACAATTTTAATGTGATACAATTAACATTTAGTTTTTTTTGAAATACTATTAAATTAAATTATAATTAATTCATTACTATAATAAAATAACTATATATATAGATTATTAATAATTATAAAAAAATATAATATAAAATACTGTACTATGTTGTGTAATAATATATAACACTATTATATATTATATAAGTATATATTATAGACAACTATAATACATATATATGTCTAATTATTAATAAATTTTTTTATTAAGGGTAAAAAATAGGTTTCGATGGGATCCCAAAACCTAGAACAAGATTAATCAAGCTGCATATAAAATAACACATATACCAATAGCAGCCCCAACACAACGTCTAAAAGATTGTCAAGACTACACATGTTGCACCAAACAAACAAGCAAGGGACAAAAACCCTTTTTACACCCTGGTTTTATCCAAGACCAAAAACCCAACTCAGATAAACATTGAATTTGTCTGCATCAACCAGGCAATAGCAAACCAGCTGCTCAGATAAAACACCCCTGAGCCAAGAGAGACAATCTTCTTGATAGTGGAAATCACCATCAAGCCCCTAATCAGAAACACCAAGAACTCCAAAAAACCCACATCTATAGAGGAGACTATGGAGCATGAAAACACAACAGCCTTCATGCAACAACACCCAACCATAAACGCCAACTCCAATCCCACCTCAAAAGGAGGGAGGTCCCCTCTATAGGAGAGGGAGAAATGAGAGCCCTAACCTCCAACAACTTCACTCATCTACTCACACAAGCTCCCCCTCGATATGAACAAGTAGATAAGAAAAGAACTCTCCATCCGATCAACAACAACCACCTTCCCCTCAATAGAAGAGGGCTCCGCCTCAATGGGAGTAGTCTTCACCTCCATAGAAGACAATAACTATAGAGACAGAAAGAGAGCATCAAAAGAGAGGGCAATCATTACCACCTTTGATAGGGAAGGACACTGGAGCATGCAAGGAGAAGAAAATCCATGGCTAAAATGCAACAAAGTAGAGTACACAGAAACCATCAGCCAGCACAAAAAAAAATGCCATTAGAAGAAAATAAACCCCCTTGAATAGAATAAACATCATCTTCAAAAGGGGGATCATGACCCAGAAGTCACACCTCAACAACTTCACAGCAAAAGAAAACTATGAATAACAAAAATTCCAAAAAGAAAAACCAAACCCATTCATCGGATTAATCTTCAAAAACCAGGGGCCCCAAGTGCTAACAAATAGGTTCTCAACCATCACCTGCAACCAACATTCACGGGGACCATCAAACCCCTGCACCAAGAAATCCTCTGCCTCCAGCAAACAAAAGGCATCCTCACAGTGAACTGTAAACCCTATAGGTGCAAAGGTCATAACCTCCCCCAACAACAAAACCTTCCAAGAAACATTCACCAACAGGACATCACAAGAAGAGCAGTTGCAGAACTCCTCAATGAGACCACACAACACATGACCAACCCTCCAAGCAAAAAGCTTAGACCAGAGCTTCCACATCAAGAAAGGGGCTAGAGAAACCAAATACCAAAAACCACTAGCCCCCAAAACAGCCGAGCCCACCATAGAAGTAGAGGTAGCCAGAACCTCACACTCTACTCCAAGCACAACTGCAACAGACCGAACAAGGGACCCCCATGCAGCTGAGATGAGGGCCCATACATCAAAACCCACAACCTCTCCATCATCCTCATTGCAAGCTTCAGACTCAACAAGACACCAACCATAGCCAGCAAAAAAGAACACCAAGCATGGCCAACATAGCTAGAGAGACGGACAAGGCAAAACCCGACCCCCAGAATAGCAACAGATACCAAAAAGACCCCCACCAAGAATAGAGTACCGCCATCTGCCAAGGTAAGACACTAGAACAACAGGCCTACAGAGGGAATAAACCACGATAGAGAAAGATGTTCTCCAACCTGGAGACTTCCACCTGAAACCAAGACAGGCTGCCACACCATCGCGTAAGCAAAGACTAAGGAAGAAAGAGGAGCCCAAGAGAAAATGGCTTTCAACCTGCTCCCAAACCAGAGCACCATCACCGACACCTTCTTCCACGCCAACCTCCTCAACACATATCAAAACAACACTCCTGCCACTCCCGCAACCAAGAAAATATGCCAGATCCATTGGCCAGCAAGAGAACAAAACACCGCTCAGACCTAGCTCCTCCAGGAAAGATCCTCGAGAAAGCTCCAAAGAGATCGCTCCAACCACGACCAGATCCTTATTTCCGCAGTAGCAAAAACTGCTCCCAAGTCCACGCCTAGCTCCACGCCCAACACCGCAACACACCAACCCACGGACTGAGCCAAGCAATGAGGAGCGACGCCAGAAGAATCCATCCGGGTCCCCCTCATCCTCACTTCCACTTTCTCCCGCACGCTTTCACTGCGTTCCTCATCCTCCTTTCCTATTAGGATTTTTGGAGCAAGTTATTTTCCAATTATTAATATATTAACTTCATAAATATATTATATAAATTAATATTAATTATATAATATACTTATCATGAAGTTAATATATTAAAATTTATAATAAAATAGTTATTAATAATTAGACATATATATAGTTATTGATAATATATACTTATATAATTTAGTATTTAACCATATAATATAACATAACATAGTAGATATATTATATTATATTATATTTGTATATAATTATTAATAGTTTATATTATTAATGATAGTAGTAATTTGATTATAGTTATGAACTAATTATAATGTAATGTAGTACTATGAAAACAAAACTAAATGTTAATATGTTAAATATATTAGATGTTATAATATGAATGATTAAATGTAAAAGAAATAAAAATATATATAATAAATGTATAATTTTATTTTAAATCGAAAAAATTAAAATATATAGAGTTCATATATATAATAAAATTAACAATAATAATTATCTATTAATGTATATATAAAATTATTTCAAAATATAATATAAAATGGGTACTATATTATGTGTTAATAGCTAACCATATATGATATAGTATATAAACGACTACAACACACACATATATGAAATTATTAATAATTGTTTTATTATAAGTATTAATATAGTAACTTCATAATAAGAATATTATATATATATATAATATAATTGTATTATAAATATTTTTTTTACTATTATTTTATACTATAAATAATAATATGCATTAATATCAATAGTGGCATGGTGTGATGGGTGTTGTGTTGTTATTTTTCCCATCAAGATTCAAGTTGAGGATGAAGTCCCCCTTTGTGATCTCACAACAATACGCACATACATATATATGAAATTATTAATAACTATTTCATTATAACTATCAATATATTAACTTCCTAATAAGTATATTATATGTATAATATAATTTTATTATAATTTTTTAAACATTAACCTAAATATTTTCCATAGACTTTGCTAAGAAATGACAAAATTATTTTCAACTTGACATCCAAGAAAATGAATCCTGTCTTATTATAAAACAAGCCTTTTCTTCCTAAATGTCTGAATGAATGAAAAATACATAAAACAAATATTTAAATATCATACACGCTTTGCTCAACTCCCAAATGAATTTTACAAGAGAAAAATACATACAGCTCAGATGATTTTTAGCTGGGTACATTTCACAGAAGGAACGGCGTAATAAGACACCAGGAAAAAGAATCATTAGCTGTTTACCTTTAAGTCTTGTGCTAAGTTACCATTATCGTATCGAATCCACTCCAACCTCTCTCAAACGAATCTGGACTTTACACGTTTGCAAATTTAATACATGTTACTCACTATAGGTAGTCTGCAAAAGTCTTGCAAAGCAATGACCAAATGCTGAAGTTACCGAGCTGTACAGAATGGCTTTCCAGCTCACTGCCTTAGCGTGCTTTTCTCAATCTCTCTCCAATAATTCTCTCTGACGCACTTTCGTCGTTT
>VDFB02026320.1:101640966-101725023 GCA_007258455.2 Sequoia sempervirens
GGGAAAGGGTCACTAGCACATGTGACACCAATTCACTATAAGATGCTAGTTTGATCATTAGAATGATGCATTTCTATGTTTTGCTTGTTTCTTTGGCATCATTCTTGTGATTAGATGAATCTTATAGGGGATCTTTTGTTTGCTTTGGTTTACTAACAATACTAAGGGTTTTTGTTTTTGATCAATCTTGAGAAGCTTGAGGGGTCCTCTGATGAGTTACATTTCTCAATATATAGAATATATATATATATATATAATTATAATATTATATGATATAAAATAAGATGTTTATAGTAATATATATTAATCATAGTAATAGTAGTACTTAAAACAAAACAAAATTTTATTTGATACATATTAATTGCACCATATTAAAATTGTAATTTATAAACAATTTTAATGTGATACAATTAACATTTAGTTTTTTTTGAAATACTATTAAATTAAATTATAATTAATTCATTACTATAATAAAATAACTATATATATAGATTATTAATAATTATAAAAAAATATAATATAAAATACTGTACTATGTTGTGTAATAATATATAACACTATTATATATTATAGACAACTATAATACACATATATATAATTATGAATAATTGTTTGTTCATAATTGTGTAATATATTAACTTCATAAATATATTAATTAAATTAATATTAATTATATAATATACTTATCATGAAGTTAATATATTAAAATTTATAATAAAATAGTTATTAATAATTAGACATATATATAGTTATTGATAATATATACTTATATAATTTAGTATTTAACCATATAATATAACATAACATAGTAGATATATTATATTATATTATATTTGTATATAATTATTAATAGTTTATATTATTAATGATAGTAGTAATTTGATTATAGTTATGAACTAATTATAATGTAATGTAGTACTATGAAAACAAAACTAAATGTTAATATGTTAAATATATTAGATGTTATAATATGAATGATTAAATGTAAAAGAAATAAAAATATATATAATAAATGTATAATTTTATTTTAAATCGAAAAAATTAAAATATATAGAGTTCATATATATAATAAAATTAACAATAATAATTATCTATTAATGTATATATAAAATTATTTCAAAATATAATATAAAATGGGTACTATATTATGTGTTAATAGCTAACCATATATGATATAGTATATAAACGACTACAACACACACATATATGAAATTATTAATAATTGTTTTATTATAAGTATTAATATAGTAACTTCATAATAAGAATATTATATATATATATAATATAATTGTATTATAAATATTTTTTTTACTATTATTTTATACTATAAATAATAATATGCATTAATATCAATAGTGGCATGGTGTGATGGGTGTTGTGTTGTTATTTTTCCCATCAAGATTCAAGTTGAGGATGAAGTCCCCCTTTGTGATCTCACAACAATACGCACATACATATATATGAAATTATTAATAACTATTTCATTATAACTATCAATATATTAACTTCCTAATAAGTATATTATATGTATAATATAATTTTATTATAATTTTTTAAACATTAACCTAAATATTTTCCATAGACTTTGCTAAGAAATGACAAAATTATTTTCAACTTGACATCCAAGAAAATGAATCCTGTCTTATTATAAAACAAGCCTTTTCTTCCTAAATGTCTGAATGAATGAAAAATACATAAAACAAATATTTAAATATCATACACGCTTTGCTCAACTCCCAAATGAATTTTACAAGAGAAAAATACATACAGCTCAGATGATTTTTAGCTGGGTACATTTCACAGAAGGAACGGCGTAATAAGACACCAGGAAAAAGAATCATTAGCTGTTTACCTTTAAGTCTTGTGCTAAGTTACCATTATCGTATCGAATCCACTCCAACCTCTCTCAAACGAATCTGGACTTTACACGTTTGCAAATTTAATACATGTTACTCACTATAGGTAGTCTGCAAAAGTCTTGCAAAGCAATGACCAAATGTTGAAGTTACCGAGCTGTACAGAATGGCTTTCCAGCTCACTGCCTTAGCGTGCTTTTCTCAATCTCTCTCCAATAATTCTCTCTGACGCACTTTCGTCGTTTGTAGGTATCCTCACTCATACCTCTGTTCAACATGCTTTTGCTATATATTTTTAAGTAGTGCAACTTCGCTTTCGCTTTATATTCCCGAGTACTAAATTTGACCTCTAAACCCAACTCGATCTTTATTAGGAGACCTCCCTAGCGTGATTAGATTCTTTTTCTTGCTTTTTGTTGAAGTCCTCCATTATATATAAAAAAATCTACGACAAGAGGCGTTTTTTCTTTAATCATTTATACCATTCAACATGTCTAATCAAATCTTCTACTTTCGGTTCATATGGAAAAAAATGATAACAAGTCTTTTATATATTATTTATCCCACTCTCCCTTTGATTCATGTAAAAAAAGTCTCTTGACATCCCACTAAACACGGCACCGAAAAAAGCAGTCTCTAAAACCAAATCGAATCCAATCTCCTTTTCGTTCGCGAAGCCCGGGTCTCTATACCTAGTCAATGCATTTTGGATCCAGTCTCTTTGTGCATGTCGGGAATCGCTTAATTTCTAAGCATTTTCCTTCCTGGGCTCAACCGGCCTTTTTCTTTTTACAGGCCGGCGCTTGTCTAATTTCCAAGCATTTTCCTTACTCTTCTTTTTTTTTGTTACTTCGAGGAAAGGACTGAACCCGCTGCAGTGTTATCTATTTAATTCACTCTACCCTTGCTCTTCCACATAAACTCATCTTCTGCAACTAAATCCTATTCGTCCTGCTCTTTCTTTTTCTTTATAACGGGTTGTTAGCGTTTGAACTAGAATCAATGGCGTCTTCATCATCTCACCAGCAAAATCAGGGATTTGATGCTTTCTCTGGAATAGAACCTGCCGGCAAAAGAAGAAAGGTTTGTGAATCTTCAAGATTGTTTGATGTGTTCATCAACCACAGAGGCCCTGATGTCAAACAATCTCTTGCTACTCAGCTTTACAACTCCCTTAAGGAGCTAGGCATCCGAGCATTTCTTGATTCAGAAGAGAAGGAACTTGGAGACTCGTTTCTTTCTACCATTGAGACTGCGATTAAATCTGCTTCGGTGCATATAGCTATTTTTTCCAAAAGATATGCAGAGTCACCTTGGTGTCTTGCTGAGCTGGCTCTTATGTTACAAAGTCAGGCCAAGATTATTCCTGTGTTTTATCAGGTGAAGCCGTCGGATCTCCGCTACATAGAAAAGGGAGAGTATGCCAAAGCGTTCGCTGAATATGAAAACAAGAAGAGGTACTTGGAGAAGCTGCCAGAGTGGAAGGAAGCACTTCAATCTCTTTCATTTGTGGCAGGGGATGAATTTAACGGGTAAAATTTCTGTGGTTTTGGCAGTTCTACTCTTAAGTACTTATTTTCCTTCTCTAAATTTGGCTAAATATTTTCTCATGCTTTTTTTTTTTTTATCTAATTAATTTTCAGTGACTGCAAAAACATAATAGCAGCAGTGCAAAAGGAAGTACAAAAGAAAATATCTTTAGTTGTTGCCACATATCCAGTAGGGCTTGGCGATCTTGTCAAAGATTTTGAAACGCGATGCCTTCATGAACTTGTACAAGACTTTGAAAACCAGTGCGGGCTTGAAGAAGGGAAGCATAAAGCTAAGATTGTTGGCATTTTTGGCATGGGTGGAGTGGGAAAGACGACTCTAGCCAAAGAGTTGTTTAACCAAAGGAGTTGGAAATATCATAGAGCAAGTTTTTTGTTTGATGTGCGAGAAGCGTTTGTGACAGGCCGATTACCCTCTCTGCAAGGTAAGCTTCTCAACAATCTCTTCCATGATCGTCCCGATTTTACAAGTACAGAGGAAGGAATGAGCCATCTCAAAGATCGCCTAGAAAGGAGCCCCCATTTAAGCTTCCTCATTGTTGTGGATGACATCGATCATGTGGAGCAATTAAATGCTCTAATGATCATGGATATCTTAAATAAATTTGCCAATACTCTGGTTATTGTTACTACCCGTGATGTTGGGGTGCTTATAACCGGAGGAATTACTGTTGGTTATAATTTAAAAGGAATGGACAGAAATAATGGAAGAGAACTCTTCTGTTGGCACGCCTTCGGCCAACCCCATTCATCTAGCGGGTACGAGATGCTGGTTGATGATTTCGTAGACGCGTGTGGAGGGTTGCCTCTGTCTCTTCAGGTTCTGGGCCGGACTGTTCATAATAGATCTCAGAGTTTTTGGAGGTCAGTGTTGATCGAAGCCAGAAAGACTCTGCCTCGAGATGTAAAACAGAGACTGAAGATAAGTTTTGACGCATTGGGCGGTGAAGAAAAAGAGATTTTTATGGATATTGCTTGTTTTTTCGTTGGTAAGCCAATGAGAATAGCCGAAAGAGTATGGGAGGGGTCAGGATGGAACGCTCAATATGTACTGGAAGCGCTCAAAGATAAGTGCCTTGTAGAAGAAACAGGAGGGTTAAGCCTGAATCTACATGAGGAACTTGTACTGAGAATGCATGACCACCTAAGGGACTTGGGAAGAGAACTAGCATCTGAACTCAGCACTCCTCCTCGCCGTTGGCGTCGTCAAGATCTGGAACATTTGGTATGCTGTTAACCCCTCCAGATTTCTTCTTAGTATTGTAATATTGCAGATCTTAACTTGCTACTATATTAATATAGAAAACTGAGCTGCTTGTGTGTATGTAGGAATCAATGGGTTTCAAAAATATCCTTGCCGAAACCCATGTCAGATGTTTCCATACCATTTTCGATGAGTCCATGAGTTCTCAAGTTGCATTCTTTATAGGACAACCAGATATTCGTGTTGAGAGGTCAGCTTCCTTACTATGGCTCGAGCTTCAGGGCAATTCCACAGAAATGCCAAGCATTCCTACATGGATTTCTCTAAAAAATGTGCAGTATTTGAAAGTCAAACGTGTCAGACTCAAAACACTGTGGGAGAATCGCATACAGGTATTTTGGTCTTCATTCTAAAATTAAATCTCCTTCAACATTATGGTGGAATTCATTACTTTATGTTTGTCTCCCGGGTAGTTCTTTAGATCATTGAGAGATTTACACAAATTTATCTTGAACTTCAGGCGCCCACCCAGTTGAAGGAACTGCATATTTCTGAAACCGTTTTGGAAAAGTTTCCAGATTTCTCGGGGATACCAATCAGTTTAGAAAAGGTGTTCTTAGATGCCCGAGGATGGCCAATTCAAGGATTATCTTTACTAGAATCTCTCAGTATGAATCTTTGTAGTTTGTGTCTCAGGTCTTCCACATTAAAAGGGGAACATGTTTCCACTAAAACAGAAAAGAGGACTACTTGTGAATCTTTGATTATTTCGAATTTCAAATTTAGTGGGGAAGTGGCTTGGAACAATAGAGGAATGTGTAGCAGTATTAGAGCTCCCATGGGCGGCCTTGAAAAGCTAGAGATTAGTGATGAAGAATTAGTATCCAAGATCTTAATTAGTGGATTTCACTATCCAAGCCTTCAGTCTATCAATCTTCATGGCATGGAAAGTCTTAGGGAGGTGGATTTAAGAAGTATAAAGACATTAAAATGTCTTGATATTACAAATTGTAAACATCTGAAAAATGTGTCAGGAATATCAAATCTTGCAAAGCTTGATCTGTTGAATATCAGTCAATGCCCAGAGCTTGGGGAGCTATGTCTTGGCCATATGAGCTGTGTGGAAAGGATCACAATTGTAGATTGTAAAAATTTGAAAAGCGTGTGGGCGAGTCCAGATCTCGGGAATCTTGTTGAAGTGAATGGTAATGATTTTATGGAATTGGTCACATATGACTTTTTCAGTCGTGTATCAGGAGTATGCGGTTTTAGGATGCTGGCACAATTAAATATTAGTGAATGTCCGGAGCTTGAGGAGCTAAGGCTTCTACATCTGAGCTGCCTGGAAAAAATTGTAATTAAGAAATGTAATAATTTGAAGAGTGTGTCAGGAATAATTAATCTTGCAAAGCTTGTAGAACTGGAAATTTCTGATTGTGGAAAGCTAGAGTTTGAGTGCTTGTGTCTCAGTGGTATGAGGTGTCTGGAGAGGATAATATTTGATAGCAATGTGAAGGTGAAATATTTTGAGTTGAATAGTTGTCAAAATTTAAAAACACTAAAGTATGGGTGGGAAAAGCTTGAAAAATTAAACTTTCCTGACTATCCAGAGCTTGAGAAATTGCTAGTGTTTGGAGGTCTACTTTGCCTGGAGAGGATTATAATCGATGGATGTGGGGAGTTCAAATATCTTCGATTGGATGGTTGTCAAAATCTGAAAAGTGTGTCAGGTAACTTGGAGATCGGCCGTTTGGACATTAAAAAGTGTCCTGAGTTTGAGGAGATGCCGAGTTTTTCCAGCCTGAGCTGCGTGGAGGAAATTTCCATCGGCTCTTGTGAAAAGTTACAGAACATTATGCTGCCAACAAGACTCATCAAGCTGTCTGTTGGAGCGTGCAAAAATTTGCAAAGAGTATCAGGAAACAGTGATCTTATAGAGCTTAAAGAGTTGAACATTTTTGGGTGTCCTGAGCTTGAGGAGATGCCGAGTTTTTCCAGCCTGAGCTGCGTGGAGGAAATTTCCATCGGCTCTTGTGAAAAGTTACAGAACATTATGCTGCCAACAAGACTCATCAAGTTGCTGAGAAGCGTGCAAAAATTTTCAAATAGTATCAGGAAACGGTGATCTTGTGGGGCTTCAAGGTTGAACTTTTTGATTATTCCGAGCTTGAGGAGATGAAGTTTTTCCAACTGTGTGGAGAATTTCCATCGCTCTTGTGGTTCTGAGAACATTATCTGCCACAAGACTTATCCAAGCATGCGCGGTTAAAATTTCAATCAGGATCGAACGATGATCTTGCCAGGTCAGAGTTGGTATTTTGAGTGTCCGAGCTTGAGATGCCAAAGTTTTTCCAGCAGCAGCGTGGAGAAATTTCCATCGGCTCTTGTGAAAAGTTACAGAACATTATGCTGCCAACAAGACTCATCAAGCTGTCTGTTGGAGCGTGCAAAAATTTGCAAAGAGTATCAGGAAACAGTGATCTTATAGAGCTTAAAGAGTTGAACATTTTTGGGTGTCCTGAGCTTGAGGAGATGCCGAGTTTTTCCAGCCTGAGCTGCGTGGAGGAAATTTCCATCGGCTCTTGTGAAAAGTTACAGAACATTATGCTGCCAACAAGACTCATCAAGCTGTCTGTACAATGTTGCGGAAATTTGCGAAGAGTATCAGGAAATGGTGATCTTGTAGAGCTTAAAAGGTTGTACATTAATGAGTGTAGTAATGAGGAGTTATGTTTTTCCAGCCTGAGCTGCGTGGAGGAAATTAGGATCGAGTATTGTGAAAAGTTACAGAACATTATGCTGCCAACAAGACTCATCGAGCTGTCTGTACAATGGTGCGGAAATTTGCGAAGAGTATCAGGAAATGGTGATCTTGTAGAGCTTAAAAAGTTGTACATTAATAAGTGTAGTAATGAGGAGTTATGTTTTTCCATCCTGAGCTGTGTGGAGGAAATTAGGATCGAGTATTGTGAAAAGTTACAGAACATTATGCTGCCAACAAGACTCATCGAGCTGTCTGTAAAATGGTGCAAAAATTTGCAAAGAGTATCAGGAAACAGTGTTCTTATAGAGCTTAAAGAGTTGAACATTTTTGGGTGTCCTGAGCTTGAGGAGATGCCGAGTTTTTCCAGCCTGAGCTGCGTGGAGAATATTTCCATCGGCTCTTGTGAAAAGTTACAGAACATTATGCTGCCAACAAGACTCATCAAGCTGTCTGTGGAAGCGTGCAAAAATTTGCAAAGAGTATCAGGAAACGGTGATCTTATAGAGCTTAAAGAGTTGAACATTTTTGAGTGTCCTGAGCTTGAGGAGATGCCGAGTTTTTCCAAAATGAGCCGCTATGGAGAATATTACCATCGGCTCTTGTGAAAAGTTACGTAACATTATGCTGCCAACAAGACTCATCAAGCTGTCTGTCAAGGCAAAAATTTGCAAAGAGTATCGAAACAGTGATCTTATAGAGCTTAAAGAGTTGAACATTTTTGGGTGTCCTGAGCTTGAGGAGATGCCGAGTTTTTCCAGCCTGAGCTGCGTGGAGGAAATTAGGATCGAGTATTGTGAAAAGTTACAGAACATTATGCTGCCAACAAGACTCATCAAGCTGTCTGTAACAGCGTGCAAAAATTTGCAAAGAGTATCAGGAAACGGTGATCTTATAGAGCTTAAAGAGTTGAACATTTTTGAGTGTCCTGAGCTTGAGAAGATGCCAAGGTTTCCTAGCCTTAGCTGCATGGAGGAAATTGACATCCACTGTTGTGGAAAGTTGGAGATAATGGCAGGTATTGAAGAATTGCAGGTATCAAGGATTTTGAAACTTAGTTATTGCAGCAATACAGTTACACAGAATTGCATTCATAAGTTGAAGGTAATGATATCGATCCTCCTTTTTTAACAGGAAATCATAAATCTATTTTTGAAGTGGGTGTAAATTTTATTACTTATCCTCGGCTTTGTTTTGTTATTTCTTCAGACAAGATAATCTCTATTTTCAAAAGTGATGTTTGAAGTGATCTGTAAATGAAAAGAATTAACCGTGGATGATGTTTGAACTAAGAGTATTTTGTCTTTTATTTCAGAGTGTGCCGTCAGAGTGTGTTGTGATTGGAAGAGCAGTGGATGGAGCGGAGTCAACTTTAAACGAATATCTGTTCTCTGATGCAGCTGATGCAGTGACTGACATCGTTAAATTTGGTGCTCGGAACATTTATGATAAGTTGAAAGAATTTGCAGTATCGAGTGAAGTTATTTTATGTTGTGTGGTTGACTTTGACTTTGACTCTTTAGAGGAAGAATTTGGAGAATGGATAATTACAGGGGTAGGACGTAATTGTATCAAAATTATTTTACAGCGCTTGAGGCATGGAATAGTGAATAAGGGGCTTATGGTAGAGGTGAAGGAAGGTGAAGAGTGGAAAAGTGTGCAAGTGTTAAATACAATAGTTGATAGGTTACATCATTCATAAATGGAATGCATCTAGATGGTTTTGTATGTACAGAAATAATGTTATTTATTCATTTATTGTATGAATAAATTTTATTTCTTATATTTGTAATGGAGAAAAAACTAATTTGACCTCTTAAATCATAGTGTTCATTAAAGGAGTTATTATTTGGACATGTAAAGTGTAGATTTATTCCACAAAGGTTGGAGGGTATGTAATGATTTACAAAGAATTTGAAGTTTGCTTTAATTATTTAAATTGTTCTTTAAAATAATATTGTTGTTGAGAAATAAGTTAACAATAAAAAATTTAAATTGATGTTTTTAATATTCATTAATTATTTATTATATATCTAGAAGTCATCATATATTTAATTATTTTTTAGATAATAATTGTTGTGAAGAAATAATTATATCTTAATAAATATATTTAAACTAATTAAATAAATATATTACATATAGTTTAAATTAATTTAGATAAATAAATTGGGATTGGCAAATGATATAAATAAATGAAAATATTATATGATGTTGAATTTGGTGTTAATGTTGAGTTGAAAATAATTATGTCTTAATAAATATAATTAAACTAATAAAATTTATGTATTATATAAAGTATAAATTAATTTAGATAAATAAATTGGGATTGATAATGCAAATGATATAAATAAATAAAAATATTAAATGATGTTGAGTTTGGTGTTAATGATGAGTTGGAAAATTTGAGTGTAGCTATTATATGCTATGTGGTTATGGTTGATTATCAATCTACCTTCAACTATGAGTTTAACATGGACCCAAGAGTAATTACAATGGTAAAAAATAATTGCCATGCCTTGATTATATTTCAAATGTTTTAAGAAATGATGGAATACTGAAGAAAGCGGTTCAGATAGAGTTAAAGGAAGGTGAAGAGTGGAAAAGTGTGCAAGTGTTACATACAATTGTTGATAGGCTACATCATTTATAAAAAAGAATGCATTTAGATGTTATTTTGTGTACAAAGTTGATGTTATCTATTGATTATTGTATGAATGAACTTTTATTTCTTTCATTTGAAATGTATTCCTCAAAGCTTGGAGTGTAGGTGAAGAGTTATGAGGAATTTGAGGGTTTTTTAAAATTATTTAAACAATTCTTTTAAATAATATTGTTAGTTGAGAAAAGGGTTAACAATAATTTTCTTAAAAAGATAAATCCTTGCTATGGCAAACTAGAGAGTGGGTGAGCGCACGTGAAGAGGGATTTTGAAATCCGCTACTGGCGAGGAGGACTTAGATGAGGATGATGGAGATCCATCCAAGGATGATGGAGATTCGGAGGAAAGTGTCGGCGTATGGACCCTATGTTGGGCTGGCCTGTTGGCTGCAATAGAGTTCGTTGTGTTTGGATTGGTTTCGTTGGTGGTAGATGGGTTCTCTGGTTTTGGATGGAGGCTTCCATTTTCTACTAGTTCCTGGGTTGTGGGGTTCGGTGGAGCTCATTTCCCTGTTAGAGGTTTTCGTTCTCTGTCATCTCCTGGCTTGTGGGCTACAGTGGAGCTTTTTTGTCTGTTGGAGGTTTTAGAACCCATGAGGGTTTTTCTTTCACCTTCTCTTTGGCCCCTGCTCTTTTCTAGCTCCATTTTCCTGTTAGGGGGGTTTTTTGTTAGTTTTTTTTCTACAGGGATGTGTGGAAGCTATTTTTTCCTTGACTGGGAGAGCTCACTGTTTGTTTATCTAAGGGTTTATGTGATTGTCTTACTTCTTCTCTATCCCCTTCGAAGAAAAATGATGATCTTTCTATTTTTCTTCTCTCCTTGTACCTCGAAACATATTTTGATTTTCTGGGAGAGGTTTTTTTGATTGGGATTCCTTTGGAATCTCATTGGTTGGTATTTTTCCAACTGTTGTGGTCTTTTTTCCTTTGTTTTCATCTTCTGACCTCTGGGTATCATTGTGGTGAGGGTTTTGTTGTCCTTCGCCTTCTTGGTTCGACGATGCTGCTCTGTGTGCTTCTTTTTGTGCATCTTTGGATTACTCTGGCTTTTCTTATGGAGGTGGTCCTATCTTTTATTGAGGGGGAGATGGATGTGACTGGAAGAGACCTTTCTCTTATAGAGATGGAGTAGGATGCTACTGGTTGTGCCTGGAATTGTTGTTGGGGGGGTTGGTGAAGCCCTATTTTGTGGCTGCAAGGGAGTTGATGCTGGTCTATATGCTGACTTCTTTTCTTTATCTTCTATAGAGGTAGAGATCTTGAAAATATTGTTGATCTTTGTGGTGTTTACTCTCTTGGATAATGGGTGTTGTAGCCACGTTGGTATGGTTGAGCTTTGGATTCTCTCCTATAGAGGTGGAGAGAAGATATGGTTTTTGAATATCACTGTTGGAGTTTTGTGCATCTATGGTGACCTTTCCTATAGAGATGGAAAGGGTGTTTTGTTGGGATTTGAAACTTCTGTTGTTGGAGCTTTGTTCCTAATCTATGCTTTGCAATTTTTATTCTTAGGTCCAAGGTCCTTGTCTAAACCTGGATGTACAGGGTTGTGGATCCCTTCAAAATCAATAGATTTGGGTTTAAGGTCTCGGTCAAAACCTTATTTTAGGGGGTTTTTCGTCCTGTCAAAACCAATGCATTGTAGTGGTTTGTTGGTCCTGTCAAAACCAACGAGTTCAAGATTCATGTAAAATCTTGGTTCTGTTTTGGGCAGCCTACTGGCTTTTGGTTGGTTGTTGGCTTGCTGCCTCCTTGTTGCGCTACTGGTTACTTTTGAATCTATCTTTTGGGTAGCTTGTTCATCTTAGTGTGGGTTTTGGGTGCCCTTAAAACTTGACGGTTTTGGGTCCATTCAAAACCTGTTTATCCTCTAATCAAAATAATAATTTTCTTAAGGTTATGTTTCTAATAATCAATTTTTTTTATAGAGTTCTTAATATATTTGATAATTTTATAGATAATAATTATTGTGAAGAAATAATTATATCTTAATAAATTTATTTAAACTAATTAAATAAATGCATTACCAAAATTATACATTAATTTAGACAAATAAATTAGGATTGATAATGAAAATGATTTATAATAAATAAGGATATTACAATTTAACTAAATGTGATATTTAGTCAGATATTTGAAGATAGAAAAATCATGTGGTAGATGTTTAATTCGCTTTGGGTTTACAATTTTAGGGCATTTTATGACAAAGATTTCAAATTATAGAATTGGATTATTTGGTTGCTTTAGAGTGTGTCTGCTATTGTAGAACTAATCTTCACGAGTGTCAAATGATCCAATTCCATTCAATTTATTATTTAGTCTAGGTTAATTTGGCTTGTTTTTATGCATTTTTTATTAACCTAAACTAACCTTAGGAATTGTGGTTCCTCCTTTTCATTTTGGTGAACCCAATTTAGACTACACAATCTAGTTTTCTTTTATAATTTTAGGATTTTTTAAATCTATAAATTAGTGTTGATTACATCCTATTTTAGAATTTGATTTTGCCTTTTCCTTTATGCCTTATTGATAGATCTTCCTTTTAGGCTTTGCTTCTTCTTCTTCTAAGCCTATATTTTGTCCATTCTATCCATCTTAGATTTGTCTTAGGGTTAACTCTTCCTACATATTTTAATCTAAATTATGATTGATATTTAGAGTTATAACAAAGTATACCTTCCCTTTTGTGTTGCTTGATTCATCTATTGAGGGTCATCACACTTTTATTTTATGTCCTTGTAAACCCTAGATCCTTGAATAAACCTTCCTTTCACTATGGATTCTTGTGGTACTTTATCCTTGGCCTATACTTTCATCACTAAATTTGGCATGTGATCCCATTGTCCTTGATTCTCTCATGCATTTTGTCATAAGAAATCATTTTTATTTATGAAAGAATTATATAACCATACATAATATCTTCCTTCTTTTAGGGATTTTCTTATTACATTTTCCTCTTTATAGGGCACCCTTACTTCATTCCTCCCTAATTTTCACATGTTGCATACTTCTTTAGAGAGTGATAGTGTTGTGCATGCTTTTAATGAGATGTTTCCTTTAAGAACATCTCTCTCATGTGATCTTCCTATTGATAATGACATAATGACTACTTTGATACTACTCCTAGATGTCATATAGCTTATGCTTCATGTTATCCATATTATAATAAGCTTAATCCTACTTCTCATGCCTTAGTGAAATCTATTTTTTTTTTTAATTCTTAAGTATGATGTGTATGATGTTATACCCTTCACCTTATATAAGTTACCCCCTTTACAAATGATTCATGAGTATACACCATTATATATTATAGTAAAGTATGGAGATCTTAGAGTAGAAAAAACATTATTAGATAGTTGATCTTGATTGAATATATAAAATAAATGAATTTTAGGTGTGATTCAAAATGATTACTCTAGTCTTCTTAAATCTAAAATAAGTATTATTAGATTTGATAATTTTATGCAAGAGTCTCTTGGTTGTGTCACTTTATTTATTACTTTAATAGACCATAACAATATACACCACTTTTCGTGCGATTCTTAAAAGTTTACTATACAACTTTTGGGGCATCCTTGAATTCATGAAATAAGTGTTAGAACTCATATACACTACATGGGTAAGTGCACCAAGTTGTGACACAAAAATGGCTCTTAAGATACCACTTTTTTTTTTACTTTTTTTTTTTCTTTCTGAAATCAAAAAAGTTTGATGTTCACAAGAAAATGAAGATAGTTATGCTCAAAATTTGAAGATGCAACAAGAACAAGAGTTGTAGTGCTCTGAATCTACTTTCTAAGATATTTTTTTTTTTTTGAAAATAGTGAATTATATTAAGGGTTTCAAAAAAGGGTAGGCCCAAAAGTTGTCCTATTTTTATTAAAAAACAACATAGCATCTATGGGGCCCTCCCTTTTTCATTTTTTTTTTAGAATTTCAAAAATCTGAATGGTGAGAAATTAGCTAACACTGTGTAGTTTATCTCAATTCTTTTGGATAATTTTTTAATGAATATATAATATTTTGTGAATTTTTGAAGTGGACACATCATGAAAAGCTCAAATTTGAGTGTTCTTCCCCTTGAAATTTTTGAAAATTAATAAAAAAAAAATTCATTACATGTAGAATGAAGTCTAGTATATAAAAATCTAATTTGTTTCAAAATTAGATGAACAAGTAAAAATCTATACTAAAACTAGTACATGTTGGTTTTTGACAAAAAACAGAGGCATTATCAAGAGAAGTTATGGATGAAAACCTTAACATAATCAAAATGTTAAAAAAATTATATGGTTATATAAGTAAGAGAGAGTCTTTAATGTCATCACAATTTTTTTATAAACTTGCATTGAAAGATGTGTAAAACTGATAGTTAGCATGGCCCAAAATGTGTGAAATTTTGTTACCCTTTCAGAAAATCATGTCCTTGGCATGAAATAGTCGTCCAACCCTTTGGGTTGGTTGCCCAAGGAAAAATACAATCCTTTGGGTTGGTATTTCCATTATAATGCATTTTGCGAGTGCTAAATGAGATGCATCATTTGGCGAGCACCAATTTTTTGCTCACCAAATTGATTGCATTGAAAAAAAAATTCTCTTTCTCTTTGTGTCTTTCTCTATCACTTTGATAAGGCTTAGATTTTATGGTTTATGATCATAGATGGATAGTCAAGGTTTTACCTTTCACTCCCTCTCTACCTCCTTCCCTCTTAACTAATACTTACCCTATTCTCTCTCAAACCTCTTTAGGTCTCTCCCAACCTCTCTACCTTACCTTCCCTCCTTAGGGTTTAAGGGTTGAGGGTTGAGGGGTTAAGGTTCAAGGTATTGGTATAGACACTGACAAATGTCTTAGGCTTGATAACACCATTTTTCCATTGTCTAGGATCATATTTCTATTATTAATTAATTCATTTATCCATTACTCTTGATTAATTAAATAAGTTATATTTATTTAATTACGTCACTAATGTCCTCTTTCCTCTATAATTAAATAAACTTTATTTATTTAATTATTACCGCTTTCTACTATAATTAAACAATTATGTCAATTGTTTAATTATTCATTTTAGCCTTTTCTGACACAAATTAATTAAATCTTATTTAATTTTAATGACTTGCCTTTTCACTCACCTTTTTGATTAAATTTCCATTTAATCAAAAAGATAAATTGACTTTTTCTTTTGTAATTAAATAATGTTTCCATTATTTAATTATACACTTTCCTCTTCAAACTAATTGATTTTTTTCAAAATATCATTCAATTTCCTCATTCTCCTTCACATTCAATCTTATCTCATCCCATCTCATCTAATTTCAGCCATTGTTCGAATTAATGCATTTTTAATCTTGACCATCCGTTTAAACTATTGGAAAAACAAGGACATACAACTGAGAGGGGGGGTGAATCAATTGTCACAAAATATTCAAACTTATCACACTTAACTTAACTTAATCTCAGATCTAATGAATGAACAATAAACCATGTAAACAATCACCACATCAGAAACACAAAGAACACCAAGATTTTTTTTACATGGAAACCTTGTTAGGGGAAAAACCATGGTGGATGTCAGTCCACAATATTATACCCTATTAAAAGTATAAGAAGAATAATGGGAATGCACATGCTTTCAGGCACACTGCCTATAGCTCACTGCTCAAATACAAGAGGGCTCACCGCCCAGAGAAGACACACTATCTTACAAAGATTCAGATTAGATCTACAAGGTATGAACTAAGAAAATAGCTTCTACAAAATTTTGATTACAATTCCATTTAAACACAAAAACACTCCTTCACACTTTGCTCAAACTTCTTCATAGTCTGCTTTGTAATTGAATGATTAGAACACTATTCGCACATCTGTACTTTCTCTGGCATACATTCACTCTTATGCATACTTTACTTCACTCAAACAATCAATCTTATATATTTACAACATGGATTAACATCAACAACTCCATCAGCCAGAAGAATATGAAAATATAAAACATACATGCAATGTTGACCCAAATTTACAAATAAATTTTCATTGTGGATCAAACACTGTTGGCCATTATTATGTTGACCCAAAAAAACATCCTCAAGTGCACCAAACATTCAAATTTTAATCTTTAAGGATGCACAACACGCTACAACCACCATGTCAGCCAAGAACACAAAAACTCAAACACATAAGAGAAAAATCACCAACCACGAGCACTCCGATCAACACAGATATGCAACAAAGATAAAGCACGAGCTAGAAGCGTCCACGAGCATCAAGAACCAATAGAGAAACATCTACAACAATTGAGATTACTAGAATCACATCAACTTCAATTAGGAATACTAACTAAAACCACAGAAACGCTGTCAGAACACAAATTTTCATAACTCAAACAAATCTTCACACAAACCTCTAAAACTTTCAGTGGATAAACTAGATATGCTCAGAAATAAACCCTTTAATCCATAGCGACTGATCTTCAACATATTGAGAAAAACACCTTCATGACCTTCACTATTCCACTGGGAACCTGTAACACTTTAACAATTTTCTCAATATCCTCGACATATATAGCCTTCAGTACCTCAATGCTAATAGTGTTGACATTAATGACAACCACATATCAACAACACAACCAAAACATCCAACAATCTCCCCCTTTGGCATTGATGGCAACACATGATGTGAAGAATACCATCAACACAACTCTCAATCAGTACTTACTCCTTAGATTCTGACTCTTCTCCTCAACAACTCTTCTACATGATCTTCTTCCCATAGGGCACTTCTCCCCAGATAATTAGTATTTTTTCACATTGCACTTCTCCCCCTTTGACATCAATGGAAAAGATGAGCATTATCTTTCCACATACAAGCTATGAACCACATATCTACAAACCTAACTACTCCCCCTAAGTAGCAGCCTCAGAAACATCAATCCAGATCAGAATATGATCATGAAATGTACAAATTGATGCAATACAATGCATCTCTAGTTCATATCAGGAGGGTTAATCACCCCTAGCATCCCTATGAGATACTCAAAAGTATCCTTTGGCAACGACTTGGTGAAAATGTCTGCAATATTCCCTTTGGTAGGTACATAATCCAGTCTAACTTCTTTCTCACTCACTTTCTCTCTTAAGAAGTGAAACTTGATTGAAATATGCTTGGTCTTAGAATGCAACACTAGATTCTTGATATGTTTATTGCACTTGAGTTATCATAGTACATAACAATAGGATCATCATACACTACTCTGATATCTTTCAACATCTATTTCATCCATAGCACTTGAGTACAATTATTTGCAATAGTAATATACTATGCCTTAGTAGTAGATAGGGAAATGGAATTCTACTTTTTACTCAACCAAGACACCAACTTATTCCCTAGGAAGAAGGCACCACCACTAGTTCTTTTCCTATTATCTACATCTCCATCCCAATCCGTATCAGTATAGGAACTCAAAGTGAGATCATCATCTTTAACATACTAAAGCCCAAAATCAACTGTTCCTTTCAGATACCTAAAAATTCTCTTTACAACAGTCACATGAGATTCTTTTGGATCAACTTGATATCTAGCAATCATACATACAACATTCATGATGTCTGGTCTAGTCTGAGTTAAGTAGAGCAATCCACCAATCATTGACCTGTATCTTGTTTGATTTGCCTTGGGAGAATCATCATTATGTGTTAACTTGCATCTAGTTACCATGGGTGTACCAACAAGTTTTGAGTCATCCATGGAAAACTTATTCAGTAACTCTTTCACATATTTGGACTGTGATATGAAAATCCCATTGTATAATTGGGTGACTTGAAATCCTAGAAAGAACTTCATCTCTCCAATCATACTCATTTAAAATTCACTCTTCATTTCATCAACAAACTTCATACATAGATCATCATCTCCTCCAAAAATAATGTCATCAACAAAGAATTCAATAATCAACTCTTTATCATGATCCAACTTAAAATACAATTTGTTGTTAACATACCTTTATTGAATTCAAGCTTCAATAAGTATTTATCCAATCTAGCATACCAAGCTATGGGGGCTTGCTTGAGTCCATACAGAGCTTTCTTCAAACGGAAAACCATGTCTTCATTGTCAGTTAGTTGAAATCCATCTGGTTGTTCAACATATACCTCTTCTTCTAATTCACCATTCAGAGAAGTTGACTTCACATCCATCTGATAGACTTTATAGTTCTTATATGCAGCATAAGCAAGAAATAATCTTACAGTTTTAATTCTGGCAACAAGGGAAAAAGTTTCTTTAAAGTCAATACCTTCCATTTGTGAATACCCTTTACATACCAGTCTTACTTTATTCCAAACCACTTCACCTTGTTCATTTAGCTTATTCTGAAAGACCCATTTAGTTCCAATCACATTTTTATATTTAGGTATGTGAACAAGAATCCATGTATCATTGTTTTCAATCTACAATAGTTCTTCCTTCATAGCTTCCGTCCAATTTTCATCATAATTACAAGCTCCATTGACATTGCTAGGATCAGTCTTGGAAATCAGACAATACTCTTCTACAATCCTTCTTCTAGTCTACACACCTTTATTCTTGTCTCCTATAATCTAATTTTCAGAATGATTTAGCCTTACATACCTTGGAATCTTAGGATTCTCTCACACTTTTGGTTCTTCTAGTCTTTCTTCTACACTTCCACTTGTTTCTCCTTCCTAACTTTCTTGATTTATTGAAACAATTTGAACTTGATTATGTGTCTGAGCATTCTTCCCTTGGTTTGTACTATCCTATTGGTCATCTGAATCATATCCACAGTATCTGGATGATCTAACAGAGTCTTCATCAACTCTGACATCTGCACTTTCAACCATTTTCCTCAATATTTTATTAAAGCACCGGTAAGCCTTACTTTTAGTAGAGTAACCTAGAGAGATTCCTTCATCTCTTCTTGCATCAAACTTTCCTATGTCCTCATCTCTCTTAATATAACACTTGCTTCCAAATATCTTGAAATATTTAACAATAGGCTTATAACCAAACCATATTTCAAAAGGAGTCTTACCAGGAATACCATTGACATTTACCCAGTTTAGAGTGTACACAACAGTGTTTACAACTTCTCTCCAATAGATATGAGGCACATTTCCTTCAATCATCATTGTTCTAGCAACATCCAAATTTCTTTTGTTCTTTCTCTCTACAACTCCATTCTGTTGAGGGGTTCGGGGAGCAAATAACTATCTTTTGATTCCATGCTCTTCACAAAAACAATTGAACTCTCAGGAAGTGAGCTCACCACCTTTGTCTGACCTTAGACATTTTATCTTCAAACCTATCTCATTCTCTGCCATCATTTTGAAACTTTTGAACTTTTCCAATGCGTCACATTTTTCTCTTGAGAAAGCAACCCATATCATCCTAGAGTAATCATCAATAAGTAGCGTAAAGTACCTTTCTCCTTGTAGACTTTTGACTCTAGAGGGACCACACAAATTAGTATGCACCAACTCCAATATTCCATTAGAATGATGTTTGCTCCAAAAAAAACTCTAAACTGTTTTCCGATCTGACATTCCTTGCATATTGTGTTAGTCGGCTTCACTAGCTTAGGTAGATCTCTTACTGCTTGAGTGGAGCTTACCTTGACAATGTTATCAAAATTCACATGACATAGCATTTATGCCATAACCAACTTTCATCTACTTGAGAAATTAAACTTTCACTAGCAGCATTCATGTAAAAATATTACCTTTTGTTCATGTACCTGATGCAATTACATTTCCAGAGCTTCCAAGTATCCTGCATCTTCCATTTTTGAACTGAAGATCATAACCCTTATCCACCATCTGTCCAACACTCAAAAAATTCTACTTCAAGCCTTCAACATAAAGGAAATCATCAGTGTTGTGCTTACCACCAAGACAAATAAATCCTCTGCCATGAATTACACCAAAATTGTTATCTCCAAATATTACAACCCCACTGTCATATTTCTCTAGACTTACAAATTTTCTTTTGTCACTAGTCATATGATGTGAGCATCCGCTGTCAGTGACCCACTCATCCTTTTCATCAATTCAGGCTACAAGAGCTTTCTCAACTTTAGCAGACTCAGTAGCCACCAAACCATTCTCCTTGATAGCAATGAAAACCCATTCATCTTCATTTCCATTTTCTTTATCAAATTCTTCATCAGTCACACCTTCTTCTGCAAAATAGCATTTCTATTAAAATTTTGGTTTGTAGTTCTTAGACCTAGGAACTCTTTCAGGAAACCTTGAGGAAAAATGACCTATTTTATTGCAAGAGAAACATTTAATAGGAAACCTCCCTTTATACTTACCTTTCCCTCTTCGAATGACCCGATCATCCTTTTCTTCAATTCAGGCTGCAAGAGCTTTCTCAACTTTAGCAGACTCGGTAGCCACCAGACCATTCTCCTTGATAGCAATGAAAACCCATTAATCTTCATTTCCATTTTCTTTATCAAATTCTTCATCAGTCACACCTTCTTCAACAAAATAGCATTTCTATTAAAATTTTGGTTTGTAGTTCTTACACCTAGGAACTCTTTTAGGACACCTTGAGGAAAAATGACCTATTTTATTACAAGAGAAACATTTAATAGGAAAATTCCCTTTATACTTACCTTGTCCTCTGCCTTCTTTCTTCACAATAAGTACTTCCAGTTCTTCTACCTCTCTTTCTTCATCTTCAAGATGTTTCATCTCTTCCTTATACTTGAATGTCTTTCTAGAGCTTTCTCTCAGATCATATATTTGCTTGTTTCTTCTGGATACAATGGCCTTAAATACAGATTCAGTCTTAGGGGAAAAATTACCAAATTCACTTAACTCAAAGGCAACAAGTTTACCAATCGACATATCTCTTGTCACAGTTGTTACTGTTTTGAGTTCTTCAATAGCATGAGCCTTAGATTTATAAGAGGGAGGCAATGATTTGAGCACTTTAGCTACAATCTCTTGTTCATCCAGGGTACTACCGACACATCTAATACCCATCACAAGTTTATTTACTCTTTGCATAAAAGAAGAAATATTTTCATCTTCATCCATCTTCAAAGTTTCATACTTTCCTTTCAAACTTGTTATCTTATCGACCTTCACAAGTGCATCTCCTTCATACAAAGTCTCCAACTTCTTCCAAATCTCATGAGTTTTCTTCAGATCCATCACATTTGTCATTTTCGAATTTGTCAAAGCACTCATAAAAGCTTCAATAGCCCTGATATTAGTTTGAGCCTCTTTAACCTCATAAGGAGTGGAAGGACCATTTACAGGAATAATATATCTATTTTTTGTAATCTTCCAGAAGGGTTCACCAATACACCTCAAATGACACTCCATTATAGCTTTCCATAGAGTGTAGTTTGTTCCATTAGATTTAGGAATTTCCTTCTTGTATGATGACATCTCAGATCAGCTCAAGCTTTTAAACTTCTTCAAAGGAACCTGCCCTGATACCAATTGTTGGAAAAACAAGGACAAACAACTGAGAGGGGGGGTGAATTAGTTGTCACAAAATATTCAAACTTATCACACTTAATTTAATCTTAAATCTAATGAATAATAATAAACCATAAACAATCACCACATCAAAAAAATAGAGAACACCAAGACTTTTCTTACGTGGAAACCTTGTTAGGGGAAAAACCATGGTGGATGTCAGTCCATAATATTATACCCTATTAAAAGTATAAGAAGAATAATGGGAATGCACATGCATTCAGGCACACTGCCTAGAGCTCACTACTCAAATACAAGAGGGCTCACTGCCTAGAGAAGACACACTGTCTTATAGAGATTCAGATTAGATCTGTAGGGTATGAATTGAGAAAATAACTTCTACAAAATCTTGATTATAGTTCTAGTTAAGCATAGAAACACTCCTTCACACTTTGCTCAAACTTCCTCACATTCTGCTCTACAATTGAATGATTAGAACACTATTCACACATTGCACTTTCTATGGCATACATTCACTCTTATGCACACTTTACTTCACTCAAATAATTGATCTTATATATCCACAACATGGATTAACATCAACAACTTTGTAGGCCAGCAAAAATATAAAAATATAAAACATACATGCAATGTTGCCCAAATTTACAAATAAATTTTCAATGTGAATCAAACACTGTCGACCAATATTATGTTGTGACCCAAAACAACATCCTCGAGCATGCCAAACATTCAAATTTTAATCTTCAAGGATCCACAACATGCTACAACCACCATGTCGGCCAAGAACTCAAAAACTCGAACACATAAGAGAAAAATCACTGACCATGAGCACTCTGATCAATGCGGACATGCAAAAATGATATAGCATGATCTAGAAGAATCCACAAGCATCAATAACCAATAGAGAAACATCTACAGTAATTGAGATTACTAGAATCACATCAACTTCAATTAGGAATACTGACTGAAACCACATAAACACTATTAGAACACAAATCTTCATAACTCGAACAAATCTTCATGCAAACCTATGAAACTTTTTCTGGATAAACTAGATACACTAAGAAATAAACCCTTTAATCCACAGTGACTAATCTTCAACGTACTAAGCAAAACACCTTCATGACCTTCACTGTTCCATTGGGAACTTGCAATACTTTCTTTAACAATTTTCTCAATATTGTCGACATATACAGCCTTCAGTACCTCAATGCTAATAGTGTTGACATCAATGACAACCACATATTAGCAACAAAACCACAACATCCAACATAAACTTGTCTTTTCTATAAAAGATGCATATCATTTTCATTTTAAAAATCTTAGAAAATCCAAAGTTAGGCTGAGATAGTTAATCTCCAATATTTTTCTAGAAATAAACGTAGACTATTAATAGAACTTATAATTTGAGGGAATTAGTTACTTGGAAGCGAAGTGGAGGAGGGTAATAGTGGTGATTCAATCGAAGCATGAAGATTTTGGTAATGATGTTTTATTATTTTATGTTTTATGCTTTCTTCTATGCTCTATCACTTGATTAGGATCTTTACAATTTAATTTCAATGATTTACAATCTTCAATCTTGGTTTGATTTTCCTGATCACAATAGGGTTGAGGGTTTAATGTATAGGGTTGAGAGTAGAGGGTTGAGAGTTTAGGGTTTAGGATTTAGGGTTTTAGGTATAGGGTTGAGAGATTCGGGTCGAGGGTCTAATGTATAGGGTATAGGGTTGAGGGATTAGGGTTGAGTGTTTAATGTATAGGGTTGATGGTTGAGTGTTGGGGGTTTAAGGGTTGATGGTTGAGGGATTAAAAGTTTAAGGGTTGAGGGTTGAGGGATTAGGGTTTAAGGTATAATGTTGAAGATTTAATGTATAGAGTAGAGTGTAGAGGGTTGAGGGTTGAGGATTGAGGGTTTAAAGGTTTAAGGGTTGATGGTTGAGGGTTTAGGGTTTAAATATTGAGAGTTTATAGATAAATATTAGGTTTGAGGGTTGGGGGATTAGGGTTTAAGGATTGAAGGTTGCAGGATTAGGGTTTAAGGTATAGGGTTGAGGGATTAGGGTTGACGATTTCAAGTATAGGGTAGAGGGTTGAGGGTTGACGTATTAAGGGTTTAAGGTTTAATGGTTTAAGGGTTGAGGGTTGAGGGTTGAGGGTTTAAGGTTTGAGGGTTGAGGGATTAGGGTTTAAGGGTTGAGGATAGTCAAATTCTTCATCATCAGATACATCATTATCTTTTTCAACATAATAAATATTGTTAAAAGATTTACCTTTATGATCCTTAGGTTTTTCATTTGCAACTTTAATTAGACATTCAAAAGCATAATGTCCTATCTTTCCACAATTGAAACATTTAAAGGGTAACTTACCTTTGTATTTTCTAGTTCCCCTCTTCAATCTTCTCACAAAATTTGCTTCCACCTCATCAAGATCATCCTAATCTGAGTTGTCATCCTTTCTACTTTGTAGACTTTAAAGGCAATTTCTTTATTTGTAGTATCTTGACCAAATTCTCTAATTGCCAAAGAAGTTAAAGCACTAAACATATGACCTCTAGAATAATTATCCAAAATTTGAGCTTCCTCAATAGCAAAATTTTTAGAGCTATAAAATTTGGGAAGAGTTATTAATATAATTTTCACAACTTCACTTCCTCCAACTTTCCACCAAGAGCATTGATGGCATTGAAAACTTCATCAACTTATAGCATGTAGGTAGTAATATTTTCATCTTCAGACATTCTTAGGGTTTCAAATTTAGCTTTGTAGTTCTGCATCTTTGCTTGCTTGACTTTATCATCTCCATAAATGCTCTCCAACTTTGTCTAGACATCTTTTGTATATTTTAGACTTATCAACTTTCCAAGTTCAAAATCATAGAGACCACTTAGAATATAGAATTCCTTGATTTACCATTACTCTCATATTCCTCGATTTCATCATCACTTGTCATACTAGTGGAAGGCATAGTATATCCTTTTTCAACTGACTTCTAGACACCAAATCCAAGAGAGACTAGAAAGGACTCCATCTTGGCTTTCCAACAAGTATAATGCATGTTATCAAAAATAGGATCTTTGACACCCTTCCTATACACCATTCAAATCTATCTCAAGTGGTTAAGCTTCTTTTGGGAACCACATCTCTAATACCAATTTTTAGATGCATAAGATAATTGAGAGGGGGTGAATCAATTGTACATTAAAAAATTCAATCCCTCATCAACATTCAAACCCTTGTTAGTCCTTAACCCCTTATCATGCATTAGAAAAATGTAAGTGTGATATTCTAAATGTTTTACCTATTCTAAGAAAATAAAATGCAATGGAAAAACACAAAGAAACACCTCAATATTAGCCTAAGGAATTTGTAAATGCAAGGAGAAAAAGTGTAAAATGATGACAAATAGATATACCTCCCCTTTGCAGTTGAAACTCCTTGGTTGGCCCTTAATTTTGATTTGGTTTATATGCTCCTTGATGGCTCTTGATATGACTAGATGAAAGATTTGACTATGTACTTGAATGCAAATGCAAATAGATAAAATTGATGGCTAGATGAGTGCACAAAATGGCAACATTTAGTTGCAAAATGGCTAAGTGTTTTTAAATGCCTTAGAGGAGGGGGTATTTATAGAGAAACTTAAATTATCTAGAGAATTCAATGGTTGAGATTTATCCAACAAGGCCAAGATGAAGGGTTAAGGTGAGTTGAGGACTCACAAGCCCTCACATCTTGACATGTGGATTGTGAAGTGGCTAAGGGTGAGATGATGTGTAGGTGATGTGGAAGAGAGGTATATGATGTGGAAGAAGGACAAGTACCTTCCAAGTACCTTGGGGAGTGAGAAGATTTCCTCAAAAAAGAACTTCTTGTTCCTGAGTGAGAGTGAAAATGACATTTGAAGAATTTTGGAATTCCTCAAAAATCTCCATGGGAAAAGGGGAAGTGGTTGGACAAATAAATATGAATTAAAAATTCACATTCCTAGGCGAATCTAATGGATAAGGGAGGGTCTCCAAAAAGGTGGGAATTGGTCACATGTGCATGAGGTGACAAGTCAAATATTCTAGGAGCCTTGGAAGAATAAAATGTGAATTAAAAATTCACATGGGGAGGAGAGAAACCTAGGATGAATAAAAGTGAATTAAAAATTCACATAGGAAAGAGGGTTAATGCCAAGAAAGGAAAATAAAAAGATTGACTAAAAAGTGGTACTAAAAATGGCTAATAACTTTGATTAAGGGTGTGCAAATACTTGATTATAATAATTAATGGAAGATTAGAGACAAGTGGCAAATGTAGGAGGATGTGACATTAATCCTTGATTAAGAGGATGCACATCTTAATTATGAATTAATTAAATTAATTCAAATTAGAGATGGATTATGGAAGATGTGACAAGGAGAGAGAAAAGAAGAATTTTAAATTGATTTTAATTCAAAAAGATTAAAATGACTAAATTAAATAAATTGGTGTATTTATTTAATTTAGAGAGGAGAAAGGTACCAGATAAAGTGTTTAATTGTTAAATTAAATACTTTAAGTACATTATGTGGGAAGTGTAATATTAATTAAATAAATTAATATTGAGAGAATTGATGAATAAAGAGGTAAGTTTGATCATACAGGAGTGATCAAATTTGGGTGTCTACATTTTGCCCCTCTTCGAAATATTGTTAGAATAACAGTGTTTCAAAGAAAAATAAAATGTCGGTGATGAAGAAAGTGGTAGAGCCTGATGCCCCAGCTGAAAGAGGTTGAATGAGCTACCCAAGTGGTGGAAAAATGAGAGGGATGCCCCAGTGACTGCCTCGAAGGGATGGAGCGAAAATGATAGGGTATGCCCCCTCGAGAGGGCGGTTGGGGAAGAAAAAGGGGGCCCTGGATGACTTCTCAATAGAAAGAAATGGAAGACACTGTTGGATAGAGCTCAAAAAACTAAGCAGTTGTGAATTTTGAATGGAGTCGATTGGACGGACGATATGCAAATGGAGGCTTCGGGAAAGAAGGGGATTAGTGGGGAAAAAAAAGGTTAAATAAAAAGTAAAAAATACCTTTTCAAAATAAGGGGGGAAAGGAAGGGTTAAAAGGTAATTTGAAGAATTACCTTATCTCATTGTTCCTATAGCAGTTGAGAGAAAAGGAGAGAAGAGGGAGAGGAGACGAAGCAAACGATGCCGTAGGATTATGATACGAAGATCATTCACTGGGCGGACAAGCCACGGAGATGCCATACCCACTTCGCGATGCCTCACCAGGTGAGTAATAAAATCCCAATAAAAGCCCGCATGTGTATTTTAAACATTTAGCATGTTTTAATATAGTTAATGAAAAATGTAAAATGTGGTTTTGTGGGCGGGGTGGAATAGAAAAATGGGTAGTGTTTAGTTAGTCAGAAAAAGGGAGGAAAAGGGGGATTAGGGGGGAATAGGGCATGTTGCCACATAGAGGGCAGGATCCACCCCAAGTTAGGGTAGGCTTGCCCTGGCCAAGGGCGGAGTCACCCCAACAGGGGGGTAGAGTTGCCTTGAGCTGGGGCGGGCTCACCCTAGCATGGGGGGCAAAGTCGCCCTGGTAAGGGGCAGAGCCACCCTGAGCTAGGGTGAGCTCACCCTAGCAGGGGGTGGAGTCACCTCGGTAGGGGGTAGATTCACCCTGGCTAGGGACGGAGGCGCCCCAATCTAGGGTGAGCTCACCCCGACGGGGGGCAGAGTCACCTCAGTAGGGGCGAAGCCTCCCCAAGCTAGGGCGAGCTTGCCCCAGTAGGGGGCGAAGTTGCCATAGTTGGGGGTGGAGGCACCCCGAAATAGGGTGAACTTGCCCTGGCTAGGGGCGGAGTCACCCTGGCTAGGGGCAGAGCCACCCTGAGCTAGGGCGAGCTTGCCTCGGCAAGGGGTGGAGTCGCCCCGAGCTAGGGCGGACTTGCCCCGACCTGGGGTGGACTCACCCCGACATGGGGCAAGTTTTCCCCAATATGGACCGGGGGGGAGGAGGATTGACTGTGAAAGCCAAAAAGACGAGATCGCCCTTATGAGGGCAGGATGAAGATAAAAGAGAGAAAAAGAAAAGTAAAGAGGCAAGTAGAAGATGTCCCGAGGCTGGGAATATTGTGTACTGATAATTAGGTTGTGTGGATGCAGGGTTTTGTGTGGTTACGAACACATGAGCGATGGTCAGAGGTATTGACAGTGACTGTAGTAGCCATGACCAGTGTTGATCATGCGATGTTAGAGCATGCGGGTTTATTGCACTTTCTACAGGTGCCAGTGATCAGGGCGCATCGAGCGATGTTGATGGCCTTGATAGAGAGATGGAGCTCAGAAACATCAACATTTTGTTTGTCGATGGGGGAGATGACGGTGACACTAGAGGATGTATGGTGCATCCTGAAGCTACCGATAGCAGGGATATTGCTTAGTGATGTGGTATCGAGAGGGGCCAAGTTAGATCATCCTATGACAATGTTATTTGGACACGTCGAATTGCCTCTACAAGGTCAGTAGTTGGATCTAGATAGATGCTTGACAGTGGGGATACCACCTCTACCTTTATTTCTAGGTGGTCTGATCAGTGGGATATTGTTACTAGATCATAGTAGGCGAATCTACTGTCTCAGGTTCATGGAGGAAATTCGACATATTGTCGAGTGGCATGAGGGACAGATCTCGTGGGGTACCTATGTCTTAGCTCATTTGTACAAGGATATGCAGATGATTTGCTTCCAGAATATAGTGAGTTTGACACACACGACCCTTCTATAGGTGTGGGCATGGGAGCATATTATGGTGACGAGATCAATTGTAGTTAGGGAGGGAGATGAGGATGATAGGGAGCCGGTGGCATGGGGGTATGGAGAAGCGAGGGGATGGATTTTTCGGTATAGGAGGTCGGGAGATATGGAGGGATGGAGGAGGATGATGGATGATTTGTAGGAGAGAGACATAGTATGGTGGCCATATATGTATCAAAACTTTAGGGAGTGGAGGGAGGAGAGTGAGAGGTAGAGAGGGTACTTTATGAGCCAATGTATCCAAATTGGGAGTCTACCATGCATTATGGAGATGCATCGACCAGACAGGGTGGTGAGATAGTTTGGGCTGACACAGGATATTCCGGGTGCACCGAGGAGGTTTCGTCGACTCACCAGAGAGCAACCATGGGGGCCTGTGTTTAGACCGAGAGAGGCCAGAGTGGTGTGGGTGGCGACAAAGAAAATACCCTATCCTGGGAGATGTGTGGGAGTGGAGAATGTAGGAGTGACAGTACGATATGACCGGTGGTTGTGTAATCACCAATGGGAGAAGATTACACCACTGGTGCCTATTATAGGAGCCGTAGGATTTGGATCAGAGGATGAGCATCAGGGGGCGAGAGAGAGGAGGAGATAGATGCAGAGGGGAGGAGAAGGGATGGAGGGAGAAGGAAAACCAGCGAGGAGGAGGAGGAGGAGGAGGAGGAGACAGCGGAGGAGGGCTAGGGAAGAGGTGGATGTAGCAGGATTTAGGGATGAGAGAGAGGGAGTTTGTCAAGAGGGTGGGATATGTCCAGAGCTGGATGCAGGAGGACAGGCTGAGTCAGAGGTGGAGATGATACACACAATGGAGGGTGGAGCTGTTTAGTAGACTGGTATAGGAGGTAGGGTACAGTAGAGGAGAGTGTTGGTACGAGCTTAGCAGGGGGAGTGGGGAGAGGATAGACAATAGGATGGAGGCCAGGAGGAGATGGAGGCCAAGAGTCAGCCAGAGATCATAGTGGGTAGTAGACGACTAAGGAGGGTACAAACTATGACAAAGCAGGAGGGGATGGGAGGGGGTGGATAGTAGGATGGAGCCTGAGAGGAGATTGAGGCTAGGAGTTAGTCAGGGAGGATGGAGAGTAGGATACAACAGAGGGGGGCAGATTGCATCAAGGCAGGGGCTTCCCATTGTAGAGATAGGGGAGAGTGAGGATGAGGAGTAATTGGAGATAAGAGAGCTAAGGAGACTAATGAGAGTGGGGAGGCATGGTTAGTCACAGAGAGTTTGAGTCTGCCCTACCTTGGAGGACTTGGAGGTTCAACAGGAGCACGAGGGCAGGGGGGATGATGATGCTATGGAGATAGATGGAGATGTACTAGATATGGATATTTGGGATATAAAGCCATTGGCTACGGTTCCTGTTATTACCTTAGGAGATCCTATTGCTCAATCGAGAGACACTGCAGGGAGGCTTTAGAGTACAAATCAGAGGTTGAGAGAGTAGCGGAGGCAGAGGTGATTAGACTTTGAGTTGAGCTATCGAGAGTATCAGTAGTAGGTTAGAAAGATTATGGACTTATGGTTGACCTCTTAACCACACAGGTAGAGGTGATGGGGAGGGAGAGGGAGAGACTACAGGCTATCATATAGGGGATATGAGATGAGTTAGTTGTTGTCAGTTAGGACCGTGAAAGACTACAAGTGGAGACTATTATATTGTAGGCTAGAGGGGAGTCAACAGGGATGACAGATCATGTATCAGCATGCAGCAGGTAGGTGATCTCTAGAAGGAGTGAGATGAGTTGCAGGATAGAGTGAATTTCTTAGAGCAGACGGTTGGAGATATGGGGTTGATGCAGGAGAGAGAGAGAGGAAGGCGAGGGAGCAAGCCCGTATTATGCAGGTAGAGAGAGATGTAGTGCATGCACAGGTATAGGTAGTGGAGGTAGAGAAGGATGTGGTGCAGGTGCAGGTTCAGGTGCTGCAGAGTGAGAGAGAGTTGGAAAAGGCACAGATATAGTCTCTCTAGAGGAGAGTAGGTAGTTTCAGAGTTATCAACACTGCAAAGAGAGCGAGATGCAGTAGTTTTGAGAGTGCAGGAGCTTGAGAGGGATAGGGATGGAGCGGTGACTCAGTCACAGGCTGCACAAAGGGAGAGAGATGCTACAAAGATATGGATGCAGACACTACAGGGAGAGTGGGATGTAGCAGTGGTTCAGTTACAGGAAACATAGAGGGAGAGAGATATTGCAGAGATACGGATGTAGACGCTGTAGGGATAGTGGGATGTAGTAGTGGCCTAGTGGTAGTCGGTGCAGATTAGTGATGTGATAGGGACAAATACACAAGGGTTGCAAGGGGAGAGGGATGTAGTAGTGGCTAGGGTAGTGGTTTTTGAGGAGATGAGAGATCAGGTTCAGGCAGAGATGGCACAGTTATGCCTATCCTAGGAGGCCTAGGAGCAGGAGAGGAGAGTGATCAAGAGAGATCAGGATAGATATCATTAGGAGTGGAATTCCACTTGGGTTCAGGTTGCAGAGTGAGAGGAGAATGCAAGGGAGGTAGGATTTTGGATGGCCGCATACTACCATGCAGTTCCAGACCCGGCCTAGTGGATATTCCACTATACTCGACAGACACCACAAATGCCAACACCCTCTCAGTCGTTGGGGACATGGACCTAAGGTTATATTGATTCACCAGGTGCTACACTAGGTAGGAGATCAGTACTAGATTCACCACAGAGATTAGATGTGGGTAGCTCATTTGGGAGATGACAGGGTACTGAGTTTTTGACAAATGCAGGGTGGAGCATGTAGTATTTATCAACAAAGATCAGAGATACTCTACATCTCTAGATTTTGTAGCTTAGTATGTGATGGATACATGATAGATTTTGATGTATGATGGACATATGACGTACCTTGTATTACTTTGATTATGATATGGGATAGTTCTTATTGACACTATGTAGTATGTTTCCTTTTATGATGGGTGATTCAGTTTATGGATGCACATGTATATGATATTTCTTGTTTATGGGGATGGATACTTTGGTTTATTTATGCACATGTTTATGATACTAGATGCTTATGTGGATGATTGAGTTTATGTATTTGTGGAATATGGATGATTTTATTAATGCAGATATTTGCATGGTGATATGATGTATGCACATGTTGTATCTATGATGACTTATGTGTATGGATTCCTAGTTGACTTATTGACATGTATGTATATGTGTATCATGGATTTTGGTATGAATATTTTATGTGCAGGATTGTGATATGTTATGAGTCTTGACACTTTGTGATGCAGGTGGTGATGTATGTGTAGTTAATATCATGAACCTAATATGTGATAATTCTTTTGTAATTTATAGTGAATTAATGATGAAAGGAAATAACACATGGTCATAAGCATCAATAAGAACTAACATGATAATGGAAGATGGGTATGTAGTGATTGTGAAAAATGGGTGTAATTTGTCACCTATCAAAAACTTTTAGTATCCTGAGAAGAATGGGAGAGAGTGGGATAATGTATTTGCACCACCAAAATCATAGGGTGAATGTAATGCAATGGATGATGAAATGTAATCTTAATATGAGTTGCCATCTTTGGAGCACTGATTTTTGCTATAGCATAAGATACCAGATACCCTGATATGTAAGACCAAGGCGAGTTGGCATCTAATGCATAAAACAAAAACAACAAACAAAAAGGCTACCCCAACACTCCAAGGTCATGATGACCTTGGTCGGGCCAAGTATTGGGATAACCACAAACACACAAGGATGCCCCAACATAACACAAGACCTTAGGGATCTTGGTGGGTACTACGTGGGACAACCAAGAAGACAACAACAAAGAAAAGACCAAGATAAGCCCCTATGTAGATGATTCAAAGCACACCATGATATGATAGATCAAGGCGACCATGAAAAGTGCTGATAGTGAGCTCAAATTCCAAATAAATTCCAAGACGTCAAAATATCACAATCAATTACAAAATGTCCTTTTCCATAAGATCAAGGAGATGAATGGGATTGATGAGGTCTACTAGGAAGGATGCATCATGTTGAGACCGATGATGGATACTAAATTAGAATGACCTAGTTTGATGTCAGATGTTTTTTATTAACCAATTCTTCTGAAGATAGGGGAGAATAACGAGCTAGGCAAGGGCACAGACTTGCATATCCTATAGACCTAGGGGCTCGAGGCCGATCAAAGATTAGCCTTGCCTACATGAAAGCGTAGAGCCCTTGTAGTTCATGAAAATACTATGGATAAAATGAAAAGAGGATGGTGAAGACAGATGATAGATGATCAAAACATGATGGTCAGAATACCTCAAGGGCAGATCAAATGATCATCCTTTCCTATGTGACAGTGCAGGGGTAATGTAGTTCAACCGATGACGCGATAGGATGGGATCTAGGTGAAGACCAACACAATGGATGATCTTATGTGAAGACACAGACTGACTGATAAGGAGATGAATGACATAAGCTCAAAGTGGGATACTAAAAATCTCAGGATGAAGGATAGGCTAGATGGGTTGTCCAATTCTTAATCAAAATATAACAAGCGGCCAAGGATGGAATGGGTGAGGATGATGGTGTGGATGTAAGCATAAAATAACTAGGATGCTAGGTAGATAATGATTAAGCCTTCTATGGATGACGCCTATTACTAGGTTTTCACCATCCATACTTATCAAAGCATGACCAAAAGGTGGTTTTCACCATAGGACGAACTTATTTATTTTTACTATTTTTGAATTTTTTTGACTTTTTTTGATTTTTTCTGATTAGGTTGGGTTACCGAGCAGACTTAGGTGTAGAACTTCTTCAAATGCATGATATTGATATGTTCTTCAATGGGCTCTCCTTCAAGAGTAGTAAACCTGTATGCCATAGATCCATATTTGGCAGCTATGATGTAAGGCCCCAATCAGTTTGCCTCAAATTTTCCTTTCTTGTCTCACTCTTGCTGAGTACGCTGATTCTCTTTAAGGAGAAGATAACCCTCCTAGAACTGATGAGGATGAACCGTTTTATTGTAATTACATTTGAGGTGGTTTTGGTATGCTTGCAGATGATCATAGGCTTTGATTCTTCATTCATCAAGTAAATCTAGTTGTGCAAGCCATGCAACATGAGCATCTTCCTCGCTGATAAGATTCTTCAGAGAAATCATCAGTGATGGGAGCTCAACTTCAATTGGCAAGACGACTTCGACACCATACACTAAAGAATAGGGGGTGGTGCCTATAGGGGTGCGAATGGATGTGTGATATGCCCAGAGGGCTGGATGAATATGGAGGTGCCAATCTCGACCAGTGTTATTGACAACCTTTTTGAGGATGCAGATAAGGGTCTTGTTGGTTGCTTCTGCCTGACCATTACCCTGGGGGTAATAAGGTGTTGACCAATGATGTTGTATATGAAAGGTGTCACAGAGGTGTTTCATGGCTTGGTTTTTGAAGGGTTTTCCCTTATCAGAGAGGATGGTGGATGGGATACCATATATGTAGAGAATATGGTAAAGGATGAATTTTGAGATCTGAATACCAGTGATATATGAGAGTGGTATTACTTCCACCCACTTAGTGAAGTATTCAGTGGCAGTAATTATGAGTGTATGGCCATCGAATGATAGTGGGTAAATCTTTCCAATCAAGTCAAAACCCCATTGAGAGAATGGCCACGATGTTAAAAGGGGTTGGAGATCCTGTGCTAGAGCATGAATTAAATCTGCATGTTGTTAATAGGGAAGACATTTCTTCACAAATTCACAAGTATCATGTTCTAGTGTAGGCCAGTAATATCGTACTCAGAGAATCCTTTTGGCCAGATCCATACCATTTGAGTGAGCCCCACAAACACCACCATGTACATTTGTTAGTGTAGTATGGGCCTCAGTCTCATTCAAACATCTAAGGAGGATTCCATCATACCCGCGATGATAAAATGTATCATTGATGATAATGTACTAGGAAGAGCGTTGAACAAAGGATTTGTGTTGATTACGTGTAAGATCCGGGGGTAGAATATTATCATGGAGATAGGTGTATATGTCCTAGTACCATGGGGAAGTGGGACCCACAATGTCGCACACCATGTCAGTCTCAGGGATATTATATGCTGGGATTAAATTTTTTTCCACAAGGAACTCACATTTTGTTCATTCTTTAGGCATGTCAATCAGGGAGCCAATGGTAGCCATTGCATCAACTGCTTTGTTCTGTACTCTAGGAATTTGGTCAAATTGTATGAAGGTGAAGTATTTCTTGAAATCATCCACCATGCATTTATAGGGTAACAACTTATCATATTTATTTAGGAACTCATCGTTAACCTGCTTAATGACTAGCAAAGAATCACCAAAGACTTTCAAATGAGTTATGTGCCACTGCTTTGCAATTCAGAGGCCGGTGAGGAGAGATTCGTATTTTACCATATTGTTGGTACACGAGAATGCTATTCTGAATGACTTTCGAATGTAGTCACCCTGAGGGGTAACTAATAGAATTCCTACGCCTGATCCATTATGATTATATGAACCGTCAAAATACAGTGTCCAAGCTGGCGCTTCCGTAACTACGTAAACTTATTCGTCTAGGAATTTAGTGTTTAGAGGGTAAACATCTACTAATGGTGCCTCAGCCAACTGATTATCTATAACTTGTCCCTTTATGGCTTTTTACTCCACATACTCTATGTCAAATTCACTTAGGAGCATGACCCACTTGGCCATGCGACTAGTCAGAGTTGTTTTGGATAATAGATACTTTAATGGATTAATCTTAGCAATTAATTTGACTAGATGGCTAAGCATGTAATGTCAGATTTTCTGTGTGTTGAAGATTACTGCGAGACATGATTTTTCCATGGGAGAGTAGTTTATTTCATAGCCGACCAATGTCCAACTGATGTAGTAGATTTCTCTTTCTTTTGGTAATTCATCATGTTGTGCCAACAATTCCCCCAGTGCGAATAAAGTGGCAAAGATATATAGTAAGAGGGGTTTCCTTGGGATAGGTGGCATCAAGATTGGTGGATGAGCTAGGTATTCTTTGATCTTATAAAAACCTGTCTAACACTGTTGGTTCCATCAAAAGGTGGAGTCTTTCTTCATAAGATGAGTGAATGGTTGACATTTATCCGCGAGCTAGGCTATGAACCTACAGATGGATTACATCTTCCCTTGGAGGCTTCTTAACTGCTTTAGATTACGTGGAAGTGGCATGTCTAGAATAGCTTTTACCTTGGCAGGATCAAATTCAATACCCCTTCGAGAGACTATAAAACACAACAGTTTTCCTGTTGTAACGCCAAAGATACTTTTTTGGATTTAGTCGTAACTTATAATGTTCCAACCATTCAAAGATCTTTTTTAGGATGGTAGGGTGTTTGGCTCGGGTTCTGGATTTTCCTAACAAGTTGTCGACATAATCCTCCATGATGATATGGATGAGGTCATGGAAGATGACTATCATTTCCCTCTGATATGTTGCCCCTGCATTTTTGAGACCAAAGGGTATAACATTGTAACAAAAAGTACCCCAAGGTGTGGTGAAAGCGGTCTTGTGTTGATCTCCAGGTGCAATTTGGATCTGATTATAACTAGAAAAACCATCCATAAGGGATAACATTTCATGTCCTACTGTGAGATCAACCAACATGTCAATATTAGGTAGAGGGAAGTCATCTTTTGGGAAAGCCTTGTTAAGATCCCTGAAGTCTGTACAAATCTGAATGTCTCGATTTGGTTTGGCAACTGGTACTATATTGGAGATCCATTTAGATTAGTCAATTGGTATGATAAAACCTACATCTAGTAATTTCTCCAGTTCCTTCTTGACTAATAAGGCTACCTGTGGATGCATCTTGTAGAGCTTCTATTTGACAAGCTTGGCATCAGGATGAATGTCTAGATGATGGACCACTAAAGCAGGGTCCAAGCTTGGCATGTTTGAATATGTCCAAGCAAAGTTAATGACACCCTCTTGGAGTAGCTGCACGATGACTGGATACTCTTGCTTTGAGAGTGACTTTGCTACATAGGTGATCTTAGGATTTTCATTAGTACCTAGATTAACTTCTTGAGTCTCTTTGATTAGAATGGATGATCGAGTAGATAATTGAGTTGCCACAAGGGGAAGATGAACATATCCATCCTCTAGCACCTCTTTGAGGTTTTCACCATCTGATGCATCCTTTATTTTTACTTTTTCAAGGTCAGGAAGTGCCTCGGGGAGGTTTTCACTAGATGACTGTCTTTTAATTTTCTTATTTCTATTTTTGCAACTGGAGTGTTCATCCTCCCCCAATCCCATGAGGTTGACATATGTATCTGCGAACATATTGACGAGTGTGCTATCACATAGGTCCCAATCAATAAGCTCAGGGTGACATAGAGATAGGCTAATGGTACAGACAGATGTGCATTCGAACATGGATGATAGGTCAGTGTGATCATCATCATATGCACGTATGATGGATTCCTCCTCGGTTAGCCATCACTCATGGTGACACTATTGGAGGTATTAGACGATGTTGCAGCGCCTTTTTGCTTTTCGTCGTATCTGATGCCTATTTTCTTTGGCAACTTTGATGTATCAATAGGTTGCATTCGCCCCTGGTCTTCTTTGCTTAGGCCCCTACTTTGGTAGTTATACTTTTCTGCAAACTTAGCTGACCAAGGATATGCTTCTTGAAAATATTCCTTTAGAGGGAGATCTGGTTGGGGTTCTTCTAGGTATACCCATTGAATTATATCCTCTTTTGGTGCATCTATCTTGATACTAGGAGACCTGAAAGTGGTGGTAGGGATGATTTTACCATTGAAGGTGATAGTCTTGTCTTCCTTTCGAGTAGCATGTGAAGGTTGACCATACTCCTGTGGTGATGGGGGCATGGTTGCTACATTAAGGGCAGTATTCATTTCCTATTCCCCACACCCTTTGTCAATGATCTAGACTTTTGTGACTGTAGGATCAGTTGCAGAAGATGGAGTGGTTATCGTGGTGGAGGGTGGATTAGCGGATGATGAATGGGATGCCCCCATTTCAACCCCAGGACAATAATGTAAATGAGGAAATGACGCTTCTAAAGCGCAATAGTATTCAAATGGTTGGGAGTCAGCATAGATAGTGACCTCTTGTCCATTAATCAAGAATTTTAGACATTGATGGTACATAGAGGGGATAGCTTGCATAGCATGGAGCCATGGGTGGCCAAGAGGAGATTATATGGTAAGTCCCGATCAAGGACATGATAGGTAGTGTACTGAACCACAGGTCCCACTTGGATAGGAAGACTGATAATTCCCTCTAAATTCCCTTCTGCATTATCATAGGCCTTGATCGTGATGATCTGATTACTTAAATCTGCTTGAGTATACCCCACTTGTTTTATGAATTTTAGAGTACATAGATTGAGGGTAGAGCCATTATCTATCAAGACCGTTTTTATTTTATGACAGGCAACCACGACTTCGATATGCAAGGGGCGATTATGATTGACATTGATGTTTGGCATGTCATTTTGGCTAAAATGCAGCTGATAAGATAAAGCCAGGTGCCCTACCAAAGCTTGGAAGTGTGTAGGATCAATGTCATTAGGCACGTGGGTTTCTTGTAGGGCTCTGTTGAGGATTTCTTTATGTATAGGAGAAGACTTAAGCAAATCCAAAATGGAGATATGGATAGGGGTCTTTCCTAGGTGATCAAGGATGTTGTACTGAGAGCTTACAGGAGTTGATTGGGCGGGTGCGGGGGTTGCAGGGATAGTGATGCGGGCTCATCATGTAGTAACTACACACTGAGGGTCTTTGGATTTGACATGTATCATAGATACACAGGGTTCTACCTACTCAATGTAATGGATGACACCCTCGTAATTGAGGGGTACATTCTTGTAGCTTACGTTATTTGTGCTGTTGTCTTGGGGATTGTTGTTGGACGTGCTCGCACCTTGATTATGGTTTGGAAAGGCATTTTGATATATCTGCAATTGAGCATTGGACGATGAATCTTGACTGGTGTCAACTTTGATATCCCCTTGATCAATAAGATCTTGGAAATAGTTTTTCAAACATTGACACTTATTTAAAGAGTGTCCTTTGATTTTTTGGAACTTACAATATTCATTTTCCCTAAACCATGTGGGCTTGGGTTTGGACTCGTCAAGTGGCTTGGTGATAAGATACGTGATTGGATAGTTAAACTATAACAACTTATTGAAGACAACACTCAGAGGTTCTCCTAATTGAGCATACTGACGTTTAGTGTTCCCCTGGCTGTTCTGACTTGACTGTTGAGAAGGACGAGGTGCCCCTTGTGGTACATATATGGCATTAGGTATGGATGGTTGTTGTCTCTAGGATGTATTAGCCACTTGGATGTGTTTAGTATCAATCACACCGTCATTCACTGCATTCTTGTTCTTGTTCCAAAAATGTGGCTTATCTCCAAATGACCTTTCTTTATCATGGATGTGTATTTTGATGTGCCCCTTGGTAACAAGGGCATGCTCAAGGATGGGTCCCTTTTCCACTATCTCCGTGAAACTAGTGACATAGTGTAACCTAAAATTATGAGCCATGTTGAGATGAGAATTCTCCACAAAGAGAGTGACCATGTCATTTTCTTTCAAAGGGGTTTTCATTCGGCTTGCTAACGCACGCCACCTTTGGAGGTAGCTAGTAAAGTTTTCCCCCTCATGTTGTTTCTCTTTGAGGAGATCTAAGGTGTCAATGTCCTCCAAATTGAAGGAGAAGTAGGAGACAATTTTTTCTAACAGGTCCACAAAATATTTTATGGACCATTTTTCGAGGGTCATGAACCACTCTAGGGCATTGCTTGCTAGGCTTCATGGGAATAGGTGAAGAGATAGTTGTCATTGTGCATGAACTCTTGACAATGGGAGTAAAACTCTTGCAAGTGGGCCTTAGGATCTTTGTTCCCCCTACATTTTTCAAACTTTGGCATTTCAAAATGTTTAGGAAAGGGGATCAATGAGATGGAGGGATCAAATGGATATGGGCATATGTCTTTGAATTTGAATGATTGTTTGCTAGCCCCAGCTTGAAGATCCTTCAGAGCGGATTTGATTTCCAATAGATCAAAGTTGACGAGTGGTGGGTTGGGCAGATATGGATAGTAGGACGATAAAGGATCTTGTTGGGAGAGCGTCGGATTGTTGAGGTACGGATTTTGATAGTTGGATGATGACATCCATTGTTGGTATGCCAAGGGATTTTGTTGATGTGGGGGTTGTTGTTGTGGGGTATTGTATGATTTTTTTTATGAAAGTGTGGGATAGGATATTGCAGATTGGTTTATTGGTGTTGAAGGTACTGTTGTGATTGTTGGGAGGCCACATAAGGTTGTTGTTGATGAAATTGCTGTTGATTATGATAGTAGTAGTGTTGAGGGGGTTGTTGTTGTGATGTCAACTGTTGTGTGGGTTGAGATGGGATGTTATGTTGTGGTTGAGCCTGCGGACGTAGAATGGATGCGAGGAACAGGGATATGGTTTGAGCGATAGGTTGGGATGGATTTCCTTGTGGTTGGTATGGTGGTTGTTGTGAAGAGACCAAAGCGTTATGCAAGAGTGTTGCTGATGAGATGGCTGAGATATCGTAGAGGAATTTTGTAAAGGGGGTTGTTGGGTACCACCCAGAACATTCAATTGGGATGTGCCTTGTGAAGGTAATTGAGGCAAAAGGTTGGATTGATGAAGCCGCTAAGATGTATATGAAAGTGATGGTAGATTTGTGGCCCTAGGAGGTGCAAGCAATGCTGTAAAGGGAGTGCACCCAGTGTTGACAGGAGGTTGATTAGAAAGAGGTGGTGTTGTTAGCATTAATGGCACAGGTTGTGGAAAATTTTGTGGCATACCATAGGCGAAAGGGTTATTGGGATTAGACACTTGAGGACCCCCAATAACTAAGATTGGAGCAAGTGGGGGGTGGTTAACATGATAAAGAACAACATTACCAAATTTAGGTTGATGCCAACCCTCCACTGGAGGAACATTAGGGATGTACGAACCCTCTGGTGCATTTTGTGAAGCTTGGGGTATATTAGATGTGGGGCTCCTATATTTGGATAAGTCAACACCTAATGGAGGTTTGACACCCTTTTCAATTAGGTGGGCCAAAATTTCTTCCCCATGTTTTTCGAATAGACGGTCAGTCATTTGCACATTGACAGGATTACTAAAATGCTCCTCAAGTGTGAGTTTGGGTTGATTAGCCATACTCTCTTCACCATGTGGTGAGTTGTTTTGATTTTCAGTGTTGGAGTGTGATGAAGTACCATTATGAGGATCTTGGGGGATGTTGTTAGGATCTTGAGCAATATTCACACCATTGGTGGGATTTGTATTGTTATTAAGGTCTTGAGACATGTTTGCTTGGGAATTTTGACCTTGCTATTGCACCATTTTAGCTTGTGACCTAGTCTGAATGGGCATGCAAATGTGCTATGGGCAAATTATGTCTTTGACGAATGATTTGATTGTGATGGGATGAGATGGGATTTGGATTGAATGAGGTGGGATTTAGATCGGATTTGGTTTGGATAGATTGGATTGGATTGAATTTTGATTGGATAGATTGGATTGGATTGGATTTTGATTGGATATATTGAATTGGATTGGATTGGTAAGATTGATAGGATTGCGTTGATTGAACGAATGTGGTTTGATTGATTAGGTAATTGGATAAGTGTGACGAATTTGATCAAATGATTAGGTTTCATAGATTTGGATGACTGGATGGGTATGATTAGATGATGAAAGATGTGAGGGACCCCAAATTTAGTCAAAGAAAGTTACCCTTAGTGACCTAGAGCATTAATTGATTAAGTGGATGATCACGACACCGAATCCACCTCAAGATAGGAATGGATTGATTTGGGCCAAGGATGATAACTTATGACACCGAATTCACCTCAAGATGGAAGTAAATTGATTTGGGTCAAAGTTAATGACTAACAATCAAATTCAAGTGCTAAGGTCAATTTGGGTATCCACCTTTTTAACACAAGGTTAAGGCGATTTGATTATGAGGTACAGGTTTGGTGATGTAAATGGTAAAATTTTGATGAATCAAGTTCACAAGGTGATGATATGGGATTTTGAATGGATTATCGGAAGATTTAAAATGAATAGATGGATTGAGGACATTTGGGGGATAATAAATGGAGATCTAGGATGGTTAAATGGGGGTTTTGGGGGCTAAACGGAGGTTTTGGAATGATAAAATGCAGGTTTAGAATGATCAAATGGAGGTTTTTCAAAGGTTTAGAATGACAAAACAAAGGCTTGGGATGATGAGATAAAGGTTGGGAATGATTAAATGATGGTTTAGAGGCTAAATAGATCCAAGTAGGGCGATTTTGGCTATTCATGAGGGAAAATTTGCCCTTCTACAGTAACCAGAAGGGCACAGTCGCCCTTCTACAGTAAATCAGAGTGCGCAGTCACCCTTCTGTAGTAAATCAGAGGGCGCAGTCACCCTTCTACAATAAATCAGAGGGCCCAATCGCCCCTCTGCGATAAATCAGAGGGCGCAGTCACCCTTCTGTGGTGAATAGGGACTTGGTTTGATGAAAATAACTATGGCAAGGACTTTAAAATGATAGTAATAAGGCCAATTTGTCAAAAAAATTATTGGTTTCTCACAAGAAAAAACTTTTAAGAAAACACAATCCTATTATTAGTTTTAAGGGTATGGCCAATGAGGTCTTAATCTAGGATGCACAAGGTGTCTAAGGAGTCCTCGATATACTCTCGGTACGTGAGGCACAACTATGAACACTAGCCTGTCACAAGCATGATTCGGGAACCCCAGCGAGATACTAAAGGGCTCAGACCAACTCTTCACATCTATCTAGGTATCACCCTAGCTTCAACGCTCTACCAATTATGACATGACTAGATTGAGGTACAACTTTCACTCTCCCCCCTTTATATACCTCGCCAGTACATGTCGTTGGAATCGTCCCTTGGGGTGATGAAATCCCCAAGCAGGTCCCACTAGAAAGAAAGCACTAATCATTTCCAACTACTCTCTAGGCTCACACGAAGTGCAAGGGGAAAGTGAAAGAAAACTAATGCCCCATTTGGGTAACACAAAAAGATAAACATAGAAAGCACTGAATATTACTTCCCCTAATTAAACTATGTTCTTAGATTAGAGAAAAACAACAAAGACAGCTTTAAAATTTTTGAGCAAATGGATAGCCCTGCAAGAAAATGTTAGTTGTTTTATCCCACATTCTTCATCAATTACACAAGGATATGCTGCAAAATGTTAGAAAAAACACAAGTATCCTTGCAAGAAATAATGCTAAGGGGTTAGTACCTAAAAACAACAAAAAATAGGAACAAAAATGAAGCTAAAATGATAGTTTTACCTTTTAAAATGTGTTGTTTTGGGGCGTATTCACCCCTCTGCAGTGCTCAGGAAGGGCGTAGTTTCCCTTTTGTAGTGACAGGAGGGCATAGTTGCCCTTCTGCAATGACAGGGAGGGTGCAGCTGCCCTTCTGCAGTGACTAGGAGGGCACAATCGCCCTTCTGCAATAAAAAAGTTAGACAGGAAATTCACCCAATGGGCGTAGTCACCCTCCTATAGAAAACGTTAATACAAAATATTCCGTCAAGGGGGCGTAGTCGCCCTTTTGAAGAAAATGTTAGTACAAAAAGTTTAGCCAAGGGGTCGTAGTCTCCCTTTTGCAAAAAATATTAGTACAAAAAGTTTAGACAAGGGGGCGCAATCGCCCTACTGTAGAAAATGTTAGTACAAAAAGTTTAGAAAAGGGGGCATAGTCACCCTTCTGCAAAAAATGTTAGTACAAAAAGTTTAGACAAGGGGGCGCAGTCGCCCTTCTGTAGAAAATGTTGGTAAGCTAAAAATTCCAGACAAGGGTGTAGTCGCCCTTTTGCAGAAAAACAAAGGGCGTAGTCACCCTTTTGCAATTACCAGGAGGGTGTGGTCACCCTTTTACGATCACCAGGAGGGCGCAGTCACCCTTTTGCAACATAATTCTACAAATAGCTTAACAACAACAAATGTGAAATTGAGGAATCCGCTTGTGGGTCCCACTAGGCGTGCCAGAAATGTGATATCCTAAATGTTTTACCTATTCTAAGAAACTAAAATGCAACAAAAAAACACAAAGAAACACCTCAAGATTAGCCTAAGGAATTTGTAAATGCAAAGAGAAAAAGTGTAAAATGATGACAAATAGATATACCTCCCCTTTGCAGCTGAAACTCCTTGGTTGGCCCTTGATTTTGATTTGGTTTGTATGCTCCTTGATGGCTCTTGAGATGACTAAATGAAAGATTTGACTATGTGCTTGAATGCAAATGCAAATAGATGAAATTGATGGCTAGATGAGTGCACAAAATGGCAGCATTTAGTTGCAAAATGGCTAAGTGTTTGTAAATGCCTTAGAGGAGGGGGTATCTATAGAGAAACTTGAATTCTCTATAGAATTCAATGGTTGAGATTTATCGAACAAGGCCAAGATGAAGGGCTAAGGTGAGTTGAGGACTCACAAGCCCTCACATCTTGACATGTGGATTGTGAAGTGGCTAAGGGTGAGATGATGTGTAGGTGATGTGGAAGAGAGGTACATGTTGTGGAGGAAGGACAAGTACCTTCCAAGTACCTTGGGGAGTGAGAAGATTTCCTCAAAAAAGAACTTTTTATTCCCAAGTGAGAGTGAAAATGACATTTGAAGAATTTTGGAATTCCTCAAAAATCTCCATGGGAAAAGGGGAAGTGGTTGGACGAATAAATGTGAATTAAAAATTCACATTCCTAGGAGAATCTAATGGATAAGGGAAGGTCTCCAAAAAGGTGGGAATTGGTCACATGTGCATGAGGTGACAAGTCAAATATTCTAGAAGCCTTGGAAGGATAAAATGTGAATTGAAAATTCACATGGGGAGGAGAGAAACCTAGGATGAATAAAAGTGAATTAAAAATTCACATAGGAAAGAGGGTCAATGCCAAGAAAGGAAAATAAAAAGATTGACTAAAAAGTGGTACTAAAAATGGCTAATGACTTTGATTAAGGTTGTGCAAATACTTGATTATGATAATTAATGGAAGATTAGAGACAAGTGGCAAATGTAGGAGGATGTGACATTAATCCTTGATTAAGATGATGCACATTATAATTATGAATTAATTAAATTAATCTAGATTAGAGATGGATTATGGAGGATGTGACAAGGAGAGAGAAAATAAGAATTTTAAATTGATTTTAATTCAAAAAGATTAAAATGACTAAATTAAATAAATTGGTGTATTTATTTAATTTAGAGAGGAGAAAGGTACCAGATAAAGTCTTTAATTGTTAAATTAAATTCTTTAAGCACCTTATGTGGGAAGTGTAATATTAATTAAATAAATTAATATTGAGAGAATTGATGAATAAAGAGGTAAATTTGATCATATGAAGGGTTAACTAGGACCAAATTATACATCACCATGCTACTCAACACATCCAAAATCCATGAGGTACCTCCATAAATAGCATTGGCTTGCCAAGTCAGCCAAATTTGAACAAACACTACAAGTGAACACATACATGCTTCTCTAGGCCATGTGGACCACATAGAAACACTCCACAACATCCACACAACACCTTAGAATATTCCAACATTATCAGAATATTTTGCAACACTACTACAACTACTTGAAACAAAGAATACTTTCATTTTATGCAACCAAACACACTGGCACAAACATTCACCTTACTTACCAACCTTGTAGATCACTTCAGTAGCTGAAACCTCAAGGGAAGAAAGTTACAAATATTATAAGAATATTATTAAATCGACAAGACAAGAAACTTCAGTGTGAAGAAATGTGGAGCAATCTCATTTCTCCTAGATAACCTTCTATACAAATAGACAAACTATCAAACATAACTTTAGCTATCGTATGATCCATAACTTGAAAATCTTGATATAGAACCTCTAATCACCTTTGATTATCATATCCAAAATACACAAGTACACATTCAACCACGAAGAAATGTGAAGCACAACACTAAACACACCTTTGTCACACTACACACTCTTTTATTCAAATTTTCTCAAAAGAACTTGGAAACCAAGTGAACTTACTACAACTGCATCACAACCATACAAGAAATCAATGGAAACATTGACGGTAGCACCAAAACATCTTCTTATCAAACCACAACACATCCATATTAGTGAACCATAGATTTTTGAGTGTGGGATCTATACTCTACTCTTGCACTTTGAGGATGTTTCACCTAAAAGAAGAGAGATAAACCCCACACAAAACCTAGTTGGTTCACTCAAATTATGAAATGTATGGTGTTATTTAGACTAAATAAGATGATATAAATGTAGTTATATGAACTAATTGATTCATTATGCATGCAAACCTAAGATGTATGCAATGTTTGAAAACACAATGCGAATATGCAAACATGAACTAAAGTATGAAAAAATGTAAATAAGGAAAGAAGGTTGAATCAGAGTGCACTTGGAGGTCTGAAGAAGATTCTAGAATATTTTGAATGTTGGCAAAGATCATTGAAAACCAACAGTGGGACTCATTTAGCATTGATGGTGAATCAATCTTGCTTCTGATGAAAACTGCTGGAAACTAGTTTCTGAGTGTCGGGATCCAAAATCTGACAAAATTTGGATTTCCAACATTAAGGTGGGACTCATTCGCCATTGATGGAAAATTAGTCCTCTCTCAAAATTTTGAGAAATCAGGGACCAATTTTGTAGCACCAGATCTAAGGTTGTTTGCTTGTCGAGTTGACAAAGTTAATTCTGTAGAAAATAGGTTGTAGGTTGCCTCCAAGCTTGAAATAGGGTTAATTTGACTTGAATCACTTTGTTAACTTGTTGAGCACCTTTCAACACCTAATTGCTTGATAAATCTGCATACACAAGTTTGCAAACACACATGCAAGAGGGGAAAAATGGTTGAGGGTTAGAGAATAGGGGTTTGCCCTGGTCAAACCCCACTTTGGTAATCAAACCCTTAATAATGAAATGAAATGAAAAGAGTATGATAAATAGATAACATGCAAATTTCATAAACTTACCACACCTTCAATGCTCAAAATCTGAAGATATGCCAATAGTTGCTCCAAGATAATTGATTTGATGCTTGATTGATTGATGCAAAGTGCTTGAATGAATGAGTAAATTATAGAAATTGATGAATGGGGAGGTTAAAATGGATGTAAAAACACTTATTTATACATTCTTGTGCCTTAGTAACCCAATGACACCTCATCATAAGTGGACATCAAGTAATTTTGAATAAAAACCCGAAAGGAAATGTGAAATTTTTTGAATTTGGAGCCAAGAGGGACTCATTTGCCACCCATGGTGAATGGGTCCCACCTTAGGCTTGTAAGTGGGTGTTGGGAACTAAGTCACATTTAATGTTATTTTTTGGGTTTACATTCAAAAATACACTAAATTAAGCCTTAAAAGGGCATAAAGGGGTCAAAGCATAAGAAACATGTAAATAGTGAAATTATGCCTAGAAAAGCATGAAATCTTGTTATAAGACTTTACAACACTTTAGAATATGACTTGATAAGTGATGAAAATGTGATTTTTAGGTGAATTGTAATGAATAGAGTCTAGAAAAGTGTAGAAATGTTTTACAACACTTCACAACGCCTTCACAAGATGCCTTAATTTGAATTTTAAGGACCTAATGTGAATGTTTAAGTCACAATACAACATTAAATCAAAGAAAAATGGATCAAGCATCATGAAGAAAGGCCTAAAAGACCATGAAAATGTCAAGGGTCCATTTTTATATGGAAAATTTAGCCCCCACTTTAGTGAGAGGATGAACTTGCTTCAAACTCACACTAAAGTAGCCATGGACATCGAGAAGAGGGTTCAAATGCACTTATGTTAGCAAGATGGAATAGCAATGATCAAGAGGGATGATCAAGGCCCTAGGATGAAGATCCCATGGAAAAATTAACATAAGAACAAAGGAACACACATGTGAAGAAAATGGGAGAATCATATTAAACTTTGATTATCTGTCCAACTAGTTGTGGATTAGATCTAGGTTGTTTGTGAGAAAAAGAGAATGCATACTCACTCTGGGGTGACAAAACTCATGGTGGTCCACCAGGTGAGAAGGCCCAAAAAGGTGAAGTACATACGCTTGTTGGAATGCTCTCACAAACACATAGGTGGCTATGGGGAAAGTCATGTCGATGGATGGGCTTCCCACTCAACCATATCAAAGTTATACCTCTTGATAACCTTAACAAGGTTCCACAAAGGGAAAATGTCAGCTTGTGATTCATGAGACAAGAAAAGCTCTGTATGCTTAGAACTCATGAACAAAGAGGAAGGTTCCATAGGCATGCAAGCTATGTTATGCAAGGTGGTAAAAATGCAAAATGTAAAATGTAAAAATGTAAAGTGTAAAAGATGTTCAAAGAAGCATTGTTAAGTTCATGCAAGGTCTATCACTTAGGGAACATTGTGTCTAATGTCTCCAAGAGAGGGCCAATCAAAGAATAAAATATTCATAGCTTAGGAGATGCAGTGTGTCACGTCATGCCACCAAGAGGAATGTAATATGCTCAGATAGATCACACTTATGGAGGACATCACACCCAATGTCATCCGCAAAGTAATGAACGCATCATATGAATGATAGGGATACACTAAGAATGCAAGAGTGAAAATGAATTGATGGTGATGTATTCCCCCCACTTTAAAGGAATTGCTACACACCGATTTATGAGCAATTACTTTAAAGTAGCAAAGGGAAAAATGCAAGACATGAGAGTGAACTTGGAAAGCCCTATGTCAAGTCATATGTTTCTAAGTAAGGTTGCATCATGTCAATGAAAAACAAAAGAAAGGGAGTTACCCCCCAAAAAAGAACACACCAAGAACATAAGGGATCTATGGATTTTGGGTTAGTATGTTCGTTTCTACAATGTTTTTATTAAAGAGCTCAAAACTGTTATCATTCCCAAAAACACATAGAACTGGAAGAATGACACAAAAAGAGAAAAAAGAAAAGAAAAATAAAGTCTATTTTGTGTCAACATGGAAGAGACATTACAGACTCAATGCCTTGCATTTTCCCCAAAAGGAAAACACAAGTGAAAAGGAAAATGGAAAGACCAAAGAAAAAGGAAAAGATTTTGGGTCAACATGAAGGAGACATTTTAGTCTTGATGCCTTGTGTCATCCCCAAAAGGAAAAACACAAAACAAAAAGGGAAAAATTAGAAGGAAATTTTGGGTTAACATGGAAAAGACAGGGAGTTTCTACACTTTGCGTCATCCCCAAAAGGAAAACACAGGCGAAAAGGAAAAAAAGGCAATGTATGACATATAGAAGAATAGAGTTACAAATAGAGGAAGTGCAAAAAGAGAGAAAGAATAGGGGAAGCATGATATAGACATAAAAGAAAAATGAAAAGTATCTAGTGATGCAAATGTAAGTCAACCGTTAACCAAGTTATGGACTTCACAATCTTAATCAATATAAGTGGAAGATGAATAACATGATTAAGAGACAATGACAAATGTATTACAAGGACAAGGCTAACAACTTCTTTCCCTCACTGAGCATAGGGGAAGAATGAGTTGAGGTGGGTGATGGGAAAGATCATGACTGGGGAATTATTTCGAGTTGGGAAAGTCCTTTGAGTATTTTCTGTAAAACACAACATTCATTTGTGAGATGTCCTAGCATCCTGTGATATGCATAGTATTTGTCATTTTTAGGATTTTTGACTCTTGTGGGGGGAGGCATGGAAATCCAGCCTCTGGTAATAAGTGCTTCCAACTTTTGTTCCATAGTTGTGGGATTTTAAATAAAAGGTAGATCAGTGAATTTATAAGGCTTATATTCTTAGCTAGATTCTCCTTGTTCATGAATGGAAGGAGGAAGAGCACCCATGGGGATCCTAGCATCCTTGTTGTCAAAATCATGTAAAATTTGTTCACATGGAAGGAGGATGTTCAAGTCAGGAGGAGAATAAAATTTCATTGTACCATCATCACAAAATATCCAATATTCAAAAGGAGGCTTATCAACATGAGGATGATCTTGATCCAAGTCCTATTGTGTTGTCTTCTGTTGGTGTTTGTTCGAGGAGTTGATGAATGTTATGTTCACTTGTTGTGTCACACCCTTGTTTACTTAGGATAGTAAATCCTTTGCCATATGTTTTTTCAAGATTGATTGATGTTTTTGTAATTTTTTTTATCATAAAATGGTTGTGATTGTGTTGGTTTAGAGGAACTAGGTCCACTTGATGGAGGAACCTTAGGTCCTTCATTGATTTCAAGATGTAAGTAAGATCTTGTGACTTCATGGATGGGTAAAAGGTTGCATTGGCTTCAAGGTTATCAAGACATTCATTTAAGAACTTGTTCATGCTATCATCATCTTCTCCAATGATGTCTACATCATGAGGAGTTGAGAGAGCATGTGGAAGTTCAAGGTCATTAGGATCACAGCCAAAGGCACAATTGGACATGTCTACTAAGGATTTCAATGAATTGAAAAATTTGTTAAATGAAAAAGCCATGATGACAATGTAGGAAAGTAAAATAAGATGCAAGAAATAATAAAAAATAGAGAATCTATAAAGCAAAAAAAGAAGCAACTGCAGAAAACTGTAATGTAGGAAATACCCAACAAATGCCTAAAAGTACTATTTAGAATGTGCAGGTGGACTGATTCACCTAGGGTGGCAAATGAGTCCAAGTATGATTATTTTTTTGTGTTTTTCAAAAAAATTAAAGTGATTCTAATGCTTTCAAATGAAAATGCAGATTTTTAGTTTTTCAATGATATGATATGCAAAAATGAAGTCTAAATGAGTCTTTCACTAATGCAATTTGAAGAAACCATAGGATGCAAAAACAAAAAAATACCTTAATTGAGTGTTAATACAAATATAATTAGGATGCAAGATGTAAATGAAATTAGAAATAAAGATTTCTCAATATGCAGGTTCACCAAAATGAACCATAGATTTTGGATGTGGGATCTATAGGCTACTCTTGCACTCTTAGGATGTTTCACCTAAAAGGATAGAGATAAACCCTATACAAAATCTAGGCGGTTCACTCAAATTATGAAATGTATGATGTTATTTAGACTAAATGAGATGATCTAAATGTAGTTATATGAACTAATTGATTGATTATGAATGCAAAACCTAAGATGTATGCAATGTTTGAAAACACAATGTGAATATGCAAACATGAACTAAAGTATGAACAAATGCAAAACAAAAAAGAAGGCCGAATCAAAGTGTACCTAGAGGTTTGAAGAATATTCTTTAATATTCTGAATGCTGGCAGAGATCACTAAAAATCAACAGTGGGACTTATTCTCCACTGATGGCGAATCAGTCCTACTTCTGATGAAAACTGCTGGAAACTAGTTTCTGAGTGTCGGGATCCAGAATTTGACAAAATCTAGATTTCAAACCTTAAGGTGGGACTCATTCACCACTGATGGAAAATTAGTCCTCTCCAAAAAATTTGAGAAATCAGGGACTAATTCTGTAGCACTAGATCTGAGGTTGTCTACTTGTTGGGTTAACGAAGTTAATTCTATAGAAAGTAGGCTATAGGTTGCCTCCAAGCTTGAAATGGGGTTGATTTGAATTGAAGCACTTTGTTGACTTGTTGACCACTTTTCAACACCCAATTGCTTGATAAATATACATACACAAGTCTGCAAACACACATGCAAGAGGGGAAAAATGGTTGAGGGTTAGATAATAGGGGTTTTCCTTGGTCAAACCCTACTTTGGTAATCAAACCCTAAACAATGAAATGAAATGAAAATATTATGATAAATAGATAACATGTAAATGCCATAAACTTGCCACACCTTCGATGCTCAAAATATGATTATATGTCAATGGTTGCTCTAAGATGCTTGATTTGATGCTTGATTGATTGATGCAGACTGCTTGAATGAATGAGTGAATTAGAGAACTTGATGAATGGGGGGGGGTTAAAATGGATGTAAAAACACTTATTTATACATTCTTGTGCCTTAGTAATGCAATGATACCTCACCACAGGCTGACATCAAGTAATTTTGAATAAAAACCTGAAAGGAAATGTAAATTTTTTTGAATTTGGAGCCAAGAGGGACTCATTCACCACCCATGGCAAATGGGTCCCACCTTAGGCTTGTACATGGGTGTTAGGAATTAAGTCACATTTAATGTTATTTTTTGGGTTTACATTCAAAAATACACTCAATTAAGCCTTATAAGGGCATAAAGGGGTCAAATAAAACATAAGAAAGGTGTAAATAATGAAATTATGCCTAGAAAAGTGTGAAATCTTGTTACAAGACTCTACAACACTTTAGAATAGGACTTGATAAGTGATGAAAAGGTGATTTTTAGGTGAATTGTAATTATTATAGTCTAGAAAAGTGTAGAAATGTTTTACAAAACTTCACAAAACCTTCACAAGATGCCATAATTTGAATTTTAAGGACCTAATGTGAATGTTTAAGTCACATTACAATATTAAATCAAAGAAAAACGGATCAAGCATCGTGAAGAAAGGCCTAAAAGACCTTGAAAATTTCAAGGGGCCATTTTTCTATGGCACAATTAGCATCAATACTGACAACACTAATGATAGTACCACCAACAAATCCAACACAAGAAATCTCCTATAATCTCCATACTGGGTGGGTGCATGAAGATGGGTAGCAAATTTGTGGCCACTTTTTGAATTTTTTTTGAAAACTCATAATGCGAGTGTCTTATAACCTACTTGCATTATGGCTTGGTGTGCCAAGCCTAAGGCTCAACCACAGTGATCCCATAATGTGAGGGTGTTATAACACGCTCATGTTATGACCTATTAAAAGTAAAAAAAAGGAAAACAAATTCTTTCACTTCTCACTATGTTTTTTTGTTGCCCGTGGCCAAAACCCCAATATTTTGTGCTCGCATTCTAGGAAGAGCTATTTTGTGAAATTCTTCATCAACGATTGTTGTTTCATTGCCAGGATGTCACCATGTCAACAAGGAGGTCTGAGAGGTAAGGATTGTTTATTTTTATTTTGAATTTGTTAGTTTTTGGTTGTATTTAATATTTATTTTTTGAATTTGTAGGAGATGCTAATCAACCTGCAAACCCTCAAAATCCTCAACAAGCACAACAAAAACAAAATCCTCAAGTTAATCAATCAAAACAACAACCTCCTCCACCAATTCCTCAATACCCTCCTGACACTCAGCAAAATTTAATGACTGAAATTGAGAACAATAAAAAAAAAAATTGAGGACTTAATCAAGAGGTAGAGTGATGCAAATGGTTCAACCACAGAAAGAATGACCCTGACAACTTCACTAAAAGAAATGTTAAAAAATTTAGATTCAATTAGCAAACAATTAATTTGATGGCAAGATAGGAGGCAAGTGGCTAGGGCTTATTACGTAGATAAATTATCATATAGAGATGTAAAAGATTTAAAAATTACAAAAGGTGAATTGTGCTCACTATTCACTGACTCACACACAAATTAAAATCTTACTGTCAATGCAAAAAGGTTTCTTGTTCATTGGTGCCACCACCAATAGATTAGGAACTTTTTTTTATGATAGTTGGTACATGGTTTTTGATTACCCACCGTGCAACAATTGTGAAGTCCCACAGAATTTCCTGAGGAAACTATACTATGAGTTCATCTTGAACCAAATCCTAAATTATTTTGATATGAGGGACTTCTAGGGGAGAGGTGGGGGATCAACTCAAGATAGACCCGGTGCACAATCAGATCCTACGTGGAAAGGGAGACAACCTCTTGCTAGGATGCCTCATGAGCACGCCCTTATCCCTTCCATCATGAAGGAGAGTGCCGATGTAGAGACTTTGTAGGTGATTAGCTCTTTGACCCAAAGTGTCATCCAACATGCTAGCCCTATTTGATAGTGCCATCTAGGGGAGTCTTTGAGTGGTGGCCTTCAAACCCATTTGTGTCAGTCTTGTGGAGCGACTTGTTCATATGACCCCACTGACACTCAAGAGGCTACTATGCAGGATCCGTCTACAGCTATGGACATGGAGAGGGTAGCTGAAATTTTGCATGAGGCATATGGAATTGATACTCAGGTAAAAGTTAACATGTTCATTGAATTTAATTTATTAAATTTTGATTTTGAAATGCAAGATTAACTAATTTACTTTTAATATTTTAATAAAATTGTAGGGTCACGGTGTTGATATTGAATACACCAGCACTAAATTTGCTTATTTCTCCACTAAACCTAACGTTGAGGTATGTAACTAGTAAACAATTATAAATTTATTACATGTTAATAGCATTGTTTGATGAATGACATTTTAATATGTGATTTTCAATGTTGAATAGGCTAATATTAAAGGTTTCATGGGAACACCTCCTAGTGCTAGTGGATTTAGTCAAACCTACACGTAGGTAATAGAATAAAGAGTTTAACTAATGAATTGTACTTTATAGATTTGGTAGTTTATATTCATATTGTTGATTACATTGCATTGCACATCTTTCAAACTCAAAGCATTACTTCACATTCCATAACTAATAACTTAATGTTGATAGATGACAAAATTTCAACTACAATATAGTTGTTTACAAAGTTAACATAAGCAGTGATGCAATTACTTCACATAACATAAGTAATAAGTAGAAGCAGCTTCCAATTGCATTTACTTATCATGTCATTCCATGAGACCACTATTTACGGAGGCATCTTTTCAAATAGTTCATTGCTTTGTCTATGCTATGGATGCTTGGAAGGAATATATGAAGGAATAATAGTAAGCAATAGCATAGAAAAGGAAATGAGTTGTTTGAAAAAATTCCTTGAATAAATGTGGTCTCATGGTGATGTCCATCACCATGAGACCCAATTTCTTTGAGGCACTTTTTCAAACAGCTCACCGCCTTTTATCAAATAGTTCATTTCCTCACTGCTATGGTTAAAAGCTTAAAAATGTTGAGAAATGTGACTCATATTACTGGCTTGGTCACTTCCTGGAGTGCTTATCTTTTCCTCCTTTTTTGGCCTATTGCCAAAATTTTGAACCTTGAAACCTATGTCACGGGGTTCTGAAATATTGTAACTGGGTGAGAGTGTGTTGGTTGCGGGATCACTGAATGTTCTAACCTTGGAACCTTGTTGCGGTGTTAGTAAATTTCCTAACTTCCCAACTGGCCAATCTCCTTTGTTGTCTCAATGATTGGGAATTTCATAACCTCTGACTGGAGGTTGAGAAGTTTGAGTTTCAGGTGATAGGGTGATCCTTCTATCGAGATGTCACAACTTCTAGGAACTTTGAAACCTATGTCATGAGGTTTGGATGTTGGAGTTTTGGGCGACATGATGATCCCCTTATCGGCAGGTCATGGGTTCTGGGAACTTCTTAACCTCTATGAAGAGGTTCTGAAGTTTCGCTCCCCAGCAATAGAGTGACTTGGATGCCAATGGATGGTGGGACCTATCTACATGGATGGTGACATAAGCTATATGACAATGACATGGATGTCACATGGATGGTGGGAACCACTTGGGACTCAATAGGTTGGTGGATCATGATGAAGGTCGTCAGGTGGCGATGATGTGGAGGATAGAGGGCATGTGGGCCCATGTGATCAAGGGTTGACTCAGTGATTCTTTGAGAGCCCAAAGCTCGATGGTGGAGATTTTTTTGATTGCCTATCCAACGACCAGTATTGAAGATGGCATATGGCTTGAGGTGAAACCCTAAAAGGGCACAATAGTTCAATGGTTTATTAGCGATAGTGAACATGGGGAGGCATTGGTTGTGTGTCTATCATGGAAGCTCTCATAGAGTGGAGGTTGACCTTGGTCAAGTAGAGTTGCAGACCAAAAGGCCGAATGTGGTGAAGGCTGAGAGATGACTCTCTTAGAGCAGAGAGTGGCGCCAATAGAGAGTGGCAAAAAAAAGGGTGTGGATTGGCTAAGAGGTCAAGATGTTGGACATAGGCCGAGAGGCCAGATGTAGGAAGAGAGACCGCATGGTGCTGGGCCCTGACCTAGCGAAGAGGTCAAGTGTTGTTGATCTAGCCGTGAGGCTGGGAAGCAGAGAGATGGATCTTGTAGAAAGTGAAGTCCGAGAGACTGTGTGATAGTGAGGTTAAGAGGCTAGTGGTTGATTCATGTGGCTGTGTAGCCTCGAAATGTCTTAGGTGGTTGCAAGGGTTTGAGTTATTGAATTTTCTCCAAAATGAAACAAGATGTAAATCTCTTGTAAAGGCCATGAGTTGGATATTGTATTGTAACTGTATTTTTTTGCTGAATAATACAATGGCAATCTAGGCTTTTGGAGTGTGGTGTTTTTTACCCAAAATGGTTTTCCCCATGTACATCTATGTGTTCATGTCTTCTATTTCATTTTTCATGGCTGTTGGTTTTGCATGTTTGAATCTATTAATGGTGTTGTTGAAATTGATTTGCATGAGTTTCTCTCTAAGGGTCAATGTGGGAAATGAATTGTTCCTATTTCCACTTTATGGCATAGTGGTCTATGTCTTTGAGGCAATTTGATGAAAATAAAATTATAGAAGGCACTGATGTTCTCAGACGTTTCTATTTGAGATGACCCATGATTTTTCCCAACAAGTGGTATCAGAGTGGTGTGATTGCAGGAAGAATGGAGTCTAGGACTCGCTAATACCAACAAGTGGTATTAGATCCTTCTTCATGGATGTGTTTTTCTTCCTAGTTTGTTGTTGTTTTGGGTATTCCTTCTGTGAATATTTCTTAGTCTTGGGCTTGAGGAAATTTGGAGGAATCGACTAATGTTTTGATCCTTTCTTGAGTGGAAGTTCTTGCCTTTTTATTAAAGTTTCTGACACAACACGTAGCATGAAAGATGGTGAAGATGGAGAGACTTGAGCTGGTCATATTAAAATGATGTGACATGAAGCTCATGAGTTGGTAGCAGTATAACACAATTGCATGTAGGCTATGAAGTTGATCTTTGGGTGGTTTGAAAACTTCTGAATAGCATGTCTCTCAGATGCATGTGCATCTTGCTAGTTTTGAAGTTGGCTTGAAATGGGCATGGAGTTCTTGAACTGATATTTGTACTTGCATGGCTCTGTGGTTTTGTAGGTTTTACACGGTCAAGAAAAACTTACGGCTATGTGGAGTTGTTAAGCTATTTTCTAGACCCTGGTTTTTGGGTGTGAATAGATGATATAGTTGCAATTCGACATGGTTTGAGGAGGTGTGATATCTTCTCTGCATGGGAGTTTTGGTACATTATTTGTCACTCAACATTCTTATGGAGGTGCTCATGGGTTTCTTGACTATGGTGCTCATTGTGGATGTGATTGGCGAATCGGATTGATTTGGTGTTTGAGTCATGTGGTCTATGTTGCTATTCTTTTTGAGATCTCAATTTTATAGTTTCCAGTGCAATGATGGGTTTGCATGTTTCTATTGAATGGATCTATGGGTTGTGCAATTTTATGGGCTATCTTCAACTACATGTTTTTTGTGAGACAACTCCTAAGTGGACTGTCTATATCCATGAGGTTGATTTATTGTTGATGTAGACTTGTTAGCTAGTCTTGTCTGTGGTCACTTGTGCATTGGTGAGGTTGCTTTGAGATGAGAAGATGGATGTTGTTGAGTACCTGAATAGTTAGTTATGGGGACCTCTAGCACATGTATCATGATGTCATGGATAGCTTGGATACACTAGCTTATGTAAGCTTGTGATAGTGATAGTTTGGTCTGGTTGGTTTGGAGATCTTGGTGCTACTTGGCATTGTTGTCAAATGGACATGTTGTTGTTGTGGACCTGGAGGATTTTCAGTTTAGCAAATGTTTGGTCATGATGCTTGGAGAGCTCAGTGTCACGGTTCAGTGTGAGCTTTAGTAGTGACTATGGGTTCATCATGTGGTGGTGAATGATATTCTTTAGTGTTGCAGATGTTACCAGGAGGAGCTCTTAGATCTTGTTGCTACAAAAGGGTTCTTTTGAATTTTCATGGACACTATTTGAAGATGTGTAACATCTTGGAGCCATGGAGGACTCTTGGAGTCTTTGGTTGAGGTGTTGGTGGTGATTGATAGGTGATGTTGGTTTAGAATTTGTTTTGTTTCATGTCATGGTATACTCTTGATTGCACATTACAGTTTTGGCATGATGCATTGCTCTTGAGACCATAGTATGTTCACCTAGAGCATGGGATCTCCTAAGGGGGATGTGTAGATCATGATGTCATGATAAGCTCTTGGTTCAAATGATTGGAGCTTTGAAAGTGGTCTGGTGTTTCTTTTTGTATTGGGTGCATTGGTCATGTGCTTGAGAATTTCATGATAGTGTAGTGTTGCATTTGGAGTTTAGCATGAGATGATCAGTTGTAGGTTCTCATGGATACATCGAGAATAAGGTGACACAGTTGGCATCTAGAAACTCGACTGGTTGGCACATGGAGCTTGTTTATGTGGTTGATGGGTTGGTTGTACTACTGGCATGAGTTTACTGATGTTGATACCTTGGAGGTATGAGTGATTGGATGGATTAGCACATGTTGTGGGTTCTATTTTCAATCACCTGGGTTGATCAGTTAGATCAGAGCAGCTAGTTTTTTGGTTGTTGTTCTAGTTGATGTTTTGTCTTGTTTTCTGGAGGATGGATTCACATATGTGTTCGAGTTGAGGTTTTTGCTTCTATATTGCTCATGATCATAGTGGAGTGGTGGCTATGTTGGCACCTTTTCCATTTATAATATTTGATGCTTGTGTTCTTGAGACCGGTGCATATATGCCTTGGCTCATTCCTTTTCTTGTGGTGGATGGCTGGAACTGTTGCCTGACTTGGTGAACATCTTGGATGTCATTTGCAGGGGTCTTTGTTGGAGAACGAAAACATTGTTTGAGATTCTTGTGTTTGCATTAGAAGGAGCCAGTAAGTTCTTCATCAAGTGGGAGAATTTTGAGAAATGTGACTCATATTACAGGCTTGGTCACTTCCTAGAGTGCTTATGTTCTCCTCTTTTGTTGGCCTATCACCCAAATCTTGAACCTTGAAACCTATGTCGCGGGGTTCTGAAAGATTATAACTAGGTGACAGTGTGTTGGTCATGGGATCACTGAATGTTTTAACCTTGGAACCTTTTCATGGTGTTTGAAAGTTTCTTAACTTCTCGACTGGCCGATCTCCTTCGTTGTCATGGCGATAGACAATTTCCTAACCTTTGACTGGAGGTTGTGAAGTTTGAGTTTTGAGTGACTAGGCGATCCTTCTATTAGGATCTCATGGCTTCCAAGAAATTTGTAACCTCTGTCATGAGGTTTGGAAGTTGGAGTTTTGGGCAACAGGGTGATTCCCTTATCGACAAGTCACGGGTTTTGGGAACTTCGTAACCTCTGTCAATAGGTTTTGAAGTTTGGTTCTTGAATGATAGAGTGACTTAGATGCCGGTGGATAGTGGGACCTATCTACGTGGATGGTGATGTTAGTTGTAAAATAGTGACATGGATGCCACATGGATGGTGGGGACCACTTGGGAATCAATAGGTTGGTGGATCGTGATGAAGGTTTCAGGTGGTGATGATGTGGAGGACAGATGGCATGTGGGCCCATGTGCTCGAGGGTTGACTCGGTGACTCTTTGAGAACCCTAAGCTTGACGGTGGATATTTTTTCGATTGCCTATCTGACTCACAATTTTTCCCAACAAAAAGAGGCGCTTTCCAACAAACTATGGATGCTTGGAAAAAATTTATCAAAGCATAATAGTAAGCAATAACATAGACAAGACAGTTAGTAGTTTGAAATAATGCCTCGAAGAAATGTGGTCTCATGGTGATGGAATGCCATTCCATCACCATGAGACCACATTTCTTTGAGGAATTTCTTCAAAAAACTCACCACCTTTTCTATGATACCACATTTTCCATACATGTGTACCAAAGCATTTTATCAAACTACTCAGTTCCTTGTTGCTATGGCTAAAAGCCTAAAATAGGTGCTTTCAAAAAAACTATGGATGCATGGAAAAATTTATATCAAAGCATAATATTAAGCAATAATACCATAGAGAAGGAAATGAATTGTCTAAGAAAATTCCTTAAATAAATGCGGTCTTATGGTGATGGAATACCATGGCATACATTTTTTTGTAATGGCATTCCATCACCATGAGACCCCATTTCTTTGGGGCATTTTTTGAAATAGTTCATTTCCTTTTCTATGCCACCATAGTTATCATACATGTCTATGAAAGTACTTTATCAAATGGTTCACCGGATTTCTACTATGGGTAAAATCCTAAAAACACATGCTTTTAAACAAGATATGGATAGGGAAAATATTAAGCATGATAGTTAGAAATATATAGTTTAATAAGTACTCAAAATTTTGTTCATTATCTCATACATTATAAGTCATGATGTGGATCACTATTGTAGTTTTTGTGATTGAATAATTTATTGTTTTATGTTTATATGTTGCAAGCAGAGACCTCTAAATGTCCAAATGGAAATGGACATCAGTATTTCATTTTCTATAGAATCCTCGATGGCTCTAATAGGGGAGGTATGAGGCAAATTACTATATTTCAATTTACATTCATTTTTATAGATGTTAGTGAAAAATAAAACCATTATTGATTCATAGTTTAATTTCTATTTGGATGGTTTATACAGGGCTTCAGCATGCCTCATCATGGGAATTCAAATATTTCCCTCATGGAGAGTGATCATCAGATGGGGTTAAGTGATTATTTTGTAAAATATATTATTTTTTAATGTAATTTCTATATATTAATGTCTTTACTTCTTATGGTAACAAATAAGACTTCACCAAGAACTAAACACTAGGAGGAGTAGCAGGAACACTCCTTGAGGACAACATAAATGAGTGACAGATGTATCCCCATCTGATCAATAAGCAAAGGACAAGAGTTTATTTTGAGAGCTTGGAAAGCAATGAATTTTGATTCTAGAGCTCTTTGTTGTATGCCTATATGGCATTTTTGTACATATTTTGTATTGGATATATTTGACATTGTATGCCTATATGGCATTCTTGTAAGCCAATATGGTTATTTTGTACCTATATATTTTATAATTATATCGACATATATTGATGTATGCCTACATGGATATTTGGTTAATACAAATCTATATTATCGATGGTGTCCATATTTGCATTATAAATCCATGGTTCAATAGATATGAGTTGTGTGTATTCAATGTATGCTTTACAACTTATGTGTATACTTTGTGACTTACGTGTATTCCAATGTATACTTTGCGACTTACATGTTTTCATGAGTATACCTTGTATTCATACATATACTTTGTATTAATTTGTGTATACTATGTATCCGTGTGTATACTTCAAGCTTATGTGTTTTTGAGTACTTGTGCTTCCCTTATTCGCATGTACATGCTTGATTTATTCACATGTATACTTATTAGTTGGTTAGCACTAGTATTGATCATTGTTGTCCTTCATGGTTTGTCTTGAATATTAATTGATTGATGCTAGACAACTTTATCTAAAATCAAAAAACATGTTTTCAATTGGTATTCCATGAAATGATTCATAAAAAGATTCCAATATATTTAATCCTTTGATTGGAATAAATCAATTAAGCAAAGGATACATAATCTTCAAAACACTTGCAAAACATAATATTCATAGTAGATGAAGTAGTTAACTTATTGACACATTATCATACAAACATTTATCTTGAATAGTCTTTAAACATTTTCACAACATAGTCCTCATAGTGTAGAATAAATTGTTATGTTCTTGATCCATCACCATATAAACATGTCAAAATATTTATATGTCAACTTTTTGCAATATTATTTCTTGTATAGGAAATGAAATCAGGAGAAAGCAAGTTATAATTTATAATACAAATAAGAAATAAAATCAATGGTGGAAACTTTATTTATCACACCAAAAATAAATGTAAGCGAGAGCATCACTTGTTTCTCTTAGACTCCAATTTTCAAGCATAGCAAATCATTTGAATTGAAAATGAAAAAATGCTTCACAACCAAAGTTGTTAATTGAGGAAAAATAAAATGTTTTGAAGTTCCACCATTGTACACATTTATAATTGGTTATATATTGTTGTAAGGGCAAGGAGGATAATTGAAAAAAGTATTGTAGACACCGAAATTTGGTTTAAGCCTGCGACTTTAATATTCTTCATAATTCGTACTCTTATGTTGATTAAATAATGTCAATTATTTAATTATTCTCTATAGTCTTCATTTCTTCTATTAATTAAATAATCTTAATTATTTAATTAATTCACATTTTCTTTATTCCATCTGATTAATTAAATAAACACGTTTTATTTAATTATGTTACTAATTAACCTTATCCTTCTTGTCAAATTAAATAAATTCTTATTTAATTTACTCTTCATCATACTTCAACTGTAATTAAATAAATTCTTTATTTATTTAATTATTCATTTAAATCCCTTCATCACTTAATTAAATAAATCTTATTTATTTAATTATTCTTCAAATATCAAATATTGAACTAAATGAATTATTTAATTCATGAATTTTATTTTAATGCATTCCTCTATATTTAGATAATTGTGTGAGTTATCTAAGTATTCACTTTTACTCTACTCGACATCTATTTCAAATCGCTCAGTTAACTTTTACTTTAATGTCTGAGTGGTGTTCTTGAGTAATCTCTTCGTCAAATCATTCAATCGTCCAGTGCTAACTCAATTGCGTGTACATGCATATTAATTAAATATTCCTATTTAATTAATTAAACCTTGTGCATGCATTCGAACAAGAGTTGCTTTAATCAATCTTTTTCTTTTTCATGCAAAGATAATTCTTCTATTTTTGAATACCAAATTGGAAGATTAAATCATTTATTTAATCTTTAATTCTATTTCTAATTTGTATCACTCATGTCATTACTAACTGTTATCAGAATGCATGTCTAATCAGTCAATCTCAACCGTCTGTTGATTTTTCGATCCTGGCCTGTCGTTCGAATAATCAATTTTCTATAAATTGATCTGTCATTCTTCATTCCAATCTCTCTCGAAAACTCGTGAAATCTTATGACTTTTGAGAGCACTTATTCTTGAATCTTCGATGTTTTGCAAATCACTATATTAGACTATACTTGCACAAACTTACGAGAAATCTGAGGGCAATTATACTACAACAGAAAAATGGAGAAGGGCAATCGAGATGAATCATGGAAATACGTAGCAATTTGGTGAGATTGTTTTAGTTTGTTCACGTTTTTACTTTCCTTTCTTCTTTGTTGCTTAACATTAGATTGCATTTAGATTTATATTGCATGTTTGCTCTAATCTGTTCTTGTGCACTTTCCTGGCATTACATTTGGTGAACCCGACGTGAAGACACCATCTTTGCGTATCCATAGACTTTTATTTTGATTTTTGCAGGTTTTTGTATAGAACGATGCATCAGCTTGAAAAAACGCCGCATTTGATATTAATAGATGCATCAGTTTGACAAAGTGACACAATTAATTTCTTGAACTACATTTGACACCCAAAACGCCGCTTCTAAAAAACCACAACGCATCTGAATAATCTTGAATCACTATTGACTGATGAATACCAAGATGCAATTGAAGAGAATATCGACGCATCTGACTAGTAACCTTTATTTCTATTTTTGGAAATCTGAAATTTTTCAATTAATTTGTGTTACTAATATCTGATTTTTAGTGTGTGGCCTTTTGGAAGTTAACAAGTTTTTGCAGGACAATTGACGAAGACTATATTGAAAACTCCTAATGAATTTTTCTACAGGACGCTTGTTGAAGACCCTAGTTAATTTTTGAAATAGATCATTTGGTAGCGTAGCAAATATTTCGTTTGGTTTAAAATTAACAAGTGTCTACTGTGTTTGGTGCGAAAGCACATATGTGTAATTACCCTCATGATTTGGTACATTGAAGTATCCTCTCCCCTTGCGCATTCGTGTGATCCTGGGTGTAAGAGAAATGGTTACCAACTCTAGAACTTGGGCCTATTCTGGTGGGAAAAAGTACTCACCCCAGGATGACTCAGACTAGTAGCACCCTGAACCCGAGGGATTTCCAGCCGGTATATAAAAGTGGGTTCTTGGGGAAAACCCAAGAATCACGAGTGTGGTTCCAACGAGATGGATCTGAAAGGGGACTCTCGCCATATGGATCATGCCCCAAGAACGGAATGCTCGTATTAAACACCTTTGTTTTAGAGACCAACCATTCTATTAGCCGTTGCTTGGTATAGTGCAGGGTACAATATCATGCCCGAAGACACTCACTACTGATCCCCTTGAGTAGAGATAGAAATTCTTGGGAGGTCATTGCCCAAAGAATTCAAAATTGGTGTGCTCAAAAGATGTTAATGAGCCGTGGAGGGGAGCCAATGCCACCAAATTTCTAAGCTATCTGCTCTCAAGAAGGAAAGGTGTTTATCACCAATCTGGGGTATTTCGGTGGGCTATACCAAGTATACAAACCCTAGGCCTTTTGGCCTATTAGGATGTACTTGTCTGTTGTCAAATTAAACATTCTTTGAGTCTAAAATCAAACTAAAAAATTTGTCTTATGATTGTTCTTGTTTGCCAAAATTTGATCATGGAAAACATAGTTGGTTTTAAAATCTCATCACTAAAAATACATAGAGAGTCGCAACTATTCACCAGAAGGTCACAATTGATTTTTAGAGTCGCATCTATTTAACTTTGAGTCACATCAGTTATTATGAGTCGCATCTGTTTAACTTTGAGTTGCATTTGTTATTATGAGTCGCCTCTGTTTAACTTTGAGTTGCATCCATTTAGCATAGAGTCACATCTGCTAAATCAATTTGCAATTTTTTTGCAAAAAAACCACATATGTCATATTCTGAGTCACAACTATCATTACGAGTCACATCTATTAGAAGGTTAACCACATCTGTCAGAGTCACACATTGAACTTTACTAGAGAAACGTAATTGATCACTAGAAAACCACAACTGTTAACTTGAACCACATCTGTGAGAACTGCGATGCATCTATTTGATTATCAGAAAACCATAATTCATAGTCACTATCCAGTCCACACAATTATACTATTTTCAGTTGTCTTTACACAAACAGTCCTCGAATAGAAACCTGAAACGATTGGCTCAATTTTGCATTCTTTAGGTTCATTCGATCGTTACCATAGTTGTCTTAATTCAGAGTTTAGTTTCATCTTAGAATACATATTACCTTGCATTAAACTTCTAGAAAAGGTCACTTTTACAAACTTTAGGATTAGTCCACCATCTACACTCTAGAAAAATCATAGTGTTAACAAACTTTATCATTGAACCTAGTCTTATCATTTTATCCTTTATCCTACAGAGAGTTCTCCTAGCTCATCAGCCTAGTTAGGAAACTCAACTTGTATTTGATCCTTGTCCTACATTGGTTCCTTGACTTACACTAAATATATGCCTTGGTTAGACTTTAGGTAGTTGGTCCCTTCATCTTGGGTTTATAGAATTGATTATTTTAGAACCTTGCTTAGGCCTTGCATTTTTAGATTTTAGGCTAGTTTCATCCTAGAACATTCCTTATTTTGCATTCGTAAAATCCCAAAAACATAGATTAGAGTCATATTGTCCATAGACGTAGTTTTGCATTCCTCGCATATTGAGCTAATCTTACATGGTCGAAACTAGGTCTAAGAAAAGAGAGAGAGAAAAGATGTCAAACCCAAACAAATTCATCAATCCATTTTCTTCAAGACCTCATAAGACTCTATTAGAAAAATTCACCACTAGAAACACTCAAGGACATATTGTAGTAGAGGACATAGAGGCTGCCGCACAGGACCCTGAGTTTGCCTCTTTCATAGATGAGTACCTAGCAAATGATCAAAAATGATACTTAGCCAAATTGCTAGCTGAAGGTGCTACCTTACCTATAGGATTTGATATTAGCACCTTACAAACTCAACCTACACAAGGTACAAATACCACGACTGCTAGTACTACTATACCTCAGGTCAGCACAACTATGCCATCTAGCACACCTACACAGAGTACGACAGTCCATACGTCCCCATTTGATACATCTAGGATGACATCAGGATTTAATTTCACTATAGGGGCTTCATCATCCACTCCCTTCGGTCCTCTTGTTGGGATTAAAAGGCCTAAAACCTCAGCCTGTACACCTTATGTCGGTGTCACAAGTTCACAATCAATGGTCATACCTAACGCTAGTATCATGAGCACCTTACCACAGTCAACGGCCATACCTAGTGCTCTAGTCACTAGTACTATACCATGGATTACACAAATAGGGGGCGTTCCCTCCTTCCCATATGGCAATCATAATCCATTCACACAGATTCTAAATCAGAATCCATTCTCTCAGATCGGTGGTCATGATCCATTTGAATAGATTCCAAGACACCAATCATTTACATAGATTCCCAATTAGAACCCCTTTTCCCAAAGTGGTACTCAGAATTTGTTTACACAGATCCCAAGTCAACACCAATTTATGCAGATTCTAGACTAGAACAAATTTACTAACATTCCAAATCCAAATCCACCTCAGATGCCAATGTTCAATCGAAACCCATCATGAGACTTTGGATTTCAGAACACATACATAGATCTACATAATCCCCCTAGCACATCTTTGACCCAAGTTGACGTCTTACAAACACAAATGCATGCATTACAAACACAAATGGATAACATGTCGATGTCAACTAAGAAATCATTTTCAACAAAGGACATATGCCCATTCCCCTTTGATAGATCATTGTACATGACCCCTTTCCCTCACTGATATGTCATACCGAATCTCCCTAAGTACAATGGTAAATAAAATCCAATAGAACATATAAGGGAATTTTCTACCATATGCATAGATGTTGCTTATGACCCCACATATCTTATGAGGCTATTTCCAAGAAGTCTTGTAGGAATTGTACTAGAATGGTTTTTATGTCTAGATTCTGGCATTAGATCTTAGGGTGAACTGGTTGAGAAATTTGTGGAGCAATTCTCCTTCAACATAGACCACAAAATAAATATAGCAACCTTGTGTCACACAACTCAAGATGAAGGGGAAACATTCATTGCTATCTTCCAGAGATGGAGGACTATAGCTAGTAAGTTTCCTGTCGAGATACCTGAGAAACAAAAAGTTACTATGTTCCAAGAAAACCTTCATGCGAAACTAAGGAGTAACTTAAGGGTACATTGTTGTATGTCTTTTTTAGAACTAGTGGAAAAAGGGGTTATAATAGAGAAGGATCTCATTGAAAAAGGAAAACTCAAGACATCAACATCCAATAGAAACCCAATCGTACAAAACACCCCCACTGATAGAAATAGATTTTGGTCTCGCAACAAAAATGTCACCAATGATGGGGTGGTTGATGCTAAAACGCTACAAGCAGGACCCCTCCTCACATTACAAGGACCTCACACTTTTTCCAACACGCTTAATGTTGTCAATCAACCTCCTAATGTGGTTCAAAATACTCAATGTCCACAACAAAGAAGATTTCAAAAATGTGAGTTCAGTCCCTTAGGGGAACCCATTGTGTCGGTGTTCAAACAACTGTTACAACATAGTCTTATATAGCTGCAGGAACCAAGACAATACGATACAGGACAATTTAAACTAGCTTGGTGGGATGACAATGCCTTTTGTGATTATCATAGAACTAAAGGACATAACCTACAAAACTATCGACAACTGAAGAATATCATACAGGATCTTGTCAAAAGGAGAATTATTGAAGTTAGTGGACAAAAACAGAAGTCATCAAACACTAATCATCAAGTATTTTCTGACCCACTACATGACTATGGGAAAGGAACTCTCCCCAGTTCGAGTACTAAGACCAATATGTCAACCAACTATGCCAATGTCAAGCACAATTATAATAGTGGAAAAATCATTCACTGCCTTCGCGCCACTGATGAGACTATCAATACCATTATTATCAATACTAATCCTGAGTGTGCGGTCAATACTCGTCGTACTAAGTTCACTATCCAAGGCCCTCCATCACAGCAAATACCCCAACCTTCCAAGTTACAATATAACCTTCTTGACCAGTTGGGAAAGACCCCAACCCAAATCTTGATCTTGGAATTGTTGTGTATTTCTCCTGAGCATCGATCTATCCTTGATAAGGCTTTACAGAACACCATGGTCCCTAATGATCTTGATGTCAATCATTTCCAAGAAATGGTGGGCTACTTAACAAATAATCACCATGCCACATTTTCTGAACAAGACTATGCAACTGAAAAAATGAACCACAACAACCCTTTACATCTAGAAGTCCTTGTTGATGACACCAAGGTTAGACGAGTTTTGGTAGACAGAGGAGCAGGGTTAAATCTGTTTACTTTAAAACTAATTAATGCATTAGGTATTTCAGAAGCATGCGTAGACACGACCAACAGTATTGTCATAAAAGCTTATGATGATGAGGAATGAAAATCAAAGGAGGTGGTAACACTTCCTATCAAATTTGGTCTTGCAATAATGAAGACAAAGTTCCAGGTCTTGGATCTCACCCTTCCTTATAACCTTTTGCTAGGTAGACCATGCATTCATGCCATGAAGGCAGTCCCTTCCACATATCATCAGTGTCTTAAATTCTCTTACAATGGCATAGAAATAACTATAGATGGTGATCTAGATGCCTTCCAGTATTGCACCAATCTAAAAGAGATCCCCCAACGCCAAGTACCAGTAAACCAAGAGGCCTCATCGTCCAATTCATCCTCCTATGTTGATCCAACCACACTCACTCCAACATCTATTTCACCCTCAATTCCTCGTATTCCTAGGGTTGAGATCCAAGACAAGGGTTGTGGAGAGTATTATATGAAAACTTCTTATTGTGTTAGCCATTTGATCCCTCCTAAGACATATGGTTTACCTACATCATATTGGGAAAATTCTATGGTCACTATACATGTTCCTCCCAAAAAAAATTTCATCAAATGGGGAGAATTAAGCAAAGAGGCCGTACATACAGAAGATGCAACTTCCTGGCTGTATAGGGAAGATGCTGAGGAACCCCTCTTACTTGCTCATATTCCTAAAAATCTATATGGAAAGGGTTTCAAAATCATGCAAAGCAAAGGATATGATGGACAAAGTGGTTTAGGCTTAAACCAAGATGGGATGATTGAACCAATATTTGTTTCTCAGTGGCCAAAAGGGGTAGGGCTAGGGTTTCAACCGATTTAGATTAGTGTTCCTAGTACCCCATTAACCTTACTTGAGGAATTAAGTGCTTCAGAAGATATTAAGACATCTGATGAACCAGTGGACCAATATCATTGTGACTCCCCCAACTCTAACGATTATGAGTGGGATTCCCTATCCTCTACTTCTTCTATGGACCTTGACAAGTTATTTGGAGAACTTGACTTGATGCTAAGTTCCTCACCCAATCCCTTGAATTCCTATCCACCAAAGAAAATGACAAAAGAGGAATGGTTTAAACACTACTATTGGTAATCACTTGATCCTACCTCTTGGCAACCTGAGCCACCTGTTTTAGATAGTCAAACCTTGGCATTAGGCCCACCTATCAATCCACCTAGACCCAAACCTAAGAGCAAAAAGGACATAGTACAAGGCTTTTGTAACCACATGAATAATTCATTATTTACCTTGACCCCACTAAACTTTGATAACTCCAACGATGACATGCCCTTAGTTTATCCCCAACTCATTGATTGGGACCAACAAGACACACCCATCCTAGACATTTTTGAGAACGACGAAGCAATTGCTGAGTTCCTAAGATTACGAGAAGGCATACCAAACGGTGATCATAAGGTTGGTTTTACTATTGACTTGGACAACAAAGCATATTTTGGGGAATCTGTTCAACCCTCCAGTAGCAAAAATGAGAAAAAGATTAAACAAAATAAAAAGGATGAGTCTCTAGGTGAAAACTGAAAGGCACCTTTAGACAATAAAAAAGTAAAAAGAAAGGATACATCCGAAGGTGAAAACCCCTCTGAGGCACCTAAGGATGGAGGTTTGAACATTATCCCCATTGCACAGGAAAAGTCACCCATGCTCGTTGAAGAATTAGTAGAAGTCAACATAGGTACCAAAGAGAATCCTCAACTAGTTTATTTTGCAGCATCATTGACAACAAAAGAACAACCAAAGTTCTATAACTTCTTTGTATAGAGATAGATAAATTTTGCTTGGTCATATGCTAACATGCCGAGGTTGGATCTTGAACTTGTTCTGCATCATTTTTCCTTACAACCAGGTGCCAAACCAGTAAAACAAAAAATGAGAAAAATGCACCCACAGATTGCTTTGTTAGTCAAGGAAAAACTCAAGAAACTCTTAGATGTTGGTTTCATCAAATCTATTGACTATGTAGATTGGATTTCCAATCTTGTACCAGTCACTAAACCAACTAGGGGCATCTATATCTGCACTGATTTTAGAGATATCAACAAAGCTTTTCCTAAGGATGATTTCCCTTTTCCTAACATAGACATGATAGTTGACATGACAACAGGATATGAGATGTTGTCCCTCATGGATGGATTTTCAAGATATAACTAGATTAGAATTGCAACTGAAGACCAACCTAAGATGGCTTTCACTTGTCCTTGGGGAATGTATTGCTGGAATGTTATGCCCTTCAGACTCAAGAATGTTGGAGCAACCTATCAACGTGCCATGACTACTATCTTTCATGATCTAGTACACACTCTTATGGAGGATTATGTCAATGACCTTATTGTAAAATCCAAGACAAGGGAAAAATATTTATAGGTTTTAGACAAGATATTTCAGAGGTTGGAGAAGTATAAAGTGAGACTCAATCCAAAGAAATGTGTGTTTGGAGTCAAGTCAAGAAATCTGTTAGGTTATATCATTTCTAGACGAGGCATTGAAGTGGATTCGACTAAGGTAAAAGAAATCATGGACATGTCTCCACCCACTAATTTTAATCAACTAAGGACATTACAGGGAAGGTTGCAATCTATCATAAGATTTATAGCTCAGTTAGCAGATAAGACACATCCCTTTCAACATCTACTTAAGAAAGGAGTACCCTTTGCATGGACAGCTAGGTGTGGAGAGGCTTTTCAACTGATTAAAGAATATTTACTCACACCACCTGTCTTAATGCCACCTGTTGAAGGAAGACCATTGATTCTTTATATTACGGCAACCGATTTATCACTTGGAGCATTGCTTGCACAGAATGACGATGAAGGTCATGAAAGGGCAGTCTATTATATCAGTCAGAATTTGGTAGGTTATGAGTTCAACTATAGTACCATTGAACGTGCCTGTCTTGCAGTAGTATTTGCTACTCAAAAATTGAGGCACTATATGCTAAACCATCAAATAATGTTGATTGCTAAAATAGACCCTCTAAAATATCTTCTCAGCAAGGCAGCATTAACAGGGCGACTGGCCAAATGGGTTATGATACTTAGTGAGTATGATATCCAGTATGTAGAAAGAAAGGCTATTAAAGGATAGGTCATTGCTAATCAGTTAGTTGATGCACCCATACAGGCAAATCACCCATTAGTTGCAGAATTTCCTGATGAGTTCATATTCACAATTGACACAAACATAACATGGAAACTGTACTTTGATGGCTTACATACAAATCATGGTTCAGGGGCTGGTATACTGTTTATTACACCATAGGGTGATTCCATCCCTAAGTCATTCAGGATTACATTTCCATGCACTAACAAAATAGCAGAATATGAAGCTCTAGTGACAGGGTTACGCATGGCAGTCAATTGGAAAATTAAGATTTTATAGGTATATGGGGATTCTCAACTAGTAATCAGACAGGTAAATGATGATTATGAGACTAAGGATGAGAAGCTTGCTCCATAAAAGCGCATGGTTGATAGCTTTGAGGAGTACTTTGAAAAAGTCAAATTTCATCAAATACCTCATGTTTTAAACAGGGCAGTAGATGCTATGGCTACAATTGCATCACTTCTTGACATTCCTCATAACGTGCCTAAGTTTGAGTTCTTAGTAGAATAGCTTTTGGTCCCAGCCTACAATATCCCAGATTTTGAAATGGTGTGTGACATTGTTGGTCCTGATTCCCCATAGTACAAAGAAATCTATGATTACCTTCATGTCGAAGTCATACCCACTGGCCTATCAAATAACCAACGTAGGACATTCCTCCGCAAGTCAGCCAAATACACCATCGTCGGAGACACCCTATATAGACGTGCCTTAGATAATACCCTACTGAGATGTCTTGATTCTACTGAAGCACAAACAACCTTGCATGGGGTGCATGAGCGTGTATGTGGTTCCCATTCTAGCGGTCCTACCTTAGCCAAAAAGATTATGAGACCGGGTTATTACTAGCCTACTATGGAAAAAGACTCATATGTCTTTGTAACAAAATTATGCCAATGCCAAGTTCATGGAGACTTGATACATGCGCCAGCACAAGAGCTCCATCCTATAACATCACCATGGCCCTTTGCCCAATGGGGACTCGACCTCATAGGTAAGATCCACCCCACATCATCTAATAGACACAAATTCATTATCACTGCCATTGAGTGTTTTACGAAGTGGATTGAAGCCATTTCTATGACATACATTACCGGCACACAGATTTCTAAATTTATCCTAAACTATATCATTTGTTGGTATGGTGTCCCTCAGTCCATAATCACTGATAATGGCCACCCATTTAAGAGCCAAGAAGTTTGCCACCTATGTGATGAATTTCATATCCAACATCACTTTTCCACTCCATACTACCCACAAGGTAACGGCCAAGCAGAGGCATCTAACAAGACCATCATTAAAATCCTCAAGAAGACTGTCAATGATGCTGGTCGTGACTGGCATTTACAGCTTAACCCTACCTTATGGGCTTATCGCACAAGTATCCGTACTCCCATTGGTGCTACTCCATATTCACTTGTATTTGGTTCTGAAGCTATTCTACCTATTGAGGTCGAGATTCCTTCCCTAAGGGTATCTCTGAAAGGCCACATTGATGATGAAGAGTACCGAGTATCGAGACTCCATGAGCTAGAATTCCTAGATGAGTGAAGACAAAAGGCACTAGACCATATTCAAGCATATCAGAATCACCTTCATCATAGCTATAATAGGAAGGTATTGAACAAAAACTTTGACATTGGTGACCTGGTTTTAATGGAGAACCCAAAGAATCAAGCAGAAAGAGAGAAACCAAGAAAGTTTGAACCAAATTGGTTAGGACCTTATGTTGTTACGGAAGCTTTTGGATTAGGAGTGTACCAACTCTCTACTCCTAAAGGGGAACCACTTTCTTCACCAATCAATAGTCTGCAACTGAAGAAGTTCTACGCATAGCTTTTGGGAGCCTTTGTCTTAATTACCAAAAAAATCAAAAAAATCACAAAAATCATTATCAAGGTGAAATCCTGGCAAACAGGCGTCTTGGTAACACCAAAAAAATTAGATAATCTAGAAAATAGTAAAGAAAAATCATTCGTCCAATAGTGAAAACCACTTCGGTGGCGCTTTGGATAGGTACCATGGTGAAAACCTGGCAAACAGGCACCATGTATAGTTAACTCTGCTCCTTTGTCTACTATTATTCTAATCTAGTCCTTATCTTTGTACATAGTCCTTATCATTGTATATACTCCACGGCCCTGTACATAGTCCACTTCCCTGTACCTATCCCTATACATATCCCTTATCTTTCATATCCATCACTTGTATATACCATTCGTAATAAGTGGTATTCTTTCCCATAACTTGGAACGATTGACATCGAGTGCAGTTCATATCCCCCATTTTATCCTATTCATAATCAATTGGTCTTATACTCAACTGGGGGCAAACACTTGACATGTGTCATATTGCTTCTTACATTGATTGTGTTAGAGACGTAAAACCATGGAAAATCCACGAACATCGCAAAATGACCTGAGAAAACACAAAAACATCAGAAAACTTCAAAAAGACAAAAACATCAAAACATTTCAAAAATCCAAAAAAATGGAGTCAGAGTCATTCGCACTTGTCAGTCTTTGTCATTTGTCAAACTATGTTGCCTCTATGACTGGACATAGGCAAGGCCATCTGCCGATGTGCCCCCGAGGCCGCATTAGGTTAGTCCGTTTAGGTTTGTCTATATAAATTCATGATTTAATCCATATGTCTATATGACAAGGTCATTGGTCATGTCGAACTATGAGGTCTCTGCGTGTATAACGTAGGCAAGGCCATCAATCGATGAGCCCTCGAGGCCACACTAGGTCAGTCCATTAGGGCTCGTCACATTCATTTTCACACATGTCTTCTATTTGTAGTCAGTCTTGTTAGTCAAGTCAAGTCAAACTACAAGGTCTCTGCGTGTATAACGTAGGAAAGGCCATCAATTGATGAGCCCCTAAGGCCACACTAGGTTAGTCCTTTAGGGTTTTGTCATCACACATAGTCAATTTTCAACACATCATCTCAAGTCATGCATCAATCTAGTGAACAAGTCAACAATGTATCTAAGCCACATCAAACAACTTGCCAAACAAAACAATCAACACAGATCAACTTATGTCTACTACAGGATATGTCCTTCCTGGGAACAGGCATCATCAAAGCAATCAACCTAAGTCTTGTTCAGGATGAGTCCTTCCTGAATACTGATATCAGCAAAACAATCTATGTCTTATGCAAGATGAGTCCTTCCTACATATTGACATTGTCAAACAATCAAACATAGCCTTACACAGGTTATCACATCAACGATATCAGACTCAATGTCTTATACGATATATGTCTTTCTGAAACTAGGCTTTGTCATGCCTTATACAGATAGTCATAATATCGAAACCAGACTCAAAGTCTTATCCGGTATGTGTATCTCCTGACATCAGGCTCTATCAATCAATTCTTTTATCAATCAAAACAAATCAAACAAACAGATCAAGTTTTGGCAAATATTTTATTGGCTTCTTGACTTTATGGCTTATTTATATTATCATTTATCTTGAATTGATCACTAGGAATTATGTTACTAGCTTTCTCAAGGATGTTCCATGAGGGATTTAGAGAAGCAATGATGTATCCAAATTCTATTTTCTTTGACTGCTGTCTGTCGACTGTCTTTTAAATTTGATTTTGAGTCATGTTACTAGTTTCCTCAAGGATGTCCCATGAAGGATTTAGAGGAGCAATGACATCTCATGACCCGTCTTTTACTTTGTTTGTTGTATGTGGTTTGTCCTGACAAAAAGACTGGGGCAACTTGTGCCCTTAGTATGAGTTAATGACAATCCTTGTCTGCAACTGTCTGTTATTAGCAAGTGGATGACCTTGCACACCTTGATTTATGTCATATCATGGTGTTTTTCTCCATTTGTATTAGTCCCGCCCAATGATGATAAAGTGCAATACCTTTTGTGATATAGCGAAACATCAAAGATTGCTAATACTAACATCTATCTCCTGTCTTTCGTTCTTTCATGATCTTTCTTTCCGCACTAACAGTTCTTCTTTCTTGCATTATGACGGAGTCCTGTGACACAAAACATTATACATCATCCTGCATCAACGTACATGTTAGAAAACTACATACATATAGGCATATTTCATATCTAGATCATCATGGCATAATAGACATTCATCATCAAGCAATTCATACCATAAGCATTCCATCTGCAAAGCAAATGTAAATATATGCATCATATTACATTGGTATAAGCATCACATGTAGCCGACATTATACATATAACATCATATTGCATCTCATAATTTATAAATTGCATACATCATATAGAATAAACATTTTATCATTAGTTGCATATACACACCATAAAATAGATATCATCATCCATCACATAAGCATGTCATAGATAAACATCACATGTACATATAAACAACTACATAATTAATACATAGAAATGCATATCATGAGAATCACTGCCAAAATCATATATATATATATATATATCGCTCAACTGTGTCACATCACAATGTCATAATGTATCAATAATATATGGAAGCCCGTAGGCTATAGGATCATAATACAATGTCTCGATGCATCTCAAGAAGTATCCCTATCCTGAACTACCACTTATAGCATGCCTGGAGTGTGTGGAGGAATGATGATGGGAACCCGACGACTTGTGAGCTGAGGGAGGTCTGTCATACGGACCTGCTCTGCATGGCTGCTCGACCCCCTCTGTGCTAACTGTCTTAGTGTGGGTCCTGGTCTGGGACCTGCTACTATGTGCCTCTGAGAAACTAGGAGCCCATCTCTCTGGCGGAACCTCTACCTCATAAAGATCCCAATAATATCTCTCTCTCCCCAGCTCTAACTAGGTCTCTGGCAAAGGCAACTAATGGCCTAGTACATAAGGCTCTGAGCTCTAAGAATCTCTGCTCTGTCTCTTGTCGCCGAGCTATAGCTTAATCTCTATCCATCACCACTCTGTCCCTCTCCATCTGATATGCATCCCTCTCTGATATCAAAACTCTCATCTGCTCCTCCAAGGATGCAACTTGGGCACGCAATGTATCTGTGTCCAAATCCACTGTCCCTGTCTCATCCTGTCTGCCTCTCACTCTCCCATCCTCCTCCTCATCTAACTCCTCTAGGATTTGATCCTGAATCTCTCTCTCATGATCATCATCCTACTTGTCATCCTCCTGGTAGGCACCCAATAAACCCAAGGCATCAATCTCTGCCTCCTCGCTGCCTGCCTCCTCGATACCTACCTCCTCCTCTACTGGGATGTCTAGAATAGCCGCTTTTGTAAGTTGCACCTCCTCTCCTCCTCTACCAATTCTTAGTATGGCCACATCCTCATCTCCTCATCCCTCCTCACGGATTGGTGACAGTGGTGGCCCTCGTCCCCTCTGACCACGTCTCCCTCTCTTGCCTCCATGCCATCCACCTCGGCCATCATCTCCTCCATCACCATGGCCTCCTCTCTCTCTTCAACCTCTACCTCTACCATGCCTACCTCGTGGACCTATCCCTCGCTGCTCTACTGGTGCTGGCTGCTCTGGATCTATCAGCGGAGTCAGTCTGTGTACTTCCCATCACTAATCATACTCCTCTATGGTCCTTGGATCTGCTGGACCATCCCTCCATCCCCATGGAACTGCCTATAGTGCATCAATGTTGGCCTCTGCTGTGGCAATAGGAATCTCTGGACCCCATAGGGGGACCTCTTGCAATAATCTCGCAAACTCTGCCCATCCTCTAAGCATATCCTGCACCTCTCCAAACTGTCGTAGGACACAATCTGGCAATTGACGCTCTATAATGTGGACATGTGACACTGTTTTCCCAACCAAGAACTGTATCTGTCGGCAAAATGGCAAATGTTCATCCCCATCTAACCACTCAGCATAGCCCAAGTATGGTCTCCATATAAATTGCACCATAGTGTCTATGGCATGTTTGAAATAACCCGTATCTCCTATGTGGTGCTGAGTGTTAGCCCTCGCATAGTGGAAGGCATAACGAGCTCCATGTGGAAGATCAACTGTCACTGGTGGCCGAAAAATGGCAATGTGTTCCCACAACTCATGGACTGTGCCTCTCGGTAGGAAATATCATGCAAATGAAAGTATAACATCCCGAGTAGACATGAACCCCAAGCATACACCACTCGACGCTCTAGCATGCCTACTAGCATCTCCCCCCACCCCACGGGAAAAACATGACCTCTGTGGTCAGGAAGTACTATGCCGCCTACCAATGTACACAATAGACAGTCTAGCTGCCTATATCTTTGAGCCAACACACACCACCTAATCTCATAGTCATCAAATCCTAACTGCCTAATGTCTGCATGTGGGTAGTATCTGCACATCTCGGCTGCACCCCTCTGGGTATCATACATCACCTGTGTGCCTCTAATAGGAAGTCTGAGGATCCTATAGACATCCTCTAAGGTAGCAGTGGCCTCTCCAGTCGATAGGTGGAAAGACGATGTCTCCAAGTGCCACCGCTCACACAACGCTGTCAATAATCCCTGATTCGCCCGAATCTGGGGCATGTCTATCACGTGAAGTAGACCTAGGTGCCATAGGATCCGTCGTTCTGTTGGCCGCAAACTATCTCTGAATTGAAACATCGTCAATCTCGACTCTCGTGTATATATCTTGTCTAGCACAACCTGCAATGGAATTATACATGCCTTATATCAACCTCAATCATCTATTCTAGTGAACACTGACTCTACTAACTGCAATTCAAATGCGTCATTATTTTGCACATGTGTCATTATTTTTCACATGTGTCGCTATTTAACATATGCGGTGCATAACATACACATGCATCATTTTATTACTCACATGCGTCGTTATTTTTCAAATGCAGCGAATTATATCACAAATGCATTGCATTAACATATGTGTTGAAACAAACAAACAATGTGTTGTGGGTTATTCAAATGCATTTAATAATTAACAAATGTGGCTATTCTACATGCACATGCGATACATATTATCAGATGCGGTTCATAAATATACAAATGCGTTGAACCGTAGACTAACTATGCAAAAAAGTTAACATGAAATTATAGATGTGGCTTTTCCCACGTAAATGCATCATTCACACACACAAATGCAGTGTTCTAACAAAATGATGCATAACAAAAACTTGAATTAAATGCATAAAATTATACACATGAAAAATTTCAAAAGCCAAGTTTGAGGTACATACCTGGGGGTCCGCGTTGGCTGACCTCTGGAAGGTCCGAATCCTGTATGCACGATGGTGAGTGTTCGGAACAGGCAATATCCTCGCTATGGGTGCAGAGAAAATTCTCAATTCTAGGGCTAAGTGGGTGAAAATGAATTGGTTTTTACCCATATTCCTAGATATACCTAGGGCTTAGGTGGCATTTCTTTCCTACTGGCCATGTTAACTTCCCATTTCGATCAGCCCGTACTCATCCCTGACATTTCCAACCTCAATTCTGCAAACTCCACTACATTTTTGGCCATCCAATGGCCTAATTGGGACTATTTTCAAATTTTTATTAACTTTTTCAAAAATTTGTCAATTTTCCCGAGAGGGCATACCTTCACCTATTTTACACTGGGGCATTACTAGGGCATATTTCTTATCGATTTCTTTGACACAACGCCGAAATGACATTGTATCAAAGAGGGGAAAATGTAGACACCAAAATTTGGTTTAAGCCTGCGACTTTAATATTCTTCATAATTCGTATTCTTCTATTGATTAAATAATGTGAATAATTTAATTATTCTCTATAGTCTTCATTTCTTCTATTAATTAAATAATCTTAATTATTTAATTAATTCACATTTTCTTTATTCCATCTGATTAATTAAATAAACACTTTTTATTTAATTATGTTACTAATTAACCTTATCCTTCTTGTCAAATTAATTCTTATTTAATTTACTCTTTATCATACTTCAACTATAATTAAATAAATTCTTTATTTATTTAATTATTCATTTAAATCCCTTCATCACTTAAATAAATCTTATTTATTTAATTATTCTTCAAATATCAAATCTTGAATTAAATGAATTATTTAATTCATGAATTCTATTTTAATGCATTCCTCTATATTTAGATAATTGTGTGAGTTATCTAAGTATTCAATTTTACTCGACTTGACATCTATTTCAAATTGCTCAGTTAACTCTTGTTTTAATGTCTGAGTGGCATTCTCGAGTAATCTCTTCATCAAATCATTCAATCGTCCAGTGCTAACTCAATTGCGTGTACATGCATATAATTAAATATTCCTATTTAATTAATTAAACCTTGTGCGTGCATTCGAACAAGAGTTGCTTTAATCAATCTTTATCTTTTTAATGCAAAGATAATTCTTTTGTTTTCGAATACCAAACTGGAAGATTTAATCATTTATTTAATCTTTAATTCTATTTCTAATTTGTATCACTCATGTCATTACTAACTGTTATGAGAATGCATGTCTAATTAGTCAATCTCAACCGTCTGTTGATCTTTTGATCCTGGCCCGTCATTCGAATAATCAATTTTCTATAAATTGATCTGTCATTCTTCATTCCAATCTCTCTCAAAAACTCGCAAAATATTATGACTTTTGAGAGCACTTAATCTTGAATCTTCGATGTTTTGCAAATCACTATATTAGACTATACTTGCACAAACTTACGAGAAATCTGAGGGAAATTATACTACAACAGAAAAATGGAGAAGGGCAATCAAGATGAATCATGGAAATACGTAGAAATTTGGTGAGATTGTTATAGTTTGTTCATGTTTTTACTTTCCTTTCTTCTTTGTTGCTTAACATTAGATTGCATTTAGATTTATATTGCATGTTTGCTCTAATATGTTCTTGTGCACTTTCTTGGTGTTACAAGTATTGTGCTTGCTAGACTTGAGGATGATTGATGCAATGACAGGGATGCCTTCAATCCAATTTCACCATACAAACAACTTCCAACCACTTTTCTTCCCTCAAATCACTATCTTGGCTTGTTTTCAGTTTTTCACCTAGTCTCTCTAGTAGGTTAGTAGACCTACCTTTATTGACATAAATTTCAAATTTTCTAAGCAATCTCTCCAATCCTCATTCTTTTCAGACACCCTTTACCACATACTTTCAAATGGATCAAAATCCCATGAAACTCTTTGGAAACAAAACCCTCAACCTAGTGCTTCAACACTATCCTAGACCCCCAAATATGTCTATTTAACAAAGCAACACCCTCTCAATCACTCTTCCAATTGAAAAAAACTATTGGGCAGCATTTACCATTCTGTAAATCCATAAAATCCAAAAATTTTAGGGTGTGATTGGCCCTCTAACCCCACTATCCTCTATGTTGATGGTGTTTTCTGCACAGCAACAACTTAGACAGAATACAATATTCAATCTCTCTTGAAATGTAATCTTCAACAATAAATTATTGAAAATCACCCCAAGGTCTCTCGAGTGTCAGGTCATGACGATGCATAAACAACTCAGATAATATGTGAAATGCTGGTAATCACAATTGGACCTTACTACAAGCAAACTGTAACTTTCCAATTTATCAGATTTTGTAATATGATGATCTTAAGTCCTAAATATAAATAGATAATAAAGAAACAGCAAAAGATAAGGGTACAAAGTTATGATAAGATCTAAACTATTCCTAGAATGAACAATGCTAATGACAGATAGCTGGAATGGACCAATCTCAAATAACCAATTCCTGATCAACCCACAATGCAATATCACAAGAACGGTGCAATCTTCTAAGGTGTATAGATTTTTAAATCATAGACATGCATCCACAATCGAACTAAGCTCAAATGAATGTATAGTCCAGGTTGACTTCACTAGCCTACTACAATCAGATAGTTACTGGGAGTATAGACTAGAGATTTCTACAAACATTCCAAATATGAAATCATGAATATTACTAACCAAACTAATTCAGCTCTAAAACACTAAGTCCTAAATCTTCAAGCAATTTTAAAGATGAAACAACAGGAACCATGCAAGATAAACTAACACAAGAGATTTCACCAGGAAAACCACAATTTCTTCAATTGTATTAGATCATCAAAATGCTGCAACAATTCCACTGTTCTGTTACAATATTTGCTTCAAGAAATCGAATACTACTTCTACTACAAAATGCTCTAGCTCTTTTCTGCTCTTACTTGTCTCTATTATTTTTCTTCTAGCTCTTTTGCAATGAGGCAAGAATTCCCTTTATAGAAAATTCATAAAACATGTCGGCCCAGACATACATTTACAAAATAAAATTAACCAAAACAAGTCGGCCTTAGGAACTCCAAAATAAGGCACACATTAAATGCCAATACACCATCAAGGTTAGCCTAGACACATTCCCAAATGTAGCCCAGATCAACACATGCCCTATAATAATAGGGAAGCACAAATCTCAAAATGGGCCTTAACTACCACCTCCCTTATCCTTGTTCTGATCCTGGACTCTAAAAAATAATTTATCCAACTCGATAACAGGTGGCAAAGGAAAGATCTTAAGTCAACATTCAATGGATCCAATCTCCTCTTTTGCTTGTTTAACAGTTTTATTCCAATCATCTTTGTGGGCTTGATACTTATCCATTACGGCTAAATAGGTTGCTGCATCATCCAACTGGTGTCCTATTATGTCATTCTCAGAATTTGGGGCATAAACATCATGCCACCATTCCCTTAATTGTTCCAGGCTTAGGTACTTAGGAGCAATTTTCCTCCTTCCAGTCATGATCTCAAAAAACTCCATGCATCCCTCATAGACACTAGTTAAATCACCATCTATTAGTCTTTTTCATTTCTGAATCTTCCTCAGGGCCTTCTGCTGAATTTGCAAAGCTTCAAACCATTCCCAAGGCTCATTAAGTCTAGAGGAAGGAAGAATCCCATCTACAACCAACTGATCCTTTCCATATTCCATGATCACTCTAGATTTCTGCAACAGAAGGTCAATATCCTCCTTGTCCTGGGATAACACATACTCTTGCAAATCCTTGGCTATGACTGCATCTTTTCCAACTGAAAGGACATCCTTTATTGCATTATCTCCTTTCACCTGCACATCCTTCAACCAATCCGCTACAGTTTGGGCAGAGGTTTTCATCCTTTCAATTTCAGAAATGGTTTCCTTGGGCAAGAAACGAGGAGTAGCAGAGGAAGATGGGTGAAGAAACTGCAGAGGTTTCATCACATCTTCCAAGCACTTCCTAAGCCTCTCATTTTCCTTTTTAAGCTCATGCTTGGTCTGATTCTCTTTCCTTAATCTGCCAATTATTACTACACTGGACCCCTCATACTCTTCAATATGTTGCTCTACAGAAGTTGGTCCAAGGTTAAAATTCTGCACATTATAATCCTTACCAGTGACTCCTTCCTTAGTTTTGTCCACAGCAGGGGTGGCAATGTGCATAACTCTGTTATTCACCTTGTCCCTTTCTATTCTTGAAACTACTTTGGCCACCTTCTTCTTCTTACCTTTGCCAATCTTGGATAGCATCTCATCCCAATCCAAAGGAGTGTCCTCAACAACTACTTGTTTCTTCCTTGTGATCTCTTTTTCTAACCAATCCAGGATAGAAGGATCCACCTGGATTTCATCTGTGTTTGCCTCCTCGTGTTGTTCTATTGTTTTATCTTTTTCCGTTTTAGGGAGCTGCTCACCTTGATCACCTACTTCAATCTCTTCTTCTTCTTGCACAGGAGATGGGGTCCTAACAGGATTATTCTCCTTTTCAGGTGATCTGTTGCCTCTACTGCTTTTCGGAGAATCATCATATTGTACTAGTGGAGAAGGGTGGTTTTCTACTTCTTCAACTTCAATCTCAGCTGCCGCACCAAAGAGTTCTCCTTCCTTGAATGGCTCTGTTTCTCCACTAGTCTCTTGTTCTTGATGATATGTCTGTTGCTCAGGTAAACTCAGTGGAGGAGAAGCTGCCCTAGGTTGTTCCACAGCGGGTGTCTCTGGGTGAGGATCAATCTTTTGCATAACCTCCTTAGGAGAGGGAGTTCTCAATCTTCTCATATAAACTTTAGTCTTTCCTCCCGAACTCTCCACATCAACAATGAGAGGCTCATCTTTTGAGGTATCCTGAACATTTCTCTTTGAAACTCTAGTTGTTCTTCTCTTTTTTGGCTGTGGAGGAGCATCCTCTTCTTCTACCTTTTCAAATCTTTCCTATTTTTAGAGCTCGGCTTCTTTTCTTTCCTTTTGGCTTTCTTTTTGGTTCTGGCTCACTCTCTTGAGGACCCCTGATTTTGATTTTGAAAGGTGAGCTCCCTTTAGTTTTCCCTTTGGGGTCATCTTCCCCATATTCTTCTGAAGTGGACATAGGATTGAGGTCTCCCATCAAATTAAGGGTGCAGGGTACCTTCTCACTTTCCAACTCCCAAACCTTATGCTTCAACCATGAAGTAGTGAATTTCATAACTAGTGCCATCAGGTCCTCTAACTCAGTCACCTCATCCTCATTCCAGTTTATTTCCCCAATTAATCTGTCCTTAATGGACTCATATGCATGATCCTATACCAAATTTCCATCATACTCTAACTAGTCTGGGATCAACTTAACATTGTAATCTGTCCTTAATGGACTCATATGCATGATCCTATACCAAATTTCCATCATACTCTAACTAGTCTGGGATCAACTTAACATTGTATTGTCTAATCACATCAACCGGAAGCCTAGAGTACCTTTTCTTCCTTGCATCAAAATCATCCTTGATATTTGCCCAATAGTCCTCTAGGTCATTCTTATGACGGTACTCTTTGGTGGCCTTCTTCTGTGCTTCCACAGTGATGTCAAAGTTTGCTCTTTTGGAGTGGAAGGAGAAACCATGAGCTGCCAATTCATCCCCTGTTGAATGTGTTGATTGGATGGAAGGGCACACCTCTACTATACCAATTCTGAGAGGGAAATCCCCACCAAAACCTGTTTTATGCTTTGCCTTTTTGACAATGGCATCAAATTCACATATTTGTCTCAGAACCTCCAACAACACGATATGATCAGTAGGGTACCTCAGTAACCTATATGGAATAGCCTGGCATTCATCAATCCTGATGTATGAGAAGGTAGGAAACTGAATGAACCAGGCTCCGTATTTCTTTATCAACTCCTTCGCTCCATCTGACAATCTCACATGCTCCGCATTTTGAAGCATCCTAGTGATGTGCATCCTAAATGCATCATTGGC
>VDFB02026320.1:101725123-101737806 GCA_007258455.2 Sequoia sempervirens
TCCCTCCCTCCTCTCTCCCACCCTCTCCCACTCTCACACCCTCTCTCCCACCCTCTCACCCACTCGCCACCTCCCACTCTCCTTCGTCCTGTTGGAACTATAAAATTTGATGATTTTTACATGTCTTTCATCCCCCTGAGTCTCCATTTGAGTCCTACCTTAGGCACATTTTCCTCATTTTATGAGATTTTTACCCATATTTTGGTCATGTGAACCCATAGAATCCATTGAGTCACGTATTTTCCATGTTTTGGTCCATATCAGCATAGGTCTATCTAGGCCTCCCTGACCCATGTTGCCTGTGTGTTAACATATGTTTGCAGTAGGTGATCGACAAGACTTGTTCATTGTTACAATGATTGACATTCACCTGTAGGTTTCTATCGGCATGAATTTCACATGGTTTCGGTGACCGAGGAGGAACCTATCGGTAGGAGTTTGATCATCGGGATAGTGCCTCATCGATTTTGAATTGTCTCCCTAACTAATGCATGTGGAGGTTCATCGATGAGAGCTTGGTGATATCATAATGTGATCTTGGTGAGGTTGTTGTCTTGTCGACATAGGGTTTTCATCAGCATTTTCTCGAGGAGAGTCTTATCAAACAACACATGGATGGTTTCTTTGGCCAAACATATTGCTTTTGGTGTGAGGACATAGTGAAATGCATTGTCACACCAACCGGTGGCAGGAGGATGCATATCAGTAAGAGTTGAGGCTTTCAAAGTAATGTCTCAGCGAGTGGCCTTCGGTCTCACCGATAACACAATGAGGACTTTTTCGGGATGAAAATTGGATTGTCTCAATGACACACAAGATGGATAAAGTCTTTCAGTAAAACAAAGTGCACTCTGTATGAGGTATCCCCGATGTCGGTATGTTACGACGACCCACATAAGATAAAAGAATACATCGGTGAGAGAACCAATTTGTCACAGTGACTCATGATGAATGAATATTTTTGGTAAAGCAAAGTCTAATATGTGAGATGTCTCTCTGATACCTCAAGGTTATAGAAAAATGGATGAAGCAAGGAAGCATGTTTCGGTAAGAAATTTTTTTATGTCTCAGTGACTGGGAGATGGCATTCGGGGTGACTCTCGATATAATGAAGCATTATCTACATGATGTTTCTTCGACTCTATGAGGTCACAGCGAAACACATTGGGACAGGAGGATTTTCTTTGGTTTTGGCATAAAAAATAGAATGCTACAGCAACATGCAAGAGGCAAAAGGATGCATATCGATGAAACATAATGATATCAAAACTAGGAAATAACACACTCATGTTATAACATGAGCGCATTATATTTTACTTTGGGAATCCCTGAGCCTTTGCATTGGTAGTTGCCTTGGAATACCAACCTAGAGGCTTGGAGGGCATTCCCAATTACTAGAGATGTGTTTTTGCAAATTCTACAATTTTTTTACATAATCGGGTTTGTGTTCACCATTAGGATTGCATCTGGTTCAATATTGACAAAAGAAAACACATGGGTAATGTTAGGTTCTCTCTTAGCTATCCAACAATGTAATTTTTTTCACTTTTTAACAATGTTAAGCCTTTCATCCATAATTTTTTTTGTTTGTATGTCTCTTTTTAGCCAAAAAGCAGTGTTTGGTTTTTTTTTCATTATAAATTAACCATTAATCAAAATTTCAAATAAATTACATTTTTAGAAACTAGACTCTATTCTACATTTTTTTTTTTAAATAAAAAAAATCAATTACCTTCAAAAAACTTTAGGGGGAGCACGGCCAAAATTCTGCTTTTTAGGAAGTACCCACTTAGAAAATTAGTAAAAAATCAAATATTCATTAAAAAATTATTAGAAAAATTGTGCATCAACTAGATACTGTTAGGTAACTTTTGACAATTGCAATTTTAAAAATACTACAAAAATTTCACCATGCTCAGGTCATACAAGAGTTGCTATGTTATGTTTTCGACAAAATAGCACCAATTTGTGTATGTCCCTCTTTTGAACCCCTTAATCTCAACCATTTTCAAAATAAATTAGTAGTTTAGAAAGTAGACTCGGAGCACTTCGATCCTTGTTTTAGTTCTATCTCAAAATTTTGAGTGTAACTATCCTCAATTTCATGTCCAAGGTCAGTATTTCTTGATTTCAAAAAAAAAGTGGCCACTTAAGCCCCCTTTTTGGGAACCATCTTGCTGCACTTACCCTGATGTATTTATTTAATTTAGAGAAAATGATGAAAGGTAATGTATTTAATTATAAAATTAAATACTTTAGGAACCTTAGGGAAAGGGGACATATTAATTAAATAAGTTATTTAATTAATATTGATGAAATAGACAAATAAAATAAGTGGATTTGACCATATGGGAGTGGTCAAATTTGGATGTCTACATTTTTCCCCTCTTTGAAATATTGTTAGAATAATAGTGTTCTGAAGGAAAATAAAATGCAGATGACTCTATAGAGGAAGCAACTAGAAAATGATGCCCCAACATGGGAGGAGTTATGTGAGCTACCCAAATGGAGGGAAAAGAAAGGATATGCCCCAATCTTGCAAGAGAATGACCATGATGGAGGAATGGGTGAAAATGGTAGAATATTCCCCCTCGAGAGGGTGAGTGGGGAAGAAAAAGGGGCCTCGAGTGACTTCTCGATATGAGGAAATGGAAGGTATAGTTGGATAGAGCTCAAAAAACCATGAAGATTGGCTTTTGAACAAGTCAAACAGACAGACGGTTTGCAAATGGCAGCCCCAAGAAGTTAGAGGATTAGTTAAATGAAAAGAGGGTTAAATAAAGGGTAAAAATACTCTTAACTTAAAAAGTTAAAAAATGAGGGAAAAGGTTATATATAGTAATTTTAGAAATTACTATGCCTCATTTGCACACCTAGCAATTGAGGGAGAGAGAGAAGAGGAGAAGGAGATGAGGAGATGAGGATGCTAGATGATTACGATAGTGACATCATCCACTAGGGGGACAAGGTACGACAATTCTTCCACAAGTGTGTCATTCTAGGCCAAGTTAGGTTCAAAACCCTCTTTGTGATTTTAAGCATTTTGTGTGATATTCTTAAGTTTTAATGCATTTTGAAATCATGGGTTTTGGGATTAGGATAGTTTAGAAAAATGGGTTGAGGGAAAATTTTCAATTTCACCCAATGGGTAGGTGGTGGTAGAGGTGAGAAAATTTTCCCAATTAGTGGGTAAATATAATGAGAAGAATAGAAAAAAGTGCCCGAAATGGGCATGGGGCATGAGGGAAGGGCGGACTTGCCTTGGGATTGGGAAAATCTGCCCAAAAATCTAGATAGGGGGGAAGGGACGATCTCACATGGAAGAGGGGTGACCCCTCCCATAAGAGGCATGATCCCACCCCAAAAGGGGAAATTGCACTCTAGACAGGGGCAACCCTGCATATGCATGACCACCCATTTGGAGGCGGGTTCGCCCACCTCCCGGGTGGGATCACCCACAGTAGAGGGTGGGTTCGCCCACAGTGGAGGGTAGGATCGCCACCGCAAGGGCAGGCTTTCCCATTTGAAGGGTGGGTTTTCCCATCCGAAGGGCAGACTCAGCCAAGGTGTGGATAGGGGGGGAAAGAAAAGAAAAGAGAGGCCAGGTAAGGAAAAAAGAAAATGAAATTAGTGAGATTGGGTAAATTTGGCAAAGGGGGGAAATTAGTGGACAGAGGGCCGGAGGCCAGGAAATGATGGAAATGATAAGATGACTAATAGGTTGTGATATGGATGTAGCGGTTCGATAGTTTACGAACATGCGAGAGGTGATCGGAGGTGTTGGAGGTGACTATAGTAGCCATGAACAGAGTAGACCATGAGGCTCTATCATGAGCGAGGTTGATGCATTTTTTGAGATATCCGACTATTATAGCTCATCGGGAAATGTTGACAGCCCTCATAGAGTGGTGGAGTTCCTCGACCTCAACATTTGATCTCTCAACAGGGGAGATGATTGTGACCTTGGAGGACATGTGATGGATATTGAGGCTACCTATAGTAGGGTGCCTGGTGAGTGCAATGACATTAGAGGGGGCAAAGCTAGATCATACGTTGTGGGTCCTATTTGGATGAGATGACCTTCCTGTGTAGAGGAAGGGGTTGGATGATGACAAATGCTTGGTGTTAGGGGTGCCACTGCTACTACTATACTTGTGTAAATTGATTAGTGGATTGCTGATACCAAACCAGAGTGGGTGTTTCTACAACCTTAGCTACATGGAGGTGATACAACACATCATGGAGGGGAGAGAGGGGAAGTTCGTATGGGATCCATGTGTACTAGCACAACTATATAGAGATATGCACTTTGTGTGCTATTGAGGGGGGCTTAGCTTGACATAGGTGACAATGCTACAAGTATGGGCCTAGGAGAACATTAGTGTGGCTAGGCCAAGAGTGGTGAGAGCAGGATTGGAGGATGTGATAGCACCAATAGCTTACTAGTATGGGACAGAGTATGGCTAAGTGTGGCATTATGGGGGCTTTGAGGATTTGGAAAAATGGAGGACACTAGATGATCTTTAGGAGGAGGAGATAGTGTGGAGGCCATACATGACACAACAGTTTTGAGGATTGAGAGATGAGGAGAGATACAAAGGCTATTTTTTGTACCAGATGCTACATAGTCGGGAGAGAGCCTCATATAGTGGAGGCACATAGGCCAGACAGGGTGACTAGACAGTTTGGGCTTTCGCAAGACATTCCCCATGGAGCAAAGAGATTTAGACAGACCTCACAAGAGTGACCATGGGGGGATCCGATTATGCTTGAGTTCAAGAGGGATCATTGGGAGACACTATAGCTAATACCTTACTTGGGTAGGACTGGGGGTAGGTAGAGGCGGGAGTGATAGTTTGATATGTCGCATGGCATGGACATCATTGACCCAGATAGATTATGCCAGAGGAGCCAATTATAGAGGCACTGGGTTTTGTTCCAAAGGATGAGCTGAGGCAGGTAGGACAAAGGAGAGGGAGGGGGAGAGTCCAATAGAGGAGAGGTTAGGAAGCATCTAGGGTAGTAGGGTAGTAGGAGAGAGGATAAGGGGATGTGAGGGCTTTAGGTCAGTAGAAGATCCTAGGTGGAGATTGAGGCAGAGGTGGAGGTTGGGCCTGCAGGTCAGTAGGATAGAGGATATGGAGAGGGTGGGGCCACAAGTCAATAGGAGAGGGTGAGGAAGAGGGGGAGGTAGAAGAGGAGAGCCTAGGTGGAGATCGAGGTAGAGTAGGAGAGAGATGTGTCAGAGGTGGAGATGATGGATGAGAGAGATGATGCAGGGATGGAAGGGATGGATGGGAGACATGAGGTAGAGGCAAAGGTGATGGATATAGATGTTCATAATATTCCACCATCAGTCATGGTACCACCAATAGTAGAGGATCTGACTATACTATTGAGAGGGGCCATGGTGAGATTACAAATGGCTGAGTAGAGACTGAGAGATACAAAGTCTATGAGATGTAGACTAGAGGTAGAGGTGAGCATGCTATGAGTAGAGGTGGCCAGAGCAAGGGCAGAGGTCTAGAGGTATTTCAAGTCTATAGACGATGTAGCATCATGGTATGAGGAGGATATATGAGTAGAGAGGGATGGTCTATGAGATGAGGTGAGCCAGTTACGAGTAGAGGTGACCTGGCTGGAGGGGGAGGTATCCAAAGAGCATGAGGAGGTGGAAGTGACATGGATGATCTAAGGAGGTAGGTGGAGGGAGTACTGAGAGAGAGGACTAAGCTAAGACAGGAGTGAGAGTTGTACGACAGAGCTGAGATAGCACTATAGATAGTGGGAGACATGGGGCTGATGCAGGAGAGGGAGGATTTTATGAGGGCCTAGGTACATACCTTGCAGGTAGAGAGGGATGCATGATAGAAACAGGTAGAGACCCTATATGGGGAGAGGGATACAACACAGATACAAGTGAAAACCCTATAGAGGGAGAGGTATGCAGTAGTGGCACAATCACAAGTTGCAAAGAGAGAGAGAGATGTTTCACATGCTCAAGCACAGGCAGTGTAGGGTGAGGGTGGTGAGATGGGGGCAAAAATATAGAGATTGCAGCAACAAATACAGGCTATGCAGGGTGAGAGGGATAGGTCCATAGAGCAAGTGTCATGGATGGGGGTAGAGATAGATTAGTTGAGGTTGGAAGTGGACATATGGGAGTAGGAGCAGAGATCCATATGTGGATCTTGAGATGGATACAAGGGAGAGGACACAACTAGATATCAGGCAGTGGAGCGGGATGAGTAAATGTGAGAGGCTAGCTATTATATGGCAGCCTACTTTACAACATTGCTAGAAGTGTAGCAGGTACCTATCTATATTTGAGTGAGGACATAGATGCCAACCCCATCCCAGTCAGCAAGGACACATACCCACAGATGCAACAGCTATAGAGGGACCCCTCTATGGTGAGGAGGGGTACTAAACTCACCATAGAGGTCAGATGTAGGAAGTTTAGAGTAGAGATGATAGAGGAAAGGTGACAAGATACCATTTTTTGATAGATGCAGGATGGGTGTACAGTATAGAGTATCAGAGACTAGAGTTGATTTAGAGCCTTGTACTTGTATTTTATTTGATGATTACAAATGTATATGATGGACATGTATTTTGATTATATGATGTACATTATTATGGACTATGTGATGGAAATTCGTATTTTGATTTTTATATGATATGCGATAGCCTATATTGACACCATGTTATGTGTATATGATGGATGATTTTATTTATGCATATGTGTATGTTTATGATTTTATGATGGATGATCGTGATGATGTGATGTATGTATATGCTTATGATGATGTATGTTGATGCTTAGATGGATGAGATAGATGATATGCATGATGGCTAATGTTTATGATACAGGATGTGATGCATGATTTATGACCTTATATGCTATGAATATGGATCTAACAATTTCTGATGTAGGTGGTGATGTATGCAATGTGTTAATGATATGAATTAATGTGAAAATGAATGATTAATGAAATTAATCTAAGATGATTAGAATAACCAAATAGGATTAATCTAAACAAATTAAATTAAATATGGGATGATAATGCACATGGAATGGAATGCAATGAACCTATAATGTGGGATGAGATGCAATTAAATCCCTTTAAACACTAATAAGTAAATGAAATGTGGATAGTAGATGGATTTTATTTGCGTTCATTCTTGCTTTAACTTATAAAAAATAAAGGTGTGTGATATGTGAGTGCAATGACCTAACATGAAATGAAATACAATATGAACATAAGTGTAAATAATGACTTGTATAGCAATGAGGGACGATGGTATGTGTATTCTTGGTTTAATGGCAAGTACTTTCCTTGTAAGCATTGTGAAATTAAGGGAAGATGGGTGTGAAACTACACCTGTCAAGAACCGTAGGTATCTTGAGAAGAAGAGAAGATGGAAGGATGAACATTTGCACAACCAAAACCATAGGTCATAGGTTAGATATGAATGCAATACAATGGAGTAGATCATAAAATGCTATCCTAATGATATTTTCCATTTTTAGAGCACTGATTTTTGCTATAGCATAAGACACTAAGTGCAATGGTATGTGAAACCAAGGTGGATTATTGTCTAATGCATAAAAAAACACAATAGAAAATAAGGTTATCCCAACACCCTAAAGTCGCAAAGACTTTAGTCGATCCAAGCATTGGGATAACCACAAGCACAAAGGGATGCCCCAACATAAAACAAAACTTTAGGGATCTTGGTGGGTACTATGTGGGGCAACCTAGAAGATAGCAACAAAGAAAAAAGATCGAGATATTCCCCTATGTTAATCGATCAAATTACACCATAATATGAGAGATCGTGGTGGCTTTGACAAGTTGTAATAGGGAGCTCAAATGATAAACAAAATCCAAAAGTATCAAAAGATCACTATCAATTTCAAAATGTCCTTTGCTATAGGATCAAGAGGATGGATGGGGTTGATGAGGTCTTTTAGGAAGGATGCATCCTATTGAGACCAAAGATGGATACTTAACTAAAAGATTGATTATGATGAAGGAGATTCCAAATCCGATTGAATCTCATGATACAAGTGGATTTCATTTATGAAGAACCAGCGAGATAAAGACATAATTGATAATATGACAGAAGACACAAGACACAAGACACAAGACTGACACACCCTAATTACCTAGGGGCTCAAGGGCTAATATGAGATTAGCCTTGCCTACATGAAAGCGCAAAGCCCTCGTAGTGCAAGAAAATACCATGGATAAAAGCGAAAAGAGGAATAACGGAGAAGAGTGATTGAAAATGATGACAAAGAAAAACAAGAGAAAGCAAAGAAAATCCTCGAGGGTGGATCAAAAGATTGACCTTGCCTACATGAAAGAGCAGGGGAAATGTAGTTTCAAAAAGAATGACCAGGGATAAGAGCGTAAAGGGGACAATGGAGACAAATTATAGATGACCAAAACCAGATGGAAAAAATGCCCTGGGGGTAGATCAAATGATCAACCTTGCCTATGTGAAAGTGTAGGGGAAATGTAGTTTGAAAAAGACCAAAAAGTACCGACACAACAGGATGGGATCTATGTGGAGACCGACATGATGAAAAGCCTAAATGGGAGTGAAGAACTTACAAAATGATAAGATTGATCACACAAGCTCAGATTATGAAAAAAAAGATTAAGATGATGAATAGCAGATAAAGATCATCCAATTCTCAACCAAAATATACCAAGTGACTAGGTGAAGGATGTAGATGGAAGGATATGATTGATGGGATGATAGGATATGAGATCAGAATGGATGAAAGCATAAAGTAACTAGGATGCAAGGTAGATAATGATTAAGCCCTTTACGAATGGCGCCTTTGACCAGGTTTTCACCAAATGTACTTATCCAAGGTGCCACTAAGGGTGGTTTTCACCATAGGACAAATTATTTCTCTTTACTATTTTGGATATTTCTGATTTTTTTATCTTTTTGTATTTTTGATAATTTTTTACCTTTTTTTTCAGTATTTTTTGGATTTTTGCAGGATAGGATACCCCAACTAGCTTAAGTGTAGAACCTTTTAAGGTGCATGATATTAATGGGCTCCTCTAGGGGCTCTCCTTTAGGCATAGCAAGTCTATATTCCCCTAATCCATATTTTGCTATGATGACATAGGGACCAAGCCAATTTGCTTCAAATTTTCCCTTCTTATCTCGATCTTGCTGAGTGCGCTGATTCTCCTTGAGGAATAAATCACTAATGTTGAACTAGCGAGGATGAACCTTCTTATTTTAGCTTCTTTTTAGATGATTATGATATTCTTGAAGATGGTCATATGCTTTGATCCATCTTTCATCTAGAAGTTTTAGTTGGTCGAGTCTTGCAACTTGAGCTTCTTCATCATTGATAAGATACTTCAAGGAGATTCTTAGTGAGGGAATTTATACCTCAATCGAGAAGATAGCCTTGACACCATAGATGAGAGAATACGGAGTGGCATTGGTAGGGGTGCGGATGGAAGTGCAATTTTTCCAAAGGGCAAGATGGATATGAAGGTGCCAATCTCGACCAATATTGTTGACCACCTTTTTAAGGATTCTGATGAGGGTTCTATTGGTGGGTTTCATCTGACCATTACCCTGGGGGCAATAAGGCGTAGACCAATGATGTTGGATGTGGAAAGTGTCAAAAAGGTGTTTCATGGCTTGGTTCCTGAATGGTTTTCCATTATCAGAAATGATGGTAGATGAAATTCCATATCTGTAGAGAATATGGAAAAGGATAAATTTGGAAATCTGAGTACCTATGATTTGTGAGAGTGGCATTGCTTTCACCCACTTGGTGAAGGACTCAGTTGTAGTAATGATGAAGGTATGGCCATTAGAGGAATGGGGATATATCTTTTTTATTAGGTCAAAACCCCACTAAGAGAAGGATCATGGTGCTATAAGAGGCTATAGATCCTATGCAGGATCATGTATCAAATCCATGTGTTGTTGACAAGGTAGGTAATTCTTGATGAAATCACAAGAATCATGTTCTAATGTAGGCCAATAGTATCCTACTCTGAGAATTCTCTTAGCCAGGGCCATGCCATTTATGTGGGCCCCACATACATCACTATATACTTTTGTTAACGCAATATGGGCTTCAGTCTTATTTAGACACAGGAGGAGGGTTCCATCATACCCTTGTCGCTAAAGTGTATCACCTACGATTATGTAACTTGATGTTCATTGGTTGTGTGTGAGATTGGGAGGTAGGATATTGTCATGAAGGTAGGTGTATATATCATGGTACCATGGTGATGTAGGACCTACAATGTCACACACCATCTCACTTTCAAGGATATCATAGGATGGGATTAAGAGTTGTTCAATGAGGAACTCACACTTTATTCGATCTTTAGGCATGTCGATTAAGGAACCAATGGTAGCCATTGCATCTACTGCTTTGTTCTCTACACTTGGAATATGATCAAACTTGATGAAAGTGAAATACTTTTTGAAGTTGTCAACCATGCATTTATAAGGCAGTATCTTATCATATTTTGTGAGAAACTCATCGTTGACCTACTTGATGACTAATTGAGAATCACCAGACTCTCAAGTGAGTAATATGCCATTGGATTGGAATCATAAGGCCAATAAGAAGAGCTTCATATTTGGCTATGTTTTTTGTGCATAGGAAGGCAAACTTGAATGACTTCAGTATATAATCACCATGAGGGGTGACGAACAAGATTCTTTCCCCTGTTCTATTGTGTGTGTATGATCCATCAAAGTACAATGTCCATGTGGCTACTTCTATTATTGCGAAGACCCCTTCATCAAAAAATTTTGTTGTTAGAGGATAGGCATCTATTAGGGGAGCATCTTCTAGTTGATCCTTTATCACTTATCCTTTAATAGATTTCTGATCCACATATTCTATATCAAATTCACTTAACAGCATGACCCACTTAGCCATGCGACCAGTCAGAGTTGTTCTAGATAACAAATATTTGACTAGATCGACCTTGGAGATGAGTTTCACTGGATGACTGAGCATGTAATGTTGGAAGTTTTGCAAACTAAAGACAACAGCTAGGCAAGATTTTTCCATTGGGGAATAATTAAGCTCATAACCCACAAGGGTTTGGTTGAGGTAGTAGATTTCTCTTTCATTGGATGCCTCATCATGTTGTGCCAGCAATGCTCGTAGTTCCACTTAAGTAGCAGAAATATACAACAAGAGTGGTTTACTAGGAATTGGTGGCATAAGGATTGGTGGGTGAGCCAAATACTCCTTGATCTTGTCAAAGTCGAGTTGACACTGTTGATTCCACTTAAAGGCAATATCTTTCTTTAGGAGATGAGTGAATTATTGACACTTGTTAGCTAATTGAGCAATGAACCACTGAATGGATTGTAACTTACCCTAAAGGCTCCTTAACTATTTGAGATTGTGTGGTGGAAGCATGTATATAATTGCTTTGACTTTCACTAGATCGACCTCTATGCCTCTTCAGGAGATAATGAAACCTAATAGTTTTCTTGATGTGACCCCAAAGACACATTTCTTAGGATTCAAATGTAGCTTATATTGCTCTAGACATTCAAGGATCTTCATGAGGACCACAGGATGTTCTTCCCTTGTTCTTGATTTCCCTAATAGATCATCAACATAATCTTCCATTATGATGTCGATGAGGTCATGGAAGATAATAGTCATAGTTTTCTAATAGGTTGACCCCACGCTCTTGAGACCAAAAGGCATGACATTATAGCAAAGCGTGCCCCATGGTGTAGTGAAGGTTGTTTTATGTTGGTCTTCAAGCACAATTCTGATCTAATTGTATCCGGAGAAGCCATCCATGAGGGAAAGAATCTTGTGTCCTATAGTGAGGTCAACCAACATGTCGATGTTTGGAAAAGGAAAATCATCTTTAGGACAAGCCTTGTTGAGGTCACAAAAGTTTGTACATACTTTGATAGAGCCATTTGGTTTGGCTATAGGCATTATGTTTGAGATCCAATTTGAGTAATCAACAGGCCTTATGAATCCGGCTTCTAATAGCTTCTCTAACTCTTTCTTAACTAGTAGAGCTACTTGGGGGTGCATTTTCTAAAGCTTTTGCTTGACAGGTTTGGCATTAGGATGTACATCCAAGTGATGTACTATGAAATTAGGATCAAGGCCTAGCATGTCTAAATATGTCCATGCAAAATTGATGATACCTTCTTTGAGAAGCTTGGTGATGGTAGAATATTCTTCCTCTGACAGTGCTCTGGCTACATATGTAATTTTGGGATCCTCTTCAGTTCCCAAATTTATTTCCTATTTTTCCTCAATAAGTATGGATGATCATTCAGAGAACTTAGTTCCTATAAGGGGAAGATGAACATCCCCATCTTCTAGCACCTCATTGATTTTTTTTCCATTAGATACACCGGGTAAGTGCACCAAGATGGTTCCCAAAAAGGGGGCTTAAGTGGCCACTTTTTTTCTGAAATCAAGAAATGTTGACCTTAGACATGAAATTGAGGATAGTTACACTCAAAATTTTGAGATGGAACAAAAACAAGGATCGAAGTGCTCTAAGTCTACTTTCTAAACTACTAATTTATTTTGAAAATGGTGGAGATTAAGGGGTTCAACAAAAGGGATGTACACAAATTGGTGTTGTTTTTGTCAGAAAAACATAACATAGCAACTCTTG
>VDFB02026320.1:101737906-101929924 GCA_007258455.2 Sequoia sempervirens
TCTTGGGTAACTTGGAGAACTGGGTAAGAACTCTCAGTGAAGAGTGGTATGTCTCGCCGATAGCATTTTCTTGGTTTCCTTGGAGTAACATGTGATGGCTCGATAAGAAGTCTTACCGATGTGTGAAGTCTTGCTGACTGTTCGGTGCTTGATGTAACTAAAGGGATCTCGGTGTGAAGTCTCAACGACGAATAAAAGTCTTCCCGACTACTTATCACTTCAAAGAAAGTCTTTGAACCTCGGTATGATCTCTTGGTGAAAGATGATAGTCTCGCTGATGTAAGTTCTATTGTCTATGTGACTTTTGAACCTCGGTATGAAGTCCTGGCAAAAGCAATGAGTCTCACCAACTAGTGGATGTACACAGATTAACATGAAGGCTTGGCGTGAGGTCCTGGCGAGAGTGATAGTCTTGCCGAAGGGAAAACTGAAGTTGATGCAATGGGTGAACTCGATATAACCTCTTGTTGATTGTAAGGACTCTTGGCAATATCGAATGCTGACTGTGTTGGCATTGGGGAGACATGGACAGTGTCTCACCGATATGCCAACACAGCTTGACATGGTTATCATAATATGAGCACATTATTAACTAGTAGAGATATGTTCATTTAGGATTAAATAATGCACTCGCATTATCACTAAAATTGTAAAAAATCACAGTATACCTGTGATGTTGGCACACATTCTACATATTCTCCTAGTTTTGCACGTTAACCAACTAAAAGTAGCTTTTGGTGATTGAGTGAAGTATTGCATGCATTATTTTCAGAATTCCATCACCTTTTGAATGTTCTTTCCATCACCTTTGCATGAAATGGCAAGAGTTTTTTCAAAATTAGGAGGCATATAATATCGAATTCAAGGTTTACGTTATGGTAGTATTGATATACAATTGAGAGTGGAGGGAACAGAAGCTTTTGAAGAAGTCAAAATTTTTGAGGAGTTTGAAGAGGAAGAAGCAGGTATAGTGGGTAGAACTTTCATCTATTTGAAACTTTTTTCTTTTTTAGGTATGTGAAATCTTTGTACATTTTATTTCATTCTATTATGGCTTTGCTTTCATTTTTGTTGTTTAGCTTATTCCATGTTGATCAAATTGTTTGTTTGTGATCAATATCAGATTGCTAAGCCACTCAACAACATCATTTCTTTAGGGAACTTCCTTCCCAAATCAATAAAGAGTAAAAGATCAATTTATACAAAATTTGTCAAATTCATCCAAAACTACTTTTCATTCAACCAAAATCCATTTATTTCATTTAAAGTTATAAGGCTATCAGTAGCCAATTCACCATCTCCATATAGTAAACCATTTTTAGAATCAAATTTCAACTTTGTTCTTGTCATAAACAATACAACAATCACTCATCAACTCAACTTACCCCTTCAAGGAAAAAACAATCAAACACCTCTATTCCTTAGACCCACAATCAAACATCATCCCAGCCATTTAAGATATCTTTGCTCAAATCAGCACATCCATCATCCTATCTTCACTTAAACACCATTTGTAACAACAACAAGCAGCATTAGTTTAACACTGTCACCAGACCTTTAAGATACCAATTTCATCATGTTTTGATTGTAATATTCCAATATATCAGTATAGACACACTCTGACTACTTTGCATTCAAGAAACCATTGCCATATATTGGAAACATATGCCCAAATCATCAAATCTTTCACAATATACCTTCAAAACATTACCAAGCATAGACACAACTGTGGCATCACAAATGAGACTGCTCCCAAGCACTTAACAACATTCCTTTCACTGTTTCTACATATTCTCTATTTTTAGCAAACAATGCCAAATATCTCTAGGAGGCCAACATTCCATCTAATTGGGTGATTCCTTTTCTATCATAATGCATTTACACAATCCCAATACAGATTCGCAGGCCTATTTTGATCCTTTTCAACATACTATAAAAGTTTATACACTTATTTCACAAAACAGAGTAGAACCAACATGATGTCTACTAGTAAAAGTCCTTAAATAGGTCAATTTATCAAAGAAAGTCATCATATAACTACTCACTAATCCACCAAACCTGCAAATAGTCTTAGGCCATGTGTATAAACTTGAAAATAAACAATTTTCAAGATGGGAAATGCCCATCAATACACAAAATCAGTAAACATTTGATTATAGGGTGAAAACACACCAACCATGAGGGTTTCTTTAATGAAACATTTGCAAAACCTCTACTACTCTGCCCAACAATTGAAACATGCTTCATTATGTCTGCAAATTATTTTGAAATCATTTCTAAGCTCATCTACATGTTGTTTCCTCAAACCCTACTTGAAAACACCATTTTTTTGAATGAGAAAATTTAGAATTTTGTTCATGCAATAGTATCCTGACTTCTTGTTTCTATTTACGCCTGCCACACACATCTTCACATTGAAAAGACACTAAATATGATCCATTCCACCGACCTACTAGCCCTACATCGGTGGAATGGCTAAGAATCACTTTTTAGACTCTCTAAACAATTTTAAGGAAACCACATACCGAGACTTAGGAAACTAAGTTCAAATTAGATTGATTATTTGAATTACAATTCCTAGAAATTTAAGGTATGACAAAAGTATCTTTCCCTGACTAGAATCAAATCTTAGAACATGCTTGAATCACTATGCAACCTGAAAGCAAGAATAGAAAAGGTTTCCAAAATAACTGAGCAGAGGTTTTTTTATTAATTTTTATGGATTTTTGGGATAGAAGATCTTCCTTTCTCGAGCTTACAATTATTTTTAAAGGTGTCTAAATTAGTTGAAATAACTGCCTCTTCATCTTTATCAACCCATCCTTTCCCTTCCATAAAAAAGACTCTTCACCTTCCTACTTTTGTGCAATTTTACATTTTTACAATAATTGACAACTTTTGTTATAAAAATCAACTTTTCAATAATATCACCTAGTGACCTATTTCATGGTGCAAATACATTGAAATTCATCATTTAATGACCTTCACTCATCATATTTACTTGAACATTACAAATTGAACAAATTAGCCTTTTGAAGGAATTTCATGACCTAGGTAATTTCCTGCACTAGTTTGTCATGTTACAACCTTACGTTGTCAATGGACATTTTAAATCACACAATTCGATACACTTTCCTATTACATTTTTAAACCACATCTCTTTGAGGCATTTTGTTAAATTTAACAATTGGCTTTCTTTGTGTATGCTTCCAAAGCTATCATTGAGTTATTTTGTCAAACAGTTATACAAACCAAATTTCATTGACTTTCTTTGTGTATGCTTCCAAAGCTTTCATTGAGTTTGTTAGCTCTCAAACATGCAGGCAAGATGCCTCAAGAGGCTTCCAATCTCTTGATACGCTTCAGGGTAACAGACAAGGTCAAGAGAACCCAACCTTCTACTCTTCAGGTGCTGCCAAACCTAAGCGGGTGTACCTTTCTAAATTGGGCAGACTTAACTTATGATTATCTTTCTTGCACAATGGTTTGTCCACAATGGCAGATGGAAGTGAACAAATGAAATCAAACTTGATAGCAATAGAAATCTTTTGATCTAAATCCTAAAATGCTTAATTAACAGATATAAAGAAACTAAATGAGTTTAAAATGATGAAGTGCAGAGACTAGTGCCTTATTGGGTATGCAGAGTCAAAATGAAATCAAGATGAACAACACCTCTCTGGAGAAAACTCAAATTATCTAGCATATATTCTGTTTACAACTTGTATAAACATGCAATTCTATAACTACTAAGCTCTTCTTTAACAATCCAGATGAATCTCTTTGATTACTATGATCAATTAAAAGGATTTAATCTTTTCTTGAAAGAACCAATTGATTAATCACACAGATACAACAAATGTGCATTGATAAACTGAACATAAACTTGTTATGTCAATTTAAACAACCAAAAAGCCTCAATCCTGGAGACAACTTAGCAGTATTTTCATTAAATTCAATAGACAATTGATGCTAGAAAAATGCAGCAACATCAACTGAATTTCATAAATACCTCCATTTTGAAATCATGCAACAATAATCTCTAATCTGATAATTTTACTCTACTATATCTACTTGTTGTGTATTGAAATCTAATAGCTCATGATCTGTCTTTTTCAATTAAAAAAATGCTTATTTATACATCAGCAATAAGAAAATAAAACATATTGAAAAATCATGTCGACCTCCCACAAAATTTGGGCTCCAAACGAGTCGGCCTGCAATGGTATTTTATCACTCACATGTCGGCCACAGTGTTCGAATTTCTGTTATCATTTGTGAAACACTTAGTGAGACATATCGTATCGTTATGCCGAAGGAAATTCAATCATTATCTACCTATGCTCTTACTTGCTTTTTCCATGACCATCTGTCGTCAGTGAGACATTATAGAGATACTCTTTGTTATACCAAAAATCCACACGAAATAATATGGTCGTCGTGACATTAGTCCTTTCTCGCCGACAAGTCTATCTACCCCATGTATGTCACTGTAACTTATCGGTCTCAAGGAGATGTTTCATAGAATTCTCTTGTCTCACCGAAAGTCCTCATAATACAATCTGGTCACCAAGACAGAAGGGTTATCTCACCGAGATGCAACCTTCATTCCATCTGCCTTGCTGTGACTTTCAAAGTCAGGGAGACGTTATGTAGAGTATATTGTTATACCAAAACACCCAAGCACACACGTGTTCGCCAAGAGAATTCCAACCCTTCACCAAAATAAATCCTTTTATATTGTTGGGAAGACTCAATGGGCTCGCCAAGACTCAATGCCAAAAATCGTATCTCTCACTGAAAGCTATTTGAGAGAAACCCATTGTACTCCATCGGTGAGACATATACACCTCACTGTGACCACTCACCGAAGATCCTATGTTTGGCCGAAAAGAAACCCCTATGTGATGTTGGTGAGACACATTGAACTCTCTATGACATTACTTTGAAGAAACACGCTCAGGCCGAAACAAGTTAGGCACACACGGTCGGTAAGGCATGGAATCTTTTGCTATGACCATTGGCCGAAACCTTTAACCTTTTCCAATGCGTACATTCTACCACCGGTCGGTATGACACAATGAGCTCATCAAGACATCATATCGATGCTACAACTCTTGTCAAAATATGAATCAACCCCTGTCACCGGGACCATGAAGAATTCTAGCCGAACGGTGCCTGTAAGAAAATTTTGATCGTTGTGACATCAAATGAGTCTTGTTGAAAGGAAACACAGACTCGTGTTAGCAGAAAATGCACAATGGGTCAAGGAGACAATGGTATTCTCATGCCAATGTGAACTAGAATGTAAAAAGTGCATAACTCAATGGATTCAATGGGATAATATGGAAAAATATGAGTGGAATATGCACATAGGAGGACCAAATCTGGAAGTTTATGAGTAAAACCAACATGTGAAAACATCAGATTTTTATAGTTCCAATAGTGGCTCCATCTGGGGATGAACGATAGTGAGATTATTGGAAGGATCCAGAATCTTTGGGTGAGCAAACCAGACACAGAATGATGAACCAGTGAACAGAAATGAAGTGAATGGCAATGGAAATGAAAGGAGAGTGAATGCAAGATGGAGATGAATGGAAAATGAGATTGAAATGGAGATGGACAAAATCCTAAACTATTGTTCATGGAAAATAATTTTAAAGAGGATAAGTAAGAGATGTCCATGCACTGGCAACCCTTAATCCTCTATGTCGCTCAAGAGTAAAATTGCTTCAAGAACTACCCATGAACAGGCAATTCCTAATCTTCACCAGCCATATTCTGTAGATAGTATAAGTCTTCACCCTTCTTTCCAACAACAACGAAAGGTCCCAGCCATAAAGCTTCAAATTTACCATGCTTTCCCTTCTCCTGACACCTTGGATTCCACATCAACACCAAGTCATTCTCTTCAAATTTTCTATCCTTTGCCTTCTTGTCAAATAGATACTTCATCTATGTCTGTAACTTCATGTTTTGGTTTTGGGCACTTCTCCTTATTTCATCAAGTTTAGCTAGTTGCTCCATTCTTTCCTCCATAGGTTGAGGAACATCCAAATCTTCCTGAAGGACAAACTTGTAGACTGGTAACAAATTCTGCAAAGGCATCCTGGCCTGTGCTCCATACACCAATTCAAATGGGGATTTTCCAATTGCCCTTTTCACAGTAATCCTATCAGCCCACACAGCCAGTTTCAATTTTGAATCCCAAGCTTTCTTGTTCTGACCCAACATCCTCTTTATGATCTTCAAGAGACTCTTATTACTAGATTCAGCTTGACCATTAGCTTGTGGATGATAAGGATTTGCATAAGAAATAGTAATGTCATATGTGGCACAAAAGATTTTGTACTCATCTGATTTGAAACACATTCCATTATCTATGATTAACCTCAGTGGTGTACCAAATTTGGTGATAATGTTGTCCATCAAGAAATTTGTCACCACTTTGTTTGTAGCCTGTTTAGTTGGGATTTCTTCTACCCATTTGGTAAAATAATCAGTGGCAACCAATATCCACTTTTATCCTCCACTTGATTTTTCATGTATCTCTCCAATGAAATCAATTCCCCACTGATGAAAAGGGGCATCAGCTTGCAAAGGTTGAAGTGGCAAAGCTCCTTGATACTTCAGTTTTCCAGAGAACTTTTGGAAAGCTTCACATTTTCTTACATGTGTAAAAGAATCATTGAAAACCTTAGGCCAGTAGTAACCTGCCCTGAGAATTTTGTGTGCAGTTGTTTTTGCTGAGTAATGTCCTCCACAAACTCTTTCATGCATTTTAGTTAGAACATGCTTGGATTGAAACTCATCTAGACATAACAATAGTATACCATCCTTGTTCTTCCAAAACAGATCTCCATCTATGAAAACATATTTAGATGCTTGCAACTTCAAAGTTCTTTTCTGGTTGTCACTCAATCCCTCTGGACACTTCATGTACTTTAAATAATGCATGATATCTATATACCATGGAGTACACTCAATCCTTGCAATTAGAGTCTCTTCCTCTATATTACAAACCTGATTTGCTTCAATGTTTGATTCTGCCATTAACCTAGCCAAGCCTTGACCTTTTACTAATTTTGTAATCTGTATCTCCATGTCAAATTCTTGGATCTTATTAATCCATTTGCACCTTTTTCCTGTAACTTTAGATTGTGTTAGAATATCTTTGATAGTTGCATGAGGGATATAAGAAATCACCTTTTCTCCAACAATATATGGCCTGAAGGCTTTTGTAGCTTTTACTAAAGCAAATGCTTGTTTTTCCATTATATCATACTTCAGCTCAGACCCTTGTAATGATTTACTAAAGAAAGACACAGGTTGTTCATGACCATCCTCATTCTTCTGTAACATAACAACAGCAATAGTGTGCATTGAAGAAAATGAAAATATCTGAAAAGGCTTTGTAAAGTCTAGAGATTTAAGGACAGGGGCTTCCTTGATGGCCCTTTTGATAGATATAAAAGCTTCCAAGGCCTCTGCAATCCATTCCATTTTCTATCCTTTCTTCAACATTTTTGATATGGGCTTAATGATCTCATCAAAGTTGGAAACAAATCTCCTAAAAAAATTAATTTGTCTGAAGAATAATTGTATAGCCTTGACAGTTTATGGAATAAGAATTTTATCAATAGCTTCAACCCTCTCAGGATCTATTCTAACTCCCTCTTTTGAAACAATATGTCCTAAGAGCTTACCTTTTGTGACTGCAAAATGACACTTCTTAGGATTTAAACTAATACCATATTCTAGGGCTTTTATAAATACCTTTTCTAGATGTTGCATATGATCTTTAGCCTTCTTTGAATAAGCAGTCAGGTCATCCTGGTACACCACCATGATAGCATTGATTAAATCTGCAAATGCTACATCCATAGCTCTTTGGAAGGTCGCTCTTGCATTAGTGAGACCAAATGACATTCTTATGTATACATATGTTCCCCAAGGAGTTGTAAATGATGTCTTATATTGCTTAGATTCTTTGACTTTAACCTGGTTGTACCTGAAAACCCATCCATCATTGACAACAGCTCACACCCTGTCACCTTATGCAATATAGCATCCATATTGGGTAGAGGATAATTGTCCTTGAGAGATGCCATATTCAGATTTCTAAAGTCCACACATAATTTGATGTCTCCATTTTTCTTCCTCATAGGGACCAAATTTGAGACCCACGTTGAATGCCTGATTGGTTTGATGATCCCCCCATCTCTGAGCTTTGTCAGTTCTTCTTGCATTTTAGGCTCCAGTGTTGGATTTATGGGTCTTTGCTTATGTCTAAATGGCTTAGCATCTAGCTTCAATGGTATTTCATGCTGAAATAAATCCTCCCTGTATGCTTTTAGATCTTCATAAGACCAAGCAAACACATGCTTATACTTTCTCAGAAACTCTATCAACATTCTTCTAATTGTAGGGCTTATCTTCTTTCCAATGTATACCTTTCTTGGTGCCATCTCAGTCCCTAAATTAATTTATTCAATATCTTCCCTCTTGACTAGCATTTGCCTCATGAGAGACTGATCATTTCCATCATACACCCTCTCTAATGCCACTAAGACTTTAGGAAGCTTATTTGTTTTAAGCTGTAACATCTCTTTGCCAAACACAGTTTGCTTCCCATCCACTTCCTCAACAAAAGCATTGAAGTCAATTTCCTGGGATTCATAATTATCTATACAATTGAGGAATTTCAAAAGGTCATCATCATCATTGAAGACTTACCAATTATAAATGTTATCAGGAACAATAGGCCTTGTTTTGAACTCAATTTGTGATACCTCAGCCAATGTGATATCATCTCTTTTCAATGCCACATTTGCTAAAAAATCAACCATTATGTTCTTTGATCTGTCAATCCACTCAATTGTGTCCCATATAGCATTCCTATATTGCTTTAATCTTTTGTGCTTTGCTGCATACTTGGATTTAATTTGTGAAACAACCAACTCAGAATCACCAAAAACAATTAGCAACTTAATCTTGTGTTTCACAACTATGTTCAAACTTGTCAATAAAGCTTCATACTCTGCCACATTGTTTGTACATTCAAATGCCAACAAGAATGAATATTTAAAAGTAGTACTTTCAGGTGAAACAAAAACAATCCCAGCTCCATTTCCTTCCTAGTTGTATGCTCCATCAAAATACATCTTCCACATTTCATTGCAGCTTTGTGCCACATGCTTTTCAATTGGATCACTATTGATTAATTCTAGCTGGGTAGATTCAATCTTAAAACTTCCAAGATCAACATCACAAAAACAATTGATCTAATCTTGAGGTACATAGTCAACAAGCCGGTTCATTCTTGGCTCCCTATACAATTTGACATCCTGACCATTCACTGGAATTGTAGAATAAGATTAAATCAAACTGGACATTTCCTCCAACTGTTGTTGCCCATTGTCTTGATAGAAGCATACCAAACTACAGAGGAGTATCAATCACTGTGATATCTATATTATAAGCCACCTGTGGATAAGTATCCAGCTTGACTTCAACTCCTCTCATAATGCCTACCACAGGAACAGGTCTGTTATCCATTGCATAGCATTTCCCTTCACATGCATCAACCCACATGCCAAGTTGTTTCATAACTCCTACTGGCATGATATTTATAGTAGCACCAGAGTCTATCATGCAATTTCTTAGCAGTTTGTTATTTATAAGCAATATAGTGAAAAAATGATCCACTTGAGGGGGAGTAGTTAATACATCACCCAAGCAAACTTCTGGGATATTTATTTTTTCCTCCCTATTGTCTACTTTAACAACTGCTTTTCTTTCATAATTCATATGTTTTTCATTCCCATTTGTAATCAATTGAACTACAGTATCTCTATATTCTTTAATTTTCATCATCTCTAGTAGTGGGACAAACATTTTTACCTGGGATAATGCCTGAGTGAAGTCAAAAGAAGAGCCCTCCACCTTAACATCCTTCTTCAGTTCCAACGTTTCTCCTTTGTTTTCTTCTTTTTCCTTCTTACTAGGCTGGTTAGGCATTTGTATCTCTTTATGTAATTCCTTCACCTTTTCCTTTTGGACAAGCTTCTCTTCATTTTTACCAGGTTGTTTATTTCCTAGCTCTTTCATAGTTCCTTGTGTTGCCTTCTGATCTTTCATAAAAATTCCCCCAGGCACACCTTCCATCTCATTTACTTTTCTGTTTCTCAACCAGTATTTACTCCTTGCTTCTTCAACTGTTGCAACAATTAGTCTTTCTATTTCTTCTTTGGTGAGTCTTCTAACACTACTTTGAGCAGGCACCTCAATTAAATGTGGCTCTGTATAATCTTCTTTAGAATCAGAAAGAATCTGTTGTTTAGCCATATGGACATTAGATTTTTGATTTGAAACGTCATATTCATATCCTTCATCCTCAGAAGATGAGTGCCCCTCTTCAGCATGGTAAAAAGTATTTGAAGTCAAGTAAACCTTGTGATCTTCTCCATTGTTTTCCATCAACATTCCCTCTTCTTGCATCCTTTGAGCTACAATACAATAGTCTGGAGAATGTGGTTTATCACAAGCTTCACAAAAGTAATTATTACTCACCATGTAAGTTCCCTTCTTGTTCAATGGATCAGGAGTCTCTTTGTTTCTTGGCCTAGCTGATATAGGTTTTCCATCCTTCCAGTCTGTATTATAAGGCATGCCATGCAACCTCAGCCTTTCATTTCTATATGTGTTCTCCTGTCTGTACTGATAATTATTACTTTGCTGAGGAGGCCTTAGGTTGTTTCTTTTATTGATTATACCTGTAGCCTTCCTATTGTTTTCAATTATCAATGCTATCTTCTAAGCTTCAGCTAGATTTCTTGGGGTCCTACTTCTTAGTTCATACCCTATCTTAGAATCAAATGCATTTAAATAAACACTCAATGCAACAGAATCTGGTAACTGTGATCCAGGAGGTACTTTAGTCTACAATTTGTTGAATCTTAGATTGAAATCATAAATAGAATCATTCTGATTTTTTTGGATTCACATCAGTTCATGAAAAGTTGCATCTGGTGCATTTAGATTCCCATATTGTTCTAAGAATCGATCTTGGAATGCTTGAAGAGAATTGATTGAGAATGCAGGCAAGCTGTTGAACCAATCCTTGGCATCTTTAATAAGTGACATCATGAACAGCTTCATGTGTAAATCTTCATATGGCACATCTATATCTTGGATGAATACATTGAAACTCTTTAAATGCTCTTCAATAGTAATTGCATTACTCCCTGTAAACTTAGGCACCAGACCTCTCCAGCTGCCATCCATAGGGTAAGGATACAATTGAAACCCTGCTAAATCAAATTTTCTGATCATGGTTGTATGCTGGTGAGGGGGAGGAATAGGTGGACACTGATGTTGGTGCATGGGATTATTGTATTGTGCATTATACTGTGGCACATGATCCTGACTAGGAGGTGGATGTATATTAGCATGCTATGTGGGAATATGAGGGGGATGATTTGGCTGCTTATGGTGATTTCCTAGTGGATTTGAAGACCCTGCACCACAATTATCATGCTTATGAGGTGGCACATACTTTTGGGGGCAACCAACTTTTTTAGCAGTGTTTTGAGCTTTCTGCAATTCGAATTCTTTCATTTCTTGTATCATCTGGGGATTTTCCTGCTCTTTTTTCTGCTTCTCCCTCTCCTTTTTCTGAGATTCAAATCATGCTTTAACTTCATCATAAGTCAAAGATTCATAATCCTCTTGAGGAGTTTCTTGATTAGTGGGTCCATTTTGATTGCCTTCCATGTTTTGATCAGGTTCATTCTGAATCCTGATTCGTTCAGCTTCAATTTCAGCCATAAGCTCAGCCTCCCTCTGAGGATCTTAAAATGGAAATGGATTTCTTCTTTCTTCTGGGGTAAAAAGCTTTGCACTTGAATCATCCTTCCATGTATCAAAGTGACCATATGTTTCATAATGTGATTTTGATGATTTGTCCTTGTTCGTCATGCACATGTCATCACTTATCCTTTTACCCTTATCAACCTTGTCATCTTTGTGTGTCCACTTACTGCTGCCAACAAGAGCTCTAGAATGACCTCCCCTATATTAAGATCTTCTTCCATTCATGTTTGAATAGCTGAAGTATTTTTGTCAGAGTTGACACTCACTTTTGCCAAAAGTGAGAAAACACTTGATGTTTCTTATTCCCAGAGGAGTCTGTATAAAGTTCTTGACTCTATGATTAAGGCCTTGATTCTTAATGTATCCCTAGTGGAGTCGCCAATTTGTTAGCTCTCAAAAATGTAGGAAAGATGCCTCAAGAGGCTGCCAATCTCTTGATACGCTTTAGGCTAATAGACAAGGTCAAGAGAACCCAACCTTCTACTCTTCACGTGCTGCCAAACCTAGGTAGGTGTACCTTTCTGAATTGGGAAGACTTAACTTATGATTATCTTTCTTGCACAATGGTTTGTCCACAATGGCATATGGAAGTGAAAAAATGAAATCAAACTTGATAGCAATAGCAATCTTCTGATCTAAATCCTAAAATGCTTAATTAACAGATAAAAAGAAACTGAATGAGTTTAAAATTATGAAGTGCAAATACCAGTGCCTTATTGGGTATGCAGAGTCAAAATGAAATCAAGATGAACAACACCTCTCTGGAGAAAACTCAAATTATCTGGCATATATTCTATTTACAACTTGTATAAACATGCAATTCTGTAACTACTAAGCTCTTCTTTAACAATCCAGATGAATCTCTCTGATTACTACGATCAATTTAAAAGATTTAATCTTTGCTTGAAAGAACCAATTGATTAATCACACAAATACAACAAATGTGCATTGATTAACTGAACATAAACTTGTTATGTCAATTTAAACAACTAGAAAGCCTCAATCCTGGAGACAACTTAGCAGTATTTTCATTAAATTCAATAGACAATTGACACCAAAAAAATGTAGCAACATGAATTGAATTTCATAAATACCTCCATTCTGAAATCATGCAACAATAGTCTCTGATCTGATAATTTTACTCTACTGTATCTACTTGTTGTGTATCGAAATCTAATAGCTCGTGATCTCTCTTTTTCAATTACAAAAATGCTTATTTATACACTAGCATTAAGAAAATAAAACATATTGAAAAATCATGTCATCCTCCCACTGAATTCAGGCTCCAAATGTGTTGGCCTGCAATAGTATTTTATCACTCACATGTTGGCCACAGTGTTTGAATTTCTGTTATCATTTGTGAAACACTTGGCGAGACATATTGCATCATCATGCCAAAGGAAATTCAATCGTTATCTGCTCATGCTATTACTTGCTTTCGCCATGACCATTTGCCGTCGGTGAGATGTTATAGAGATACTCTTTGTTATACCGAAAATCCACATGAAACAATACGGTCGCCGTCACATTAGTCCTTTCTCACCAACAACTCTATCTACCCCATGTATGTCATTATAACTTATTGCTCTCGGGGAGAAATTTTATAGAATTCTCTTGTCTCACCAAAAGTCCTCATAATACAATCTAGTCACCAAGACAAAAGGGTTATCTCACTGAGATGCAACCTTCGTTCCATCAGCCACGTTGTGACTTTCAAAGTCGGGGAGACGTTATGCAGAGTATATTGTTATACCAAAACACCATAGCACATACCTATTCGCCAAGAGAATGCCAACCCTTCACTGAAAGAAATCCTTTTGTATTGTTGGAAAGACCTGACGAGCTCGCCAAGACTCAATGTTGAAAATCTTATCTCTCACCGAAAGTTGTTTGAGAGAAACCCATTGTACTCCGTCGGTGAGACATATACGCCTCGCTGTGACCACTCACCAAAGATCCTATGTTTGGCTGAAAAGAAACCCATATGTGATGTCGGCGAGACACATTGAACTCGCTATGACATTACTCTAAAGACACACGGTCAGGCCAAAACAAGTTAGGCACACACGGTTGGCAAGACATGAAATTTTTTGCTATGACCATTCGCTGAAATCTTTAACCTTTTCTGATGTGTACATTCTACCATTGGTCGGTATGACACAATGAGCTCATCAAGACATCATATCGATGCCGCAACTCTTGCTGAAATGTGAATCAATCCCTATCGTCGAGACTGTGAAGAAATCCATCTGAACGGTGCCTGCAAGAAAATTTTGATCATTGTGACATCAAATGAGTCATGCCGAAAGGCAACACAGACTCATGTTAGCAGAAAATGCAATATGGGTCAGGGAGACAATGGTATTCTCATGCTGATGTGAACCAGAATGTAAAAAATGCATGACTCAATGGATTCAATGGGGCAATATGGAAAAATATGAGTGGAATATGCACACGGTAGGACCAAATCTGAAAGTTTGAGTAAAACCAACATGTGAAAACATCAAATTATTATAGTTCCAATAGATTTATGCTTCCAAAGCTTTCAATTAGTTAATTTGACAACTTAGCACTTTTTGCACAAGTAAAATTATTCGTCATGCCGAAGAAACAAACTGTTAAAAGGAAAAAACTAATAGATTATCAGCTCCAAGCCATCAAAGATAAAGAGAAAAAATGGATGAGGGAATTTCGTGAAAAGAAAAAATTGGGAACGATTGATGAAAACAAGCCAGTTGAAGAGGAACCTCAACTGTCAAAAAGAGAAAAGAAATTGGCAGCACAAAGGGCATGAATGGGAAAGAGTCATGCTAGGGGAGATGTAGATACCATAGTTGGAGACACACCAGCTACCGCAAGTGAATACAAAGGGACACCATTAAGCACAAGCAAATATGGAGGGACAACATCTACCACAAGTGAATATGATTGGACACCATCAACCACATCTGAAGTTGAGAGTACATCATCACTCGGATTTGAGGAACAAGGTATGCCATCATCCCCATGTGAACCTCAAGGTATGTCTTCTATTCCACCCTCGATCGAAGGTATGCAATCTAGCCTACCTCAATTAAATATTGATGAAATTGCTAATGTTGAGATGTATGTACCTAAGAGAACACCACCTAGAATTTTGAGTAGAAAGCCAAAGTTTTTGATTAATATTGATGAGGATATTTTTTAGCACATGGAAGGTAAGATTCCAGAATGCACTTGTAGAAGATATGCTAATAAGATTTGGAAAATTTTCTTTGAAAGGCTAAATGAGACTATAAGATGTCAACTATTTGTTCAAATGATGCAGGGTTTTAAGTATAGAAACATCATGAAGACTCTTGGGTTGAGAACATCAAATGCATCAAGTGAAAACACTATTGTGAAGAATCTAATGGATGCTTATGACAGTGTGGGTAAGACCTCACACTCAAAGGATAGTAATGTCACCCGATGTGTCATTACATTGACTTTGGTAAGCTATCAAACAAAGAGATCTCACCTCATTAAAAAGACAAGTGAACCAATGGGAATTAGTAGAAATTTTTTATCAAACACTGTTCAAAGGTGGCACCGATTCAAATGAATTATGGGCATTCTCGGGGAGACTGCCACATGAAGATAAAAAAGTTGTTGAAGCATTGAGAACACTAATTGAAGACTATTGGAAGAATAATACAAGGCCATCTCTGAATCAAAGGGATGTCGTAAGAAGGAGAATCAGTAGTCGAAACCGTGAGCCACATCCAAAGCATTTTTTGGATACGACTCAAACCCAATTTTTTCATAAATTTCAAAATTCTCATCCTCAAATTAGTATTTCTCAAAGATTTTTTGAAATGATTAAACCTTTTATGTCAAGATAAATCGCACAGGCACTACTTGTTGCTGTAAACTACATATTGAATTCTCTAACCATTATGATGTTTATCATTCTATATGTTTACATTTGCAAACTAACGATGTTTTGCAAGATTGTGGCATAGAAGCCCCACCAAAATTTTCAAGAAAGTTTTTATCAAAAAATTTATGTGAAATAGAGGATGGCCAAATATTCTATAGAACAACATACTTGGATGGTTCATGCGAGCTTTGTGGTGGATTGCAACAAATGCTAGTATGTCAACATATGGAAAGCACATATGAGGCAGGACAAAAAGTAGTAGAGTTTGGGAAGTATAAAATAGTGGCATATGCTACAAAAGATGGGTCTGAAGCAAAAAGGTGTGAGTTGGTTATTTAGAAGATTCCAGTGTATCAATTCATGTCCATGTTTGGTGAGAATCTAGTGTATGAGTATGCAAGGCATACACATAGAGCCCGATGGCTGGACACACAATTCAAGCTATGCAAGGACACCTTTCCACTTGGTAGCATAGAATAAGTGGTTGAATTTGTAGAGAACTACACTCTACAGCCACAGCGTGAGGTGTAGTCACAGTATTACAACTCCACAAGTTTCAATATTTGTGCACATAGCATTCATACATGTAGCTGAAAGTATAGAGGACGAAAGGAAGGTATTGAGGGAGTATCACTTTTATATTAGTGATGATCACACACATTCTCTAGAGTTTGTGCAAGGTTGCTTCTAGATGTTCTACAATCATTTGGATCAGAGGGGAATATCATATGATTGGCATATAATATGGTCAGATAACTGTGCAGCACAGTTCAAGAACATGCACATGCTCTACTAGTTGTGTAGGATGCATCTCACTATATGTGTTCAACATATCTGAAAATTTTATGAGGCCGGACATGGAAAAGGAGAGCATGATGGTGCAAGAGCATGCGTGAAAAGAGCATTAGCACGAGAAGAGTTAAAGTATAAAGATAGTGCACAGTTGATAGATGCAAGGTCAATCGTCAAGTGGTGTAATGGTTCGATGGGTCCAAGTAATGAAGGTACATCTTCAGTTTGTATATTTTTTTGGTTGATGGATGATACTAACATTGCACCATATGAGGATTGTTGTACACTAATAGGATCAAGTGAGTTGCACTCTTTTCTTAGCTCAAATGCAGGTTCATGGAGTATCGATACACGCAAGATGGCATGCTTTTGTTCTTCATGTACAATGCAAGCCTAGAATGATTGTGAGTTAGGGGAGTGGGTTGACAAATGGTTGACAAGTTATCTTAGCCCACTTCACATGTATCGCCCTCTGATGGAATTGGAACTAACACGGATGGAATCATCGATCCACTTTGACCATGTATCAGATCTAGTTCAACCAGGTAATATATCTACATTCTTAGTATTTGAAATTCCATATTGTTATCTTACTTTGTATTGTATTCATAATGTTGACTAGTTTCAAGAGATATGCTGCACATATAAATGTAGGGCATGTTTATGCAGTTATTGTAGATGAAGACAACGAAGAGGGTACAGACTATTACTTGTGTCATTGTGTTGAGGCAAAAAAGAAATTGGAAGCCCCAATTATAGATGGAGAAAACATTGAATACCCTACAGGCTTAGTTGTTACTGGAACGTGGCTAAGAAGGTACCCACATAAGAGTGTTAAACATTGGTTGTTTGAGGAATTTGAAATGCATCGTAAGATTCTTCATTACTCAAACCTTGTCATGGCATCCAATGTTCGTTTGAGCAAATATGGGGGTAGACCTTTGAACAAGACCTTATGGAAGGTCCGTGAGTCTAACCATGAGGCAATACTTGACACAATAAAGAGTAGAGCAGACCCAGATGGTTCATTGGATTAATTTGTAAGTATATGCACAATGGTTCTTATTAATTTACACTTGTATCCATGTTAGTTTGGTTGATGCCAATGCTATCATCTTATTTTACTTTGTGTATTTGTATGTAACCAGGCAAACATTTATTGGTGTCCCCTTGCATAAAATGCAGATTTATGAGCCATCCAAGAGAATCTCAAGCAGAAAAGCAATGCAACATCCTTATTTTGATGATCTTGACAAATCTCAATTATGATTTTAAACCATTAAAAAAGTGTGTGCGAAGCTTGATGAGGAAATTTCAAGTTATTCATTTGAATTTAACCTTATCATGACCACCTATGACATAGACATTATAAGAGCATCTTGAATTTCAATAAATTCTATTCATAAGAGCATAGACAAGGAAGTGAAATCTTTGAAAAAATGCCTCAAAGAAATGTGGTCTCATGGTGATGGAATGGCATGATGAATGCCATGACAAGCAAATTGTTGTGGATTGTCATGGCATTCCATCACCATTGAGACCACATTTCTTTGAGGCTTTTTTTCAAACAGTTTGCTGCCTTTTCTATGCTATTTCTTATTAGTATGCTTTGATAGATTTTTTCCAAGAATCCATAGCTTTTTTGGAAGCACCTATTTTAGGCTTTTAGCCATAGCAACAAGGAAGTGAACTGTTTGATAGAATGCTTTGGTAAACATGTATGATAAATGTACTAGCATAGAGAAGGTAGCGAATTTTTTGAAAAAATGCCTTAAAGAAATGTGGTCTCATGGTGATGGAATGCCATGAAAATCCACAACAATTTGCTTGTCATGTGATGCAGAGGGGATGGGAATTTAGTCAAAACTCAAAGTTTCAAGGATTACAATGATCCAATCTCAAACACTCTTATAGGCACCCTGATGGAGACAAGCCTCAATAGTGCACTTATAACTTAGATGCTTTCCTAATGGACCCAAACCATTGGAGTGATCTAAAGGAACTCAAAAAAACTTGTCTTGAATGGTTTCAAAGCTCAAAACCTTTGTCTTAGACAAAACTCACTTTTTGCACCTTGACTAGGCTTCTAGCCCAACTAGGCTTCTAACCCAACTAGGCTTCTAGTGATGGTTTTTTGAATTTTCACTAAATTCCCCAAAGGAATCCTCAATATAATGACTGATTCAAATGTGACTCATGATGATACACAACATATCAAATCATTTATGGCACTTGTTCTGGATCAAACCTACCAAAATTTGTTGTTTCCTCAAATTTAAGGCCTAATTAGCCCACTTTTTCAATGCAACCCCTCTCTAAACTTATCCCTTGACTATGAAACTTTCAACAGTGTTTTAAAATGTTCCCAAACCAAATATTTTCAAGGTATTAGTCTTCTTTGACACCCTCAACACCCTAAATCACAAAACCCTCAATAAATTGCTCCAAAACTAGGACCTCTTGAAAATTAGCTTTCCCAACACTTCCAAAACCTTCTCTTGGACTTTTAACCAATAAATAAACATATCTAAACACCTTCAACTCAGAAATATACCCCTTATTAAGGTAGATCTCCTGTCGCTACACTTTAGGCACCATTTTCATGCCCTTTTCCTTGCTAAAACTCGGTGTACACCCAAGAATCACTCTTTCCTGCACAATAAATTATTAGATATATATAATACAAGTTAGATATGATCCATTTCACAAGTTTTGAGTCACACTCTCCCATGAAATGGATCATTTATTCATGAAGACTCTCAAAACTAGTGAAAAATCTGTACTTTTTGAGGACAGTCAGCAATATAACACAAGAAACTGATTCCCAACATTATTTAGGTCATTCAAAAGGTTAAATTATTGTAAATAAAAGTTCTTAAACCATCCAAATGAGCATGACACCAAAAGGAATCAAAGATTCATCAAAAAAACTCAAGAAAATGCAAAAAGATTGAAGTTTTTATTGATTTTTTGTAGCAATCCGTACAACACTTGCAATATTAGCCAACCCTTTGTACAAATGCTTTCTCCAGGCTTATAGACTCATCCTACAACTATCCCAACTGATTAGAATTGATTTTATTACATTATTGTGATTAAAACTCCTAAAACTCACTTTTCCACCCAAAGTTAGATTTCAAAAATTTGAATTTCCAACATTGCAATTTATTAACTCCTATTAACTATAAAGCTTCCAAAACTATTACATATCATCATTCAACCTTATTTAACCTAATTAAAACATCATATACCTATTTAAACTCCTAGAACATCATTGTTCGTTTTACAAGTCAATTTGGTCCTATGGTACTTATCAGGACCCTTAGGACTTTTGATCTTCTTGTTACACTCATCCATGCCAAATACCATTATAGGCTTCAAAATGCTATAATTGATGCTTTGGAAAGGTTTATAGGCCTTCAAGACCCATGCCATCTCGACTCTCCAAATGATCCTCAAGGAGCTTATGCACCCATCAAGCGGCATTCCACCACCATGAGACCACATTTCTTTCAGGTATTTTTTCAAACAATCGTAGTCACATTCAATTTGCCCATGCTATTGCTTACTATTATGCTATGATAGATTTTCTCCTAAGCATCAATAGCTTGTTCGAAGCACCTATTTTAGGCTTTTAGCCATAGCAGCAAGGCAATGAATTGTTTGGCTAAATGCTTTGATAAACATGTATGAAAATGTGTTAGCATAGACAAGGCAAAGGAACTTTGAAAAAATGCCTCAAAGTAATGAGGTTTCATGGTGATGGGATGGTAATGACTAATCTCCATGACAAGTAAATTGCTATGGGATTGTCATGGCATTCCATCACCATTGAGACCACATTTCTTTTGAGTAGTTTTTTCAAACAAATATCGCTTTTCTATATTGCTTATTAGTATGCTTTGATAGATTTTTTCCACAAGCATCCCTAGCTTTTTGGAAGCACTCTATTTTAGGCTTTTTAGCCATAGCAAAGGAAGTGAACCGCTTTGATAAAATGCTTTGGTAAACATGTATGATAAATGTAGTAAGCATAGACAAGGCGTTGGAATTGCTTGAAAAATGCCTCAAAGAAATGTGGTTTCATGGTGATGGAATGGCATGACGAATGCCATGACAATCCACAATAATTTGCTTGTCATGGCATTCCACCACCATGAGACCACATTTGTTTCAGGAATTTTTTTCAAACAGTTCATTCCCTTGTCTATGCTATTTCTTACTATTATGCTATGATAGATTTTTCTAAGCATCCACAGCTTGTTCGAAAGCACCTGTTTTAGGCTTTTAGCCATAGCAGCAAGGCAATGAACTGTTTGATAAAATGCTTTGATAGACATTATGAAAATGGGGTCGCCTCGAAGAATGAGGTTCATGACTGATGAATGCCATGACAATCAAATGCATTTGATTGTCATGGCATTTCATCAGGTCATGAGACCTCATTTCTTTGAGGCATTTTTTCAAAGAGTTCACTGCCTTGTCTCTGATATTGCTTACTATTATGCTTTTGATAGATTTTTTCCAAGCACCCATAACTTGTTCGAAAGCACTTGTTTTAGGCTTTCAACCATAGCAACAAGGAAACACTTGAACTATTTGACAGAATGCTTTGGTAGACATGTATGAAAAATGTGGTAGTATAGACAAGGCAATGAACTATTTGAAAAAATGCCTCAAAGAAATGTGGTCTTATAGAATTCCATGACAACCAAATGCAATTGGCAGCTGCTCCTAGTTTTTTGTTATGCAATGTGAAGTAATTGCATAACTACTTAGGTTGACTTTGTAAAAACTATATTGTAATTGAAATTTTGTCATCTATCACCATCTAGTTATTAGTTATGAAACGTGAACCAATGCTTTCAGTTTGAAAGATGTGCAATGAAATGTAATCAACGTTATGAATATAAACTACAAAAATCTATTTTTTACTAAGTTACCGGTTTAGTTTTGGGTTCGGGATCGGGTTCGAGAACCTGGTTTGCTGGTTCAGGAATTTTCTTTTTTAGGGTTGGGTTTTTTTGGGTTCGGTCATACAAAAACATATAAAAATCATAAATATATACATATTTGCATCAGTAATCAAGTTCAGAATACACCACCATATTAATAGTCAAATAACATAGCAAAAATACACCACCACTTTCATAGTGAAATATTAAAATATTAGTGATCTACTCGAATGCCATGATACAAAATTATAAATTAAAGTTCAAACATAAAAATGTCAAGTGTTTACAATCAGCCATTATTGATCATTGATCAATATGAAAAGTGTGAACATTTTTTTGTGTGGAAGGAAAAAAAAAATAGTGTTACATAATTATTTACATTGTGAAAGAGCCAAAACCTTTTTCTTGCAGATTATAGAAGAATCTCAGTGATTTTTTGGGTGTCCTTGCCTTGGAATGAAACTATCCTAAGCCATGAATGTTTGACTAGGAACTGTGAGAAAGAAATAAGATAAATCACATGCAACTTGTTGCAATTTCTTTCCTTGGGAAAAAGGGTAAAGTTTGCTTTTTAGGGAGAATCTCCTTTAGAGTTTGAACGTATTGATAATTTTCAAGATAGACTTAGCAAAATATGTCATCTAGGTTTGAAGCTTTTAGGTAAAATGTTTGCTTCTTAAAATTTTGTTCAAAATTCAAGATGCAGGCTCTCCTCCCTTAGGGAAGAGAAGGCCTATCAAACCTAACACTCTTATGCAACACTTATTAAGTTCTTGTTGATGCAATATTAGATGCAAAGTTTCAAAATAGTCATGGTTATATAAATTCTCATCTCACGACTATCATTGCATCAAATTAAGAATTTTCAATCCTTTATGGTCTAGACAAGAGAAGTATGGAGTAGTGTTCCAATGCTAAAGTCTTATTGTCAATCTCTTTGCTATGATTGGATCAAAAACGAGGAATCTATCTTCTGCACCAAATGAGAAATATTCACAATATGTGCTAGGTATGAATAAGTCCATAAGATCGAGTATGCAAGAACTGAGAATTGCAAAATTGGCTTACATTTGACTTCCAAACACAGAAATTTTCACACTTTTCGATGTTCACACATAAGTCAAAAAATATATCTGCGTAAGTTGTAAAGTATACACTTGAATACACGTAACTCATATCTATTGAACCATGAATTTATAATTTGCAAATATGGACACCATCGATACAAAGATTTGTATTAGCAAATAGCCATCTATGCATACATCAATATATGTTGATATAAGTATAAAATATAGTTACAAAATAGCCATATAGGCTTACGAGAATGCCATATAGGCATTCAATGTCAAATATATCCAATACAAAATATGTACAAAATTGCCATGTAGGCATACAACAAAGGGCTCTATGCATTCAAAATTTATTTCTCTCCATGCTCTGTTCGAATACAATTTTATTTCCCTTTGTTGGGTGATCCGACGGCGATAAGTCTGTCACCCATTTGTGCTATACTCGAGGAGTGCTCCTGCTGCTCCTCCTAGTGTTTAGCTTCTAGTGAAGTTTCAACTGTTACAATAAGAAGTAAAGACATTAATATATAGAAATTACATTATAAAAATTAATATATTTAACAAAATAATCACTTACGGCCATCTCACGATCACTCTCCTCGATGGAAATATTTGCACGATGCTCGTGTGCACAAGCCCTCGTGATAAACCATCCAAATAGGAATTAAACTACAAATCAATAATGGTTTGATTTTTCACTAGAACTAGTTCATCTATAACAATGAATGTAAATTGAAATTTAGTAATTTTCCTCATACCTCCCCTATCAGAGCCATCAAGGATTGTATAGCGAAGGAAACACCAATATCCATTGCTCTCGTAACGTTTGGCGATGTTTCTGTCACCAACATTTGAAAATAAAACAACAAATTATTCAATCACAAAAAAGTTACAATAGCGATCCATGTGATGACTTATAATGTATGAGATCTAATGAAATTTTTTTTTAGTACAAGTATTAAATAGATATATTTCTGATTATTAGTTATTGAATTTGAAGTAATGCTTTGATTTTGAATGATCTGTGTAATGCAACGTAAGGTAAACAATATGAATATAAACTACACAATTCTATTAAACTTAGAATTCATTACTTAAGTTCTCTTTAAATTCTATATTACCTTTGTGAACGTTTGATCAAATCTACTGACACTTAGAGGTGTTTCCTTGAAACCTCCAACAGTACCCTGTTCAACATCCAAAATCACATATTAAAATACTATTTGTAAAACAATGCTATTAACACATGTAATAAATTTATAATTGTTTACTAACTTTACATACCCCACCGATAGGTGTACTGCAAAAATAAGTAGGTGGATGACTGGTGTATCTAGTCTCTACACTGTGACCCTACAATTTTATTAAAATAATAAAACTAAATTAGTTAATCTTGCATTTCACAATCAAAATTTAATAAATTAAATTCAATGAACATGTTGAACTTTACTGAGTGTCAATGCCATATGCATCATGCAAAATGTCAGCCGTCCTCTCCATTCCCATAGATGCATACGATCAGGCTGTGTAGTAGCATATGGATCCTACCTAGCACCCTCTTGAGTGTCAGTAGGGTCATACAAATAAGTCACCCACAAGATTGAAACACATGGGTTCAAAGGCCACCACCTGAAGACTCCCTTGGATGGCACTGTACAATAGGGCTAGTGTGATGGATGACACTCTGGGTCAAAGTTGTGATCACTTGCAATGTCTCTATGTCGGCACTCTCCTTCGCAATGGCAGGCATCACAATCTGCTCATGAGGCGGCCTAGCAAGAGGTCGTCTCCCTTGCCACGTAGGATCCGGTTGTGCACCGGGCCTATCCTGAGTTGACCCCCACCTCTCCCCTGGAACTCCCTCATATCAAAATAATTTGGGATTTGGTTCAATACAAACTCACTGTATAGTTTCCTAAGAAAATATTGGGGGACTTCACAATTATAGCACGGTGGGTAATCAAAGACCATATACCATCTTTCATAAAAATGGTTCTTAATCTCTTGGTGGTGGCACCAATGAATAGGAAACCTCTTTGCATTGAGGGTAAGATTTTGATTTGTTTTAGGGTCAGTGAATAGAGAGCACAAATCACCTTTAGTAATTTTTAAATCTTTTACTTGTTTATATGATAATTTGTCTGCATAATATGCCCTAGTTGTCTGCCTCCTATCTTGCCATCCAGATATTTGTTGGGTGATTGCATCTACATTTTTTAACATGCCTTTCAATAAATTTTCTAGAAGCATTCTTTCTGTTGTTGAAGCATTTGGATCACTCAACCTACTTATAAGATCCTCAAGTTGTTTTCTATTGTTCTCAATTTCACTCCTCAAATTTTCTTGAGTGCCAGGAGGAAATTGAGAGAATGGTGGGGGAGGTTGATTTTGTTGTTAAGGTTGATTTTGTTGAGGATTTTCCTGTTGAGGATTTACCTCCTCTTCTTGTTTAGGATTTGTAGGATTTCCTACAAATTTAAAAAAAAACAATCAAATCTAACCTAAAAAAAACAAAATCAATTTCAAACTAACAAATTCAAAACAAATAGTAAACAATACTTACCTCCTGCATCTCTTCATCATCGTGGCACCATATTTGCAGACAAAATCCAACTATTCTTGATGAGATTTGCAGAAGTCCTTCCTCCTAGAACGCGGGCGCAAAATTGAGGGTTTTTGGCTACGGGCAGAGTTGAGAAATAGTGAAAAGCAAATGATACACATTTCACTTTTATTTTTCTTTTAAAAGCACATAACGTGCTTGCATTATAACGTGAGTGCGTTATGTGTTTCCCCATTTTTTTCCCATTTGGCCACAAAAGTGCGACCAACTTTATGCACCCGCCCATCAATTTATTTAATTTGGTCATTTATTATTTTGGAATTTAAATCAATTATAAATTCTTCTTTTTCTCTCTCCTTGTCACATCCTCCATAAACCTCTTCTAATCTAGATTAGTTTAATTAATCCATGATTAGGATGTGCAAACCTTTAATTAGGATTAATGTCACATCCTCCATATTTGTCCACTTGCCTCTAATCTCTCATTAATCTTTTTAATCACCTATTTGCACAACCTTAATCTAATCACATGCCATCTTTGGAATTTACTCTAAGTCAACCTTTCATAAGTGCTTTCCTTTTTGAGCCTTGACTTCTTCCCCATGTGAATTTAAAATTCACATTTATTTATTTAATGCATTTCTCTTCCCCATGCAAGTTGTTGGGAAATTCTAAATTCCCTTGTCACATAAGTCACATGGTACAAGGGCTTCCTTTATAAGGACTTTGTCTTATCCACAAAGTGCTTCTCATCATGTGAATTTAAAATTCACATTTATTGTTCTAACAACTTCTCTCATCCTCATGATGATAAGAGAGGACTTTCTAAAATTCCTCACTTGTCACCATCACCCTCATATTGGGACTTGAGCACTTCTTTTTTAAGGAGATCTTCCCCTTATCCCAAGGTACTTGCAAGTACATCCACCTCACATGTCCTCTTTCCAACTCATTTGTCCTTGTGACATCTCATCCTCCACATGGAAAGATGTGAGGGCTTGTGAGTCCTCAACTCATCGCAACCCTTCATCTTGCCCATGTTGGAAAAATCTTGACTATCCATTTCACTAGAGATTCTTCCCTTAAAATAAAATATTTTCTCTCAATTCATTCATTCATCACATTTGCAACTCAAACATTCAAGCACTCATACTCTTAAGCATTGTTTGCAAGCATTCTCATCCTCCATTATTGCACTCTTGAAGCTCATTTTGCATCCATTGCATTCATCCACTCAAATAACCACCTTCATCATTTGAATCTCCATTGAATCCTCATCACTTTGCATATCATTATAGATCATTTTACATCAAGGAGCACACATTCATCAACAATCAAAGGGCCAACCAAGAAGATCACTTGAACAAGGTATAAATCTGGTTTTTATCTTTATTTTGTTTAAGTTCAACGTAGCCCAATCATTGAGGTGTTGAAGTGTTGTCTCTTCCTTTGTATTCTTTCTATTTTGCATATTTTAGGTTAGTAAATAACATTGCACACACGAGTAAAGATAAACCTTGAATTGGCCATACTCAAGCATTTAAGACCACCTTTTCTAAGTTGTTTGTTATCCCTGAGAAATCTAGAATCTTTTACAAAAAAGTTTCAAAAATCTGTAGTTCCTTCAACCGGGAGGGTGCCTAAAGTTCATGATAAATTTGTGTAAAGCTCACAATGATTTAAAAAAATAGTGCAGAGACAACCATAAAGTAATAAATTCTACCATACCATTGAAGGAAAATTAGTTTTAGAATGAGATCATCAAAATACCTGTACATGATTCTCCCACAACATTTTGAGTCATCCACATTTGATTTTCAAACAGTGCACATTTTCTAGACAAATCCATGAGGGAATGCTTGGTAGTTCTATGGAATTAACCTCAAGCTCTAGCCATAGTATGGAAGTTGATGTCTCAACACAAATATATGGTTGACCCAAGAATAATGTAACTTGAGAACTCATGGACTCGTCAAAAATTGAATGGAAACACTTGACATAGGTTTGGCCTAGGATATTTTTTAAACCCTTTGACTCCTACATACATAGAAGAAGCTCACTTTTATATTAATACAATAACAAGCTAAGACTTGTAATTTTACAATACTAAGAAGAAATCTGAAGGAGTAAAAAGCATACCAGATATTTCAGATCTTTAGGACACCAAAGACGATGAGGAGGCCTGAGTTCAAATGCCATTTCTCTTCCCAAGTCACTTAGGTGGTCATGCATTCTCAAAACAAGTCCTTGATGTACATTCAGGCTCAAAGTTTATGTTTCCTCTACAAGACACTTATCTTTGAGCATTCCAACCTGAACCCTCCCATAATCTTTCAGTAATACTCATTGGCTTACCAACAATAAAACAAGCAATATCCATAAAAATATCTTTTTCTTTGCAGCTCAATGCATTAAAACTTATCTTCAATCTCTTCTTTACATCTCGAGGTAGCATCTTTTTGGCTTCAATCAATGCTGACCTCCAAAAACTGAGGGTTCTACCATGAACATGTTGACCTAGAACCTAAAGAGATAGAGGCAACCCTCCACACACATCCACGAACTCATCAACCAGTGCCTTGTACCTGCTAAATGAATGGGGATGGTCAAAGGCATGCCAACATAAGAGTTCTCTCCCATTATTTTTATCCATTCCTTTTATATTATAACCAACAGTAATCCTTGCACTTATAAGCACCCCAACATCATGAATTATAACAATAATCAGAGTATTGCCAAAATTATTTAAAATATCCATGATCATTAGAGCATTTAATTGCTCCACATGATCAATGTCATCCACAATAATTAGGAAGTTTAACAAGGGGCTCCTTTCTAGTCGATAATAGAGATAGCTTCTCCCTTCCTCTATAATTGTAAAAGTGAGATGATGATCTTGGAAAAGATCTTTGAAAATATTAACCTACAAAGAAGGTATTTGGCCCGTCATAGAATTTTCTCGCACATCAAACAAGAAACTTTCTCTATATTAATTTAGATGCTTTCGATTAAATAACTCTTTGGTGAGAGTTGTCTTCTCGACACCACCCATGCCAAAAATCCCAACAACCTTAGCTTTATGATTCCCTTCTTCAATCCTGCACTGGTTTTCAAAATCTTGTACAAGTTCATGAAGGCATCACCTTTCAAAATCGTCCACAAGATCGTGAAGCCCTACTGGACATGTGGTAACAGGTAAACATATTTTCTTTTGTATTTATTTTAGCATTGCTGCTATTATATTTTTGCAATCACTAAGAATTAAATAGAAAAAAGAAAGCATGAGAAAATATTTAACCAAATCTAGAGAGGGAAAATAATTACTTAAGAGTAGAACTGCCAAAACCACAAAATTACTCCTCGTTAAATTCTTCCCCAACCACAAATGAAAGAGATTGAAGTGCTTCCTTCCACTCTGGAAGCTTCTCCAAGTACCTCTTCTCATTTTCATATTTAGTGAATGCTTCGACATACTCTCCCTTTTCTATGAATTAGAGTTCCCATGGTTTCACTTGATAAAACACAGGAATAATCCTGGAATTAGTTTGCAACATAGTAACCAGCTCAGCCAAACACCAAGGTGACTCTGCATATCTTTTTGAAAAAATGGCGACATGCACTAAAGAATTTTTAATCGTATTCTCAATGGTAGAAGGAAAGAAATATCCAAGTTCCTTCTCTTATAAATCAAGAAATGCGTGTATGCCTACCTCCTTAAGGGAGATGTAAAGCTCAGTAGCAAGAGTGTGTTTGACATTAGGGCCTCTATGGTTGATGAACACATCAAAAGATCTTGAAGTTTCACAAACCTTTCTTCTTTTGCCATTAGGTTCTATCCCAGAGAAAGCATTAAATCCCTGATTTTGCTACCGAGATGATGAAGATGCCATTGATTCCAGTTACAAAAATAAAATGAAAGAGAAGGATGAATATGATTTGATTGCACAAAATGAATTTATGTGGAAGAGAAAGGGTAAATGGATAAAATCAATAAATTGATGATATTGTAGCGGGTTTTAGTCCTTCCCTCAAAGTAACAAGGAAAATAAGAGCAAGGAAAATGCTTGGAAATTAGACAAGCACCGACCTATACAAACAAAAAGGTGGGTAGTTGAGTTCATGAAGTAAAATGCTTAGAAATTACACAATTCCTGACTTGTAGAAAGAATAAGGTGGGTTATTTCTTTCATGGAAGCATCTAGGGGACTTAATCTAAAATGCTTTGATTGGGTAGAGAAACTTTGTGAAGGAAAAGGAGATTGGATTCCATTTGGTTTTAAAGACTGATTGTGTTGGTGTCATGTTGAGTGTGATGTCATCAGAGATTATTTCATAGGAATCCAAGGCAGAGTGGGATAAATAATATATAAATTATCTTTCATCAATTTTTTTTTCATAATATGAATCAAAAGAAAGAATTGATATTGTTTTGTAGACATGCTGAGGGGATATAGGTGATCAAAAAATGCCTCTTGCGTAGTAATTTTTATATGAATTAAGAGAAAATTGGATTTGATTTAATTGAGAAACTAATTTTCTTCTTGTGGCATTGAGTGGGATAAATAATACTAGCGCTTGCACTGTTCAAAGAGGTGCAATGGTTACGCCAATTGTATTTTATATAAAATATGTTTGAGAGGAGGTCTATAATTGAATTTATTAAGTAGTAAATCAACTAAAAAGGATGGACAAAAGACTTTCAAGAGTAGAAGTTACACATTATGACGTGACTCAAAATATTTATTTAAGATATTTTCTACTTGTGTTTGCAACAAGCTAGCTATTGGAAAGTACATACATATATCTCAAGTGGGGTAATCTTTGATGTAACTACACTCAATGAATGAGTTCAAGTGGAATTTTTGAGGTGAATTTAATAGAATTAATATCATATATAAATGAATCCAAGCTCACAAACTTCACTTGGTAAATCCTAGAAACAATATAAGTGTATGAGGAGCATGTCTTGGGGTGATTTTGACTGTATCTTAACAAAAGGGGCCACATGGAGAAGAAATATCTTAGACCATAAAATCACTCATATGAGGATGATCCCATTTAACCAAGTGGATCACCTTGTCAACCAAATTGCAATCATACATGGGTGACAGGTGTATGTCTAGAATGAATTCTACTATACGTTCAACTTCAATGGATCTCTTGGGGTTAGTATCATAAAATAAATATTGTAGGTCATGTATCGAATTCCAAAAAGATCGTGTCATAAACTATACAAAATAATTTTTGTTTGTACTTTCACCAAATGAGGCCAACTAGATTTGGAAGCACCCTTAACGAGTGAGACTAGCTAGATTTGAAAGCGCCCAAAACCAATAAAGCCAGGTGGATCTGAGAGCACCCTTACTACATCCTGAATAGATGAGGCCACATGGATTTGACCACACCCTCAAAGATAAGGTCAGATGGACTTGATCGTAAAACTTATAGAATAATTATAATTTTTTTATAGTTAATACTCACAATTCATCTTTAGTATATCCTATCATGTTCATGAAGAAGAGTCGAGTCCTACACATACTCATATTACATCCCAACATGAAAACAAAATGATATATGATGCCCTTATAATGCATACTGCTAATAGGTGGCATTCTCGTTGTATAGGTAAAGTGCTAGAGTGTATATAAATAATGGCAATGGAATTCTAGAAAAATTCCCTTGCTTCATTGCTCTATCTGAAATTCAAGACCAGAAATGTCAAACAACTTTTTCCAAATATACTAGCAATAGCAAGATGATGTAATGCAGTGTCTCGAAAGAGAATATATTTCAAAATATTTTTGAATGGCAAGCTTGACTATTGTAATGAAATTTGTGAAAAGAGAATATGTTTTAGAATATATTTGAAATGGAAAGCTTGAATGAGTAAAAACCATTGTAATGAGAAGTACACAAATCAAAGTTGAATACATATTCAGCTTTCCTCAACTCATACTCTTTGCCATGAGTAATAATTGAACTCCTTTCAACCTAACTTACCTGATAGACGACTGAGAGGCATATAAGCAAAAAGGTTGAGGAATTCTAGAATTGATGTTGCATTAGCAAAGTGAATATAGTCTAGAGCTGCCTAGCTCCAATTTAATGACTCTAATTTCCTCAAACCCCAGGCTATTTATTGAGAAACATGTTTTCCATCAAATCAAAGAAATTGTTAATTTCTTGATGAATTGTCCAATGTTTATCTCAAAATTGAGAATATGGCTCCTAAAATGTGGAATGTTAAATTTCCTGGCCTTAACCTGGGCATATCTCCTCGGTGTAACAACTTTCCAAAAGAAGTTGCAGCTGATAATGAAAATGAATGGTAGAGAAGATAGGACCAGCTGATACCTCAAAAGAACCTTAGAATGTATGGGGGGAAATAATCACCCATTATTGGGTGTAGGTATAGCTGCATGTGCATGTGCATGAAATCGCATGTCACTACCAAGCTATATAGATTTTGTGCTTCTTAGAATTTAGTATTAAGTAATTGTTAACACTTGTCCTTGATGTATTATGGCATTTTTTTAATTTTCAAAAGGGCTGATTTGTAAAGCATATTTTTTGTCTCCTCAGATTTCACACCCTTTGAGTAAGGTCCATGCATTTATATTGACCTTGGTTCTAATTAATAACATATATAATACCTATTTCTAGAAAAGAGGCTTCTAATGTATCATAACTTGCAATATGAAAGTTTATGCTTTCTGGTATGGTTCTTATTAGTTTTTTTCGCTATACCATAGTGTAAATTTTGTTCAAGTTAACCATTAAAGGTAAGAGTAATTACACTATGGTGTTTATATATATTAGAATTCTGACTATGGTTTGAATTAAACAATAAGTTGTGAATTTTCTGAAGCCTGTCGAAAGAAAATTCCAACTAATACTTGCATATTCATGGTACGGATGTGGAAAATTCCAACTAATACTTGCATATTCATGGTACAGATGTAGAAAAATTCCAAATAATACTTGCATATTCATAGTACGGACGTTCATGTATTCGTTGTTTCCCAAATTGTCAGGGAGAACATCCCATAGAAAGAGCCACATAACATTATCTATTTCAATGCATACTTTAAAGTATTACCTCCAAATAATTTTTGGATATATGTAGGAAATGCTTTGCAAACAACAAAAGCTTCCAAATATGCAATTCAAAAGTATTCTGCTTACCATGATTTCAAGATAATCATAAACTGATACTTGACAAATCTTACATCCATCGCCAATTCAATTGAGCTTTAACTAATTAAGGAAGGATGGGCTTTCATTATGCCACGAAACTCGGAGTTATTAATACAACAGTTGAAATGGAGGAAAAGAAAGAATGCAACAATTTGTTCACATTATGTTTTTTTTCCTATATCTTTTAATTGAAAAAATGACTCTTGGAATAGTTTATTATGAAAATATAATTCTATTAAATTCAGATTCGTTGAGTAGTAGGTGCATACAGATTTTAAGAATAGAGAAGGCTCAAATATTTAGACTTTTACATGGCCTTTCACGTCAAAACAGTGGAAACAGAACACAGACCATATTATATGCAAGCCATGTAACATGTAGTATGCACAGACTAGGATAATGCTGGCAAATGTTGAAGCATCCGATTTTATAGCTGTCAATTGATTTTCTTTCAAAATCTCCAAGGCCTTTTCAGTGAGCTAATTTCCAATGCTCATTTGCAGCCATATAAACACTGCAAAGCTAAGCCATATCTTTGTCTTCCTCCCTACTTACAGTCTATGCAACAGACATATCCAGGTAATTTGTTTGCTTATGGTTTGTAAATTGTAAGTTCATTGTTTTGATCTTCTACAAATATTAATTATCTGGGTGTTTTTCCTTGCGCAATCATTGCAGTCCAAGAAGAGAAAACATTCTGTCAAACAGTTCGCGTGCCTAGTCTATGTTAATTTAGGCTTTAAATTACCTGTGGTAAGAGTATTTTGGCATTTGTTTGAATCAATTGAAGATGATCGTTGGAATCAATTTTCTATATACAGGAGTATTTTGTTGTTCTTGTCTGTTACGGGAAGAAAGAGGATCAGGTAAAGAAAGATTTTAATGCATTTCTTGGTGAATCTGGCATTAGCAGATTGGTTTCTGTCAAGCCATGTTTCTCATTCAAGCATGTTATCAAACAACTCACGGGATTTTTTATGCTTCCACATTTGACCTACATGTCTATTAGAACAATCCTCACTTCAACATTCTTGTTTTAGCAGAAAGCGAAAACAAGCCGAAATTTTCTGGCACAAGATCTGGGAAGTTATACATTCATTTAATTTCTCTACGTGTAAATCTACATTTTTTTTTGGAGTTCATTCGTATTGATCTATGTATTTGATCAACCTATATATTTCATGTAAGGGTATATATATTTTTCCTCCTAGGAATACACATTGCATAGTAATGTGCAAGCATTTCATCATTTGGTCTGTCACAAAACTAAAGACCAGTCTTCTGAGATTTACATCGATATCCTTTATATTGATCCAAACCAGTATGTCTTTCCTCAATGGAAACACAGAAGTTTGTGTAAAAAATCAATTCATAGTTTCAGGCTAGATTCACTCAATCTCAGTCTTCTCTCTGCCTGTCCTAAAATGATGTCAGACATGTATTTCCTTTTATTTGAAGAGGGTTGTCTTTTGAGAATGTGAGATCTAAGTCTCTCAACATCTGATAATGGCACATGCTTCAATATGAATTCTTTTGCACCTCCTAACAAATACCTATTTATAGCCACAAAGCTTAATTGAATCAAAGTCCCTCTTTATGAATATGTCTCATGAAAGCTAATAATGTGAACAAACCTAAAAAAATACAGTGCACAATATCCCTTACCTTTGTTCGGGACTCTACATTTTCTGACGACATGATTAGATCAGGAATATCCTTCACTGTTACATGGAAATTGTTCCTAAGTAAGAAAAAAAAACCTATTTCATTTTTCATCTTTCCCAAATGATCTTGAAATTTCTCAAGCAAGCTTGAATAATCATGGACAAAAGAGGAATTGAAAAATGAACAGGAAATATATTATGAAACCCTACCAAAGCATAATTTTAAAAAAAAATCAGACAATGTAAAACCAATCTCCCTACAGCTATTGCTTCAATCTTTTCACAATAAACGAAGAGTACATCTGCAAAAATTGGGCTTTTAGGGCTCTTAGATTGGAAAAATTGAAGACAATATTTTCAATCTGATATGAGTATATGTAGAATTTAAATACAATTTGATTTGATTAGAAATCTGATTTGATTTGATTCGATTTGATCTCAAATTCAATGCAGGTATGTTTCCCGGTGACCGAGAAATTATTTTCCACGAGGGCTGGTTTTTAACGGATTTTTCTCAAACATGAGACATACTGAATTCCGGTGGGCAATGCCCACAATAGATATAGCCTGCCGGCTAATAAGCAAGATGTTTTTTTCATGAGATTTAGTTTAGAAATTGATTTCTGTTCATGTTGATAAGTAATATAAAAAGATATTATTTTTCATAGTATAGATTTTCTAATTATAGATTTATTATTGTAGATGAGAAAAGCGTATACAATTTTTTAGTTTAATATTTCTTTAGTAAAATGAATTTAGCAAAATTTATTTTAATTTTTATTTATTTTTGGGTCTTTATTTAAAAATGATTTATTATAATTAAATATTAGTAAATTTGGTACACCTTTGTGTTAAGTTCGGTCTATTTCTCAATATTTATCTATTCTTGTTTACTCTCATTTACATCTATTCTTATATATTAAATCTTATCCCCTTTCTACTTACATACATTCTCATATGTTTATCATTTAGCATCATTTATTACACTTAAATTTGCACTCATATCCATGCATTCCTTCATTATCTTGAAAGTAGCATCTTATTTCCCAAGTTCAATCTTCATTATTCAAGATTGATCCCGAGGCACTTGGGATTGAACCTCAAATTTAAAAGTTTTAAATTAAACTCTTAGATTCATGTCATTTCCTACTAGTTGTTATGAGTTGATTTGATACACATTTTGTGAGACTCATTGTTATGTTTTGATATTTAAAGATATGCATTTCTATTGTTAATACACAAAAATATGTAAAAACTTTACACATCTACATTCTCATCATTGGTGATTTGAGAACCAAGGTGATGCAGGAAGGTTGCAATGCTTTCTATTTTGGTCATCTAGGAGCAAGCAAGATATTATCTATTATTGAACATCATGTTGGAAATTTTGCTTTTATTGAAGACTTGTGGAGGTTTTTACCTCAAAGTGGCTTATTATTATTCAATACATGAAAATAAACAAGGATGAAAACACAAAAATATTCAAAGGAATTATGTAATCTTTTACCTTGTTTATTCTTTTCTCCTTCAATTAAGCATAAGTGGAGTGCACCCAATGCTCCTGTTGATGTGCTCTTTTTTATATGTTGATGGTGGAATGTGGTTGCTTAGTAAACCAACATCATGATATTGGGATTACCATGATAGAGCAAGAAAATAGCATGCTAAAGAATTGATGAAGGTGGATGATTAGAAAAAAGCATAGCATAATAGTATGATCATAAAATATTAGAAAATGGGATGGCATATAGTTACAATACAAAGAGATAGTAAAATAGGATGAGAGGCCTCCATTTATAGATTTTATAAGAGAACAATGGAGATTCAAGATGCATTTTTTACTAGGAGGCTAGAATTTGAATAAGATGAAGGCATAGATTAAAATCTTAGCCTTTTGACAAGTGTCACAACAGGGATCGAGGTATCATATGAGGTGTAAGAGTTAGGAATTCTCACACATGTGTGAACAAAGGAGTGTAGATAAGAGGTGGGGTGGCTAGGGTGAGTAGGCATGTTGACACATGTGGTAAATAATGGGGTAAGGACACTTGTCAATTGATGGTAAGTTTGGATTTTCTTCCATGTAGATGGATTTAGTGGCTAGGATTAAATGGACAAGAATTTAAAATGACGTACAAATTTAAATATTATAGGAAATGGTAATGGGGATTAATTGGTCTAAATCAATTAATTAATTTATTTAGTTGGAGCATTTGGGAGATACGGTTAAAATTAATTAAATAAATATAAAAATAAATGAAGAATTAATAAATTTAATTAATTAATAATTATTTATTTAGTTAATGGTTATGATGGGGTAAAATCAAATTATGTGGTTGGGTATGAAGAAATTTATGTCTTTATAATTGTCAAGTATTTGCATCTTATTTTCTATATATTATTTTCTTGTACAATTAATTTTGTATGTATTAATAATATTGTATCAATAGAAGTTACAAGTTACTACAAGAGCAACATTCAGAGCATATATATCAAAAACTAACAGTCATCTAAAATTTTACTAGAGTGATATGTACTTATCACCATTGCATCACTAATTTACAAAATTGTAGTAGATACAAGTATACCACTGATTTAGAAAAAAATATAGTCTGCACAAGCTTAGAAGGTTATTTATCTATATAAAATGAAGTACATATTCATAATAGCAGAACTATCTAATCTGAAGTAGAGTGCTAGATGTTATTCATTGCTTCCTTCTACTTCAGGAGGTTGAAGGTTGGGTATGTTTTCTCCTATAACCAAGATTCCATCCTCATTTCCTTGGTTCCCTGGTATATGTGATCCTATGTGTCTATCCATGTTCTGAGCTACATTATTAAAGACTCTCTAGAATTCATTTAACACCGTTAGAAAATATTCTGCCTCCTTCTAACTATAGTGATGAGCATGGCCACACCTTAGCTCCTATTTGTTGACTATTACTAAGCCTTCCCTTATCAACCTCTAAAAATTGGTCATGGAGATCTCCTATGGATAGTGACTTGCATAATAATGTTGAAAAAAGTGAGTCTTTTGGATGACTTAGTAAGTGCCCTTTTAGAACCCTTGAACTTGTCCTCATTCCTTACCTTCCATATGTGCCATAGAATCTCAATGGTTAGAAAATCCCAAAACAAACTATAATCTTTTTTAAGATTCTTGTTATTATTCAAAATATCATTCCATAATTTTTTACCATTTTTATCCCAAATCAATAACTCATTGTAGAATATTTTCCATATTTCTTTCGCAGAGAAATAGTCAAAGAAAATATGCTTAGCAGAATTTTGTGTCATACAAATAGTATAAATATTCACATCATTAACATTAGATTTGAAAGGAACCCTTTGGAGAATAACTAGCCACCTAAAGCATGCTTTTTTAGGTTCCCTAACATTGTGCCAAATAGAGAAAAAAACATTATGCCACATCACATCCAAAAAGGAAACATTCCAATAGTTATTGAGGTGCTCAATGACAAAAACATCACTAACCAGAGTCTTATAAATAGTTTTAGCCTTAACATCCAAAAGAAAAGACCATCTTTCCACTTGAGACCACTGGATAGGTCAAATCTATCATCAGTGTCTAAAGAGAAATTTACATTTTTGCAAGCTTTCTAGACGATGTTGAAGGTTCTATGGTTAGATTCAAAGATTTTAACTTCAAAAAAATTGTTCCTATTTTTAATATGACCATTATCAATTATGTATTTGAAGGTTTTAATACCTTTTTGGGACCAATTTTTGTTGTACATGTTTTGCACACATGCCCCACCTTAGGTAGGTACCCCCCTCTTTTTCGCTCCTAATGGCTCGTTCCTGCACCTATTAGGTTGTTTTTGCTCTCGCCTCATTTTATGTGCCCCTTTCCCAGATTCCAAGTGGGTCACATATCTTAGAATGATCAAATTCCCCTTGACCAAATTCACCTACCTAAATTTCACCAAGTCTTTTTCTTTTGCAGAAATTCCCCTATGGGTTTCCCTTCACCCATTGCCCCGAAATCCTCCAAGCCTTGTGGACCCATAGCTGCGGGTCACCTCATGTGGGTCGCCACTCATGTTTCATCACTGAGTAGCGACTGATGCCCAAATTTCGCTCGGATGGTGGGATCTGCACTTAGTTCCTCCATCTGATCCTGGACCAAGCATCCAAATGAGTGTGATTTTTTGCATCTCACCTAGCTTGAGTTCACCATACCAAGAAATTAATGCATGCCATTAATGGAAATTGGCCTATAAACATGGCTCCCTACCCTTGATTTTACCTAGGGCATTCAAATCTAAGAGAGAAACAAAGTCCCTCCCTTTTTCTGCCTTTTGCCTTGTTCTTGTTGACTTGGTCCCTACTCACTTCATTCACTTTTTCCTTCATTTTTTGACTTTGGGGGCAAGTTGCATTTGGATAATTTGGGATGTTTCTATGATGCCTAAGTGAATTGCCAAGGTTTCGTTAAGTTTTGGAAAGTTACAAAAATTTCAATGTGAGCCACCATCCCTCTATGGTCTTTTTGGAACTTTCCTTGCGGCTCGCTGTGTGTGGGTTGCCATGTGCTCATTGTCATTTTAAAAGGGTAGCCGGCTTCCCCCTTCCAAATTTTTGCATTTTTCAAAATCAATAAAATCTTAAGGAAGCATGTCTTGGCACTCTTTCTACCCCTTTTCCCATGTGCTAAAATTGAAAAATCTCAAATTTACTAAGTTTTGTGAAGTTGCGGGAATTTCCTTGTGGGCCGTCGTCGTCTATGGGAACTTCCCTTGCGGGCCGATGTCCCTTCGTCACCATCCATGGGAACTTTCCTTGAGGTCTGCCATCCCTCCATCTCCGTTCATGGAAACTTTCCTTGCAGGCTACCATCCCTCCCTTACCGTCTATAGGAACTTTTCTTGTGGGTCATTGTCCCTTCGTGGCCCTTTGGGAACTTTCCTTGCAAGCCACCATCCCTCCATGGTCGTTTGGGAACTTTCCTTGCAGGTCGTCGTTCCTTCGTTGCCATCCATGGAAAATTTCCTTGTGGACCACCATCCTTTCGTCACCGTCCGTGGGAAATTTCCTTGTTGGCCGTCGTCCCTCTACCCGTTGTTCGCTATCAATCCACCTTCTGCCATCCGTCGCTTGTGGGTCCACCCCTGCAGAAGGTTGTCCATCATTTTCCTATTGTCCACTATTTGCCATCTTCCTGCCATCCACCATCTGCTATTTGTCATCTGTTGTCTTCCCGTTGTCCATCGTCCACCATTTGTCTATTGTCTATCATCTGTTATTTTTCCACCATCCGCTGCTTGCGGGTCTACCTCTATAGAATACTAACTGTTGTCTATTCTCCTTTGTCATTCTACCCTATGGCACCCACATCCCTTAACCTACATTTATGTTTGTGGTCCAATTGAGCTCCAAATGTGGAACAATGATGAATATTATGATCTTTTAATGATGCATGGGTGGATCTAACAAGGAGTTTGTAGGATTTGACTAATGTTTGCCTTGATTTGCGTATGAAAGAACTTATGACACTTCATGTATGCAGGATTCAAGGAACCTACCGCGGGTCCATCGGGGAGGCCATTGAGAACGTTGAACAAGGAAAAATCACATTGCTCCTTTGACCATTCATTTTATGCTCGCCTCTCCCTCTAACACCCATCAATAGAACTGACATTAGAAAGAGGCCTATGTCACAGAAATCAATGACAAAACTACAAAGGGTGGCCTTGAAGGTGGTGGTGGGGGAGCAGTTGTTTCCTCCCTCCGAACAAACAATCACAATTCGTCAGGAGTTGTCTCATAAGATCATCTGATCCATTTAACAATGATGCAAACAAGGTGTACTTGATTGATTGTGGGATGCTGCGAACACATCACGTAAAAAGGAAACTTTTGAACAGTTTCAGCTACAACTAAAGGGCAATCAGCTAGAAGACAAAATTGCTATAGTGACTGGCCACTACAAGACAAAATAGGGAAAAGACAAAAGATGTATTTTAAATTATTAAATATTGAGGGATAGGTGAAACCCTAATGTAAAAAAATTTGAGTCACTCATTGTGAATCAATCCTATCCATTCATTTGGGCTTTGGAAAACTATAAATAGGGGCCTTCCCCTCATTTGAAAATGGTTGGAGAACTAGTGTAAATGCATGGTGTTTCTTTTGAGTTTTTTCATTATGCATGCATGGTTCTACTTCCAAGCTGGTTTTAAGTGTTTGTTTCTTGAATGGTTGTCATGACAATGTTGTTGTTATAGTATTTGATGAGCTTTCATCCCATACTTTTAGCACTTGTTGATAACAAGTTGTTGTGCAAAGTTAGCCTGGGCTTATTTATGTCATTGCTGCAACCTAGTTCAATTGCATGTTCATGATGTGTATGTGTAATCTAAAAATTATCAAACTTTAGAAGATTACACTGGTTTTGTGTAGCTATAGGTTTCTCTTGGTCAAGAAAAACTCAGTTTAGGAAGCCTGTCTACTGTAGCAGCCACCATTGTTACTATTCATTCATAGCTTAGGATTATAACAACTTTATTAACCCTTCTCCTTTTCCTATTTCTTTTAGTCCTTGGTTAGAGTAGGATCTCAAGCATCACCATGAAGCTTAATCAAATAAACTTGATGAGTTTCAGCTTGCTATTTTGAGTGGGAAGTCATTGTTCATTCACTTCTAGCACTTTGAAATTGCATTTGCAGGCCTAGCTTCCCATGCTTTGTAACTCATCTATAAGACCACCCGTGATTACCATCAGGTCATATTGAACCAACTAAACTATTCCAAGCATGTCATGACCTGACACTTGAGAGACCTTGGGGTAATTTTTAGCAACTTGTTGGAGATTGCCTTTCAAGAGAGGTGATGCACCTATGGATTACCTTTGTTGAGAAGTTGAAAAATACCCATAAATAGAACTGGCGCTAGAAGGAGGGATGACATGTTGAGGCTATAAAGTTGAAAGTTTAGAGTTGAAAAGAGCACTTTCAAGAAGAAATATGAGATCAAGAGATCTCTTTTAAGGTTGAAACTTGAAATCAAAAATTTTTAAAGGCAAACAAAAGTTGAGTTGAAATGGAGTAGCATGTGCAAATCAGCATCACTCGGCTACATGGAGATTTAAAAAAGAGATTGAAGAAACCATTGCAGCAATTTGCACTGGCAGATAAGTGTAGGATTTATGGTACATGTAGACATGATGAATTGGAATGTTTAACATTCTTAAATAGGATTGAAAGAGTCTTGCAAGGAGAAATTCCCTTCTAGGAAATATATCAACCCTTAGCCCATGTAGACCCAGGGTAAGAACTGACAACCATGGAAGCTAAGGAATTGAAGGAGCTGATCCAAGAATGTTTGGGCAATGAAGATGGACCAAGATTGGAGGAGATATTGATGTCTAGTTGGTGTAGGTTTCACAATGTACCTCACTCAAAATTAACTTGTTCTTCGTGTGCAAACATTATCACTCAAGTCAAGGGATGCTTGAACAAGTTGGGGCAGCCAACTTTCAATGAGGATGAGTCATCCCATGAGGCAAAAGAGCTATCAACAGCTAAAGGACAACACATTGAGGATGAACCAAAAAATTTGACACTAGTGTTGGGACAATAGACATAGAGGCTGAGAACCAAGAGGAAGAGGTTGAAAGTCTTGGGACAACAAAGTTCCTTGATAAAAATTTGATTGTAAGTTTTTCAAAATACTTTCCCTCCATCAATAAAAAGAAGTCCTCCACTCTAGAAGAGGAGCCATTGATAGTTGACGATGAATCAACAAAGTTTGCAGCAGCATATGCTAGGATAGCCAATGCAAATTCTGAAGAACAGAAAGAGGAAGAGGTTGAAAGTCTTGGGATAGTAGAAAATGATGGCAAAGGCATAAGTGAAATTATATTAGAAGATATTTCCTTCATTAATGACAACCAAGCATCCGAAAATGAAGATTTGGAGGAGTGGGAACATTCATATGTCATGCCTATCCACTATCTGACTTCCTTCCCAAGTGATGATGAGGACTCGATAGTGGAAAAATACAATGAGCTCATTTCAAGACTCTCAAAGGAGTGGTCAGAGCTTAGACATCAAGTAGATTTAGAGGTATTGCTACTACCAAATTGGTGCAAACTCCATGATTCATCACACTCAAAGCTCACATGCAAGTTATGCCAAGAGGTCATCAAACAAGTCAATGAAAAAATGGGGAAGTTAAGTACATTGCCTCCTACAGCTGCTTCAAGGATCAAATTAGAGGATCAAAAGCTACAATCAAGTGATAAACTAGTTGGCAGTAGCCCTCATGATAATATTGGGACAGCAATAGTGGAAGAATGGCACAACCCTGAGCTTGTGAACGATGAAGTGGATCAAACAGGAATGCTGCCCACAAATTACCAAGAGTCCTTCCCTCTTGCAGAACACTTGTATGCGATGGATGATAGGCTATAAGGAGGACTTCCAGAGGTGGACCACTCATCATACATCAATCCCCTTGATGGGCCAATGTCTCTTGCTATTCTCTTCCCAACTGGAATTGCACCACAAAGGTATGTTGATGTTGAGGAAGAGTTCATTTCAAAGATGGCGATGATGAGCATATACTACACGAAACCCTAGGAAGTGAAACATTGGAACCTTTGAAATGGGAGAGGGGTTCCTTCTCCATTTACAATGATAGTGACCTATGGTAAATGATCAAACATCATAATGAGACACATGAAATGTAAAAAGAAGAAGATAAAGGAATAGGTGTTTCAATGGCTACCAACACACATGACATGCTTGGTCAACTACAAGATGCAACTAGAACTCCTTTTGCCTTGAACACTGCTAATTTTCCCACACATTCAGGGTGTTCCAATAGGATAGATTCATCCATGTCATCATCCTATGACATTGAACATTATAAAATTAAGATCAAAACCTAGGGAAGGATATGGGATGACATGCTACCCCTTGTAGAAAATAATCAAGAAGAGGTTTGGACTATGGAAAATCAAAAAGATGAAGTATATCTCTTCGAAGAATAGTTGATGGAGGCTACAGATCCCACTAGGGGATTGGAAGAGATGCTTGCTACCCCATATTCCCAACCCTATGCAAGCTCAAGATCAGAGATGTTGTACCCTCCACTTCGCCCACCCAAGGCTACTAATGCAACAATCGATGATGTAGTGCTCTCTCTCGACTGTCAAATACTGCCATATCTGCATGATGACATCCAAGTTCTATATTTCCTTTCTCCTATGAATACATGTAGTTGTGTTTATCATTTTGATTGTGGGAATGAGGGGAGACAGATGTGTTTATGGATTAACCATGGGTTTAATGAATCACCTCAATTGTTGATTTTCTTGAATGTGTGATTAAATTTGAATGTTGCATTATTCAACTTCTTTTTTCTGAATATAAAGATGAATCTGCATGGCTTATAACTATGACAATTTCCCTTCTGCTTGTGCATACCTTGCAAAATCTAATGAGTGTAAGCTCCAGTTTTCCTTGTCTGAACATGATCCTTTGTAAATATCTTTGTACATAGTTGTTTTTGGGTAGTGTAGGTTTCATGTATATAGCTCACTTTCCTACTTTCCTTAGGTGTTTGCTTCCCACTTGCTTCCCATTTTACTTTTGTGTTGTTGCTGCTTTGCTTGGGGTTCCTCTACATTTAGCTAGGCACATTTGTGTGCATAACAACCATCTTATTGTCTGGGGCTATTTTGTGTATTTCTTTGACAAACTCTAATCAAGTTTTTAGAATGGATGGTGAGGGTCTTTTGTTAGTGCCAAGTGATCTAGATGTTTGGTCTAAAGGGGATAAGTTGTTGGTTGGTTTGACTCTGATGTATTCTGAAATCTCATATCTCTTACACAAATTAAGAATCTTGAGGTCACTATAGGTCCTTTGTGAAGTCTAGTTAAGTGAAAAATCTAAAATTTTGCTTCAGCACCACTGTGATTCTCAGCCCTGGGTGCAAGCTTCATTTCTCACGGGTTGAAAAGAAAAGAGTAAAAACTAAAACAATGAAAAGAAAGAAGAAAATTCAATTTTTTAGGGGAATCCGAGTAACTCTACCGAGGCTATGGATGCCCGCTGGTAGTAGAGCAATGTTTGGGAGAATCACAACGACAACCTCATCGAGGCTATGGACACCTGATTGGCAGCAAGGCAATGTCCCAAATGCTTTTGGAGTTAGAATTAATTGCATAGCTTGACTTGACAGAGCTTAGGATCCTGCAACAACTTAAGGATAGGAATTAATGCAACTGCACACACTTGGATTTTAAGCATATTGAAGGTTGGGTTGACTAGTGGTTTTGATCCTTTGGTCGAGTGTCTGGTTTTTTTCCCTAGCGTGAGGGTCGGAACCAGAGATTTTGGGTTCGTGATTCTAGTTTATCATCAAAATGCTCTAGACCATTTTCCCAGTGAGTCACCATTTGTTGTGCATGTTTTGCACACACGCCCCACCTTAGGCAAGGACTCCCTCTCTTTTTCGCTCCTAATGGCTTGTTCCTGCACCTATTGGGTTGTTTTTTCTCTTACCTCATTTTACATGCCCCTTTCCTAGAGTTAAAGTGGGTCACATTCCTTAGAATGATCAAATTCCCCTTGACCAGATTCACCTACCTGAATTTTTCCAAGTCCTTTCCTTAGCCGAAATGCCCCTATGGGTTTCCCTTCACAATTGCCCAGACATCCTCCAAGCCTCGTGGACTCGTAGCTATGGGTTTCCACTCATGTTTTACTATTGTGTAGTGACTAACACCTAACTTCTACCTGCATGGTGGGATCTACACTTAGTTTCTCTATCTAAGCTTGGACCAAGCATCCAAATGAGTGTGAGTTTCTGCATCTCACCTAACCCGGGTTCACAATACCAAGAAATCAATGCATGCCATTAATGGAAATTGGCCTATAAACATGGCTCCATGTCCTTTATTTTAACTAGGGCATTCAAATCTGAGAGAGAAACAAAGTACCTCCTTCCTTTTTCTGCCTTTTGCCTTGTTCCTACTGACTTGGTCCCTGCTCGCTTGATTCGCTTTTTCCTTCATTTTTTTGACTTTGGAGACAAGTTTCCTATGGATTTGCGATGTTTCTTTGATGCCTAAGTGAACTTCCAAGGTTTCATTAAGTTTTGGGAAGTTGCAAAATTTTTATTTTGGGTCATCGTCCCTCCATGGCCATTTTAGAACTTTCCTTGCATGCCACCGTGTGTGGGTCGCCATGTGCTCATTCTCATTTTAAAAGGACGGTGACCCTCCAGCTTCCCCCTTCCAAATTTTTGCATTTTTCAAAATGAGTCATCTTAAGGAAGTATGTCTTGGTACTCTTTCTACCCCTTTTCCCATGCACTAAAATTGAAAAATCTCAAGTTTACTAAGTTTTGTAAAGTTGCTGGAATTTCCTTGCGGGTTGTCATCCCTTCATGGCCATTTCAAAAATTTCCTTTCAAGTCATCATCCCTCTGTCACCATCCGTGGGAACTTCCTTGCAGGCTGTCATCCCTCTATCGTCGTCCATGGGAACTTTCCTTGTGGGCAGTCATCCCTTCGTCGCCATTCGTGGGAACTTTCCTTCCAGACCGCCGTCCCTCCGTTGCCATCCATGGGAACTTTTCTTGTAGGATGACATCCCTCCATGGTCGTGTAGGAACTTTCCTTATGGTTCATTGTCAATTCGTGGTCATTTGGGAACTTTCCTTGCAGGTCGTCCTCCCTCCGTCGCCATCTATGGGAACTTTCCTTGCGGGTCGTCGTCCCTCCATTGTCGTCCATGGGAAATTTCCTTATGAGATGCCATCTCTCCACCTATCATCTATTGTCTATCTTCCATCCACCATCCACCACTTGTGGGTCCACCCCTATGGAAGGTTGTCCGCCATCTGCCCGTCTTCCACTGTCCGTTGTTCATCCGTTGTTCATTGTCAGCCATCTTCTCGTTGTCTGTCGTTCGATTTCTATCGTACGCTATCCGTCTATCATCTGCTGCTTGCAGGTCTACCCCTATGGAAGACTAATTGTCATATTTCATCTGTCATCCTTCTGCCCTATGGCACCCACATCCCTGAACCCACATTTATGTTTGTGGTCCAAATGATCTCCAAATGTGGAACAATGATGAATATTATGATCTGTTAATGATGTGTGGGTGGATCTAACAAGGAGTTTGCATGATTTGACTAACGTTTGCCTTGATTTTTGTATGAAAGCACATATGAAACTTCATGTATGCAGAAATCAAGGAACCTACTGCGGGTTCATTGGGGAGGCCCATTGAGAAAGTTGAACAAGGAAAAAGCACATTGCTCCTTTCACCATTCATTTTATGCTCGCCTCTCCCCTAGCACCCATCAATAGAGCTGACATTAGAAGGAGGCCTATGTCAAGGAATTTAATGACAAAACTATAAAAGGTGGCCTTGAAGGTGGTGGGGGGGATCAATTGTTTCCTCCCTCCAAACAAACGATCACGATCCATCAGGGGCTATCTCATCAAATCATCTGATCCATTTAACAACGATGCAAACAAGGTGTACTTGATTGATTGAGGGATGTTGCAAACACATCAAGTAAAAAGGTATCTTTTGAACAGTTTCAGCTACAGCAAAAGGGAAATCAGCTAGAAGACAAAATTGCTATAGTGACTAGCCACTACAAGACAAAATAGGGAAAAGAAAAAAGATGTATTTTAAATTGATGAATATTGAGGGGTAGGTGAAACCCTAATGTAAACAAATATGAGCCACTCATTGTGAATCAATCCTATCCATTCATTTGGGTTGTGGAAACTATAAATAGGGGCCTTCCCCTCATTTGTAAATGGTTGGAGAACTAGTGTAAAGGCATTCTACAACAATAGAAAACAACATTGCATGATTTATGGGTGTTTCTTTTGAGTTTGTTCATTATGCATGCATGGTTCTACTTCCAAGTTAGTTTTAAGTGTTAGTTTCTTGAATGGTTGTCATGATGGTGTTGTTATAGTATTTGATGAGTTTTCAGCCCATACTTTTAACACTTGTTGATGACAAAATGTTGTGCAGAGTTAGCATGGGCTTCTTTATGTCATTGTTGCAACCTAGTTCAATTGCATGTTCATGATGTGTATGCATAATCTAAAAATCAGCAGGCCTTAGAAGATTGCACTAGTTTTGTGTAGTTGTAGGTTTCTCTTGGTCAAGCAAAACTTAGTTTAGGAAACCTGTCTACTATAGCAGCCACCATTGTTATTGTTCATTTATAGCTTAGGATTAGAACAACTTTCTTAACACTTCTCCTTTTGATATTTCTTTTATTCCTTGGTTAGAGTAGGATCTCAAACATCACCATGAAGGTTAATCAGATGAACTTGAAGAGTTTCAGCTTGATGTTTTGAGTGGAGAGTCACTATTCATTCACTTCTAGTACTTTGAAATTGCATTTCTAGGCCCAGCTTCCCATGCTTTGTAACTCATCCATAGGATTTCCCTGTGATTACCAATAGATCACATTGAACCAAGGGGGATCCCACAATAGTGGTTTACAATTTTTGGCCAAACTAAACACTGAAATAATTTTTTTTAACTAAATCTTCACTTTTGGGCATCTATAGTGGCTAAACCATGAGGAATTTGAAGATGATGCAAACTAGAATTTCATGACATTTTGTTTGTAGATTCTAAATATTTTTTTTCAAAATATTTGAAATTTAGATTGCACTTCTTTTTCCATCTCCCTCAAAAACTAGTTTTATTCATAAAACAACATTTTTAAAATGTGACACTCACCATATAATGCATAATTTTTTTTCCATGAAGGATAAAATTCTAATTATTTCGAATTTAGATTTGTAACTCTGATATCTAGTGCTTCCATTTGGTTATATAGTTTTTTATTGAATATTTTTCTTTAAAAAAGTTTCGAAGTCAAACAAATGACAATTCAGACATAGCGCGACGGTATAATGCGTAACTTTTTTTGTATGTATTGAATTTATTTATTTATTTGTTGGATCAAGGACTTCAATATCTGGTGCACTCATATTTTTTTAAAAAAATTAATAGTCTGCTATTTTTCCACATGTGCAAAACAAAGATCTTGGTTTTTGGTGAAAAACCTACATTCACAAGAAATAAAATAATTACAATAATAAAATTATACTTTTTGGGAAGCTTATAATAAGAACTAAATACTTTAAAAAAATAAATTTTAAATGAATTCAATTGATCCCCCAAAAGGTAAATCAAAAGTGGTTTTTTATCAACATTTTGATAGGTGTAAATTAGACTTTGTTATAGGTATGGTTTAAAACTATCAGGGTTCTATCCAAGGGGGTTTGATCTAAGGTAGTTTGATCAAACCCTCTTCAATTGGAATGATTTAAATAGAATTTTTTAAGGCTTACATCATTATATTTTCTAAAAATATGTGATTTCAGCAAAAAATAGAATCTCCCAGAAATTGTAAACCAGCTGTGTGGGATCACCCCCAACTAAACTATTCCAAGCATGTCATGACCTGACACTTAAGAGACCTTGGGGTAATTTTTAGCAACTTTTGTTTGGAGATTGTCTTTCAAGAGAGGTGATGTACCTATGCATTACCTGTGTTGAAAAGTGCAAAAACACCCATCAATAATTTCTAGCGAAGAAGCCTTGAAAAAGGGCAAGGAATTTGGAGTCGTGCCCCAAATTCCACAATGGGGAGATGAAAATAGGATAATTAGTATTTTCATTTATACAAACTTTTTTTTTATTAGAAATAACATTATTCTTAATTAATTCTTAGGCCTTCCAAATTATACTTTTAAAGATTGAGCAACGAGCCGAGGACATAGGATACTTATTGATTAAAATATCACTCATTGGTAATTGCTTCCAATATTTAGCTTGCTTAGGGGTGGAAAGTTAAATATTGTTTCAGATTAACACTTTCCAAGGTTCATTACCCACTAGTTCTTTGGTTATCCATTTTGCAACAAGGGAAATCCAATAGGGCCTTAGATCTTTGAGTCCAATCCCTCCTTGAACTTTGTCAAGGGAACAACACTCCCACCTTACAACATGATTTTTCCTCTTGCCTTTCCCATCAGACCATAGGAATTTCCTAATATTTTTTTGAATAATATTAGCTTGTTAGCTACTGGAAAACCACACATAGGAAAAGTAGATACTATAGGAGGCAAGGACCTTTTGGAAAACTTGGATCCTCCTAGCCAAAGATAGATATTGCTTGTTCCATTTAGCAATCTTTCCTTATATATTTGACTATATCCAAGACCACATTTCTTTGAGGTTTGGGCTGCCTACAAATGAAATCCCTAAATACCTTACTTGCTTAGAAGCCCTCCCATTGGAATTCACACTTTTTGACCTAGTTAGGGGGGAATCTTGTGATCCTAGGAGTATGGACATAGCTATTGAGATTTTAGCTCTAGAGGCTTTACAAAATAGATTGAGTTTTACCAACAATGAGTCCATATTGTTTTCTTCTAGGTCCAAGAAGATAGCAATAACATCTACAAACTAAATTTTTATTACCTCATTCTTTTTTGAGAGTTTTATCCCTTAAACTTTTGGAGACAATGTTTTTTTCTTTTGCAGGTAATGGATAGCATTAGAGACAATAAAAAAAGGGTTGGGGCTAGTGGGCAACCTTTTCTAATGGATCTTTTCAACATAAATTCATCTAAAAGCAAGCCATTAACATCAATGTAGGAAACAACATATTTTAGTACTCTATTTACCATTTTGAAAAACATGTTATGGAATCCAAAGGCCTCAAGGGTTGCCCTTATAAAACTCAATTCTAGCCTATCATAAGATTTTTCAAAGTCAAGTAAGAGAATAATAGCCTCTTATTTTGTGTATCTTTCCCATTCCATGGCCTCCCAACTTGTTATTAGGTTTTCCAAGATGTATCTACCCTTGATGAAACCTGTTTGAGTGTTGTTGATGAAGTTAGGAAGGATATTAACCAACCTTAAGGAAATTACTTAGCCAAAATATTGTAAGAAACATTTAGCAATGTAATAGGTCTCTTGTTCTTAATCAATTTTTTATCACCACCTTTTGGTAGCAATTTTATAATTCCTTTGTTCATACTCTTTTGTAGACATCCTCTTTCTAATGCCTTATCATACACATGTAGCAGGTGATCACAAATCTTGTCTGAGAATGTCTTATAAAATTCCACAAGTAGCCCATCCCATCAAAGGGATTTATCATTATTCATGGAGTTAATGTTGCTTCTAATTTCTTCTTTGTTACTTTTTCCTAAAGCTTTATGGCATCTTCAACTAATATCTTCTTGGGGATGATGCCTTTCACAAGGTTCCTAGCTTCCTCACTCCAATCAATCCCAAATTTTAAGGTAAAGAGATTTTGGTAGAAGAAATGGAAATGCTTTAGAATTCCTTCTTGGCAAATGATCATTGTTCCCTCATTGTATATTTGGTCTATCTTCTCTTTGAGGATTTTTTTCTTGATGAACTTAAAGAACAATTGGGAACTTTTTTCTGCATGGTGGAGCCAATTTGTCTTGGCCCTAACCTTGGATCCTTGGTGTTGCAAGTATGAAAAATATCGGTGGTGTTGTCATTAATGTTGTCATTGATTTCAACATAGTTTAGAATGTTGCAAATTGTGCATGTATAGTTGAGATGTTTTTGAGATGTTGTGAGTACATGGAGTTATCCTTATGATGCTGTAGATGTGCTGAAATGATGGGCTACCAAGTGCTTTTGAGAAAATTAATAAAGAGAGAAGTAAGAGTTATGTATGAGTTTAGAATGTGCTCTGGTATGTGCTCCACGTTTCCCCTATATTCATCTTATGCTTGTGTGAATCTTATAGAAGGTTGATATGATGTTTTCTATGTTCTAGTAAAAGTGTTAATGGTTTTGTGCTTTGGAAGACTAGTTCCAAAGGTTCAGAATGTGTATCTATGAAGACTAGATGGTCTGATGGATAATTTTATGTATGAAGTTTGTTGTAGGTTGATGCAGATCTATTTGATGGCATTTGAGATGTGTTCCAATACTTGGTGAAATGTGTTGTGTCGTCTGCATGTTGTCTTCTTGTTGGGAAGTGTGTACTTCAATGTTCATTTGTGTTTTCATTAGGTTTGGCCTACCTGGTGTTTACACTTCATATGAAGAATAAAAAAATTAATTAAGGAAGCATGTGGTTAATCTGAGACATTTCTTTTGGTCTTGGTTAAGTGATTAATTGGTCCACTCTCATTCCTTTCCACCGTGGGAATGTTGAGTTGCCAACCTAGTTTAAATTTATGAAATGAAGTGTATGTCGCCGAACTTGGAGAAAGTTTCTAAGGTTGAAGATGGTATAAATGAAAGTTGATATGTGAAGGATTAGATGATGAAAATATAACAAAGTAAGCCACAAGTGAAGAGCAGAGTTGTGCAAAAGTGAGTTGAGGAAACAATAATTTATTGTGTTGGATTCCTAAAAGCAGTGAGTTGAAATTTTTTGCAATTTTCTAATCAATGTTGTGGATGTGTGTAATTTTTTGTGGTGGATATTTTTTTTATCTTTTGTATCTGTAGGTATTGAGCCTCCTTGTTGGACAGTGAGTCCTTTCTATGGACAGTGAGTCCCTTATGTAGGTAGTGAGCCTTTTTATTTAGGCAGTGAGCCTCTATATTCAATTTTTCTATTACTTTACATTGTGAGTTAATCCTAACCGTGGTTTTTCCCTCATTAGGTTTTCTATCCATTGTGATCCCACAATAGTGGTTTACAATTTTTGGCCAAACTGGACACTGAAATATTTTTTTGTAACTAAATCTTCACTTTCAGACACGTATAGCGACTAAACCGTGAGGAATTTGAAGATGATGCAAACTAGAGTTTTATGAAATTTTTTCTATAGATTCTAAATATATTTTTTTCAAAATTTTTGGAATCATATTTTACTTCTTATTCCATCTTCCTTGAAAACTAATTTTTTTCAGAAAACAACATTTTTAAAAAGTGATGCTCATTGTATAACACATAACTTTTTTTCCATGAAGGATAAAATTCTAATTCTTTCAAATTTAGATTTGTAACTCTGATATCTAGTGCTTCCACTTGGTTAAATAGTTTTTTATTGAATATTTTTTCTTTAATCAAGTTTCAAAGTCAAACCAACTATAATTCAGACATAGTGTGACTGTATAATGCATAACTTTTTTTGTATGCATAAAAATTCAATTTTTTTCTCTTTGTTGGGTCAAGGACTTCAATATCTAGTGCACTCATATTTTTCAGATTTATTTTTTTATAATCTGCTATTTTTCCACATGTGAAGAACAAAGATCTTGATTTTCGGTGAAAAACCTACATTCACGAGAAATAAAAAATAAATATAATAATAAAATAAAATTTATTTAAAATTATACTTTTTGGGAAGCTTATAATAAGGACTACATACTTACAAAAAATAAATTTTAAATGAATTCATTTGATCCCCCAAAAGGTAAATCAAAAGTGGGTTTTTATTAGCATTTTGATAGGTGTAAAGGAGACTGTTATAGGTATGGTTTAAAACTAGTGGGGTTCTATCCAAGGGGGTTTGATTTAAGGTGGTTTGATCAAACTCTCTTCAATTGGAATGCTTTAAATGGAACTTTTTAAGGCTTAAATCATTAAATTTTTAAAAAATATGTGATTTCAGAAAAAAATTGTTCCTCCCAGAAAATTGTAAACCAACTTTGTGGGATCATGGATGTGTGTAAAATTTGGTGTTCATTGTGTTGATTTTTCTTTCTATTATCTGCATTTCATGTTCATACTTAATAACAGATTAGTGTAGTTTTGAAGTTGATAAGTATTTGAAGTTTTATGTTTAAATTTGGTGACAACTAATTCACCCCCCTCTTAGTTGTTCCACACCTTTTAACAATTGGTATCAAAGCTTTGTTTCTTTGGTGTAGATATTAACTGCTTAAGGTAGATCCGATGGCGCATAAGTTGGAAATCCCTATTTTCAATGGATTTGATTACAGTGACTAGAAATAATAGATGAGAGGCTATATTATCTCTCTTAGTTTCAAGACTCGGAAGGTTGTTGAGATGAAGTATGTTGCTTTGGAAAGTGGTCCTTCTACTACATACGAGATTGCTACTTATGAGGAGAATGAGAAAGCGAGGTATGTTATTTTTCTGTGTTTTAACTAAAACTGAGTGAATTAAGGTTACTTCTTATACACTGCTTATGAATTTTAGAAGAAGTTGGAAGACCTATATGAAGGAAATGAAAGTTTAAAATTGACAAAGAAGCTGATGGCCAAGCGTAGATATGAGAATTTGAAAATGGAAGAAGGTGAAGATTTGAAAGCTATTTCTAGAGGGTTGAACTTGTATCAAATGAAGTTAAGAATCAAGGGGGAAATCTGACTAGTGAAGATATAATAGAGAAGATCCTAATAACCCTACTTGAGTGTTACAGTGATAAGATCTCAGCTATTGAAGAGATGTATGATCCTAAGAAGTATACTAAAGAACCGTTATTTGGCACCTTGACAACATTTGAGATGAGAAAGTTTGGAAAGAAAGAGGAGAAGATAGAAACAACATTTAAAGTAATGAAGATTGAGGATGATCCGGATAGTGATAGTTCTGATGAGTTGGAAGCAAAATTTACCAAGAAGTTGAAGAAAGGTACCAGTAAGTATAAAGGTATGTTTCCCTTTAAATGTTTCAATTGTGGTAATATTGGTCATTATGCTTCAAGATGTATGAATAGAGATGTACATAAGAAGAACAAGGATTGCAAGGATAAAGATAGAAAGGATAAGAAATACAAAAGATTGTATTATGTTAAAGAAGAAGCTAGAATCTCCAATGATGAATCTGATTATGAAGGTGATGATAGTGAGTGTTTTTTTTAGCTTTGGAGAATAAATTTGTGTCTGCTAACCCTGGAAAATGTGCAAGAAAGAATGTTTCAAAGAATAAGAAGAGTGAGATGGAAGGTACTTTGGTCACTTCCATTCATGCTATACAGGATGAAGACTACTGGGTAATTGACAGTGGATGTTCTAATCAAATGACTGGAGATAAAAGTAAGTTTACCAAACTTGAAAAGTATGATGGTGGTTTAGTCATGTTTGGTGATGATTCAAGAGCAAAGATTGTTGGGAAAGGTACAATTAGTTTTGATAGAATACACAACACTGATGATATATATTATGTAAAGGGTCTAAGGCATAATCTTTTAACTGTTGGACAAATGTGTAGAAAAGGTTTTAAACTTGTGTTTCACGATAATACCTATGAAATCAAAAAAGGATTTGGAGCTATGGTTGCTGCCAAAAGGAGAAATCATGGAAAAATCTTATGGCTTAAGGGTGTTCATGGTTAGTGCCTTGTATCTCAGATTAATGAAAGTTGGTTGTGGCACTAAAGAATGGGACATGTAAACTTTGATAATTTCATTAGAATCAATTCAAGAGATGTTGTATGAGGTCTACCTAGAACCATAAAGCCTGCTAATATTGTTTGTAGAAGTTGTTAGTTAGGTAAACAAACAAGATGCAGTTTTAAGGGAAAATAACAATCTACTACTAGATTACTAGAATTAATCCATATAGACCTTGCAGTTTGACTAGAATAGGAAGCCTAAATGGTGATAGGTATTTAATGCTTCTTATTGATGATTATTCTCAAATGACATGGGTTGCTTTCCTTATAGAGAAAACTCTGGCTCTGGATAGGTTTAAAGTGTTCAAAGAAAAGGTAGAGAATGAGGTGAACCTAAGAATCAAATGTGTGAGATCTGATAGAGGAGGAGAATTCACTTCTAGTGAGTTTAATGCATTATGTGAAGAGCATGACATAAAAAGACACTTTTTTGCTCTGAGAACCCCTCAGCAGAATGGAGTGGTTGAGAGAAAGAACCAAAATATACAAGAAGTTGCAAGAACCATGATGAAAGAATCAAATGTACTTGATGTGTACTAGAGAGAAGCAATACACACTACTATTTATGTTCCTAATAGAGTTTAGATTAGAGGCAACAACACAAAGACTCCTTATGAGTTATGGACTGGTAAGGCTCCTACTATGAAGTACTTTAAGGTATTTAGAAGTAGATGTTACATTAAAAGAGGGGTAAAAGCACAAAGCTATGTCACACTTTATAAAGAAAATGGCCAACACTGATCCAATTTTAAAACTTGAATCACTAAAAAGTGGCATATATGTTTTGAATTTTGAAATGATGTAAATTAGTAATATATATATATATATATATATTCTATATTTGTATTTAAAAATAAAAATAAAAAATTATTTTAAACTAGTTTTTAATAAATTAACACTATAGTTTAGTTGTTGATAAAATGCCGAAAAATGAAGTTACATGAGATGTCAAACTTTTTATAGTATTTTTTTTTTCTTTCAATTTTTTTGTGTATTTATAACTTGAAGCTTTAAGTGCATGGATATTTTTTTTTTTTCAATTTTGATAAATATATATTTTTAAATAAAAATTAAAATGTGCATGAATCAAAAGATATTTGTTTCCATGGGATGCCAACTTTCATATTAAATATTTATCTAAATTGGAAAAAAAATATACCATCTTGAAATAAATTTTTTTATCTAGTGCATCATAGTTTTTTAAAAAAAATTAATAAATTTTAGTATTTTTCCTTGGCATGGTAATGAACCTAATATTTTGTGTTGATAACCTACTTTAGTAAAAATAAAAAATAAAATATAAATAATTAAACTATTAAAATAAATATCTTTTTGAAAACAACACTTATGGATCTGCAAAAGGGTATTTTTATATTTTTTTAAATGTTATTTACATTAGTAGGAGTTATTGAAACTTCAAGTTTTTCAAATAATTTTATTTTTTTGGTAAATTGGACTCCAAGTAGTGCTCCATATATTTTTAGCTGACAATTTTAGTTGAAAAAGTTGTGGAAGTATCTAACTTATCTACAATAATCTTACTAGATCATATGTTTGACCAAAATTGATTTTTAGTTAGAAATACTTAAATTCAGTTGTGCTGATAAGTTGGCTAAAAGTGTGACACAACTTTATGCTTTTACCCAGAGATGATGATAATCTTGGTAAGTTTGATGCTAGATGTGATGAAGGAATTTTTCTTGGATACTCCACTACCAGCAAAGCATATAGATGCTTCAATAAAAGATTGAGGAAGATTGTGGAAAGTGCTAGTGTGAAGGTTGATGAGGATATACACAGACCTATTGAGATAAGTGAAGTTAAATTAGATGATCATATTTTTGCACTAGTACCTGAAGAGAATAAGGAAGAGGAAGAAAAGTAGACAAAAGAAGAAGAAAAAGAAAATCAACTAGAACCTATTGTTAAGACTCCTAAGTATGTACAGAAAAAATCATTCAGAAGAATAGATAATTGGAAATACGAGTGAAGGCATGAAGAAAAGAAGTAAAGTAGTAGTTGAAATAAATCTATGTTTACTTTCTAAAATTGAACCTAAGTCTGTGTGTGAAGCATGTGAAGATGAGAGTTGGGTTAGAGCTATGAAAGAAGAGTTGTAGCAAATAGAGAAGAATCAGACATGGGAATTGGTCCCTAGACCTATGAACAAGAATGTAATTGGTTCAAAAAGGGTGTTCAGGAATAAGTTGAATGAAAGTGGTGAAGTTATAAGAAACAAAGCAAGACTTGTATGCAAGGGAACGTCACAAGTTGAAGGCATAGACTTTGAAGAGACATTTGCCTTGGTGGCTAGAATGGAAGCTATTAGGATATTTTTGGCATTTTTTGCCCACACGAATTTCAAAGTATATCAGATGGATGTAAAGTCTACATTCTTGAATGGTGAATTGGAAGAAGTATACATGGAACAACCTTAAGTATTATAGTTATCAAAAAAACTAGATATGGTCTATAAGTTGAAGAAGGAATTGTATGGACTGAAACAAGCTCCTAGAGCATGGTATGCAAGATTGGATAGATATATGACAAAACAAGGATCCAACAAAGGCTCTGTTGATAGCAATCTATACTTCAAAGTGTAAGGTAAAAAAATGTTGATAGTAGTAGTGTATGTTGATGATATCATTTTTGAAGGAAATGAAGGTATACATGTAAGAGATTTGCAGAAGAAATGCAAAAGGAATTTGAAATTTCTATGATTGGTGAGTTGAATTTCTTTCTTGGGCTGCAAGTAAATCAAACTAATAAGGGGATATTCATTTCATAATCAAAATACATGAAAGAGATGTTGAAGAATTTTTGGATGGATGACTCCAAACTAGTTAGTACTCCTATGGTGACCAGATGTAAGCTAAGTAAAGATGATGAATTTGCTAAAGCTGATTAGAGAAAATATAGATGGATGATTGGTGGACTATTGTATCGTACTACTATTGGACCAGATATCATGCATGTAGTATGTTTAGTTGCCAAATTTTAAGTAGAACCTAAGGAGTCACATGTTACAACTATGAAGAGGATATTCAGATATCTTAAAGGTACACCAGATTATGGCTTATGGTATCCTAAGGATGTTGATTTCACTTTGAGTGCTTATACAGATGTAGATTGGGCTGGTTCTGTGGATGATTGAAAGTGTACCAGGGTATGTGCAAGATCATGATGGGCCAAAAAGTGGCAATATGATGGGTATGTGACTGACAACTATTTTTTTACCTAAAATTGATTAAATAAAAAGAGTTTTTAAAAGAGATTCTTAGATTTCCATCGATATAAATTATTTTTTAATATGCATTTAATAAGTAATTATTATTCATTTTCTATTCAAATTATGACTAAAGTCCTAATTGATAGGCTAATTGAAAAACATCTATAGCTTTCAAACGGTATCACATTTTTTGAATCCAAAATATGCATCACATTCCATGCTTCGCATAATATAGGATTAAAAAAAAAAATTGAATTTCATGAAGTTTTGACCAAGTTAAGGTGGTCAGATGTACAAGTTATTATATTTTTAAAAAAGTTGTAATAAAAAATTCATAATTAATTATTTACGAAAAAAAATTACAAAAAAAATGCATCAAATCGGGGCATGAATCCTCTATTTATATATAAAATATTATAAAAAAATATTATCATTTTATTGTGGTTAGGGTGGTCAGACAGACACCTACTTCTTATTTTTTCCCTAAAATTTAAATACCACTGCATTGAAAAGTCAAATTTTCACCAAATAGAGTTTTTTCTTTTTTAAATAAACCTAGTGGTTTAGAAACTACATTCAATTTTCTACAAATTCTATTTTTACATATTTTTGAAATAATATAGATAACTTATTCAAATTTTTACGTCAAGTTGCCTAACTCTGATTTTTCTAAATTTTTTTGCCACTTAAGGGCCTATTTTTTCCATGATGATCCTGCACATACCCACCATTGGTCATGCTTTATTTCTTAGTGGAATATTGGTTTCATAGTTGAGTAAGAAACATGACTCAGTTTCTTTATCCACTGTAGAAGTAGAATATATTGCTACATCCTGTTGTACACAGGTTTTGTGGATGAAACAAACTCTGAAGGATATTGGAGTGATATGTGATGAACTTATTCCTATTTTTTGTGATAATACAAGAACTATAAAAAATTTCAAATAATTTGTTAATGCAGTCAAGAAAAAAATATATACCTATTAGATATCATTTCCTAAGAGAAAAAGTGTTGGAGAATAAAGTCAGGTTGGAGTATGTGTTAACAAAGGAAAAGATTGCAAATATATTTACTAAGGCTCCTCTGAAGGATACTTTTGAGTATCTTAGGGAGAGGTTGGAGGTCATTGGCCCTCCAAACTAGGTGCACATGAGAGTGCATCAGTCTAGTGGATCCATAAATTCTTCATTTATTTGGACTAATGAATGGGTCTACTTCGTAGGGGGAGTAGAAAAGTTTTCATTGTTGTAGTATGAGTTGAATGGGTGCACTCCTAAGGGGGAGTGATCAGAGTTGTTAATATTTTCCATTGATGTAAAAGGGGGAGAGAGAATCATGTGAAAAATAGTAGAAGAGAAAGAGCAGGTGTTATCCCAAAATATTTTGTAGATTGTTGTCTTTGATGGTTTTTCACATAATATGTTGCCATCAATGACAAAGGGGGAGATTGTTGCAAGTATGAGCAAGATTGATGGTGTTGTCATTAATGTTGTCATTGATGTCAACATAGTTTAGAATGTTGCATATTGTGCATGTATAGTTGAGATCTTTTTAATATGTTGTGAGTACATGGAGCTATCTTTATGATGTTGCAGATGTGCTGAAATGATGGGTTACCAAGTGCTTTTGAGAAAATTAATAAAGAGAGAAGTTAGAGTTATGTATGAGTTCAGAATGTGCTCTGGTATGTGCTTCACATTTCTCCTGTATTGATCACACGCTTGTGTATATCTGATAGAAGGTTGATATTGATATTTTCTATGTTCTAGAAAAAGTGTTTGTGGTCTTGTGCTCTGGAAGACTAGTTTCGGAGGTCTGGAATGTGTTTTTGTGTAGACTTGATAGTCTAATAGAGAATGTTATGTATGAATTTTGTTGTAAGTTGATACAGATCTATCTAATGGCATCTAAGATGTGTTCCAATACTTGGTGAAATGTGTTGTGTCATGTATGTGTTATCTTCTTGTTGGGAAGCATGTACTTCAATGTTCATTTGTGTTTTCATTAGGTTTGGCTGACTTGGTGTTTGCACTTCATATGAAGAATTAAAAATTTAATTAAGGAAGCCTGTGGTTGATCCTAAATGTTGCTTTTGGTCTTGGTTAAGTGTTTAATTGGTCCTCTCTCATTCCTTTCCATTGCAGGAATGTTGAGTTTCCAACCTAGTTTGAATCTATGAAATGAAGCATGTGTGGCAAACCTTGGAGAAAGTTTCTAAGGTTTAAGATGGTATAAATGAAAGTTGAGATGCAAAGTATTAGATGATACAAATATAATGAAGTAAGCTACTAGTGAAGAGCAGAGTTGTGTGAAAGTGATTTGAGGTAGCATTACTTTATTGTGTTGGATTCTTGAAAGCAATGAGCTAAAGGTTTCTACAATTTTCTAATCAAGGTTGTGAATGTGTATAAATTGTTGTGGTGGATATTTCTATTATCTTTTGTATCTATAGGCAATGATCCTTCATGTTGGACAGTGAGTCCTTTCTATGGAAAGTGAGTCCCTTCTGTAGGTAGTGAGCCTTTGAATTCAGGCAATGAGCTTTTTTATTTGGTTTTGTTGTTACCTTATATTGTGAGTTAATCCTCACCGTGGTTTTTCCCTTATTGGGTTTTCCACGTAAAATTTGGTGTTCATTGTGTTTATTTTGGTTTCTATCAGTTTTATTTCATGTTCATACTTAATAATAGATTAGTGTAGTTGTGAAGTTGATAAGTATTTGAAGTTTTATGTTTAAATTTGGTGATAAATGATTCATCCCCCCTCTCAATTGTCCTACACCTTTTAACACTTTGATCTTATGGGCTTGGACTCTCCTCAAATTGTCCTTTGTAATGACAAGCTCTTCATAAATTCTTTCATTCTTGGGGTCTAGTTGGATCAAGGATTTAGCCTAGAAAAGATTTTCATGAATTTCTTTCTTCTCTCTCCTATCATCCATAGATTTTTTCTTCCCAATAGTTTGGAAGAACTTTCTCCAGCATAAAATGTTTTGGTCCTACCTTTCAATAGCTATTAAATTATCTTTCAACATCCATTTTTTGATTTCCCTAAGAGATATTATAGCATCTTTACGGTCATTATCCTTCAAGAGACGTGTGTTCAACATGATGCTATCTCTCTTTTTACCTTCCTTGGGCCTTCTTTGGTTTATGATAAGGTTTTCCCTTATAGGGTGATGATTTGAAAGAGTGTAAGGGTACACATTTACTTTAATATCTTTATTATTTGGAATAAAAGTAACTAGGTCCTTGTTGGCATAGAACCTATCCAATCTACAATATATCCTTTTACTTCCCTTTTGGGCATTGTAGTAGGTAAACTATATACCTTTGTAGTTTCTTCTATCACCTTTCATAGGGTCAATTATGCCTTGTTTGTTTTTCATCCTTTTCCAATATAATTTCTCATTTCCTTTCCACACCATGTACATGCCACCACACTTATCCTCCATTTTCTCAACCATGTTAAAGTTCCCCCCAAGGATCCAAGGGATTCCTAGTAGGTATGAGATCCATTTCTAAAGCTTATTCTATTTTTATGATCATTGGGGGCATAAACAAAGCAAATTCCCACTTTATCATAATCTTTTTCAAGGATGATCAACAATACCCTATTACAATGTGAGAAAATATGACTAGTTACATAACCATTCCACTGGTTAGATATTAAGATGGTGCCTCCACCTCTCCCCCTTCATGAAAATTGGAGTAATGAGTGGAATTATTCTAAATAAACTTCAAGTTTGTGTCCAAGGTGAAACCTGTGGGCTTGGTTTCTTAGAGGAGTACAATATATTTTTTCCTTTCAAGATTAAGTAATCTTCTAATAACATATTTTATGTTTGAGGATTCAAGACCACAAACATTCCATGAAATGCAGTTTTAAGGTTCATTTCCAACACTCATTGGATTTTCCTCTAGTTCATTCTTGAAATTCTCAAAGAATTTAGGAAGCTTGTCCTCCACCTCTAACTTCTTGGAGGTAGGAGATTTGATTACAAGGCTTCTTTTTTCCTTTTATTTATAGCAACTTGGATACCATCCCCACTAGCCAACACAGGTTTGTTGTAATTCTAGGGCCTTCCTAGGCCAACTTTGGATTTCTGCACTTGGTCAAATTGAAAAGAATTAGAATTCTCATTGTTTTGGCATCATATTCTCCTAAAGGATTCCAATTCCTTAAGCATTTGGATTTAGTGTTTTTCTTTTCTTTAGTTATCTTCTCTTTTCCAACTGTTAAAAAGTTCTAAGACAATTGAGATGGGGGGGAGTGAATCAGTTGTCACAAAATTCAAACACAAATCTTTGAATACTTATCAACTCCACAACCATTCTATTCTACAATTAAGTATGAATATGGAATGCAAATAAGAGAGAGAAATAATAACACAATAGACACCATATTTATGTGGAAAACATAATAAGGGAAAAACCACAGTGAGGATTAGTTCACAATAGTTATTTCAATACCGATTACAAAAGAGGCTCAGTGTCAAGGGCTCACTACCAGAAAGAGGACAAATAGTCCAGATTTAAAAAGCCCACTACTTACAGAAAGGACTCACTATCCAACAAGGAGGCTCATTGTCTACGACAGATTAGAAAAACAAAAGGGTGGCTTCACAGCCAAAGTGAACTGAAGAAAATGCACCTAACATGTGTTGATGCAGTTTTGGTGATGTTCAATAAATAGACTTAACACACTTCATTATTTTCTCTCAACTTCACTTCACAATGTCTTCATCTGCCTTTTCTTGTCATACATCAATCTCAAAACTACCGAGTATATATATCTAACTCATCTGCAAGAATCAATTAGGTCAACCTAATTGGATGCAATTCAAAAAGATAATTGTCAACTTCATACAAAGATTCTCCAAAATGTAATCCAAGTGTATAACACACTACAATATGTTGGAATGTACCAAAGATAGGTCGCACATATATCCACAATACACATTCAACTATTAACTGATTATTAGGTCAACCATGATTAACCTAATAATGAAATGCAATCACCAAAGCCGATGCCAATACACCAACCAATCATATGAACATACAAAAATTCATACATATGCGCTTCAAGTGATCATAAGCCACTTCTCAAAATCTTAAACACCAATGATTACCAGAGGGAATATGCAGACCAAAATATCAGATCTACCACTAGAGGAAATAAACCTATTCTGCACACTAGTTCAAGGTACCAAACCAATCTAACACCATAAACAACATGGTGACATTAATGACAACATACAGACTAATCTTCTCCATTCTTCCAACACCAACTTCATTCTTATTATCTTGATTAATACCAAACTCAAGCTCTTTAGTAGGGGTTAGGGTCACATGCAAGTCTAAGATTTCATTAGAAGACTCTAAATCAAGCCCAAGGGTAGGGTTAGGGGATAGGATGGGGGTCTCTAAGGGGCTAACCACTGTTACTCGAGCAAAAACACTACCAAAGTCCCCCAATTTAAGGGAAGCCAACAAAGCCTCCAAGAAATCATTCTCCCTAGGAACATATTTGTTGATAATTTACCCAATAGAGTTTACAATACTATTTAAATTAGCAATTGAGCTTAGGGAGATGGTGAGGGTCATAATTTTGTTCCCTAAACCGGCCTCTAGCACACCACACAAGGATGAGACATTATTTTCCCCATCAAAATTTCTAGCTCCTAATTTATTTAGAGCTGAGTTAAGGTAATTTGACTTAGACTTGCAAGGGCCAAAATCCAAGATATATTCAAAAGTTACAGTAGACTTGTTACCTAATTTTCACCTTCAGGCTCAATCAGGTAGAATATCATGTGACAGAGGTTCGAGAAGGCCAAATGGAACATTTGCACTAGGGAAAAATTCATGAATCTAATGCTAGGTCATAGGGAACTCAGTGAAGAAGCCTACCTTGTTCAGGTTCGACATGAAAATATTCTAAGGACAGAGTCACCAAGACCCTAGGAATGTCACGGTGAGTGGAATTCATATGTAGGTACCTATCGGCAAGACAAAATCATTGTCCCAGCGACTAAGAATTTCCCCGTCGGCATGAGGATCTCCTTTGGACAAGGGTCTTGGTGAGATCTTTATGTCTCACTGACCAGTGGCAGAGGGCTACACATATCGGTGGGAGATTTTACATTGGGGAGATGTCTTGGCAAGTGCTTAAGGTCTTGCCGATGAAGTGCAAAATGAAATGCTCTCGGTGTAACATCTCGGCGAAAGTAGAAGGTCTCACCGAAAGGATGCCTTTAGTGTATGTAAGCAGGCTTTGCTAGGAGGTCTTGCTAAAGGGTAGATGTCTCCCTGACTTAAGGACCTATCAGCGTAACAAGGCAATCAGAGAGAGGTCTTAGAGACCGGTAATGTCTCACCGACAACAAGATGGGTCTCAGTGAAGTGAAGTGAGCTCGGGCAGACAAAAGGAGTTCTCCATGAGGTATAGCTGATAGAAGGAGTCTCACCAATAATGAAAGACTTCGCCGAGACCAAGGACATCGGCATAAAGTCATGCCGAAGAAGGGAAGTCTCCTTGACAGGATGCAAAGTAAATTCATCACCGAGAGAACGAGATGTCTCGGAGATAAGGTGATGTCTCACCGACAATGGAGGAGCCTTCGGCATAACATAAGGAGCTCGGGAAGACCTCTTCCTGACTGGCGGGAGTTAGGCTGAAAGAAAGGAAGTCAGCGGAGGGTTCATACTTCAGCGTGATGTCTCACCAAGATCAGAGCTCGGCAGGAGGCGAAGACCATCGCCAAGAGTCTCATTGATTAGTGAAGCCTCCAAAGTGAAAAGCAATTTCGGCCAGAGGTTAGAGGTCTCAACAAAATGTTTTGCCAAGATAGAATGTCTCACTGACAAAGTAGAATGCGCTCGGTATAAGGAATGAGGTTCAGCGAGATGTCTCGCTGACATCAAAGGTTTTTCCGATAATGGGGGGGTCATCGCCAAGAGTCTTCCCGACTTGATGATGCCCAACAAAAGGAATATGGAGCTCGCTAAAGGATGGAATGCGTTCGGGGTAACCTTGAGGATGTCTCACTGAGTGTAGCAGGTCTCTCTGAATGAGGGTCTTCGCTGATAGTGGATATTTCGCCATGATATCCTAGCGACAAAATTGTGTCTTGTTGATGGCCTTAGTGGTATCGGTATGACTAACTGAACTCAATATGAACTCTCATCGACTATCACATACTATGCCGATGGTTGCCAAATGATATAATCACATCGGCAAGACACTTTACGTGTCTTGCCGAGATGCGATTCTTTTCAAAGGACTTTTTGACCAGCTGCAAAGCCCACGTGGAAGGTGCTCGACCAATCGGGGGAGTTAAGGCGAGTCGTGGTAGAATGGAGGATGTCAACCTTGCTTGAATGCCATGTGAAATGAAGTGAACTCAGGCATTCAAGGCGTTCAGCTGAAGTAGCTCAAACAGGACATGATGGATCTGAATGAATGCAGTAGCTGTGAAATATCTGAAGAAGGTTCCCTCGAGGATGACTGTTCACCATCATGGACATGTAGGGGTTCTGTATTAATTCAGTTAAAAGATCTGAGAGGCTTCCCCAAGGGTGACTTCACACCGACATGAACAACAGGGCATGCAGGGTGTGGCATTAAAATCAATCAAATATCTAGGGGTAGATTTTTTTTAGATAGATATTTTGTAAGCCCTAGGGGGCCGACACATTTGTGATATATAAGGCATTTTTTTCCTCTTTGTAAGTTCAGATGTATGCTTTTCTGGAGTCTGTGACCCTTTTGCAGTCCTCTCTCAGACTAGTACGTTTCTGTAATTCAACTTGGAGCATAATATACAAAATCTACCTTGGTCACCATTGATGGCCCATCATTTTTCCTTTTGATTCTTATGAAGTATAGTGCATACTTTTAGTGATTCACTGAGCTACTTAGTGAAATATTCTCTTTCCTTATAGCTTTTGTTTCATGTCGTGCCTTTCTTTGCAGAAGTAGCATCATGTAGATTACAAACTATGTTTACTTAATCCTGCACATGAGCTTCTAATTTGTGAAAATTTGTCTTTCCTCCTTGAAGGCATGTGCATGTCAAACCTCTTTGTGTGTGTGATCTTCAGGATCTTGTTGTGCAATCCCATGGTTGTCACCAGTATTCAAGTGTAAATCGAGTATCTCATTGTTCCTGTCATTTTTGGTGTATCACCCTAGGTTTTAATTTCCATTGTCTATGTTTTCTCCTTCTCCCTTTCCCTTTACAGATCAGTAGTTTAGGTGATTACCCAACAGGGAAGTCGGCCTTCTTCGGAGGTTGACCTCTGCTTACAAGAAACCCACATCTTTAGAGGTCTTCCCATGTTACACTGAGGCGTTGAACATTAGGTTCAACAAGGGTGCAACTTCAGGTGATAACAAGACTCATTAGCTTTATCAAAAAAAAAATTATTGAAAAAATTTCCTTAATACATGTTTCCAGAGCTCCTTCAAAACAATTTGTTGTACATTAAGTTTCTTTATCAAAATCTCATTCCTAGTGAGTGGAGGGAGCAGGGGTTCAAGAATTCCCATAGGTGAGCCCCAACCCTTTGGAGACTTTTGTGCAACCTCCCTCAAAATAGGCTTAGGGTTAGCACACCCATTCGAAATAATTTCAAATGAGTTCTTTAGGTCTAGTTCCTCTTATAGATAAGGGAAGGTTCTTGAGGCCTTACCCTTGATCGGTTAGACTCGTCTACATTAGGCAAGGGAGGAACCATGTCCCCACGGTTGGGGCTACCAACTTGGATCTAGCTAGGCTTGGAGGACAGGCCTCATTTACTAGATTAGGGTTGGTTTATAAATATTAAGTGAGTTTCAACTTCTAGATGCCCTTATTTAATCTCCTCTAAATAATCAGATAATTCTTTTGGATATTCCCTTCTTTCCTATAAAGAAAGCACACATTTAACCCACACAAAACTTCTAGAGGGCTTGAGAACTAATTGTCATCATCTTCAATTAAAACCTTCACAAGAATTTCTATCTTTGGGTTGAAGGAGACGAGGGAACGAGCATCCAAATGAGATAGCACCACTTTTTCCTTGTCAATCCTCACAACTTTTCCAAAGGGTGCAAGCAAGATAGGGATAATTTTTCAAAATTTAGGGGGGAGATCCTTAATCATCACCCACCTAGGGAAAGAAAGTACAAGAATTTATTTTGCAATGGGCCCTTTAGACCATGCCACACCTCTAAAATTACACCCCCATATTCCAGTAGGGTTTTTCGAGGACCTTTTCCTACATTGAATGGTTTTTAAAGAAAATAGCAAACAATCCATGTTGCAAAAGCCTACAGAAATTTAATTGAATCCAAAATTTACTTGCCAAAATTTTAGCAAACCAATTATCTAAAAAATTTCTAGCATGAATCTTATTAATATCAATGGACACTAGAAATATAGCTACATCTTTTAGCCTAGACCATTCAATACAGATGAACCAAAGATTTCAAGAGGTGCGAAATGCTATGACTCTCTTTTACTCAATTAGGGTCTTTCACCTAATGAAAAGAGATAGATCCCACACCCAAAATCTAGGTGGTTCAATCAAATAAAGGAATGTATGATGTAATTATGACTAAATTTAATTATCTAAATGTAGCTAATTGATAAAATTGATTGATTAATGAATGGAAACTAAGGAAATGAAGAGTGTTTGAAAACACATTGTCTAATGCCAAAACACCTAGAAATGAATACAAATTGCAATAGAAATGGATGAAACTAAAAGTGTGCACCTAAGATCTTGATGGAGACTAGAAATTACTTTTAGAATGCTCTTGATCCAATTTTTAGGTTGGTGGGACTCATTCTCCATTTTGGGTGAATTAGTCCCAGATCTAGGAAACTGTTCCAGATCCCATTTCGAGCAAATGGGTATCCAAAAATGCAAAAAGCAAAAATAAATCCTGGAAGTGGGACTCATTCGCCACCCATGGTGAATGATTCCACTTTTGAATTTTTGAATATTCAAAAGTGGAAACAAGAGCCTTCGATTTGCACATTTTTCTTCTTCAGGTGTCTGGTTCTGAAACTGTCAAATTTGGGCCTGAAGGTGACTTTTTGTTGATGTTTTGCCTTATCCAATGAAAAGATGACTTAAAAAAAATTGTAACTTGGTTCTTAATTATTTCCAAGCTTCCAAGATGCCTAAATCTACAAACACACAAGAAGCTCGAAAGAGAAATGTTGGATGTTAGGGCATGGGGGTCTGCCTTGGTCAAACCCCTTTTTAGATAATTAAACCAAAATGATGAAAGAATGTAATGAAGCAAGAAATAATGGATTAAATACCTTACCATGATGTTTGATCTTAAATTTTTGCAGCAAAAAATGAAGGATTTTCCCTTGAATTTCTTAGGAAACAATCTTAATGACTTGCAATGATGAAACCCTAACTTGCTTGACTTGGAAGAGAAGATAAATGATGAATGAATTGTGAAAAATGAAATAATGGATCTAAATTAGGGTTTAGATACTTAATTTTATAGGTAATTCACCTTATTTTCCCATAAATTGGATCCCCAAGGTTGACATGAAGAAAAAGAAATCTTAAATTCCAAAATTTCTCGCTCAAAAGTAAAAAATGGTCCAAATGGCACTCATTCACCACCTTGGGTGAATCAGTCCCACCTAGTAGGGACTCATTTTCCACATATGGAGAATTCATCCTAGTAGGGCCCACTTTCTAGCCAAGATGCTAGGAAGTTAAGAAATAAGGTTTATATGATGACTTTGTCAAGTATTTCATCAGATTATCCCTCAGGATGCACAATATGGGCTAATAGGGGGCTATTAATGATGATGTGAAGGTCAATTAGGGATTGGGACAAAAAATTCAATATGAAAGTGTGATTAAATAGACTTTACAACACTAAAATGAGGTCCACTTAGCCTAGGAAGGAACAATATCCAATGTGAATGTGTAAGACACATTACAACACTAGAATAACATTAAGTTTATTTTACAATCCTTCTATATTAATGTGAGGATGTATTTAAATACATTTTATAATGTTGAATTAGGGGAAAATGGGTTCATTAAGTCTAGAAAAGTATGAAAGTCCTTTACAACACTTTACAACACCTTTACAAGACATCATTAAAGGCATTTGAAAGGGTCCAAGACCTAGTGTGGATGTGAAAAACTCCTTACAACACCAAATCAAGGCCTTTTTAAGTCCAATTTATCATCAATTATTCCCCAAATCAAGCAAGTTGCCTTTTTTTAGGGTACATTTAGCCCCCACTTTAGTGAGAGGATGAACTTGCTTCAAACTCACACTAAAGTAGGAATTCAAGAGATATCCAAGTGTACAGATGCAGATGAAAAAGAATGACAAAGATCAAGAAGGCAGTCAAGCCCCCAGGATCCAAGATCCTAAGTCAATTCATCAAGATACATAATCATACAATGTCAAGAAGTAGGAAGAAGAGAAAGATGAAAATGTAAAGGTGGATCAAGCTTCGATCCTTTTCCCAACATGTTGTGGATTAGATCTAGGATTTTTTTCCAAAAATAAAATGCATACACACTCTAGGGTGATGAAACTCTTGGTTGTTTGTTGGGTGAGAAATCCACAACATACTCACTTTGGGGCCGTGGACCTTTTGGTTTTCCGTAGGGTGAGAAATCCAAAAAGGTGGCTATGGGGAAAGTCGAGCCTCAAAATGGGCTTCCAACTCAACCATACTAAATTTATACCTCATGATAACTTTAATAAGGTGCCACAAAGAAAAATAATTTTCAAGCTCTATGATGTAAGGAAAAATTCATATTGTGTGTATGAAAATAAGTGCGTAAATGAATTAAAAATAACTATTCAAACACACCAATAGGACATTATATCAAAGCAAAATATAAAGAGTAAAGAAGTGCAAACTCAGTATCCTGTTTCCATTGTCGTCCTATCATCCTCTATCTTTAGTGTTTTTTGTAGATTCCAGCCTTATGTTCTCAGATTGTAGGCTAGGCTCAACAAACTGTCTTCCTAAAGAACGAGATTTTGCTATAATGTAGATGCATGATTAAGCTATGATGATGATTTGAACTAATAAACTTGAAATAAACATGATGCTATGAGATTAAAATGCTAAATGAACTAAATGCATGAACTCTAATTAATTGCCTATTACCAATGCTTGGATTCACACAGGTATTTATAGAGTTTTTCGAATGATTTTGATTGGCTGTCTCGATTGATGATTGTGATAATTCCTGGCAAATCAAATAGTTGAAGAAAGATGAAATTGAAGAGAAAATAGAAGAAACCTAAAAACAAGATTTTTCTATTTTATTATGAAAGAGGAAAAAGATAAGAAGATAAGAAATCATCTTTCTTTAAAAGAATAAAAGAAAGATTTAAAAGCTGATAAATAATGAATTAAAAATTCAAATATTTATTTGTGGAGGACATTCAGCTTTTCTTAATTAAATAAAATATTTAATTAAGCTTTTAAAAGCAGAAGAAAGCTTGTGGTGAGAAAAGAGATTTAATCATGTTTTATTGAAAAAAGTATATCTCATAATTAAATAAAATATTTAATCATGATATGAGAAGATTTCATAATCAGGTTAAAATACCTAATTTTGATTTAGAAAGAAAGCATAAGATATTTTTAATTAAATAAGATTTATTTAATTAAATCACTTTTATGAAATTAATTAAATGAAACATTTAATTAATTAGAAGAAGAATTAAAATAGAAGAAAGAGAAATATCTAAAATTTAATTAAATCAAAAGATTTAATTTAAATTCAAATAGTGATAATTAATTTAAATAAATAGAATGTATTTATTTAATTAATTAAGTGGACATATAAAATAATTAAATAAAATAAATTTATTTAATTATGGAAGAAGAATAAGATGAATGAACAATATAATTAAATTAATTAAATTTAATCATATGTAGAGGACTTTTAGAAGAAATAATTAAATAATAAATATTTAATTAATTGCCAGGATTATAGACATGACCATTTTTATGCGTATACATTTTGCCCCTCTTTGAAGTGATGTGTGAAATGCATTGCTTCAAAGAAAATAAAAAAAAATTTGCCCCTAATATGTTTCTGATTTTTTTGATTATCGATAATGATGCCCCCTCGGGAGATAAATCACGGAAGAAGAAGTTGATAGGTATAGGGGAATAGTGATTTAGCTCCCGATAGATGAGATGTCCGATGCCCCTGGTGAAAAAGAGGATGAAAACTGGATAATGCCATTAATGCTCATCCTAAAAAGACCCTTATAAGGTAAAAGGGGTAAAATGAAGTGTCATTTTCACCCTACTGCTACAGTAAAATTTGAGCTCTGAGAGTGACTTGGCGAGATGGTGATCCCCGTGCACAGACATAGGTTCGAGCGAGCGCGATGATATCAGAGACCAGCGGCGTATGGACCACCGGTGAGTGATTCGAACCATCTATGTCATCAAATTTTGCTTTTTAGATCGAATTTGGATTGTTTTGAAATCGGATTAAATTTTTTTGGAACGTTTTAGCGCATCTAGGAATAGTTTTAGCGCATACGATAAATATTTTAGCGCATTTAGGAAATTTCGTAGCGCATCTAGGAACAAGCCAAAAATTGATCTTTTAGCGCATCCGATAGATAGAGTTGCGCATATAGGGCGAAATCGGCTAGGTAGGTGGTTTAGCGCATCTAGGGCATAGAACTGCGCATTTAGGATTTGTCCAAAATGTTAGAGTTGTGCATCTGGTAGTTAGAGTAGCACATCAGAGATACAGAGTAGTGCATCGGAGATACAGAGTAGCGCATATGGAGTTTTAGTACATCTAGGAAACAGTGTTGTGCAATTGAGAAAAACTTTAGCGCATATGGGTTTCTAGCGCATATGGGCGACAGAATTGCGCATTTAGGAAAATTTCCCCATAATGCCTGTGTGATGAAAAATGATGATTAAAATTGCTTCCTTAGTCAATAGATAGATAAATTGTAGGGCCATCATGCTGATAGGATAGAAAATTTGATAGAGAACTGATAACGTTGCTTTCAAAATAGAAAACAAAGAGTAAATAGCTGATAACCTTGTGACGAACGACAAAGAGTAAAATGATTGATTGAGTGATGTGAGTTTGATAACTTTGCTTCTCGCGATTGAAAAACAAAGAGTAGATGTGTGATAAATTTGCATTCTGCGATAGAAAACAAATAGTAAAATGAAGATAAAATTTGCATTCATGATTGAAATACAAACAGAAAATGATATGTGTGTTGATAAATTTGCTTTCCTGAAAAGAAAAACAAATAGTAAATGATTATAGAGTAGATTGAGTTGACATGCTGATAGATTGATGTAACACTTGATATGGGTCATTGATATGTTATGTGATATGAGTCTGATTTGATGGATGTGTTGTGATGGTTGAACAAAATAGGAGGCTTTCAAAAGCCTCCAGATCAGAGAGCGGTTCCCATTATGTTGGGAGCAGATAGGAGAGCTGACTCCTGTAGAGCTACAGGTGATAGCAGACTATGGATTGGGACCATTGTTGACCATGCCGCGAGGCATTCGAGCCAATAGGGGGCTATCGACGGCCTTGGCCGAGAGATGGCATTCAGAGCATAACACCTTCCACCTACCGACGGGTGAGATGAGTGTGACGCCTGAGGACGTGTATCAAATTCTGGGGATTCCAGTTGTTGGTGCCCTTGTGGTTTATGACCACAAGGAGATTGGTGGGACCGAGGCGTTGCAGCGGATATGTGGTGATCCTGGTATTTATGGGTACTGGATAGATTGGGATGATTTCAGTAGGTATCCAGCTCTGGTTGCGGTGTTGGCAGCATTTGTTGGAGGTTTCCTTGGACCGGACCATTGGTCCAAGGGATTCGCCATGGGTTGGGGGAGGATGCTGGAGTGGATGATCACTCAGCCACAGAGATTTGCCTAGGGTAGCTGTGTCCTAGCGGACATGTACCATGATCTACATCGGATTGTGTATAGAGGATTGACGAGCCTGGTGAGCGGAGTTACATTGTTATAGATCTTGGCATGGGAGCACATTGTTGTCACGAGACCACTGTGCACTAGAGCGAGACCCGCAGGGTGGCCTTATGTATATGCATATTCCGGTGCAGTTGTCCAGCAGAGGCTGGGCAAGGTAGAGTATTGGCGGCGAGTTTTGGATGATGTTGATTCGGTGATATGGAGGCCCTACACAGACTGCGAGGCATGGGCGACTGATCACCTAGAGATGTCGTTTGTGTGCAGACCACACTACCTGATAGGGCAGACGCCCTTTATTATTGAGAGGTTTCTGGCACTATGTGTTCTGAGGCAGTTTGGATTCACTCAGGGGATGCCCCAGGGCATTGCTCATTATGGGCGGCACAAGGGGGATGTAGGATGGGGGCCATGCATTCCATACCAGGCAGCGTATATAGAGTACTCCTCATTACAGCCTGAGGTATGGACGGACAGGCCAGAGGTATTGGATGCAGGGATGACAGACGATTATGCCCAGTACTTTCACACGCATCCATTTCCATGGTTCACAGTGCCAGATGAGGCACGGGCAATCATAGTAGCACCACAGCTAGGAGCAGGGATACAGGGAGGTGTGGCTGGTGGGGAGCAGGCTATGGGTGGAGGGGAGTAGGCTATGGGTGGAGGAGAGGAGGAGGAGGGAGAGGAGAGTGATGAGAGTGGAGATGGGGAGGAGGAGGACAACCCAGACGACAGAGATGATGGAGATGATGGGGATGAGGAGAGGCAGCAGAGACTAGACAGCCTAGGCAGAGTACCGATTCCTCGGCGGTCCAGATCCGGTGTTAGGCCTCAGACAGTGATTAGGGTGACATCCTAGTCTCAGCAGGCATAGATAGATGCTTTGCAGGGTCAGGTGTAGACCTTTCAAGGGCAGCAGGCACAACTACAGAGTCAGTTAGTGCAGGCTCAGAGCATGATAGTGCAGTTACAGGCATAGCTTGCACAGGCCCAGACACAGGCACAAGCACAGGCACAGGTACAGGCACAGGCACAGGCACAGGCACAGGCACAGGTACCTACCCCGGATTCCCAAGTGTCACATTTGATAGCGGAGAGGGATGCCCTTAGACGGTGAGCACTGGAGGCCGAGGGTGTGGCACAGAGGCTGATGGGTACCATAGAGAGTACCTCCTTATGAGAGGCCATTGCAGAGGGGTTCGAGGCTGCCAGGGAGGCCGAGTACTATAGAGTTCGTTACAAGGAGTTATGCCCTCCTGAGCGGTGAGAGCCTTATCCCAGATCTCACAGCAGGATGAGGACCCGATCCCGAACATCGACACATGGCAGAGAGGTTACAGGGCCTCGACGGGATCCTGATGCAGGTATCAGTGGCAGGCCACCTCCTTCCAGACCAGCTCCTTCAGGGGCATCCACCAGTTAGCCATTTTGGGGCTGATTTATTATGTATATTGAGTTTTGATCATGTCTTATGTATTATGTTCTGACCTTTTGTTAGTTTCATTGGACATTTGGACATTTGTATTATTTTGATGAGCGATGATATGCAGCGGCGATGTTTCTGATGATGATATGTTTGTGATATGAGATGGATATTACTTGTATGCATGTATGATATGAGATGGATTATGATATGCTTTTATTATTTTTGCGGACTAATCATTATGATGCAGGATGATCTAGTGATGTGAGTAGATGTAATGTATTGTGATGATGTATATATATATGTGAGATGTAAAAATTTTTGTTTTGAATTTTCCATGTATGAAATGCATCGTGATATGATAGATAATGAATGGGATATGAAAAGATAAATGATAGGGATGATAATGAAGTGATAAATGATAAATGATATATGAGAAAGATGATAAATGGAAATGAAACGATATGATAAAATGAGAAATGATAAATGAATGATAAAATGATAAATGAATGATGACATGATAAGTGGTAAAAAAAATGATAAATGATAATGGTAATGAAATGATATGAAATGGTAAAATGATATGATATGATAAAAGGATAAATGATAATGGTGATGAAATGATATGAAATGATAAAATGATTAAATGATGAAATGATAAATGGTAAAATGATAAATGATAATGGTAAATGAAATGATATGAAATGAAAAAATTATTAAATGATGAAATGATAAAATGATAAATGATAATGGTGATGAAATGATATAATGATAAATGATAAATGAACGAGAAAATGATAAGTGGTAATGAAATGATATGAGATGATAAAATGATTAGATGATGAAATGAATGATAATAATAATGGTAAATGATAGTGATGGAATGATAATGAATATTAAATGATATGGTAATTTAAAATGAATGAATGCAATGAATGAGAATGTTAATGAAAAAAGGAATGAATAAATGCAATGAATGAGAATGTTAATGATAAAATGAATGACATGACAATAATAATGATGAGGATAATAATGAAATGAATAATGATAAGATGATAATGACAATGATGACATGAAATGATTAAATGATGAAAATGAAAATGGTAATGATACAATGATAATGGTATATGAGAAGGATGATGATAATGAAAATGAATAATAAATGATATGGGAATGATAAAGATAAAGATGAGAATGACTGATAAAAATGAGAATGAATGAATAATGAATGGATGCAATGAATCATATGTCCAAATGTCCTCCATGAAAAGGTCAAAACTCTATGACAACCGTTTAATGCCTTCATTCAGCCTTTCAAAATACGGATATGAATCCAATATGCAGATATATACAATGATCCAATGAACATGCAACTACATGAAACTAACCAGTTTGTTGAGCCTGTTATAAGCCTTCTTGAATCATCATAGAACATTTTAAAATGTTGGAAGTATGTACAAGCATCAGAGGGGAAATCAGCACCAATGATGACCAGAGTACAACTTTCATAATTTTGATATAGCAAGCGAACACAAGCATCGAGGTATAATTGAACCGAGATGACCTGAGCATTGCTTGCATAAACAGACAAAGATTAACCACCATTCTGATGCAAATGTGGAACTGTCATCGATGATATTGCGTTGATCGTCATGTCCTGTGACATATTTACATCAGATTGACTGTTAACCTCAAGACAGCAGACAAAGAAAAATCATTCTCATTCCTTGCCACTCTAGTTCAGTACATCACTGAGTGTGCTCTAGAGTAATGATATCAAAAATCAAACAACTTTTGGTCAAAACATGTAATACTATTATTTCATACATTATTCAGATATTTGGATCATCCAATAGACAATGATATGATACCTTGCTGAAAAGTGTGTCATGATCAGATAAAGTTGTTGCGTGAGTTTGTTGTTTGTTTGCATGCTCAGATCCTATGTCATGGTCTAGCTGTTTTGGTGTGCTCTGAAAGTTAAGTGCCCCCAGTTGAGTTTTGCCTTGTCGATTGACACAACTTGCAGAAAGGAATATGTACAAACAATCAAGCCATGGTAAGATGTTTTAACACTCTAGGCAAATGGCGGCAGGATGATGCAATTAATGACCCTAAGATATGAAAAAGATGCGGAAAAGGGGAGCTTTTGAAAAGACAAAGTACAAAATAGGAACTAATAAATGGAGAGGTACAGATAGGGTCTGTTTGCCAGATTTTCACTATCCGTGTTTATTGCATTTTTCTAATTTCTTTTTTATTTTTTTTGTATTTTTTTGTCAATAGACTGCCTGTTTGCCAGGTTTTCACCCTATAACATTCTCTTTTGATTTTTTTTGTATTTTTGTTGTCAATAGACTGCCTGTTTGCTAGGTTTTCACCCTATGACATTCTCTTTTGAATTTTTTGTATTTTTTCAGGACTTTTTCTGCTGTTTTTGAATTTCTTCAGGACTTTTTTCTGCTATTTTTGGATTTCTTTAGGATTTTTTCTGCTGTTTTTGGATTTCTTCAGGACTTTTTCTACTGTTTTTGGATTTCTTCAGGACTTTTTCTGACTTAAACATAATACTTCTTAAGATGTATACTGTTTATGGGTTCATCAAATAGGTCTCCTTCTGGCATTGATAACTTGTATGCTTTTGAGCCGTAGACTGCAATAACTACATAGGGGCCTACCCAATTTGGTTCAAACTTTCCTTTCTTTTCTCTGTCTTGTTGATTGCGCAGGTTCTCTTTTAGAACTAGATCACCCACCTGAAAGGTACATGGCTTTACTTTGTGATTATAGCTGTGAGACATCATATGTTGGTATGCTTTTAAATGGTCTGCTGCTCTCTGTCTCTTTTCATCTAAAAGTTATAACTCTTGTAGTTGGGAAACTCTGTATTCCTCATCTGTTATGAGACCTTTCAGTGATACTCTTAATGAAGGTATTTCTACCTCTAAAGGCAATATGGCTTCTGCTCCATAGACCAGGGCAAAAGGTGTTGCTCCTGTCGGCGTTCAGACACTAGTTCTGTAAGCCCACAAGGCCAGATTGAGTTGAACATGCTAATCCTTCCTTGAGTCATTGACAGTCTTCTTCAAAATCTTTAGTATAGTCTTGTTTGAGGCCTCTGCTTGGCCATTCCCTTGAGGATAATAAGGCGTGAAATATCTATGCTAAATATGGAATCTTTCAAAAAGTTCATCAACATCCTGATTTTTGAAAGGTCGACCATTATCTGTAATGATGGCATTAGGAATACCATATCAACAAATAATGTAGTTGAGTATGAAGGATGAGATTTATTTTCCAGTGACTTTAGAGAGAGGTACTGCCTCAATCCACTTAGTGAAATATTCTGTCACTGTGATAATGAATTTATGCCCATTTGAAGAAGAAGGATGAATTTTGCCCACTAGATCTAACCCCCATTGAGAGAATGGCCAGGTGGGTGTAAATGAATGAAGTTCTTGTGCAGGAGCATGAATAAGATTCCCATGAATCTGACATTTTGAGCATGTTTTAACAAAAGTGAATGATTCTCTTTCCATTCTAGGCCAGTAGTAACCCATTCTAATCAATTTCTTGGATAAGGTTAGTCCACTCGAATGAGTACCACAAATGCCCCCATGAACTTCTTGTAAAGCTTTATCAGATTTGTCACGTTCAAGACATTGAAGTAAAGTACCATCAAGACCATGGCGATAAAGGGTATCAGCGATGAGGGTATATCGAGAGGATTGTCGGATAAAGTTACGTTTTTGGTTGCGAGATAAATCAGGTGGTAAAATATCATCTTTTAGGTATGCATAAATCTTACCATACCAGGGTGAATCGGATCCTACGAGGTGGTAGATAATTTGACTTTCAGGTGTGTCATAGGCAGGTGTAAATAATTGTTCCACCAGAAATTCATAGCGAGTCTGTTTTTCTGGGAGTTGTATCAATGAGGCGATCGTAGCCATAGCGTCAGCCGCTTTGTTGTCAATCCTTGGAATTTGTGTGAACTGAATGTCTACAAAGTATTTTTTGAAGTCATCAATCATCTTTTTGTATGGAAACAGCTTGTCATCTTTAGTCTGATAGTCATCATTGATTTGATTAATAACTAGTTGTGAGTCTCCATAAACTTGTAGCTCGGTAATCTTCCATTCCAATGCTGTTTTCAGTCCAGTGATTAGTGCTTCATATTCAGCTATGTTATTGGTGCATGGAAACATTAGCCTATATGACTAAGGAATGGTATGTCCTTTAGGGGTGACGAAGAGAATGCTTGCCCCCGATCCATGTTGAGTAAAAGAACCATCAAAGTATAAGGACCATAGCTGCTTAGAGTCTGCCGTGAAAACATTAGCATCTGGAAACTCAATGTGTAAGGGGTGCTCTGTTTGGAGAGGAGCGTCTGCTAGTTGATCCGCAATAACTTGTCCTTTGATCGCTTTGTGATCAACATAGTGGATGTCAAACTCACTCAAAATCATGACCCATTTTGCTAACCTCCCTGTTAGCGATGCTTTGCTTAGTAGATACTTGAGTGGATCAATTTTTGAAACAAGATTAATTGTATGAGTTAGCATGTAATGTCAAAATTTTTGTGAAGCAAAGACGACTGCTAAACAAGCCTTCTCAATGAAAGTGTAATTAAGCTCATGACTTGTCAGTGTTCTGCTAATGTAATAGATTGCACGTTCTTTCCCGTCATGGTCTTCTTGTGCTAATAATGCTCCCAAAGATGTCTCGGTTGCAACAATATATAGAATCAATGGTTTGTCTGGATTTGGTGGTACGAGAACTGGTGGATTCATCAGGTACTGCTTGATTTGTTGAAATACCATTTCACATTTGTCATCCCATCTAAAAGGAACATTCTTATGTAGGAGATGTGTGAATGGTAGACTTTTGTCAGCAAATTGTGCAATGAATCTTCTGATAGACTGAAGTCGCCCTTGTAATGATCTTAATTGACTGATGTTCTTTGGGGGAGGCATCTCCATGATTGTGCGAACTTTAGCAGGATCTACTTCAATTCCCTTTTCTGAAATAATATATCCTAACAGTTTTCCAGATGTGACCCCAAAAACACATTTCTTCGGATTTAAGCGAACTTTGAATTTCTCCAATCTGGTAAATATTTTAGACAGTATCTCTAAGTGTCCTTCTCTGGTGTGTGATTTTTCCAATATGTAATCTACATAATCCTCCATGAATGTGTGCATTATGTCATGAAAGATTGTAGTCATAGCTCTTTGATAAGTAGCCCCAGCATTCTTTAAACCGAAAGGCATGACATTCCAACAATATGTTCCCCACAGACAAGTGAAAGCTATTTTCTCTTGGTCTTCTGGTGCAATCTTGATTTGGTTGTAACCAGAGAAACCATCCATTAATGAGTACATGGCATGGCCAGCTGTTAAATCAACTATAGTGTCGATGCTTGGAAGTGGAAAGTCATCTTTTGGGCAAGCTTTGTTAAGATCTCTGAAATCAGTGCATACTCTTACATGTTTGTCTGGTTTTGCTACTGGTACAATATTGGAGATCCATTCTGCATAGGCAATTAATCTTATAAAACCTGCATCTAGGAGTTTCTTGAGTTCTTCCTTAACCAGTAATGCTACATGAGGATTCATCTTTCTGAGTTTTTGTTTTACTGGTTTGGCTCCTAGTTTGATAGATAAATGATGCATTATGAGATCAGGATCAAGACCTGGCATGTCTGCATATGACCATGCAAAATTGACTTGATTTTCCTTGAGAAATTTTATGAACTCTGGAATTTCTTTATCTGTCATTGATTCAGCTACCTATAGAATCCTTGGATTATCTGTAGTTGCAATGTTGATTTCCTTTGTAGGCTCAGTCAAGATGGATGATTGCTCATGATAGTGCTCCGAGAGAGTGTCAAGAGTCCCATCAGGTGGTGCCTCACAAAGGTTTTCACCATCTGATATGCTCTTTATTTTATCTTTTGCTTGATCTAGTACTGCTAGATTCTGGTTTTTACCACTAGATCATTTTTCTTTATTTTCATTTTTGCAGCTAGGAGACTTGACACTCTCCTGATTAAAGACTTCATATTAAAAATCGCTAGTGGAACAATTATTTCCATCGTTTGTGGAAAGGAAATTTATGATAGCTTTGTCATTTGGAAAAATAGGTATGTCAATAGGTTCGGTTAGATCCCAGTCAATGAGATCAGGATGGATTAAAGCTAACGCGTCATTTGGTTGTGTGAAATCAGCGATGGTTAGGGTCAAGACAGAGTTATCGGTAGGATCTGAGGTATGAGGTAGGTCAATGATGGTACTATTCTCCTGATAGTCTTGTTCGTTAAAATATGACTCAGTATCACTAGACTCATAGTTGCTTTGTGGTTCAGATTCTTGTGGTTGGGACCCTGAACCTTCTTCTTTGATTAAAGCGGGCGTATACTTGTGTATGACATCTACCTCTTTGTCCCTCCAAAATTCATCATTGTGGATGGTATCCCATTCATATTTAGCAGAATCAGTATCATAATTATTTTCTATGAAATTCAGGACTGATACCAAACATGTGTCTTTCTTATCGGAACTTTCTTGTAGTGTAAAAACATTACCTTGTGATTGTTTAGATTGGGTAGCATCATAGCCTATTCTAGTTTTATCATATGCAGCAAACCCTGGGAGATGGATAGGCTCAACTACGCCTTCTTTTCTTTTTCCAAGAGGACCATTGTCATATCCCATCTTTTGCATGATGGAATATCCTTTCCCATATTGATCTGTTGGTAAGGTGACATTTAGAACTGTTTCCTCTTCATCCTTATAGAGCCAATCCAGAATTGCTGGATCCTCAGGATCTCCCATGGGAAAATTTTCTTTGATAAATTGTCCATTGAACTTGGTAGTGGGCTCTGTTTGTACTTGTGCCGATGTTGATGCTGCTAATATCTGTTGTTGTGTAATGGAAGGTTGTCCATGTGATCAAGGAGATGTAGGTAGATTAGCAAGACAAAGGGAATATTCCCCAGCTCCACTTTCCTTGAACTGCAGTTTCTTGGCAAAGCTTTTGGTTAATTGACTGACGTGTGTAGCATGTTTAGGAGAAGTATCAGCAAGTGCTTCTCGATTATTCAGAACCAAAGTATCCTGATGAGCTTTGACATTGGCACAAGTTTGGGTGTTTGAATTATCAGCTGGTATAGTGATTTCCTGTCCATCATATGGAAACTTAAGACATTGATGGTAAGTGGACGGAACAGCTTGCATTTCATGGATCCAAGGATGACCCAACAAGATATTGTATGCAAGATCTCGATCTAAAACTTGACAAAAGGTATTTTTGATAACAGGTCCCACTCTGATTGGTAGCATGATTAGACCTTTGGACATCCTTTCCTCATCATCATAGGATTTTATAGTAATCTTCCTTCTAGGATCAATGGAGTCTTCTGCAAATCCTAATGCTTGAACCACCTTCAAGGTACATATATTTAGACCAGCCCCTCCATCTATTAGAACACATTTAACACGAAACTTATGGATCATGACCTCTAAGTATAATGATGAATTGTGGGGATGAGTCATGGAAACATCATCTTTGTCAGAAAATGAGAGACTTGTAGGTGAGGACAAATGTCCTACCATGGCTTGAAATCGGTTCACGTCCAAATCCGTAGATACAGTCATTTCAAAGAGGGATTTTTCTAAAATTTCCTTATGTGCAGGGGAAATCTTCAGAAGTTCAAAAATGGAGATTTGAGCCGGAGTTTTTCAAAGTTGGTTAACTAAGTCATATTGGTGTTGAGGGAAGGTCTCAGTGGATTTTGAAGAGGTACCCTTCAAGAAAACTTTAGCTTGTGCTCTTGTTGTGACATTCACTTGTCCATTGTCTACTTTCTCTTTGATTTTTATAACGTTGACTCGCTCATCGTCCGTATAGAGGTGACGGATTACATTGTCATCAATTTGGTTCACATTTTTTTCAGAAAACTCTCCCTTTTGATAATTTGGTAGAGGATTTCGAAATGCTTGGTGATCTTCGTTGGATTTCTGTTGTCCTTCTACTGTGATAATGCCCTTGTCAATTAGATCTTGAATAGCATGTTTCAAACCTTGACAGTTGTTTGTATGATGACCTCTGCACCTATGGTAGTCACAAAAATAGGCCTCATTCTATGATGGAGGTTTTACACTAGGTTCACAATTGCATTGTGGTGGTAACATAAGGACATTCTTTTCCATAACCTCTTTGAAAGTAGATTCTAAGGATTGTCCTAGTGGAGTGAAAGTTCTTCTATTGGAGAAGAATGGAAAGTGTTGTGGTTTCGTGTTTGAGGTATTCCCTAAAGTGTTGTTGTTGTTGTTTCCCCGGTAGTTTTGGTTGTTGGCAGTCCCTTGATTGTTGTTCGTTGGAGGGGGATGATTGTTTCCTTGATTCGCGACTGAATTGACATTGTTGTAATTATTGTTACGAGGAGTGCTCAGGACAAATGGCCTAGTCGTGATATGATTTGCATCTACAACACCATCGTTTACAACGTTCTTGTTGCGGGTCCAAAATTTAGACTTGTCTTGATTGTTGTAATGGTTAGATGAGCTAGGGTTGTCCCTATCAAGTTTTATTGTCCCTCTTTTTACCAAAGCACTTTCGATGGTGATGGCATCCTCAATCAATTTCTCAAAGGAATGTGGACAATGTAAATTTAAACGATAGCTCATTTCTGAGTTGAGGCTATTGATGAAAGTAAAAAATTTCTCCTTTTCAGGAACATGTCGTGGGTACCTAGCGAACATTCTCCTCCATCTTTGAAGAAAGGTAGTAAAAGATTCATCGGGTTTTTGCACAACTTTGCAAAGATCGATCATGGTGATTTGGTGTTGAATGTTGTAGGCGTATTGTGTTATGAACAAATTGATCAATTCCTCAAATGTTTGAATAGGAGGTGTAATCTTAGATAACCATTCCATAGAATTGACTCCAAGGCTTTGAGGAAATAATCACAATAAATATGTATCCTCATGGGAAAATTCCAATGTCATGTTTTGAAAGTCTCTAACATGGTCAACTGGGTCTGATTTCCCATTATAACGATCAAATTTGGGAATTTCACAGTGTTTAGGAAATGGAATCATGTTGAGACTTCTATCAAAAGGATAAGGACATATGTCATCCAAAGTGTATTTCTTGGTTGTGGTTCCCCCTCGTAATTCTTTGATTGTTCCCTACATTTCTTTAAACTCTTTTTTAAAAGAGGCTAAATCAGATAGGGATGGCTCTTCTTCTGTGCTTTTTAATTTCTCAGTATCAAAGTCTTTAGGCAATTTAGCTCCTTGATCTACCAAGAAAAGAAAGTACTTCTCTTTGTCACGTTGTATAATCTGTTCAAGGATTTTAAGAAACTTGAGGTTCTGTTCTGCCTCTCTAAGTTGAAGTTCTTCCTCTTGCTCATCATCACTATCTACAGGAGTTTTGTTCATGTTTTTGTTCTTAAGCAACGAATTTTCCTCTCTATCAGCCATATTGTTGTCACTGAAAAGGGGATTGCGACTCACACTAAAAAGAGGACTATCATGTTCACCTTCTTCTTGAATGTCATGTGCGGAAGTTTCTTGTTGAGATGTTTCTCCTAGCTTGTTGTGTTAAGATCTTGTAAAAATAGGCATATGTAAGAAATCATCGGATATGATCAAAGGTCACTGAAGGATTTGATTAGGACGCATTGGATATTCAATTGAAGGTTGTGGTATATTCTCAAACTCAAGAGGTTGATTAAGATTGTGACGTTGATACAATGCTAATCTTTGATAATAAGCTTGGGTAGCCAAAGTTTCTACAGCATAATCGTCGGTGAATCCCCTAATGTAGTCTTGGTATCTATGGAGGAATGTGCGATAATGGAGCAAGACGTCTCGACTCTTATACATGAATTCTCTGCGATCTAAAGTCTTTTTGTAACTTAAGTTTGTCTTGGGCTTCTTGATCCTATTGAAAACTGATTTCTTGGTGAACTTGGTTGATTTCCACTTTCTCAACATGGGAATAAAATCTCAGAGATTCAGGTTTGTGTACAAATTTTGACAGAATCCTAAAAGCGCTATTATGTTTCCTAAATGCGCTGCAGAAAAAGGTAAATGCGCTGGAGAAAAAGTCAAATGCGCTGTAGAATACCTTAGATGCGCAGAAACATAGCACATATGCGTAGTAGAATACCCCAAATGCGCTGAAATAGAACAAAGATGCGCTAGAACAGAGTTTAAATGCACTGCAATTTTTCCTAGATGTGCTAAAACAATTTTTTTCTAAGGACAGTCTTGACCAGTTTTCAGCTGAAATTTATCATGTTGGTTTTTGGATGATCCTTTATCTGAATTAATGTTTTTGAAAGCACAACAAACAATCTGATTTAAGTTGATTTGTAACCAACCACAGAATAAGACAAGCACAACCTAGGTTAGGCCAGGACAATATCTGCTAGACTCCACGTGGGTTTCCCCAACCGCATATCAGTAGCGTGTGAATCCAGAAGCTTGGCTGCACGGGCTCCCCCTTACAGTGCACTCTCTTCTCAGGACAACCAAGCTTCCAACCCGCATGAAACTCCCATGGTGAGCTGATCACCTCTACTACAGACTGCGAAAGTGTGGAAGGCTTCACACCGACCGGTGCTGGACTAGCAGATAGAGGGTTTTTGGCTTTCTAAACAATGGTATTTAGTTCGGGACCCCCGTTCGAGTGGCCATACATGGGGCAAGAGATTAATCACCATTAAGGTGGCACTCCAGCCTGAAGAGGTTAAGCTCAACAGGGTTTAAGGGAGTACTAATCCGTCCGTATGACACATCCGCACAAGCAACCTTAAGTTTTCCCTTAAGATTTACATTTATATACTGGTTGGGGGTAGCTTGGCCTTAGCTCCGTTGCCAGTTTGAGTCATCCCTTAAGGTGAGTACTTTTTCCCTTAAGGCAGACCCAATTTCTAGAGTCAATAACTGTTTCTCTTGCACCCAAGATTGCACAAGTGCACAAGGGGAGAGGATACTTCAATTATTGAGTCAGGGTTACACAGGGAAAAGTGGGTCTGGTTTTCTGATCACCTAGTTTGCACAGGGTGAGAGCATAATCACCTACCACTTTCAAGCACAGTCAATAAGAGTAAACAAGTTCATTTTAAATGCACCAAAATCAAAAGTGGTTTAATCTAAGTGAAGATTTTGCTTCACAACAGACATGGGGTTCTTTTTAACTGCATGATAAAGGTGTGGTGGCTACCCTAGATTGATTCATTTTAAAACCCAGCAAGAAAATGAAAGAAATTCTGTCTGCGGAAGGCGTCAGACTCAGAATCTCGGTTACAATTCAGATGTGAAACTCTATCCCCTAGATGCGCAGAAACAGAGACCAGATGTGCAACTCTGTTACCCAAATGCACTAAAACAGAATACCAATGCACCGCTCTGTTACCCAGATGCGCGAAAACAGAACCTACATGCGCTATTCTAAATGCAAAGAATTTTTTTTAGATTTTTTGAAACATCTTTAAATGCGCTAAAGAAAGTCCTATATGCACTAACTAAATTCCTAAATGCTCTGCAGAAATGCTCGGATGCGCCACTCTGTTTCCCAGATGCGCAGCAGAAATGCCCAGATGCACCAAAATACCTGCAAAATAAAAATCTCTGAATTTTCCAGATGTGCTGCCAAATATCAGGAAACCTGTAAGCAAACCTACAAGAAAAACCTGCAAGAAAGAAGTCTAAAATAGGGGTATAGGCCCCACGGTGGGCACCATTTAATGTGTGTATGAAAATAAGTGCATAAATGAATTAAAAATAACTATTCAAACACACCAATAGGACATTATATCAAAGCAAAATATAAAGAGTAAAGAAATGCAAACTCAGTATCCTGCTTCCATTGTCGTCCTATCGTCCTCTATCTTTAGTGTTTTTGTAGATTCCAACCTTGTGTTCTCAGATTGTAGGCTAGGCTCAACAAACTGTCTTCCTAAAGAACGAGATTTTGCTATGATGTAGATGCATGATTAAGCTATGATGATGATTTGAACTAATAAACTTGAAATAAACATGATGCTATGAGATTAAAATGCTAAATGAACTAAATGCATGAACTCTAATTAATTGCCTATTACCAATGCTTGGATTCACACAGGTATTTATAGAGTTTTTCGAATGATTTTGATTGGTTGTCTCGATTGACGATTGTGATAATTCCTGGCAGATCGAACGGTTGAAGAAAGATGAAATTGAAGAGAAAATAGAAGAAACCTAAAAACAATATTTTTCTATTTTATTATAAAAGAGAAAAAAGATAAGAAGATAAGAAATCATCTTTCTTTAAAAGAATAAAAGAAAGATTTAAAAGCTGATAAATAATGAATTAAAAATTCAAATATTTATTTGTGGAGGACATTAAGCTTTTCTTAATTAAATAAAATATTTAATTAAGCTTTTAAAAGCAGAAGAAAGCTTGTGGTGAGAAAAGAGATTTAATCATGTTTTATTGAAAAAAGTATATCTCATAATTAAATAAAATATTTAATCATGATATGAGAAGATTTCATAATCAGGTTAAAATACCTAATTTTGATTTAGAAAGAAAGCATAAGATATTTTTAATTAAATAAGATTTATTTAATTAAATCACTTTTATGAAATTAATTAAATGAAACATTTAATTAATTAGAAGAAGAATTAAAAATAGAAGAAAGAGAAATATCTAAATTTAATTAAATCAAAAGATTTAATTTAAATTCAAACAGTGATAATTAATTTAAATAAATAGAATGTATTTATTTAATTAATTAAGTGGACATATGAAACTAATTAAATAAAATAAATTTATTTAATTATGGAAGAAGAATAAGATGAATGAACAATATAATTAAATTAATTAAATTTAATCATATGTAGAGGACTTTTAGAAGAAATAATTAAATAATAAATATTTAATTAATTGCCAAGATTATAGACATGACCATTTTTATGCGTATACACATATGTTTGACACTCATAGACATTTTTAATGCAAAATATTGTACGAATTATTTAATGGGATTTTGCTTAATTTGTGCAAGGTCTCATCATAGGGAACATTGTACTTAATGTTTCCAAGAGATGATGTGTCAAAAGAAGTATCATGCTCTTGGGGGGAATCAAGCCCAATGACTCCACCAAGAAAAGGACACATCGCAAGAAGAAATAAATCACACAATGAAATGTGAGTGGTGATGTATGCTCCCTCTTTAAAGTGGCTGCAAACACCATTATGTGAGCAATTTATTTAAAGTAGAAGAAGAGGACATGAGAGCTTACTCAGAAAGCCCTATGCAAGGTCATATGTTTCCAATAAGCTACATCATGAAAAGGGGGGTATGTCACATGCGAGCCAACTTAAGGAACATCATCCACATCCCAAGCTTGCTCTTATATGTTCATAAAAGGTTAACGACTATCCAAAATAGGAAACAATAGGCGACATACGGGGACAAGGCTCCTTAACACCTTGCCCCCACTTAGTGCAGGACAAAGGTGAGTAGAAATGATTGATGAAAGGAATGGTAGAGTGAAAATCGATATCAATTAGAGGAATTAGGTTCCCCCACATGGGGAAGCATACCAAACTCCTTAATATGTTGCATTTTACAACTCAAAGCCTTACACGCATTAGTGGAATGACCATGAACTCTATGATAGGCACATAATGAAATTTTGTAATAAAATTTCTTTCGAGTTCTTGGAGGGAGGGTGATCAAGTAATCTTGGAGGAGTCTCGACAAGATATGATCAAGGGGAGAAGTAGTTCCCGTTGTTGGTGGAAAAGAGATGTCTTGCTTAGTACATGATGTCATACCTATGCAAGGTTCTCTAGATTTCAATATTTTGTTCTCACGCTTACAGGAGGGAAAATATATTGAATACAAATTATTGGTCTTACGAGATGACTTTGACATTAAGTGAAGGTGTATTTGTTTGTTGGATGGCTTCTAAAGGAGAAAAATCAATACCACCAGTGTCTATTAGTTCGAGATGCTTTATAGTTAAAGTTGGGTTAGAAGAATGTTGTGTGATAGTGTTGATGTTGAGCGAAGGCTTGGTTATTTCTATCAAAGGAAAATAACCAAGACCATGATTTGTTTGTTGCGTGAGAGGATCTATAGGGTTACAGATACCTTGTTCATTAGCACCACATCCTTTTCCACTATATCCAAGTTGTTTCATAAGATCATAACCTTTTCCATAAATTTTTTTCATTACTTTTGGATCAGTTGGTGGTTGTTGATAAGCATTGTCAAAGGTGATTATGTAATGCACTTCTTTTTTTTTAATTGGTTGAGGTGGATGCTTTCAAAAGGTTGTTCAAATTTTGTGTTGATAGTGTTGTTTATTTTCCCTTATTAGAATCTTTGTTGATGATTTTATATTTTCCCATGAATTCATGTTTGAAATCCAAGGAACCCCAATCATCATCTAATAGCTTCATTACTTGTTCAAGATATTTTTGTTTGTCTTGTTGTTGAATGGGTTCTGCTTGTGTGGTTGATGTGGATGTGTTTAAGGGATTGCCTTTATTTTTCTCAAGTTGTAAGACACTATAAGGTTCAAAATCAACATCAAGGGTGTATACTTTGTTATTGTAGATGTATTTCATTTTACGATGAAGAGTGGAAGGCACACATTTCATTGCATAAATCCATGGTCTACCTAAGATAAGATTACATGAAAGTTCATAAGGAATAACATGGATTGGTGTATTCAAAGTGGCCACTCCAACTGTAAGAGGTATAATGACCACCCCAAGCAATTTCTTTTTGATATTGTCAAATCCCTTCATAGATAAAGAATCAAGTTGAATGGTTGATTGATCAATGTCACTACACACATTAAGGGAAGAACCAGTATCTACAAGACTTATCTTTATCCCTTTTCATTTGTATTGTGCTATAATCATGAAAGGATCATTTTATATTTATACATCCAAAGAGGGGAGTTCACTTTGGTGGAAAACAATATCAGCATTCAACCCTTGAATTATACATGTTATGTCATGCGGTGGCACATTAGAAGCGATGGAAATTTGTTGTAAGGTTGTTTGAAGCATAGTGTGATAGGTAGGTGAAGTTTGAAAAAGGTCTCAAAGGAAGATCTTGGTGGGAGTACTCTTAAGTTGTTCAACAAGATCATACTCCCATAAGTGAGGGGCACTAGGTAGTATAGAAGTTGGAAAGGGTAAAGAGGTTGTGTTTGGTTGTGGAGGTGATAGATTGTTTCAAGTGTTATACGTATGAGCAATGGTATTATGACTCGGTTGTTGCAACACATTATTCTGAGGTGGGTAGAGGTTGAATTTGGGTTTGTGTGAAGGGGGTAAAGGATGAGTTAAGGTTGAATAATATTAAAACATGATTATGGAGACTAGGCAAGGTAATGTCTAGAAATGTGTCTATGATTTCATCTTTGTGGTGTGTTCTATGATCATCATGATTACTTAGTGTGATGTCCTCTTCTTTAGTATTGTTACACCAAATAGGAGAAGTAAGAGGAGAGAAACAACTTAGATTGTCAAAACACTCATCAATTGGTTCTTCTAGCACTATAATATCTAATTCACAAGTATGAGAGATAATAGGAGAAGAAAAAATGTAATTGTTATGAATATCCAAGGTTTCTTTCACTAGACTAACCTCATCCACAAAAGGGAGACTAGGAGATGGATCTATGATGAATAAGAATAGAGGGGAAAGGACCTCACATTCATATGCACTTAACAAAATTATCTTACAATATGCAATAATATCTAAAAATAGAACATGAAAGATGATAACTATAGAACTTTGTAATGAAAACATGATACAATGATTATTCTACAAACTTGAAATGTAACTATGTTAAAGAAAACATGCAAAATAAGAATGTAATTTTTTAGATTTTAAGGATGACCATTGATTGATTATGTTATGTGACAATATGAGAATGCAAAATTGAAATGTAAACCATTCATGAAATGAGCTAATTTAGGCTAGATGCAATGAAATGTATGCTATAGAAACTCAGCCAACCAATATAGTTAGGTAATGGCACCAAAAAAAAGCTTTAAAATAGGGTTTTCAATTCTATAAAGGGAAAATTCAGGGGTGAAAAGGGACTGATTCACCCAAGGTGGCGATGAGTCCCAGTGAGGGATTTTTTGTTAGGAATTGCATGCAGAAGATATCAATTATATGCAAATAAAGATTAAAGAGAGGAAAGAAAAACACATAAATAATAACAAGAGACGATATTTAACATGGTTCACCCAAACTTGGGCTACATACACCAATAGAGAGTCCAATATTATTATCCAATAAATTGAACCGATTACAACCAGTAATCCTTGCAACTCAATACCACTGCAAATGCTACAATACAATTTCAATAGAAACCCTAATCCTTAGCCTTTTATCAAGAACTATGTTAGTTACAAAATAGGGTTTTTTATGTCGATGAATGGAAACATACCACCCGACACCTTTATAAAATAATAAAAAATCATGAGAGGTTTTGGGGGCACTATCCCTCAACCTTGCCCTGCATCATGATAGGGAGTATGCCAGGGGCAGTACCCCTAGACCCCACAAGGGGCACTTCTCCCAAACCACCGTTAAATAATTTGGGGGGAAACCGCATCAATAAAAGTGGGGAAATTTAACCTCTGAGTCTAATTAGGCTCCATATACCAACAATCTCCCACTTGGAGACTGATCAGACTCCACCCCCTATCATCTCCCACTTGGAGACTTATCATAACACTGCTAACCTCGTAGCTCCCACTAGAAATAAGCACCCTGGACCCTATTGTTCTGATTTTATTGTTTTCAGTCTTAAAGACCAACTAAAGTTGAAGAGGATCTCAACTTCTTCCTTGGAACTTCCTTTGTAAACATATCCACTAGATTTTCATTGTTATCACCTAAAGTTGCACCCTATTGAACCTAATTTTCAACACCTCAGTGTAACATGGGAAGACCTCTAAAGCTGTGGGTCACTCATAAATAGAGGTCAACCTCCGGAGAAGGTTGGCTTCCTTTGTGATATCACGTAAACTACTAATTATGTGAAGGGAAAGGGAGAAGGAGTGCATACAAATGAAACTAAACTAAGGTGATACACCAAAATGATAGGAACAATGAGACACTCAAGTTACACTTGAATACTAATGATGGACATGGGACTGCACAACAAGATTCTATAGATTATGCATACAAACGGGTTTGACATGCACACGCTTTCAAGAAGGAAAAGCAGACTTTCACAAATTAAAAGCTCATGTGCAATTGAGTAAACATAGTTTGTAACCTACATAATTCTACCTATGCAAAGAAAGGCATGCTAATGTGAGACAAAGCTATAAGGAAAAGAAATATTTCACGAAGTAGCTAGATGAATCACCTGAAAAATGCACAATACTTCACAAGAACTAGAAGGAAAAGAGTGAACCATCAATGGTACCCAAGGTAAGTTTATATAACATGTTCCAAAATGAGTTACAAAATTTTGCTAATCTGAGAGAGGACTGCAAAAAGTCACAGACTTCAGAAAAAGCATCAGGAGAACTCCTTACAAAAGAGGAAAAAAATCCTTATATACAAAAGTGTGTTGGCCCCTAGGGCTTACAAAAATATCCGACTTTAGAAAAAAATCTCCCCTTAGATCTTTTGCATGAAATTAATGTTGCATCCTCATGGCCATGTCAGTGTGGAGTCATTTCGAGGAGAAGCCTTCAGATCTTTTGCAACCACAACATTTACTTTTGGTTTTCGTGTCCCTCATCTTCCAATCTTCTTGTTGAGCTGCCTCTTCCTTTAATGTGCATCCTCGTTGTCCACTCCTGAATATCTTTTAGCAGTCGACATCCTAGCTGCCCCCTGTGACTCATGGCCTCTCTGCACTCCTCTTATTTCAAATCTTTCTTCGAGTTGATTTCCCCTACAATAGCTTCAAAATTTTCATTTACATCTCAATATCATTGATCTCCGAGCTGTTCCATTGCCTCTGGTCTTAGGAAAAGTCCATGTTTCTTGTGCTTTGCTGGTCTTGTTGACAGGGGGAGTCAAATAGTCAAATGGCTAATGGTTCTCCCTTGGCTCCTTTGGATTGGTTGAGCTCATGCCACGCAGATTCCAGATGGTCAAAGATTGCTTCATCAGAATCGCATGTCAGTGAGACACTAATCGTGTCTCCCCGATGCGATTATGCCCTTATAGTAGCATCAACATAGAATTACAACTATCGCTGAGAGTTCTCATTGAGCCAGAATAGTTGTATCGAAATCGCCTTTGTCATCCTCCAGAACATTGGCAAGACATATCACTTTCGGCAAGATGCTATAGTGAACCCTTCAGGAGTCATACCGACACCCTTTTCATTGGAAAATCCATCACTGTCAACCAGAGATTACGTGTTTGGGAAGACCTTATATCGAGCCCCTCTTCTCTCGGTGAGCACATCCATGTCGACAAGACCCTACTGGGTCAGTGAGACTTTATGCCGATGTTGGATCTTTCTCCCTGAGCTGGTTCCATTTTGGCAAGACCTTGCTTCATCGGTGGGACCTCACAGCGAGCTCATTATCTGAAACTACTCATCCCATTGGCAAGAGTTCATACCTTCTCTAGGACATCATGGTGAATCAACTTCCTTTTGCCAAGCTCTCATCACTTCGGTGAGATGTCCTCAGTCAGGGAGACATTGTAGCGAAGGCACAAGCTTTCGCCGAGAGCTTCAAAGGTCACTCAGATGTCACAGCAAGATTCCATCATTATCGGCAGGACCTCAGTGTGTTGAAGAGACTTCTTATGGAATTCACAACACTATACTAAATCCAATCCGCTTTAGTGAGACCTCCATTAGTCGCCAGGACCTCTCACTGCAATACCCTTTTGCCGAGACATCCTCAATTCGCTGAAACGTCTCACCAAAGGCACAACCTTATACCGAAGGCATCACCCCTCTGATGAGACTTTACTTAGTTGTTGAGACACCACATGGTCGGCCAGACCTCACATCGATATGAATTTCCTTGGTGGGACCCCCAGCTTTTGGCGAGACGTTGTTTGGTCACTGGGACTTCATGGTGAAGGCTTCAACTCTTGGCGAGCTCATCAAACGATTTCATCCATATTGGCAAGACTCCTCATCCTTTGGTAGGAGTCAGAGCGAGGGAATCAACTTCGCCGAGACCTTGGCCCATCGGTGAGACCTTTTACCAAGCTCCTTATTCTTTTGGCGATGAGTTTACTTTCTCTTTAGTTGGGGAGACATGCTATATCAGCAAGGCCCCTCACCGAAGTTTGTTTCCTTTGCCGACACCGCCTTACTTTGGTGAGACCTTACCCGATCGGTAAGACCTCCTACCGAAGCCCTTACACATACGCTGAAGGGATCCTACTGACACTTCTTTTCGCCGAAACCTCTCAGTGAATGTGGAACCTTATCCCCGAAGACACTGGCCAAGTGAATAACTATCTGTGTGACTTCCTTCTAGCAGAGAGATACATAAAACTCCTGGCGACCCAAATTTCCTAGCAACTGGGGTATTTCAAATGAATAGAACCATACTGTCAGTCAGCAAGACATCAAGCTGGTCTCAGCAACTTTCTTCATTAGGAGTTTTATACCAAATCCGACTGAGATAGGCCTCCCAATAGACTTCCTTGTGACATAACATCAGATGCATGATTTTAATCCTGCACAAAAATGCCCCATTCGGCCTCCACAAACACTTGAAATTACAGATCCTGCCTGACTGAGCCTATAGGTGAAAAATGGGTAACAGTCATCTATATGTATCTTTTCTAGCCTTAATTGTCCATCATCCAACACTGACCGAATGAAGTGATACCTTAACTATATGTATTTTGTCTTTGAATGCAAGGTAGAATTCTTTGCAAGATGTATGGCAATCTGGCTATCCGTAAACAAATAATTGTTGGCCTATTGTTTTCCCAATTCTTCCATGAAAGATTGTGTCCATATCATTTCCTTTCTTTCCTCTATTGCAGCTACATACTCTACCTCTGTGGTGGATAATGCAACCACATTTTACAACCGTGAGATCCATCTTACTACTGTCCCACCAACAGTAAAGACATAACCTGTAGTACTTCACCTAGTATCAATATCCCCTACCAAATCTAAGTCTAAATAACCTGCTAAATCAAAATTAGAGCCCCCCAAAACATAAATGTTTACTACATGTACCTCTCAAATACCTGAGAACCCATTTTACTGCATTCCAATGTTCCAATCTAGGATTACTCGTATACCTACTTACGATTTCAATATCATGTGCAGTATCCAGTCTCGCGCATACCATGGCATACATTAAAATTCCTACAGTTGAGGCATATGGTACCTTAGACATTTTGTCTTCCTCTTCTTCTTTCTTTGGACACATCTCCTTAGTCAATTTCAAATGACTAGGCAAAGGTGTGCTAAAAACTTTTTCATTCTCCATGTGGAATCTCTACAACACCTTTTCAACATAACCAGCCTGAGATAGAGTCAATTTTATGTTCTTCCTATCTTTGCAAATTCCCATACCAAGGATTTGTTTTTCTACCCCCAAATCCTTCATAGCAAATGATTTTGCTAACTGTTGTTTTAACTCAATTATGTGATCCATGTTAGACCCCACTACAAGAATGTCATCAACATATAAACTCAAAATAATATAACTATCATTATCCAACCTCTTAAACTAAACACAATGGTCATAATTACACCTATTGTAGCCTTTCTTAGCCATAAAACTATCAAATTTTAAGTACCATTGTCGAGGTGTTTATTTCAAGCCATATAAACTCTTCTTCAATTTGCACACCAATTTCTCCTTTCCTTTGACCTCAAATCCTTAGGGTTGTTCCATATATATCTCCTCCTCCAAATCACCATGGAGAAAGGAGGTTTTCACATCTAGCTATTCCAAATGCAAATCTTCAACAACCACAATACTTAAAACAGTATGAATAGAAGTCATCTTAACAATTGGAGAAAATTTTTAGCAAAATCAATTCCTTTTTTCTTTGTAAATCCTTTGACAACTAACCTAGCTTTAAATCTATTCTTACCTCCATCTTCCTCTTTTAGCCTATAAACCCATTTGTTTGGTAAAGCCTTTTTACCTAAAGGCAACTTGTATAATTCCAAAGTCTAATTTTCAACAAGGAGTCCATTTCTTCTTCCATTGCATGCTCCCACTGAACCTTTGTATCGACCTACATAGCTTCATCATATCCTTCAAGTTCACCAGCATTTGTTAACAAAATAGAATAGAAAGAGGGAGAAAATATTTTTGGGGGTCTAATTATCCTTGAAGATTGCCTAACATTCACTAGGGTTTGTGGTATTTGTTGTTGTTGTTGCGAAGCATGAGGAACCACTAGAATATTGTTGTTTGGTGTATCATCCAGTACTACATAATCATTTTCTTTCTTCTCATGCTGCTGCAACTGATCTTTGTACAACACTTTCTCATTGAGTATGACATCCCTAATTCTCAAAAAAAAAAAAAATTCAAACTCCCAAAGCCTATAACCAAATTCATCAATGCCATATCTAACAAATATACATTTCTTTGATTTTACATCAAGCTTGGTTCTATTTTCAAAATTGATATGTGCAAATGCTTCACAATCGAAGGTCTTGAGAAAAGAGTAACTTGCCTTCTTACCTATCCATTCTTCCTCTAGAACACCACAACCCAAAGGATTAGAGGGGTCTCTATTGGTTAAATAAACAACATTGTTTACAACCTCTGCCCACATGTTTAAAGGTAGCCCAACATGCAATCTCATAGTCTGTGCATGCTCCATTATTGTTCTGTTCATGCGCTTAGCCACTCCATTTTCTTGTGGAGTCCTTGGAACTATTTTATTCCTATGAATACCATTAGAGGAACAATAATCTTCAAAATATTTGCTGCAATACTCACCACCATTATCATATCTGAAACATTTTAACATTTTACCTATCTCATTCTCAACCAAGCTTTTCCATTTCTTAAAAGTTTCAAATACATCAAATTTCTACCTAAGGAAATAAATCCATACCTTTCTTGTTGAATCATCAATAAAAGTGACATAATACTGAGATCCACCAAGAGGAGATACTTGAGCTAGTCCTCATACATCGGTATGCACAAGCTCCAATTTATCATCTTTATTTTGCTTCCCATCCTTGAGAAAACTAACTCTCTTTTGTTTTCCATACAAATTTCCAAAAAATCCATATTAACACATTTTAGACCTGGTAAAACATTCTTTGAATGAAGTAATTTCATACCTTTTGCACTCATATGTCCAAGTCTATTATGCCATAGTTCTAATTCAGAATCCATAGCAACTATTTGATTTTCTACCTACTGAACTACAACAACTATTCCTGAACATTGATTTTTATCTGCAATAGCTAAAGTAGAAGGAAAAATATGACCTGTACAAAGATATAAGGTGCCTACTTTCACACCTTTTTCTACCACTAAGGAACCTTTTGTAACCTTCCATTTTTTATCACTAAATGTAACAACAAAACCTTCATCGTCTAGTTTCCCTGTTGAAATTAAATTTATTTTTAACTTTGGAACATGCCTTACCTTATGTAGTAGCCAATGATTCCCCTTCTACAACTTAATCTTGATTCTTCCCTTTCCAACAACCTGATAGGGTTCATTATCTCTCAAATAAACTAGCCCAAAATCCCCTTTGACATAATCAAGAAAATAACTTCTATGGGGCGTAGCATGAAATGAAACCCCTGAATTTAACACCCAAAAATCATCAACATTATCAAGGGAAAGAATCAAAGCATCCTCATTAGATATTTTATTTACCACATTTTCCTCTTTAATTCCTTCCTTTTTTTCTCCTTTATTTTTCTGAGACCAACAATCTTTCTTTAAATGACCCGGCTTACCACAGTACCAACAATCCCTCTTGTCTTTGGATTGGGACCTTTTGTCCTTTGATTTTCCCCATGAATTTCCATGACTTCTAGAATTGTTTCCTCTCTCCTTTGTTCTGCCCCTGCTCTCTGCATTCAAAACACTGCCTGATGTGGATGTTCCACCTGAGCTTTTCCTATGAATCTCCTCACTCAAAATAACACCAACAAGATCATCAAATCTCAATGTATTCATACTAGAAATAGAATTACTAATAGCTATGACCAAGCTATTCTATCTTCTAGGGAAAGAACATAGAATCAAAAGAGCCCTAACTTCTTCATCAAAGTTTACATTTATAGAAGTTAATTAACTGGTAACCCTATTAAACTCATTTAAATGATCAGTAACTGACCCACCTTCTACCATTTTCATATTAAATAAACACTTCATAAGAAATACCTTTTTGAAGCAGAAGGCTTTTCATATAACTTTTCCAAGGTTTCCATCAACTCTTGAGTTGTCTTTTTTGTTGTAATATTGAATGCCACCGATTGTGCCAGGCATAAATGAATGGCTCACAATGCCTTTCTGTCCAGAAGATTCCAATCCTCATCACTTATTGTTCCCAGTTTCTTGGATATTCCTTCCAACGACCTCCATAAATCCTTCTAATAGAGATAATCCTCCATCTGCATCTTCCATAACTGATAGTTTTTCCCATTAAATTTATCTATCTTCAATTTACCCTCATCCACCATTGCTCCCACTTAATGGTGAGACTCCCACTCAACCATGAGACTTTCTTGCAGACGATAATTGAACACAACCCACTCTGATACCACTTGCCACTTGTTAGGAATTTCATGCACAAGATATCAATTATATGCAAATAAAGATTAAACAGAGGAAAGAAAAACATAGAAATAATAACAAGAGACAATATTTAACGTGGTTCACCCAAACTTGGGCTACATCCACCAACAGAGAGTCCAATATTTTTATCCAGTAAATTAAACCAATGAAAACTAGTAATCCTTGCAACTCAGTTTCATTGCAAATGCTACAATACAATGTCAATAGAAACCATAATCCTTATCCTTTTATCAAGACTTATGTCGATTACAAAATAGGGTTTTTAAAAAATCATGAGAGGTTTCAAGGGCACTGCCCCTCAACCCTGCCCTATATCATGACAAGGAGAATGCTAGGGGTACTGCCCCTGGACCTTGCAAGGGGTGCTTCCCCTTGACCCCATCTTAGGGGCGCTGCCCCAAACCCCCGTTAAATAATTTGGGGGGAAACTATGTCAATAAAAGGGGAAATTTAACCTCCGAGTCTTATTAGGCTCCATATACCAGCATTTTTTTTAGAATTTTCAAATATTTTTTATTTATTTTGATGTTTACTAGGATATAAGATGCAAACCTAAGATGAAATTGTGAAATTTCAGAAAATTTGAATGAATTTAGATGCCAGAAATGCAACCTAAATGCACTTTTCATAAATGCAAAATTTAAAACCTAGCATGCAAATTAATCCATCCAAACCCTAATGCAAGGTCAATGCAAAGCTAGATCTATGATGATGGACTCCAAATCAGAAAAGAAAACTATTCAAAAAGAAGGTTCATCAAAATGAACCATCAATTTTGTGGTATTCTATGTACTTCTCTTGCACTCTTAGGGTTTTTCACCTAAAAGGAGAGAGAGATAGAACACTAAAATTGAGGTATTTCACTCAAATAAAGGAATGTATGATGTAATTATAAATAAATTCAATGATCTAAATGCAACTAATTGATAAAATTGATTGATTAATGAATGGAAACTAAGGAAATGAAGAGTGTTTGAAAATATATTGTGTAATGCAAAAACACCTAAAAATGAATGCAAATTGCAATAGAAATGGATGAAACTGAACGTGTCCACCTGGGATCTTGATGGAGACTAGAAATGACTTCTAGAATGCTACTGATCCTATTTTTTAGGCCTGGTGGGACTCATTCACCATTCTAGGTGAATTAGTCCCAGATCTGGGAAATTGTTCCAGAGCCTGTTTCAAACAAATGGATATCCAAAAATCCAAAAAACCAAAATCATGCCTAGAAGTGGGACTCATTTTCCACCCATGTTGAATGATTCCACTTTTGAATTTTTGAATATTCAAAAGTGGAAAAAAGAGCCTTCGGTCTACACTTTTTGCTTCTTTAGGTGTCTAGTTCTAAAACTATCAAATTTGGGCCTGAAGGTGACTTTTTGTTGATTTTTTGCCTTATCCAATGAAGAGATGACTTGAAAAAATTTTCAACTTGGTTCTTAATGATTTCCAAGCTTCCAAGATTCCTAAATCTACAAACACACAAGAAGAGAAAGAGAAATGTTGGATGTTAGGGCATGGGGGTTTGCCTTGGTCAAACCCCTTTTTAGATAATTAAACCAAAATGATGAAAGAATGTAATTAAGCATGAAATAATGGATTCAATACCTTGCCATGATGTTTGATCTTTAATTTATGTAACAAAGCGTGAATTATTTTCCCTTGAATGTCTTAGGAAATAATCTTAATGAATTGCAATGATGAAACCCTAACTTGCTTGACTTGGAAGAGAAGATAGATGATGAATGAATTGTGAAAAATAAGTTCATGGATGTGAATTATGGTTTAGATACTTTATTTAATAGGCAGTTCACCTTATTTTCCTGTAAATTGGATCCCCAAGGCTGACATGAAGAAAAAAAAACTTAAATTCCAAAATTTCCCACTCAAAAGTAAAAAATGGTCCAAATGGGACTCATTCGCAACCTTGGGAAAATCAATCCCACCTGGTAGGGACTCATTCACCATAGATGGTGAATTAGTCCCAATGGGGCCCATTTTTCAGCCAGGATGTTAGGAAGTTAAGAAATAAGGTCTATATGATGACTTTGTCAGGTATTTCATCAAATTATGCCTCAGGATGCACAATATGGGTTAATAGGGGCCTATTAATGATGATTTGAAGGTCAATTAGGGTTTGGGACACAAAATTCAATGTGAAAGTGTAATTAAATACACTTTACAACACTAAAATGAGGTCCGCTTAGCGTAGAAAGGCACAATATCCAATGTGAATGTGTAAGACACATTACAACACTAGAATAACATTAATTTTAGTTTACAAGCCTTCTATATTAATATGAGGATGTATTTAAATACATTTTATACTATTGAATTAGGGGAAAATGGATTCATTAAGTCTAGAAAAGCGTGAAAGTACTTTACAACACTTTACAACACCTTTACAAGAAATCATTAAATGCATTTGAAAGGCTCCAAGGCCTACTATGTATGTGAAAAACACCTCACAACACCAAAATCAAGACCTTGTTAAGTCCAATTTATTATCAATTATTCCCCAAATCAAGCAAGTTGCCTTTTTTCTACGGTACAAGAGATAAAATATTTTAGTTTAGGGTTTGGAATGATTTTAGCATGACTAGGGTTTTTAATGGTGCACTCACCTTCCTTGCATCCATCTTCTCCAAGGCTAAAAGCTTCTTGCATAGGCTAGACCACAATTTTTTCTCTAGAGCGAATTGCAGACCCTTTGTCTTACAAAACTTCTTTGAAGGGTTTCCTAGAGTTATTAGCTCAAGTACCACATTACCATTATCATTTTCATTTACACTATCATTAACAAGGGGGTCAGGGGGCTCGTACCCTCACCCATATACTCCATAAATGGATCTGAATACAATAGAAAACATGAGCCAAAAGGAAATTAAATCAAAACTGGAGGAAAGCATGTGAAGAAAAATAGACCCACCCCAAATACCACCACTGACATTCAAGGCACACGAGAGATAATAAATGAAGGAAAAATCCAAGAGAAAAGGGCACTCACACTAGAGAAAATCTATGTGGGGGAGCGAATAGCCTCCCCCACCCATATACATGTTGGTTGGCATGAAACCCTATGCAGCCTCGATCTTTGAACCTACTCAGAGCACTCCTCAAAAAAATAGATTATTAATAATCTCAAGTGTAATTAATTTTATTATAAGTGTATCAAAATATGATCTTGGCACTCAAAAGGAAAGAAGAAAGGTATTTTTTAGTTTAAAAGGTCATATTATCATGTGTATGTCTCTCTTAATTTTGTGTTTTTCTAAAATATGGAGGCTTAATCAAGGATATATTGAAGTAGCTACAATCTCAATTTAAAGTCATTTGAAGTCATTTTGAAGGAGTTATTATGAAATTACTATTTTTTTCCGAATCCACTTCCAAGGTTGTAAAACAATGAGCTTTCTTATAGTTTTTTTTTCAGTAAAGTGAGGTTTACACTTAAGTAAGGTATAAATTTTTTAAAGTTAATTATATTTTTCTTTGAGTAAGATATTGTAAAAATTAGTTTGGTAACAAAATGGTGGGGACTTCAGAAAGAAGCAAGGGAAAGAACCTAATCACACAAGGGAGGTCTCCTAATAAAGATGATGCAAGGTTTGCATTCAAATCTAGTGGTATTTTGGACATACTATCTTTTGCACTAGAGGACATGGTTTTCCTACTACAATAGAATATATTAAATATCAATTCTATCACAACCACACAAGGAGATTTAGGTATCTTATGCATAGTCTTAATTTTGACCACTATGATAAAAAAATTTCTATATAGGGTGTTTGATTAAGAGTATCTTAGGTTCACTAGTACAAAAACAACAATAAACTACTAAAAAAACTACTAAAAACTGCTTATAAATGACTGAACTTGGTCATGTGACCATTAGTAGTTTATTTCCAATCATATATAACGTAATTAGATTGATGACTAAACCATTTTTAGTCATTTATTGGTTATTTTGGTTGATCGATTTAGTAGTATATTTAGTCATTGATTTAGTCATTCATTGTTGTAATCTGGTCACTTATTTAGTCATTTTTTTCATTGATATATTTAGTCATTGATTGTTGTAATTTGGTCACTTATTTAGTCATTTTTTATTCACTGATATATTTAACTGGTCACTTATTTAGTTGTTGGTTTAGTCATTGATTATTGTAATTTGGTCAGTTATGTAGTCATTTTTTATTCAATGATATATTTAGTCATTGATTGCTGTTAACTAGTCACTTATTTAGTTATTTTTATTCACTAATTTCTATGCATTGGTAGTGTATTTATTCATTAATTTTAATCATCATTTTGATCAATTTGGTAGTATATTTAGTCATTTTTATTCACTGATTTCATTGGCCGTATATCTAGTCATATTTATTCATTGTTCACTAATTTATGTCAATTGGTAGTATATTTACTCAATTTAACTATTAATTGATGTCAATTAGTAGTATATTTAGTCATTTTAATTGACTAATATTTGAGGATTCAACCATAAAACACAAAAATAGACATCAATCATCAATTTCACACAATAAGAAAACCATTGAGAAGGAAAAATCAATGAACTTTATTAATAAAAGAAAGGTTTTCTAATTATAGCTTACAAATAGAGTATTTCAATTGTTATTTTCACTCACAAGACTAAAAATATGAATTATAATTGCACAAAAATGACTGCAAGAAAGAAACTTCTCTAACAAACTTTAGCAATGATGGAAACATGCACTTGAAGCCCTTCAATACAAGCACATGCCCCTTTCATCTCTTAAAACTTCTACAACATGGGCAATCTTCCTGGAGCAAGTTGCAATATGTAGAATCCAAGTAAAGTGTTGATCATGTCACATATATGAAGCTCTCTCCTTCAATGTAGTTAAAAATAACCCAACTAGAAATCTTTCCTCCTTTATATGCAACGTGCCATCTGATATGAGCAACAGGGTGCTACCTTTTTTTCCATGAATGAAGTTGTGTTCAATACAACCAATAAAATTACTATTAGTCTCAATTTAGGAAGAATAAAAGTGCATTGTATATTACAAGTTTACAAAAGTAAGTCCAAACACAATAGAAAGATAAATCAATTAAAAAATTGTAGCCTTGTAAACAAATGCCTTAAACAAAGTGTTCAACATAGGCCTGAAATATGCATATTGAACCCTTGATTTCAAAACCTTGTTCAAAATTTAAGAAAGGTGATGCAATCAGATTATAGAAAGAAGTTGGTGTATTATAGAACGAAGGCTATCAACACTAACCAAACTAGAACAACATTATCAACAGAAATTTCCTAGAAACCAAGCCAAAGAATTCCATCAAATTTGGACAACAAAAATGTCAACCCTAGTTCATGTGTTGTCTCAGTAAAGAGATGCACCATGAAATAATCCATTTATACATAAATTCCAAATTAAGTTGATGAGAAAAAATCTTTGATGTCCAACTAGGAAGTGTTAACACACAACAAGTTTCCCAACTGTGACATCATCTTTACTTAAGAAACCAAATATTGATCCATTGCCATATTGGATCTCACAGAATTCTCCTTCACAAACAACAAATGGTATATATTAATTGTTTAGCAACTTCCTTAATATCCCCATGTAAGTAGACTAAACTAAGTGAGGTTGAGGGTTTGAAGTAGAGTACCATATTTTTGGTATGTGCTTGGATTTGATCATGAATTGTATCTCGAATGAAAATAGCAAGCTAGCTACACTGTAAAATAATTGTTAACCATTGTTAGAAAAATAACCACAAAATCCTCTTTAATTAAAATAATCCTTCTAGATATTTCAAGACAAGATATTTTAGTTAATTTCTATGAGAGCTAATTTCACTATCCAAACAACCATCAGTCTATTTATTGTATATAATTTATCAAAATTTAGACTTTGAATTTAAATGAAACTAACCATAATTACCAAAGATTTGACACCAAAACATGTAGTACAAAATGAATTGTTTGATAGAATTTTTTTTAAGATAAACCATATATACCCTTGATATATTGATTTAAATAACAAGGAAAGATCAAACTAGAGACAACAAGATAGAATTCATTAATTCACTTCAACAAACAATTGAAACCAGAATTCGGCCACCAATTATAACTTCATTCTATTGATATTCAAAAATATTTTACAATATGTTTCAAAATTTTGTCTTGACTGATGTGTCCAAAGGTGTCTTTTCAACTACCCACTTTTAACATAAATCTAAAAGTCTTAATTATCATTATTTACATAGGATTACATACAAGAAATGAAAGATGAGAAATGAATTAGAGAAATTATTAGATGTTGAAGTCCAAAGCACTCGCAAGATACAAAAGTCCATTACTCATTGTAAGGTACCCATGATCATTCAAACCTGGCAAGGTCCTCTCTCCATGATAGTATCTGCAAGGCCTATTCTTCTAGGGGAGCTAGATATGTTTTCTCCCATTGGTAAAATGCATAATCATGAGGCCATTTATACTCCTATATTTTGTGTGTGTTGGCCAAGTGACTCTTCCATCTGCTGTCTAATAACCCTTTGCTATTTGTGATGAATTTTGAGTATCCAACATCTAGTGCAATTATTCCATCCAAGGTTAAATTAAGGTGATGAATATTTATGTCACCATCCTTCTATAAATTAGTGAGGTAGTTGGGAAATTTTTTGTTAAACTCGTCTATCCAATCCTTGGAGCCTTTCAGTTGATCATCATCCCTTAGTATATTAGGCATGAACCACTACTTTAGTGTGTGAAATGAATCCATCTTTCCTTGATATTTTTCTTTTCTATAGATATGTATTGAAATTCATTTGTGACCATTCAGACCATTTTCTTAGTAGGCTTTAAAGTTGTGGGGGCCTCAACACTCCTTTTTAAAATTCTACACAAAGTCGTTAAGGTGTGATGTATAAGTTGCTATTTCTTGAATAAGGGGTCCAATATAGGTACATGGGCCTTTATCTAATCAACTGATTGTGACAAGGAGACATAACATTCATACACATTTTCCATTTTTTCCATAATTATTTTAACCCTATGCTCCAAGATCTGTTCCAAAACCCTGAGGGTTTCTCTATTTGCTATTTCCTTTGTTTCTTCATTAGTCTTTTTCAACTTCTCAATTTCTTGTTTTAGCACATTTACTTATTCAACAGTGATTGCACCTATATCAATCTAGATGGTAGGGAACTGTTATACTATTAATTTTGTGCTTTGGTAAGGATCTTCTCCCTTAAATTGCTCTTTCAATTTCACATTTTCTATGAATAACCTATTCACTTCATCATTCAGATCAGTTTGTGCTTTCTCATATTTTTCCAATCTAAGCTCCATAGCTTTAACCACATCCCTAGTAAAAAAAATTGAGTGCATTGTCATAGTAGCCTCCTCCAATGTTGATGTGTCTTAAAGTTTCTTTGCCATGGAAATTCCTGGGTATGTGTAGGATCATGATGGGCCAAAAAGTGGTAATATTATGGGTATTTGTAGGGTATGTGGCTAATGACTTTTTTTTACCCAAAATTGATGAAATGAAAAGGGTTTTTAGAGTAGATTCTCATCTTTCCACCAATATAAATTATGCTTTAGTTTGAATTTAATAAATAAATTTTATTCATTTTCTATTAGAATTATTACTAAAGTCCTAATCGATAGGCTGATTGAAAAACATCTATAACTTTCAAATGGTATCACATTTTTTGAATCTGAAACATGTGTCACATTTTATGCTTCACATACTATAGGATTAAAAAAAGAAAAATTAAATTTCATGCAGTTTTGACCAAGTTAAGGTGGTCAGACATACAAGTTTTTATATTTTTTAAAAGTTGTAATAAAAAAATCATAATTATTTACTTGGAAAAAAAATTACAAAAAATATATGCATCACATTCGGACATAAGTCCTCTACTTATATATAAAATCTTATAAAAAAATTATCATTTTAGTATGGTTAGGGTGGTCAGACAGACACCTACTTCTTATTTTTTCCCTGAAATTTAAGTACTACTGCATTGAAATTTCAAATTTTCACCAAATAGATTTTATTTATTTTTAAATAAACCTAGTATTTTAAAAACTACATTCAATTTTCTACAGATTCTATTCTTAGATATTTTGAAATAATATAGATAACTTATTCAAATTTTACATCAAGTTGCCTAACACTGATTTTTCTGATTTTTTTGCCACTTAAGGGCCTATTTTTTCCATGATGATCCTGCACATACCCTCCTCTCATTTTTTTTACAACATCAAGCAATCTTGGTTTTTTCGTTCTTTTTTTCTTTGTCCAAAATGCTAGGGTTTCAAGTCTTGGATTGTAACCTATGCCACTCATTCACTCATCTAATTTAAATTTAGAAACCAACATGAGATATTCTTGGCTTCTTACTTGATCTAGTAAGAATATCTTTTTAAACTCCATCCTAGGAATAATTAGTATATTTCTTTCTAAGACCAATTTTCTTGCTTCTTGGGGGCTAACAGTAATTTCATTAATCCTGAGTTCTTAAAAAGTCTAGGAAACAATCTGGTCATTTTGTGACTCCTCAGTGCCCATCTTATTAATTTGGAGTCTCTCAAATTCTTTCATTTTCATATTAAACCAAAAATTCTTAAACTCGGGAGTTTGGATAGATTCATCATCTTCAATAAATCTAAGTGAAGCAATCACCATTTCATCATCATGCACTTCTTGATCATTATGCCCATGTAGATCCACTCTTTCTTCTAGTTTGTGAGCATCGGTTGCAAGCTTAGGTGGTAGCTAATCAACTTCATCCTCTTTAAAATTCAGAAGTACATCAACTACCTCTTCAGTATCCCCCACTCCTTCACTTATTTTATATGCCACTAAGGGGGCCACTCCATGTGTCTTCTTCCTTTTAGGACTTGGTTTCTCAAGGGATGATTTTGATTGTATTATGGAAGTGTTTAGTAGGGTCTGTGATTACAATACCACTTGGTTTGATGGGAAACTTGGAAGGTTTTGAAGATGGGCCCTCTAGTTTCTTTCCTAGTTCAACATGTAATATTTCAAAGTTGTTAATTATTATGTTCATTCTTTTGATAGGATCCTTTTCTTCAACATAAAATCCTTGGAATCTAGTGTCACTTTTCTTCTTCTCCTCCTCAAGCCTCTTTATGATTTCCCACTTCCTCTTCCTCTAAAAAACTTGATCAGGTGTAAATCAATTTCTTATTACATCTTATTTGTAATCCATTACATGGGTAATCCCAGCTTTAGTGAGAAGTGTTTGCTTTATAAAATTAATATTCCCTTTAGGATCAAAGACCCTTTCTCCTCATGACTTCAATGAATACCCCATCTTCAAATAGTTTTATAGTTCTTCAAGAGTGTCAAACCCTACGGATAGCTCCTCACATTCAGTTAGGTCAGGGAGGAATGCCCCCTTTTTCTATCTTTTCATAACATCCTGCTCCATCCATAACATTTTCCACATAAATTCTAAAAATGAAATTTGAATAGAAATGAATTTAGGTAAAACATGTGGGGATTGAGGACACCCATAGACCCTTATTACTATTTGGTCTACTAAGAAGAACCAGTCACCAAAATTGTGAGTGTGTTCCTGCTTTGGCTTCGATGCTAAAGGTCTTAATACTTGCATGATTTTATTAGGAAATCTAGGTGAAATATGACCAAGAGTACTATTCATGACCTTTATTATGAAATCATCATGAAATATTACATAATCACTATTTTTACATCTACTATCCTAGATCTAACACCAGTTTTGTGTAGGTAACCTATTCCCTTAATCATCAATCATTCTTAAACACATTCTTTTAGTCCATCTGTTTCTATTTTGGTATAATATTAAATGACACAACAAAGAGTATTTCCTGAAAGTGATGGGAGCTAAGTTCTCTCTTACTTGCAAAAATCCCTCATGTAGCCCTTTCTCAATTTCAGTAGCAAAGTCATATTCAATGTTGACTTCAAGATCTTGTATCTCCATTGCCATCATCATGAGATAGGTTGGCATCCACTCTTCAGCATCTATTCCAAGAACTTGTCACAAAGAAAAATAATTTCTTTCGAAATATACTTTGAAATATTCTATGGAAAATGGCTCAATTTGGGAGGGGTAGATAGGTATCCTCCTATTGTTTACACCCCTTTTATGTGTAAAGGAATTTCATCACTCCTGTAGGTTTTTCTCAATCTCCTATAATCAGGTCCTCACTTTTGTCCAAGTTGATCTTAGTGATAGCTTGCTTGTTTAACAGAAAAAACTCTATAATTGATTCTTTAATTAGCACCATTAATGGTGAACCATTTTGCATTCTTATAGTCCTAGTAGTTGGGTGATAATATTGTGTCAATACTTTAATAAACTAATCAACATCTACAAAGACATTTGGGACTATCAATTTGGAAAAATCTAAGGTCCAAGGATTCATAACTAGAATCTTGTCATCCCTTTTATCATAGAAGTACCAAAATAGATCCCACCTTGAGATAGGGATAATTGGGTCTCTACATCCATGGGATTTATCTCTAAACACATTTTTCAATCCTTTGTTTACAAAATTAGGTAACAAATCTAAAATGGATTGTTGTAGGGACCTCTTCTCTCTTTTAGAAACTGTGGACTCTTCATTTTTACTTGCAAGTTGACTTCTTTTGAGTGGCATGATGAAGAATTTATTCCTACTTGATTTATTTTAAGTGTCTACTTGTAGAAGAAAATTAAGTTCTTATACATTTGCTATAGAGGGTTTCTGTGAACTTACTCGGTGAAATAATAGTTGTAGAGTCTTCCCTCTTGAACTCCCTTGCCTATAGTACACTGCTCATTGTGTGAATGATTGCCAAAATTTCATCAAGTCCCAAGTAATATTTTTTGTTGAGCTCTATCACCTCACTATTAATTTCAATTCGTGCAAAATATTTCATAATCTACCCATATTTCGAGTTTGAATACATTCCTTTGATCTTGGGAAATCGAACGGGTAATCATTAAATGATTTAACAACTTGTACTATAGTACCACTCTATCATTTCAAGACTACTATGGGATAGTGTTAGTAGTACCACCACCCCGTGTACACCCCTTTGGACTCTTGCAGGATGATGAGTTAATTCTAGCAGTTGAGTGACTCTTCATTGACATACCACTTTGTCATATCAAGGCCACTACGGTGTTGTGGTATGGTAGGGCTAGCAGTACTGCCACCCCATGCACACCCCTTTGGACTCCTATAGGATAGCAGGTTAATTCTAGCAGTTGAGTGAACCTTCACCATACCGCAATGTCACTATTTACCCCTTGTGGGGTTGCAGTTTACTTTAGTTGTTAACATGTTCTCACTGCCACCCCGCAGTGTTCATATTTGGTTGCCACAGTATTGTAGTAAGAATTTGTACATTGACCTATATGTCCCGCCATTCCACACATACCTCTATTGACTGTTGCAATAGTGCGATACTATTGAATTTTATTATGAATGTAGTATTTTAGATATCATTTTATTGAAAATATTGAACAATTTTCTAATTTTGCAGTCTCTTAGTTTTAGTTTTTAGTGTCAGTTAGACCTAAGAAATCATTTCTTTTTTTGTAGTGAGGAGGCTTAGTTAACCTAATATTTTTTTTATTAAGTATAGAGGAAACAACATATGTAGATTACATTCTGAGAGTTAGTTTAAAGATATAGACCCTAGGCTTCCCCCTATTACAGTATGTGAATAGTCTATTCCTTTTTACATCATATTAGCAATGCTATCCCATTTACATCAGCATATCAGGTAATACCTATACAAAATCCCTAGACAAGTATATAGTAGTAACCATTACAAGTATATAGACAAGTATATCACAGTAACATTAGCAAAGTATACAAAAATGACAACCCTTGCTACCCAGTTGTATGAGTTACCTAGTCCTTCTTTGCATTCTTTAGCAATACCAGTGCCTTTGCTATTGTGTGTTCCTCTTCAAAGGGTCTTTGTGTCTTATCCAAGTTCACCTAATGTTAAGATATCTATATGTATTATTAAATCACAAATTTGCATCTAGAAAACATATAGGACATATAAGAAATTATATTCTAACTAGAAACAAAATAAATTTGAAATTTTCAACCAAAGTAATAAAACTAAGAAGAATGATTGAACCTAACTTTAAATGCACTTCAAATCAATAGTGAACATCTGAACTTTTGTATACATTGTAGTAGCAGAATAATGATGATTACATTAAAAAATGTATCAGTTAAAAAATAGTGAATAAGCATACCCACACTCAGATCTTTATTACATTCAATAATAAATTACACCATACATATAACCAAAGTTTAGGTGACAATCTAGCCTCTTAAGTTGACAAAACATCATCATAATCATCTACATTTCAAGAAAAATCAAAATCTTGATCATTCATGTCTGCATCTGCTTGATTTTCTTCCTCATCCTCATCTGTGACATTCAATGCATTATCTCTCTCAATCTCTTCATTGGTAATCAAAATGTCTTCTTCAAACACTCCATCATCATCTTCATCTACTTCTTCAATTTTTTCTTCTAAATTAACATATTTCCCATTAGGAATTATATCAACAACTTCCATGAATTTTCATGTTGAACGAGACTCTATTTGAATGACATATGACCATCTTGGGCTTCTTACATCATCAATTAGAAATGATTGGTCAATTTTCATATGTGAAACATATAGCTCATCTATATCTGATAAAAATTGTCTTGTATTTTGTGCATACAAATCCATACTCATCAAATTGAACTACAAATGGTTAGATCCACTTACATTTTAATAATATAGGACTATTTTCATTTTTTGGATGAATCCAACATAAAATTTCTTCTTAGTTTCATGAAGAAATTCAACACTAACAGCACAATCACAATTTGTCTATCCTTTGTCTTTTTCTTCCACTCTTAAATGACTACCATAGGCCCACTTTCCATTGAAACACATAGCCCATAAATGTGGAGATTATGAAATATCACTTTCCTTCATTTTTATATCTTGAGCTTCTTCTTTTGCATCACTGACTGCATTAGCAATCCATTCTTCAAATTTTGGAAAAGAATCACCTCCATTCAAATCAGCATGATATATGCGCTTTTGAGGTCAATGATGCATCCAATCTTGATTGTCTTCTTCATATTTTCTATATAGAATATTAACATACAAATATTGAGTAAATACAATTGAGTAAATAAATTATTGCACAAATTTCTTTTTACCTACACCACTTATTGAACAAAGATGTGTTTTGAAGAATATAAGCATGTATCACACTTCTTTCTTGATGTGATAGCTTGAAGCGACATCCATTTCCTTCTAATACTTCACTTGCAATTGTCTCTTCTCCATCATCATCCCATACATGTCGATTGACATTTTAAAAATCCTTTATATATTCTATGCAAAATCCCATGGCCTCTTGCATTGAATATCCCTCAAACATGTTTCCTTCCTGTTTTTCCCTAGTACAAACAATTTTTTTCAAAACCTTCATATATCATTCTATAGGATACATCCATATTGTTCTTATCGGGCCACAATGCTTTAGATCATATTTTAAATGTATCAAAAGATGCATATAAATTTTAAAGATTGTTGGTGGAAATTCTCATTCTAATAGACAAAGGACTTCAACAACCTCCTCCCTCAAACTATCAAAGTTCGAAGGATCTAATACATGTAAACTCATTCTCTTTAATATTGGGCCCAACCTTATAACTACCAATCTTAGCCCCTTTTCCAAACATAATATATTTAGCACAATAGGTAAAATATTCTCCATTATGACATGATAGTCATGGGTCTTGAGGTCTCTTAATCCATTAATGTTAGTTTGTCTTCTAATACTACTAATATATCCAATGGGAAAGTGATTCTGAGACATCAACTATAAGAATTGTGTATGTTGTTCCTTTGTCTCGACATAAGGAGCACTAGATTTTCTATATTTTTCATCATCATATTTTTCAACCCAAATATTTTGATGAGTCTTTAGTTGTCTGAAGTCTTTACGTGATGAAATAGTATCAAAATCACCAAAAAGAGTTTCTATAATAGCATAGGCTATATTTTTCTGAGTATGCATAAAGTCAATAGTATGCCTAATGGTTATATCCTTAAAGTATGGAAACTTATAGAATATGCACAAAATTTTTACAATGCTTTCATTACATTGACCATATCTACTACCAACAATCTCATTACTTTCAATAAATGACATTTTTTTGGTCCATTCTCAACAATGTAATCACCTGTTATTAGCAATGGTGTTTCATGATTCTCTTCTTGACCATTGAACCGTATTTTTGGTTGACGATATGGATGATCCATTTTAAGGTAAGCATGATTTCCATAATAAATACACTTACACAAACTTCTTGAGTGCCTCACAAAATCCTTAAAGTTGCAAGCAAGACATCCATGGTATTCATGAACACTAAGACCAAAAAATGTGCCATATGCAGGAAGATCATGAATCATAAACAATAAGGAAGCTCTTAAAGTGAATTTGATTGAATGACCATCACTTAAAAATTCAATTGCTTCAATTCCTTTCCACAATTCCATTAGCTCATCATATAATGGCTCTAGATAAGCATCAATTGTACCTAAAGTCACACTTTTCTATCCTAGTATAATCAATGATAGCATTAAGAAAAATGGTTTAGTTGCTAGCTATGGAGGATTATTTAGTTATAATTTAGTAAAAGCATTAGCAAAGTTGACCATTTAGTACTTTAATCTGAGAATGGGTTCATCCCATTCTAGAGCCAAACCCAACCTTATATTACAAGAATCTTGAGAAAAATCAATCCATCTGTTATCAAATTTCATCCATATCTTAGAATCAGGCACATGTCATTGTTTTCCATTAGTGCTCTTATTTTGGGCATGCCATTGCATAAGTTCAGCAATGTCTCTACACCTATACATTTGGAGTAATCTTGGGATTACGAAAAAGTGGCGAAGAACCTTTCTAGGAACCACAACTAATTTCAACCCTTGTCTATTCCTTGCTTCATGCATTTTGGACATTCACTCCCACTTGCAAGATTATTATGAAATAATACACAACCATTCACACATGGGTGGAATTTTTCATACCCTAAGCCTAGCTTAGTGATTTCCTTTCTACATTGACTTCGTTTTGTTGGCAATGTGGAGTCAGGTGGTAACAAAGAACTTAATAATTCCAATAATTGATCTACACTCTTATTTGTCCAACCAAACACCACTTGCAAGTTAAGAATTTGAAGGATTGTTGTCAAATGAATTAACCTACAATTATCATACATAGGATTTGAAGCATCCTCCATCAAATTGACCCAATCATTATTTAAACCCCCATTCAAAATTCTTTCAACTTCAAACCCTTCATCTAACATTGTTTCATCTTCATCTATTTTTGCTGCCACTTCATCTATGTTTGGTGCCACTTCATCTATATTTGTAGCCTCTTCATCTCTCACACTCTACCATTCTATCACATCTTCATAATAATTGAAATTCCAAGGGATTATACCACTATGCCCATATCTTATCATATGTCGATAAATCTAACTTCTTTTTTTCACCTTTGCACCAAGACAATCATTACATGGACATGGATATTTGTCCATGTCCCTCTCATTGGCCATTCTCTTATCAAATGCATGGTATTGATTCATAGTCAACCTTCGATGTTGATCCATCTATAATATTCTACACGTAGCAACAAAAAATTGTAGACTAAGAGACAAAAAATATTTTTTAATTGAAAGGAATTTCCATAGCAATAGAGTTATAGAGAGAAAATAAAATAGAGAGTTTAACTAATGAATTGTAAGAATATTTTTTTGTATTGTTTATATTCAAATTGCTAATTACATTGCATTGCACATCTTTCAAACTCAAAGCATTACTTCACATTGCATAACTAATAACTAGATGTTGATAGATGACAAAATTTCAACTACAATATAGTTTTTACAAATTCAACCTAAGCAGGTATGCAATTACTTCACATTGCATAAGTAATAACTAGGAGCAGCTTCCAATTATATTTTCTTGTGATGGCATTCCATGAGACCACATTTCTTTGAGGCATTTTTTCAAATAGTGCACTACCTTGTCTATGCTACCACATTTTTCATACATATTGTCTACCAAAGCATTTTATCAAACAATTCACTGCCTTGTTGGTATGGCTTAAAGTCTAAAACAAGCGCTTTTGAACAAGCTATGGATGCTTGGAAAAAATATACCAAAGGAAAATAGTAACCAATAGCATAGACAAGGCAGTGAGCTTGTTGAAAAATGCCTCAAAGAAATGTGGTCTCATGGTAATGGAATGCCATGAAAATCCATAACAAATCGCTTGTCATGGAATTCCATCACCATGAGACCACATTTCTTTGAGGATTTTTTTCCAAACCTCATTGCCTTGTCTATGCTACCACATTTTTCATACATGCCTACCAAAGCATTTTATCAAATAGTTCACTACCTTGCTACTATGGGTAAAATCCTAAAATAGGTGATTTCAAACAAGCTATGGATTCTTGGAAATAGTATATCAAAGTATAATAGTAAGTAACAAGCTATAGCTCAGTTTTTTTTTGGCGCAAAAATCAATGTGATTTTATTTATATTTTTTTGCAGGTTTTAAATGCATTTTTTGGTAATTTTACTATTTGAAATGGAGAGAAATCTCTATGGTCGGTTTTGTACATTTTTTAATTGTAGAATTCTCACAATTAGTGAAAAAGGTAGTGTTCATGAAGGAATGGAAAAGATGTGTAGAGCCTTTGAATTATACTTGCAGTATGCAATGGCATTGAATCATTTTGCAAACCATTTTTTTCTTCACAGGGCAACATTTTCTTGTGGAATAGTTGACTGAGACAACTCTTGTTTCAACTAACCATCCTCTCATGAAATCTCATTCATATTATAATATTACATGATATTATCATAGTAAAGGTAATTATGACACCACTGGCTGCTACTACATGGCATCAATCAAGGAAAGCCAAAGGCTGCAAGATTTTGTGGACATGTTCAATTGAAGCTGGGAGATCTTAAGATTTCTCTCTCAAATTTTGAAAAGGTTCTAGAGGTCCACCTTGAGAATTGTGAGAGCTTAAAAGCTATAGGCCATATATATGCTCAACAAGGGAAGGAAGAGAAGGCTTTGGAAGTTTTAAGAAAGGAAACTTGCATATATCCACGTGATGCCGATGAATTTATCAAGATGGGTGAGTTATTAATATCAATAGACCCCAGTGCATCCTTAGATTCTCTTAATACAACAAAGTCTCTTTTGAAGAAGAGAAGAGAAGAATTACCCATTGAATTTTTGAACAACATTGGGGTTCTTCATTTTCAGTGTGATGAACTAGAGTTGGCTCAACAAACTTTTATGGAGGTATTAGGAAATGGCATTTGGGTTGAAATCATAAATAAAAGCCCCAATGCTAATTCTGCAAAAAAAATTGTGTGCTTTAAGGATATGGAATTCTTCCATAGACTAGAAGAAGGTAGTGTTTCACTTGAGTTACCATTAGATAAAGTCACAACACTATTTAATCTTGATAGGTTGTTTGAAGAGCTACACGATATTGAAAAGGAAAATCTTTTATACAGGATAATATTGTTCAAGCTTCCTGATTATGTGGATGCATATCTATGTCTTGTAGCCATGGCTTAGGATCGGAACAAGATCCAACTAAGCCTAGAATTGATTGGGGATGCACTTAAGGTGGATAAAAACTCATCAAATGCTTTATGTATGCTTCTAGCAACATGGAACTAAAAAAAAATGATTGGCTTAAAACAAAATAAACAATTAAAGTAGCACACCAACTTGTCTTGGATGATGAAGAAAAATGAAAAGTTGATGAAGAACGAAGGATTCAGATAGAAAGGAGAAAGAAAGAGGAAGAACTTTGGTATGTGATGCAACAAGAGGAGCAATTTGAATGTGTGAAGGAATTATGGAAGAGTAAGCATAAGGACGGGGATGATGATGATGATGATGAGGTTGGTTAGTCTGAGAAGAAACAAAATAAGGAAAATAAGAGAAAGAAGAAGGATAAGGACCACAAGGCTTATGATTCTTATATGGAGAAACCTGATGTTTCCATGGAAAATGGGGCAAATTATATGAGTGATAAGGCATAAGATGATGCAGAAAATGCCCAAGATCTTCTTGCAGCTACAGGTCTATAAGACTTTGATGATGGCGAGAAAAATTTCTCTAGTTTCAACAAAATCATGAATGAGACATGCATACTCCAATTCTAAAGATGATGAACCATTACAAAAATAGATTTTGAGAGAAGATGATCCACAAGATGATGATGTATAGGCTTCTTGAGCTTTAACCAAACCTACCTCCTATTTTCCAAGAGAAAAATCCCCAAGGCCCAAGGGAAATGAACGATGAGTATTTGAGTTTCAACTTGGTTTCATTTCAAAAAGGGGACATTACATTGTACAATATTTGTTTAACAACAAAATAATTTAATCAACCTATTTGAAACTGTAAAATAAAAATAGATGAATTAATCTAGATTTTCAATTATAGGTTCTTTTAATCTAGAATATAATAGAAATAAAAAGCATAATACATTGAAGGACACAAAAAATGTTCTAAAATAAAGACTAAAATAGATTTCCCATAAAAAACAAGGAAGAGGACAAATGAAAATATAACATATAGATGATTCATTTGAGGCTTTTGATAAGATCTCATTTAACTATGTCAAATGGATTTGCAAGGGACCAAGCATATTTGAGTGACTAAAATTTTGAGGTAGCTTATCCATCATTGTTGCATGCATCATCTTCTCTTGGTGCATTGTAGAAATAGATTCCAAGAGAAGATGATGCATACAGTGACAATGGATAAGCTACCTCAAAATTTTAGTCAATCAAATATGCTTTGTCCCTTCCAAATTCATTTGAAATAGTTAAATGAGATCTTATCAAAAACTCAAATGAATCATTTGTATGTTATCTTTTCATTTTTCCTCTTTCTTGTTTTTTATGGGAAACCTATTTTAGTCTTTATTTTAGAACATTTTATGTGTCCTTCAATGTATCATGCTTTATTTTTCTATCAGATTCTAGATTAAAAGAACCTATAATTGAAAATAGATTACTTCATCTATTTTATTTTACAGCCCTAAATAGGTGGATTAAATTATTTTGTTGTTAAATCTTGTACAATGTAATGTTCCCTTTTCAAAATGAAACCAAGTTGAAACTCAAATGCTCATTGTTCATTTCACATGGGCCTTGGGGATTTTTCTCTTGGAAAATAGGAGCTAGGTTTTTTTAAAGCTCAAGAAGCCTATAAATCATCATCATATGGATCATATTTTCTCAAACTTTGTTTATGCAATGGTTCATCATCTTCAAAATTAGAGTATGCATGTCTCCTTCATGATTTTGTTGAAACTAGAGAATTTTTCTCACCATCATTAGAGTCTTCTAGAGCTACAGCTGTAAGAAGATCTTGGGAATTTTTTGCATCATCTTGTGCCCTATAACTCAAGAGGATCTTAATGTCATAAAAGGGTCCACTTAAGTGTTGGAATAGATATCATGAAATGTTTATGTTACAAATGGGGCAGCCATTATGCTAGCTGAAAGGGGTCAATTTGATATTGCAAAGGAAAATTTTACATAGGTACAAGAAGCTACTGCAAGAAACATCTTTGTTTGGATGCCTAACATGTGGGTAAATCTAGCAAATGTTTATTTTGTACAAGGATAGTTTGTGCTTGTAGTGAAAATGTTTATGCTGCAAATGGGGCAGCCATTGTAAAGTTTTGCCACAAAGACCAAGAAATGTTTATGCTACAAATGGGGCAGCCCTTATGCTAGTTGAAAGGGCTCAATTTGATATTACAAAGGAAATTTTTACATTGGTACAAGAAGCTACTGCAGGAAACAACTTTTTTCATATGCCTAATGTGTGGGTAAATCTAGCACATGTTTACTTTTCACAAGGATAGTTTGAACTTGTAGTGAAATGTTTATGCTACAAATGGGATAGCCATTGTGCTAGCTAAAAGGGGTCTATTTGATATTGTAAATGAAAATTTTACATAGGTACAAGAAGTTTTTGTAGGAAAAATCTTGGTTGAAATGTTTGATGTGTGGGTAAATCTAGTACATGTTTACTTTGCACAGGGACAGTTTGCACTTCGAGTGGAAATGTATCAAAATTTTTTGAGGAAATTTTATTTTGGAATTAACACCTGGAAAATTTTATTATATTTAACTTGAACACATTGTGAAGCAGAATAGTGGCAAGATTGTAAAAGAACATTGATTATGTTTAATGTAATAAGGATTTCAAATAACCTATGAATTCACTATAGAGGGCATCCCTAAATCTAACTTCGCTATAGAAGGCCTCAGTATCTTCAAATTCATTGTAGCAAACTCTGAATTCCTTGCCTACCATTTTAGAAGTCTCTAGGTCCTCTCCCAATCGTTATCACCCATGCAAGTAGTTGCTATAACTGATTAAAATGCCTCAGTTCCAGGCTAATGAATGAAGTGAGGTCTGCAATGAACAAATAAAGTGAGGTTTGTAATGAATGAATGAAGCAAGGTCTATAATGAATGTGAATAATCGTGCCAATACATCATGCCAATAATTGGCGGAAATGTTTTTTAAATTTTTTGTCTAATTTATATTTAGTGACTAACTATTTAGTCATTGTTATTTCTATGACTAAATAAATTTTTAGTCAATGACCAAATTAGTTATTTATTTACTCATTTATAGCTGAGTTGCAAAAAATTAGTAGAATTTAGTCATTTTTAGTTGTTGTGACTAAATTTTTTAGTTACCTAGTCATTTATTTGCCAAATTCTACTTGTGGTTTCAAGCAATTTTGCATCACCTCAAAGAAATTATTTTTTGCACAGATTTTTTTCAAGCATGTGGGTAAGTGCAAAAAGATGGGGGACCAAAAAGGGGTTTTAAGTGGCCAATGTTTTTTTGATATCAAGAAAGATTGACCTTGGATGAGAAATTGAAGATAGTTACACTCAAAATCTTATGATGCAACAAAAACAAGAGTCATAGTGCTTCAAATCTACTTTCTAAACTACTAAGTTCTTAAAAAAATGGTAGAGATTAAGGGATTCAAAAATGGGGGCCACACAAAGTGGTCTTATTCTTTTCAAAAATAATATAACATAGCATTTGGTGTGGCCCCCTAAAATGTTAAAAAAAATTAGCATTTCAAAAATCACTTTAGTGAGAAATTAGCTAACACCATGTAGTTTATGCTTGATTTCTTTGCTAATTTTTAATGAATATATGCATTTTTACTAATTTTCAAAGTGGACACATCTTGAAAAATAAAACAAAAGATCATTCTCCCACTATTTGTTTCTAAATGATCAAAAATCATTTTTTTAATGTGTAGAATGGATTCTAGTTTCTAAAAATGTAATTTATTTGAAATTTTGATGAATGGTTAAAAAGTAAAGTAAAAATTACCACATATTGATTTTTGACAAAAAAACTAATATACTGAAAAAAAAAAAGGATGAAAACATTAACATACTTAAAACATGAAAATCATTACATGGCTAGAAAGCTAAGAGAAAGCTTATCATTATTGTGGTATTTTTTGAATTGACATTGAAACACGTGCCAACCTGATGGGGAGCACACTCCAAATTATGTCATTTTTACTATTTACAAAACACATCTTTAGGTTGAAATTTCATGTATATATTTTTAGGATGTTTGAGAATTGTTTTGGATCTCTAAGAGTTATAATGTAGATTCTAGGTTTTGGAAGATCTTATAAATTTTTAGACTTAGTCAAATTCTAGAAATCAATAGGTCAAATTTTAGTAATCAATAGGCTCCCATCATCTTACTTTCTCTGTATATATCACTCTATCTACATCCCTTTCACTCTATAAATTTCCCTCTCTCCGTCTCTCCATGCATTTCTCTCCCTCCCTCCCCTAATATGAAGATCTGCCTCTTTGTCATCTCTTACTCTCTCCTTCCCTCTCTAATTATATCTCACCTCTCTCTCTATCACTCCCTCCCTCACTCCTTCCCTCTCTACTTCTCTCTATCTCCCATCTACCTCTCTCTACCTACCTCTCTCTCCTTCCTCTCTACTTATTTCTATCTCACCTCTCTCTCTTACTCCCTACCTCTCTCCCTCTCTACTTCTCTCTATCTCCCCTATCCCTCTATCTCCCTATCTCTCCCTCCATCACTCCCTACCACTCTCTCTCTACACCACTATATCTCACCTCTCCCTCCTTCCCTCTCTACTCTTTATCTCTCCTCTCCCTATCTCTACCAACCTATCCCTCCCTCCTTCTCTCCTAACCTCTCTCCTTACCTCTCTCTACCTATCACTCACTCCCTCCCTGTCTTTATTTCCTACTCTTTCCTTCCCTCTCTACTTATGTTTGTCTCACAATTCTCTCTCTCTCTTTCTCTTTATTTATCTCTATCTCACCTATCCATATCTACCTCTCCCTCCCTCCCATATCTATCCTCCCCTCTTTAATTCTCTTTATCTTACCACTCTTTGTCTTTATTTCTCTATCTCTGTGTCTCTATCTCTATATCTCTATCTCCCTCATTTCCTTTCTAATTCTCTCCATCTCACCTCTCTCTCACTCTCTTTCCCTTGTTCTCTTTTCCCTACTTATTTCTATGTCGCCTCTATCTTCCCCTTCCCCCTTCCCTCTCTCCTCCCCTCTCTCTACTCTATATCTCACCTATACCTCTCTACCTCTCCCTCCCTCCTTCCTCGCTCTCTTTCTCATTATCTCCTTTGTATCTCACCACTCATTCTCCATCTCTATCCCTCCTTTCCTCTCTACTTCTCTCCATCTCACCAATCCCTCTCTCCCCCTCTCTACTTCTCTCTATCCAACCTCTCTATCTCTCTCTCTCTTTCCCTACATCTCCCTCTCTCCCTCCCTCTTTCCCTACTCTCTCTTTCTCTACTTCTTTGCATCTCTCCTCTCCATCCCTCTCTCTCCACTTCTGTGCATCTCTCCTCTCCATCCCTCTCTCTCCCACCCTTTATCTCTCTACCTCTCTCCATATCTACTTCTCTTTATCTACACTCATCATCCCTTCATCCATCTCTCTCTTCAAGTAGGAAGAGGTAAGAATAGAGATATAGGGATAGGTATGAAAGGAGGAAAATGTAGATAGAGAGGGAGAGGGGAGATAGAGAGTAGATAGGGAAGGAGGGTGGGATGTAAGGAGAGAGAGTGAAGGGTAGGAAGATAGAGAGAGGGAGAGGAGTGATATGGAGATGTAGAGGGAGGATGGAGGGAGGGAGAGAGAGGTGATATAAAGAGAAGTAGGGAGGGAAAGAGAGATAAATAGAGAGAGGAGGGAGGGAGAGGTAGGGAAGGAGATAGATAAATGAGATAGACATAAGTAGAGAGGGAAGGAGAGATATGGGAGGAGTGATTAAGTATAAGGGAGGGAGAGAGAGGTGAGATATACAAATGTAGAGAGGGAATGAGAGAGTGAGAGAGAGAGGTTATATAGACACAAGTAAAGAGGGAAGGTAAGAGAGAGGGAGTGAGGGAGAGGTTGAGAGAGGTAGGTGATATAGATATAAGTAGAGAGGGAATAAGCAAGGGGGAGATATTTGAGAGAGAGGGAGAGAGATGGAGAGAGAGGGAAGGAGGGAGGAAGAGAGAGATATGAAGAAGTAGAGATGGAATAAGAGAGTGAGAGAGAGGAGGTCAATGGGAGGGATAAAAAGAGGTGAGATAGACAAAATTAGGGAAGTAAAGGGCCATAGAGAGAGGGATGGAAATGTAAAGAGGGATAGGTGAGATGGAGATAAGTAGAGTGAGAGAGAGAGAGAGAGGTTAAATAGAGAGAAATAGAGAGGGAAGGAGAGAGAGAGAGATAGAGAGGTAGGTAGGGAGAGAGAGGAATGAGATAGAGAGAAGTAAAGATGAAAGGAGAGAGTGAGAGAGATGGAGAGAGAGAAAATGAGTTATGGAGAGGTAGCGAGAGGGAGAGAGAGGGAAGGGAGGGAGGGAAGGAGGGAGAGAGATGTAAGATAGATAGAAATAGAGAGGGAAGGAGAGATAGTTAGGGGAAGGAGGGAGGGAGAGATAGGTGAGATAAATAAATGTAAAGAGGGAAGGATAAAGTGAGAGAGAGAGGTGGAGATATTGAGAGAGAGGGAGAGAGGAGGTGTTATATATAGAAGTAGATAGGGAAGGAGAAAAGTGGAGAGATTGAGAGAGAGGGAGAGAGAGTGGGATATGTGAGATAGAGAGAATTAGGGAAGGTGGGAGGAAGGAAGAGAGAGGTGATATAAAGAAGGATAAAGGAAGGTGGAGCTATTGAGAGAGGGAGAGAGAGATTGAGAAATAGAGTAGGAGGGGGGAGAGGTAAGGATGGAGAGAGAGGTAGATAGGGATAGGTGAGATAGAGAGTAGAGACTCAGGAAGGTGGGTGGAAGGAAGAAAGAGAGAGAGGTGATATACAGAGAGGTATAGAGGGAAGTGTTGTCACATAAAATTCAAAACAAGTAGCTAAGGAAGTGGTTCAAGCATTAATGGAATCACCCAAAAAACATGCCAAATCCATGGAAAGGTCACAGCACCATGCCTACTTCATCATACTTACAAATCATTAGCATCAAACCACCAAAGATCGAGCTTTAGGTGTACCAATTATCACATTCTTAGAAGAATCAAGAAGGAAGAAAATAGTAAGAGAAAACCACGTAGTTTGAAAAGATCACCCTTTTTGAGCTTTGGAGGTCAATAAGGAGGCTTATGCCTTATCAAAAAATGTAAAAAAAGGGTAAATGGGAAGAACAAAGGCCGAAGTATAAAAGGAGCCATCAGGGGTTAGAGAGAAGAGTTACCTCTTATAGAAGAAAGGTAAGAGGTAAAGGAGAAGGTTGAAGCCTGATGTCTGAAAAACTTAACACTTAGACAAATTTTCAAAGGACGAAGTGAAAGTGAGAAGGAAGAAAGGTAGAGGATGAAAGTTCAATGTCCAAAATACAAAGATAAGATTTTTGGGATCATGGATTGGAGGAAGGCTTATTCCTTGCTTGAAAATATGGAAAGTGGTAAGAGGGAAGATCGACCCCCAAAGTCTGACAAACCAAGACAAACAAATCTTGAAAAACCTATGATCAGGCTTCGAGGGTAGGATGGTAGGCTTACACCTTACAAAGAAAAAATGTTAAGGCTTAATAGGTAAGGAAAAAGTCCAACACCCAAAGTTTTATAGAAGGAAATGGGAGGAGATGGAAGAGGTAAGAGGGAAACCCAACCCCCAAAGTCTAACTAATCAGGACTTGGATAAATCTTAAAAAGCATCCTTGGAATTTCAATGATCAAGGGTAAGGCTTGAGGATTACCAAAGGGAAGTGGTAAGGGTTAAAGGGTAAGGTTTATGGTCAAAATCTGAAACACTTTGTAGAAAAGGAAAGGTGGAAAGGTGAAGAAGAGGAGCAGGGGCAGTGAAGAAGGTATGAGAGTAGAGAGGTAAGAAAAGTTCTGAAAGCTCGAAACACTAGGACTTAGCCAATTTTAGGAACCTTCAAGGAGAATTCATGCAACATGGTTGATATAGGATCTCTTTGATTGGTTATCAATTATGGGTCATCAAAGGGTGGCATGAAATGTCAACATTTTTTGTAATTTCTATGGGATGATTATCTGCTAATCATGGAATCTAGGGGCCTTAACAGTCCATTGGGAATAGAGTCATGACAAGGATTTACAAAACTAGGCCTCCCAAGGGAAAAACAAAATATGTGTAGGCCTCCACTTGGAGAAAAGAAAGAAATCTAGAACATCCATTCCATTAAGTAGAATGTAGTGTGTGCAAAATAACTTTATGGAATGCAAAGAAATTTACAATATGTACATGAAACTCAAAACTCATCAAAAATAAGGTTTGAGATGAATCCCATTTATTGAGATTGGAAGAACCTCACCATCCAACTTGGAAAGATGGAATGCATTGTCCTCCTTGTAGCTAGTGGTGACATATGAACCACTCCAAATGGCATCAAATTTGGAATGTCTTATAGCTTTGGCTCTATCTGCATCCCATTTTAGCACTAGATCTCCCTCCTAGAACATCCTATGAATTTCTCTTTTTTCAAATCTTCTTTTGACCTGTGCTTGATAATTTTATATGACTTGCATAGATTTGTTCCTCGTCCCCTCCAATTCCAAAAGCTCAACCAACCCTATTGTTATAGCATCATTTCCTTCTAACTCCAGTGGATGTTCCAACTCAAGAGAAGGCAACTCCAATGATAATGGTAACCTTTCCTATCTTCCATAAACTAGCATGAAAGGAGAATTAATAATTGCTCTTTTAGGAGTAATTCTATCATCCCAAAGGGCTGAATTTAGTTTTTAATTCTAGACTCTTTGACTGTCCTTAATATTCCTCTTAATAATCCTAATGAAATTTTTATTTGAAGACCCAGCCAAGCCATTACATTGAGGGTAATAACTAGATGAGGTATTCAAGTAAATATCATGCCTAATTGCCCAATCAAGGATCTAAAAACTAGTAAAAGCCTTAGCATTATCTGAAATGATGGTAGGAGTGCCAAATATTGTAATAATTCCATCAAGGAATTCTAAAACTGGAGCATCAATGGAATCCTTCAAGGAAACAACCTTTGTTCACCTAGTGAAGTAGTCTATAGATGTCAAAATCCATTTATGACCAACACTTGACGGTGGATTTATCATGCTGATAAAATGCAAACCCCAGTATATAAATGGCTGATCAACTTGAATGGATGAAGATGGAGGGTGGCCAACCTTTACTTTCCAGAATAGAAAGCACTCTTCTTGCAATCTCTTAGTGCCCATTTGTGAGCATCATTGAACAAGGTTGGATAATAATAAATATCCCTCATGATCTTTGTAGGAGTGGTACTTGTAGAAAAATGGCCACTTGAAGAACCATCATGGAATTCTTCCAACATTCTGCTAACTTGATCTACCTATATGCATCATAATAGGACCCCATTGAAATCCTTTTCAAAGAGTATGGCATCTGCTATAACATAGGGAATGGACTGTAATCTGAAGTGTCTTCTTTTGGTCCTATCTAGACTTGGAGGATACCTACTTTCTTGTAAAAAGGTAATCATATCACTTACCCAACTATTATGGGCATTGATGTTGGCTGCTTGTTGTTCCTGTAACACCAAGGCAACCTCTACAAGAGTCTCAAGTGTTGAGACAATTTTCTCACACAACCCTTTGCCTCTCACTAGCTTGGTGATTTTGATGTCAATATCATACTCCATCACCTTGGTGATCCATCCAACCCTTTTTTCATTGATATCTCTTTTTAACAAGAACTCTTTAACATTGACATGGACTACCACTAATTGTATCATTTTTTTAGATAGCATGCGTCTAATTTTTTTCAATACTCTAACAATAGAAAGAGCCTAGTTTTTAATGTATTTGTACTTGACCTCATAATATTTAAGACCCCCACTAAAGAAAGAAATGGGTTGCTCCAAATTTTCTTTATTTAGCTAGGTTAGGATAGCTAATATACTTACTTCACCTCCAAAGGTATAAGGAATGAAATACTTTTCATAATTATGATTGACAAGGGTGGGACCCTAAGAAATTTCTTATTTGATAGCCTCAAAGCTATCCTTACCTTCCTTGGTCCATTTGAAGACCATGTTTTTCTTAAGCATAGAGGTAAGAGGCTTCACCAAAGCAACAAGATTTGGAATGAACCTCCTCACAAATTTAATCATGTCTAAGAAACTTTGTAATCCTTCTTGTGACTGTGAAGTGGATGGCCAAGATAGATTTTACCCTTGCAGGATCAATGACCAAGCCATCCTTTGAAACAATGTGTCCAAGAAGTTTTCCCTTATCAGTAGCAAAGACACATTTATTTGGATTTAGGGAATACCATATTCCCTACTTTTCTAAAATAGTTTTTCAAGGTGACTAAAATGATTTATTGCATGCTTTGAAAATACTATGATATCATCCAAGTACACCAAAAAAAGTTGTCTGAACATACCTTGAAATTCCATATCCATGGCTCTCTAAAAAGTAGCACTCGGATTGGTTAGACCAAAACATATTTTACAATAAGCATAGTTTCCCTACTTTGTAGTAAATATTGTCTTGTGTTGTTCAAATTTTTGGACTAGAATTTCATTATAGCCCTAGTAACCATCCAAGAAAGAAAACCTTTCTGATCCACTGACTCTTTGTAAAATATGATCCATGGAGAGGAAGGGATAATGATCCTTTAGGGAGGCTCTATTCAGATCCCTAAAATCTACAAGAAGTCTCATTTCCCCATTTCTTTTCTTGATAGGTACTAAGTTTTCCACCCATGGAGAATTCTTGATAGGAAATATGATTCCAGCCTCAATCAACTTTTCCAACTCTTTTCCCATCAAAGGCTCAATCTTAGGATTCATAGGCCTATATTTTTTCCTTACAAGATTGGAATTTGGATCTAATTCAATGGTATGTTGAGCAAGGCTTGGTTTGAAACCCTTTAGGTATTCATAAGTCCAAGAAAATACATCATTGTATCTATTACAAAGATCTATGAAAAATTCATGTTCAGTGGTAGAGCATACCTTTCCCAAGTTTAGAGACTTTCCCTATGAAATATCTATTGGCTTGAAGTCAACCCTCTTTGTAGCTAAGTCCATCCTTTTCTTCTTTAACTGATCATTAGGGTTAAAGATATCTTCAAGGGTGATGAGACAATTTGGTAGCTTGTTGCTACTCAAGTACACAATTTGATCACCATATTTATTCTGCAACCTATATTGATTTCTTTTAGAAACTTTTACCACCTCTTGTAGAAAATTCACTATCTAGTGGTCACTCTCAAAGAACTACCAATGATCTTGATTATCTAGAACAAAATGCCTAACAAAAAGCTTGATATGTTGCTCCCTTTTTCTTATAATATGTGTTGGTATGTCAAACTGGGCACCAACTATTGCAAGTCTATCAACATTCTTACTCTGACTTCTTCGAGTTGCTTGGATGTTAAAACCCTCAAAGCCCCAAATCAAATACCAAACCCTATGTTTGTAGGACTTGAGCAGATTGTTCTTGTTTGAGATTTGATATATGACTTGATGAACAACCAATTCACTGTCACAAAAAACTTACAACAATTTGGTGTTCCCTTTTTGTGCAAGTTGGAGACCTTGGATGAGTGCTTCATACTCCTTCACATTGTTAGTGCAACTAAATTGAAGTCTGAAAGAGAAGTAATATTTCTCCTTGCTTGGAGATACCAACATTACACTGGAACCAACAACATTCTTGTTTCTAGAACCATCAAAAAATATCTACCACAATCCCCCTAGATCCTCTTGAGTTTTTATGAGATTGAGGATAGTAGCATTTTCTTCATGAATGCAATAGGTGCGAAGACCAATCTCCTCTACTTCAAAAATAGTTAATGGGTAAAATTTTAAATAATTTCCCCATTCATCCAAAAAACAATTAGGTACCTTCTCTATAGGATTTGTAGGCTTATGAATAGAACACTCCTCCTTTTGATCATGTAATGTATAGTTCATGCTTATGGACTAGGAGTGTAAGGCTCTAGATGATCCTTTGATATGGGCTCAGATTTGATGGTTTCTTTAGTACCATATCTAGTTTTAAATAACATGTGAGACCAATTAGAAGACAAGTATCCACCTATCTTAACAGTGAAAGCTCTAGACAAAAAAATGAAAAAATAAGTAAGAAGGTCTATGACTAAAATATCTTACATCAAATCATAGCTAGGGTATGCATGCAAAGTCAATTTTAAGTTCTTAGTTACTCCCACTATTTTGACAACAATGCCATCCAATTGTAAAAATTTCCTAGCCAGTAGTTCATACTTGATTCCAAGCATATCAACAATCTCCTTAGGTATAATAGAGCTACGTGTCCTTGAATCTATCATACAATTGTGCACTATATCATTTTCAATAATTAGAGAAAGATAGAAGGGAGGTGGCTTACTGATTTTACTAAAGTTACCTTCTTCTTTGGGTTGCACCAAGCTACTTGATGGAGTAGTCTTCTCTTTTTATTTTACATCATCTGATTTCTTATGCTCTTTCCAATCTTTCTGCAACAAATCCCTTTATGATAGAATGGATAGAGCCACCCACATAGCGACATTTAGATTGGATTTTTTCATTTGATCCACTATGTTCAAAGGAAGTTGAATAATTTTAGAAGGAATCTTTTAGAAAACAAGGTCTATTCTTGTTTCTTGCTTGGGCCTACTAATAGATTGATTTGATTGTGGAACATCAGTTGCTTTACCTATTGGTCTAGTATCTTCACTTTTGTTAAGGTTATTGTGAAATTGATGCCTTCCCAACCATGGAAGATGCACCACCCTCAATTTCTCTTTTCTTTAATATTGTGTTCTGAGCTATTGTATCAAAAACTACTTGATTTACACGACATAAATCTTCCTAACGCCAATTGACCAATGAGGATTCCTCATGTGCATGATTTTGGCCACTAGTATTTAGTTGGTTTGTGCCAAATTATTGCCCTGAGGTAAAGGTTTCATTCTAAACCACTAGAGTTTGTACAAACTCTCCATTTTGGTAAGAATAAATTGATTATGAGACTGATAACACGGGTAACACCACTCCTACTCTTGGGCTAGATTATTTTGCACTAGGACCAAAGCCTTAAAAGTGTTGGTAGTAGGGGGATGTATGCTATTCATGGTTTTAGTATGATTCTACTAATTTTTTTCCTTGATAAGGTAGCCTATTTTGCTAATAACCCTGACCTTAAGGTTGATATGGCCTACTATTATGAGCTTGCTACCTTTTTATTCATACTAGTTCTCATTGTTCATATTTCAGAGCAAGGTACCTCAATCTTCTAGAAGTGCAAAAAAAGTAGAAGGTTGTCTTATGGAAACCATTGGAATAGGAGCCACTAGGATAGGATCCACTATTGGTTGTGAAGGAAACTTTAGAAATAAAGGCATCAATGGCCTAGGAGCTATCTTCCTAGCTTGTATCAAGCAATTTTCTGCCCTTATGGGAATATCATATGCACTTGGTAAGATAAAACCTCCCATAGATTGAATCATAATAGCAACATCACTGTTGAGAGCTATTAAGAAATAAAGGAAGGCATACTCAAGAGAAGGTTTCACCAAGGTTGGGATTCTATCCCAATTTTTTTGAAATTTGCAATTTGAAGTCGCTCATGAATTCATGAGGTGCCCTCTTAATTATTGTTAATTGTTCTCCGAGGGATAAATGGTCACTTTTTTCTTCAAAATGCTTGTATAATTTTTCACTTAACTCATCACAATTGTGAATGGATTTGGGTGACAAACCTCCATACCACTACAATGCTTTACCCTTAAAGGAAGTGATAAGCAACCTAACAGTGACATTTTCTTATGTTATATCATAGACCGAGCATATATATTCCACATCTATGATGTGCTCTGTTGGATTTGTAGACATTTCACCAGTGAAATGAAGGATAATTTTGAGGGCATTGACTGGTATGCCATTTTTTTGGGCTAAAATTAAAGGGCTACCATGACTAAAAGGAACAAAGGGTTGATTTTTGTGTAAATCCATATGGAATCAATTTCTATGTGTATAAGAAGTAGGTATTCTAGCACGATAAAATCTACCCATAGGTGGCATAGATAGAGCTCTAGGAGATAGATTGGTACCTATTTTTCTCCTAGTGAGTGACAAAAAATGTCTATTTCTTCTTCTAGAAGAAAAATATGGTCAAGATGATAGTTCAGTATATTGGAAGTTACCTCTAGAAAATGTGTGGGTATGAATTTTGGGCATGAATGCACAGGCCCACCTTGTAACCGATATTTTTGGGTAGCGATTTAGTCACCAACTTGAATGGAGAGTTCTCCCTTGATTGAAAATTTTCTAGGTCCTTTTTTTGAGAGCCTCTTTGAGAATGAAATATTGAGAGCAGTACCACTCTCCCAACAAGATGAAGTGAAATTTATTTTGTGTGTCCCACTACGCATGGCAGAAAGTGTTGCCACATAAAATTGCACCCTACTAAAGAAGGAGTTCACTATTCTATGACATAATGGAAACAATCTCAAGGTGTGGGACATTGCATGGATGAGGTTGAGTCTCTAGAGAAGGTTGGATTCCTCTTCTAATCTAAGTGAAAATTTATTGATCTAACCTAGCACATGAAAACCCTATCACCACTCTACTCTAATAGCTCATAAGGAAAATATATAGAAGGATAACATGAAATGGAATGAAGGTGATACACCAAGATAGAATTTGTTTCTTCTTTGCTTCAAATTGATCAATACAATAACAAACCCACTAAGACGTGCATATTCAAATATGTTCAGGTGAAGAATCTTACTCACACTTGCAAGAAATAGTTGTGATGATAGATTTCATTAATATAAGGCATACAACCAAATTTTACAATGGTAGAATGTAGAATACAGTGTCTATAAAAGAAAACTATGAGAGGAGCCCAAAAGAAGAACCCCTAAAAATAATACAAGTGTTTCTTTTATAGATCAAGCATAACTTGGATGAATGCAACTCAAACCCTAACCTAGCTACTGTTAGCAGTCAAGGAGATCTGATCAAGGAAACATTTTCTCATGAAATCCATGTCAGAAAGAGAGACTAGAGAAACCAAGACCTACATGCCATATCCTTTCCATAAATATTTTATTGAAAGTGCATCTAAATCCCCCCATAAAATCAGGGATATGTGCATAAATCCATTAGAAGGGACAAAGCAACAACAATAAATGAGTAGGGGTGCCAAAAAATCCACTTGCAAAGGTTAGAGAATGTATTTAATGTTGTCCTTGAATCCCAAAAGTCAGAACAGGTAGTTGAGGAAGTGGTTCGAGCATTAATGGTTTCACCCAAAAAACATGCCAAATCTATGGAAAGGTCGAGGTGCTAGGCCTGCTTCATAATGCTTACTCATCATTGGCATCAGACTGTCAGAGATCAAGCTTTAGGTGTACCACTTATCACATGCTTAGAAGAATCAAGAAGGAAGAATATTCTAGTGTATTAAGTTTAACTTAGGGTAAATAACTCTTAGTGGTTTTTTCCCATAGGGTAGTTTTCTCACCCGTTTGATATTTTCATGGCTTTAAAAGCTTGTACAATATGTATTTTTAGCATCTCAATTCATTTTTTTTTCATTCCTAGTGAAATAGCTTTTATTGTTGCTTCTCTCGTTCATGTGAAGGTTTATTTTGGTTTGCAGTTGCTCCTGGGTTCTTTACTCTAACATGGTATTAGAGCTTGTCTTCTGCAACCACCTTCCATGTTGATATCTTTCTCTAGGCATGACTTGAGACATGTGTATTTCCTCTTGTGGAAGCTGTGAAATTGTGTCTATTGATTTCTTTGTTGCAAGATTTTTTTGGTGGTTGCAATAAGCGAGTGGAGGAATTTTTCTTCATTTTATGCCAAAGGATGATGATTCAAACATTGCAGATCAAATTTAATTTGCAAACCATTACATAAAGAGTGGAAGCTACAATTAAAGTTTGAACTACAATTTTTTTAAAACTTTGCATGATTTTTTTCTATTGAGGAGGCATTTTTGGAGGGTTTTCTAGTGGGCCACAATTTTTCCTCTATGTGTAGTGAATTTATTTAACCACGTATGATGAAGTGTGATATGTTGTATGAAGGAAGGTTGTAAATCACCCTTTTGGTGTTATTCACCTCTATTTTGAAAGATCCTCCACAATTTTTTTGTAAGAGCCATTTGGATTGATCTATTTGCTTTGCAAAGGAGTTTTAGTTGTATGGAGTGAATCCTTGACTGGAGGCATGATTTCTATTGATGAGGATTGGTGTTTGAAATAGATTCAAGAAGAAGCATTGGAATTTTCTGCTCAAGTTGAGGTGGTTGATGGGAATTTCTGCACATTGCTGGGTGTGATATTTGTTTGGAGGTCGTGAAGATCTCATTTAGGGTTCCCTTCTTTTTCAGGTGTGTAAAAACAAAAAAAAATCACTATTTTTTTAACTTGGCTGACCAATATTATCCCACATTGGTGACAAATTGGTGACAATCAGTCTTTTTATATTCTAGTGTTGTCATTCATATGTGAGCTAAGGCTCGGGTGGGTTATCTCACGTGGGGGTGTCTTTGTGGTGTGAATCAATTTTTCTTCCTATGTTGATAGTTTGGTTTGTAGAGGTGGTGCTTGTGTACATTGTATGATTGGAAGCTTGGTTGAGGTACCTTCTTTTTTTTGAATTTTTTTTCCAAATTTTCCATTTTCTTTTTCTTTTTTTTGCAAAGTAATTTCTTGGAAAATTTGGTGGTTGGGAATTGGAAAAAATTATTGTATCCATTTTGAGGGGTGTATAGAGCCTTTTAGTCCTTTGTGTGTGTCCTTGTAAATCATGTCAGATGCAAGGATTGAATTTCTCACTCCACACAACTATCACACATGGAAGCTTAAGATGACACAATTGTTGTGATCTCGGGGTCTTTGGCAACTGTTGGATGTCGAACAACTAGAGTTCACTAAGGAATTTGAGAAGTTTTTCCATCACAACAAAATGGATGAGGTGAGAGGACTAATAGGTCTCCATGTGTCTGATAATTTGTTGTTTCATATTGTGGAGTGTACAACAGCCAGAGATGTGTGGGATAAGCTTGATAAGTTGTATGGAAAGGTCAATCAATTAAAATCTTGCAACTTGAAGTCGATCTCACCTCTCTCTAACCATATACCTTTCCCACTATTCAGGATTTCCTTGCACAGTTCAAGTTAATTTTGTCACAATTGAAAAGATGTGTTCATGTCAAAAATGATTAGGAGTGTATTTTCTTTATCTTGTCAAAACTAAGAGGTCCCTTTCAATTGTTTGCCTCTACCTTCTATTCTACTATAGATGCCATGGGAGAAGATCATAATATTCCTTCATTTGAGGAGTTTTGTGATAGATTGATTAGGGAATAAGCCAAGTTGATTCAGATAGATGCTCTTCCTAAGAGTCATGCCTTGATGGTTCAATCTTCAAGTGGCAAGAACAAGAAATAGAATAAGGATTCTAAGTCTAATGAGAAAGTTAAGGATCCTACTCCTAAGACCAAAACCTCTTCCAAAGAAAAACCATCACAAAAGAAGAAGATCAAATGTGCTTATTGTAAGAGATCTAGATATGATGAGAATAGATGTTATACTAAGAAGATTGATGAGCTTACTCACCTTCTTCAGAAGAACAACATCTTGCTGCCCCATTGGAGTCTCCTTCTTTTGCATCTCCATCTACATCATCATCCAAACCCACATAGATAGGGAATACAAGATTTACTAATGGGATGAAAGTTAAAGAATTCTTGGCTTCCCCTATTCCTAAAAATGGGAAATGGCTTCTTGATTTGGGTACATCTCATCATATGGAATCTTCTATGGATATTTTCTCTTCTTTTGAGCCTTGTAGTTCACCCAACATTTTGATGGGTAACAATACTTACATGAAAGTTTGTGGAAAAGGTTCTATTGATATGGGTGAAGTATCTTTTAATGATGTTATTTATGCACCATCCTTGACCACTAATCTTCTTTCAGTTTACCATATTACTCATGGTGCACAAGGTAAGAAAGTTGAGTTCAATGTTGATCATGTATACATTTGAGACATATAGACTAAAGATATCATTGATATAGGGGTGGTGGATCATTCATCTCACTTATATTCTTTTTCTCATTTTATTCCTAATGATGATGTTTCTTTGGCTAATATTCATACCATTCCATCAAGGGTGAATCATGTTTGTCAGGAGAATTTTGGTCACTTGAATCTTAGTGTTCTTGAGACTAGTGTTGATATTCCTCCTCCACCTCTTGCTTCATCAAATTTGAGTACTTCTCTTGAGAAACTTGGTCATAGTTTTTTAGATCTTGTTTTATTGGATGAGTTTTTGGTAGGCATCTCAGATTTTTTTATCGAGTCTCATCTTGCAAATTTTGGAGACATACTTGAGGGGATTTCTCTCCTCTTTGATGACAGTTTCAGCGTGGTTGTTGATACATCTAGATTTTCTTTGGAGATTGACATTGATGAGCCTTCACATATAAACCCACAAAAGTGGTTTACAATTCTTAGGAGGAAGGAAAACTTGTAAAAAATGACCCCATGCCAAAAAATTTCATTTTGGGGGTTCAAACGAACTAGTTGGTTCAAATGAACCAAAAGAGGGTTCGCTCGAACCAAGGTTTGACAAACCCATTTAAAGCATGTACGGACCAATTAGCCAAAAAAATGAATGGAAACCCCTTTATGGAAGGGGGTTCAAATGAACTAGGGTTTGAATGAACTTTGGTTCACTAGAATCCCTCGGTTCGGGAGAACCCCTCCTTTCCCTGATTTTTTACCTTGTTCACAAAAAAATCAAAATTTTTACACTTCGGAGCTTGGGTTGAAGATGAAAATGGCAGAGACTTCACAGACCCAACTAGAATCAAGTATTACTTAGAATGAGCTATCCAACAAATATAATTTTAATATGTTTTGGTTTTATTATGTATTTATTTTTTTAGTTTTATTAAACATAGGTTTGTCACCAAAAATCAAACTCTTTATTTTGCACATGTAGAAAAATAGAAAATTATCAAAAAATTGAAAAATGTGAGTGCACCAGATATTTAAGTCCTTGATCCAACAAAAAAAATGAATTTTGATACATACAAAAAATATTAGCGTTATATGGTCGTGCTATGTCGAATTGTAATTGTTTTGACTTTGAAAATTGATTAAAGAAAAAATATTGAATAAAAAACTATCTAACCAAGTGGAAGCACTAGATATTGGAGTTACAAATCTAAATTCAAAAGAATTAGAATTTTATCCTTCATGGAAAAAAGTTATGTGTTATACGGTGAGTGTCACTTTTTAAAAAGGTTGTTTTTTGAAAAAAAATAGTTTTCAAGGGAGATAGAAAAAGAAGTGCAATCTAATTGCAAAAATTTTGAAAAAAATATATTTAGAATCTACAGACAGAATGTCACAAAACTCTAGTTTACATCATCTTCAAATTCCTCGCGGTTTAGCCGCTATCAGTGTCTGAAAGTGAAGATTTAGTTAAAAAAAATTATTTTAGTGTCCAGTTTGGCCAAAATTGTAAACCAGTATTGTGGGATCACCGTCACTTGATTTGTCACATTTCTTGGTTGTTTATGATTAGATTATGTGGTGGATTATTCATGCTTGGAGACTCCTCTTCACTCTTTAGATATTTCTATTTGGAGACTTCCTTTTTTTAGTTGGACATAGAGTGGCTTCATCATTTGGTGGACTTGTTTCTTCCTAAGGGGAGAGGATTTTCTTGTAGGCATTGGATCATCTTTTGTTTTCAAACACATTTCATCAACATTGGAGCTTCTTCATTATGGGGGGGATATACTATCTCTTTTTTTTCCTTCCTATGGGGGGATCATTTATTGTATATACATGATGTATGTATTCCTTGGGGGGTGTGATTGAGTTCTCCATCCATGCATCATTTTTTTTTCTTTTTTCTCTTTTGGAGAGGGGTATTTTCCCATAGGCTTTTTCTCCTTTTCTACAGTTGTGAGATATTTCCTTTTTATATTGTAGATGGGTACCTAACATGGTTTTGTAGCTAAGACCCATATTGTATCTTCATTTTGCATAATAATTCTCCCTAATTTTTCACTTAAAGGGGGGTGTTAGTGTATTAAGTTTATCTTAGGGTAAATAACTCTGGGTGATTTTTTCCTGTAGGGTAGTTTTCTCACCCGTTTGGTATTTTCATGGCTTTAAAATCTTGTACAATATGTATTTTTAGCATTTCAATTCATTTTGTTTTCATTCCTGGTTAAATATATTTTATTGTTGCTTCTCTCATTCATGTGAAGGTTTCTTTTGGTTTGTAGTTGCTCTTGGGTGATTTGCTCTAACAAAAAATAGTAAGAGAGAATTGTGTAGTTTGAAAATGTCACATCTCATTTTGTCTATCACTTTTTAATTAATAAGAGTATATATATGTGAATATAAAATATTTGACTCGGAATAGCTCTTAATTGATTTATGAAATTATGATTAAATTAAATTAATAGAACTTAAATTACAAAGATGGAACTAAATATTAAGTTATTTAGAATAATTATCAAACCCATGATTACAACTAAGTGCATGCAATTAATTCGCATATCAAAACAAAGAGAATGTTGTGCAAAATTGGAATTTTGCATGTGAAACAATTTGCATGCATAAGAGAGATATCAAAAGTTTTTAGTGGGGATCTTGCATGCTTCTCTAGGAAGATATGGAACTTATTGTTTGATTGCAAAAAAAAATCCTTAGTAGATAGGGAATAGGCATGATTGTCCTACTTCATAATTGATGGTCTAATCCTGGATGAGTCTCTCAATCTGATTGAGGTTTGAATAAAATCATAACACTCCTAATGACTACATACTATTGTGAGTTTGTTATGCCTCGACAATGAAAGTTATCCTTTTTACACTCATGAGTTCACATTCCTCTAGACAAATATGGAAGCACAACGTAGATGATGAAACTTGAAAGTGTGAGGTAAATATGGAAGCTCTATGTTAATTTTCACCAAATCTACCACGAGGTGGGTGGTTGAAAGAACTTTGAGTGATAAGAAAACTTAGTGACACCCTTAGTAATAGACTAAGGGAAATATATGGATTTCTTAAAATTCTTCCATTAAGATATAAGGTTGATATCCTAGATAATGACTAGAATTATTTATTTAAAGAGTGGCTATATTTATGGATGTATGACCAATAAACCTTATTCATAGATTTGAACATCCCATAGCTATTTACAACATGTTATAATTGTAAGCCCTTGGTAATATCAACTCTCTTTTTTCACCTAAATATACTTCACACCTAATACTTAGAAAGGAAATGGAAAATATTGCATAAAAAGAGTGGATATTGAGTAATGTTGAACTTCATTTGTGATCGCCTATCATGTTAACTTGGAAAAAACTCCTCCTTAATGTGATGCTTGATTTGTTTCTAATGGTGGAATGTCTAGTTAGATGGAATATTTTTGTATATAATGAGGTAGAGAAGTTACAATATACATGTGCAAATTATAGAGAGATGTGTTTGAATCCTAATGTGGAAGCATCTCATTGTTTTGTAACCGTTGTAAAGATTATGTATGCATGATTGCATTCATAAGTCCACAAAACCATAAAGATTTATATGAGTGCTTGGTTTTATAAGAATGTGTACTCATATTTGTTTATGTATATATGTACCTCTATTTACATACATGTGTTACACCTTCTTTATTTAATATTGCATTTTAATTACTTCCATACTATTACAAGTGCATGTTCTTACATTGGATCCACTTCATTACTTGAATTGCACTAAGAAAAGATTATTGAAAGGTTTGCATGCATGTAGACATGTTATCATAATAGCAGACTGGTACTTGCGAAGATTTACTTGTTTCTTTTAAGAAAGAATGCACTTAGCAATGTTGATGGTAAACTAACATGTAACCTTCATGATTGATTATGTATGTGCACAAGTGACAACCATGATGTTGTTTTTGGTGTAATCTTTGTGATGATCATGATATGATTTGATATTGTTTTTTACTTGCTACACATATTCCATTACTCCTATTTAGAGTTGCATTGTTAGTTTTCCTTGTGTTGGGTTGGGTATTCTTCTTTCAAGAAGAATTCTAAGGAAGTGATTCACTTCATGTTAGGGGGGACACATGATCTAAAAATTTTCTCACCCTTAAAGTGGTTGAAGGAGCTTCAAGGTCAAAAAGTCAAGAAGGCTCAAGTTTTTAGTATATTATATAGTCTTGCTTATGACCAAGAGGTATATTGTAAGGGAAATATTCCCATATGAATTTTCTTGTAAATGGAACATGTACTTCAAATTATTAATTTAATATAATTCTTTATCTTTTTCTTGTGCATTGGACATGTGTCTTTCTTTGTGCGTGATGATGTGTAATTTGTGAATTTAATTGTGCTAAGTCTATGGAGGTCATTATAGAAAAGGTCATACTTTTGAAGCTTCAGAGGTCAAGAAAGAGGCTTACGCCTTATCAAAAAATGTAAAAAAGGGTAAAAGGGAAGACCAAAGTCTAAAAGGAGCCATTGAGGGTCGGAGAGAAGAGTTATCTCTTATAGAAGAAAGGTAAGAGCTAAAGGAGAAGGTCGAAGCCTGACTTTTGAAAACTTAACACATAGTCAAATTTTTGAAGGAAGAAGTGAAGGTGAGAAGGAAGAAAGGCAGAAGATGAAAGTTTGATGTCCAAAAACCATTATGAGATTTTGGGGCTCGGGGATCAAGAGGAAGGCTTACACCTTTCTTGAAAAGATGGAAAGTAATAAGAGGGGAGACTGACCCCAAAGTCTGACAAACCAAGACTTAGACAAATCTTGAAAAGCCTCTAATTGAGCTTCGGGGGTTAGATGGTAGGCTTACACCTTATGGAGAGAAAGTGGTAAGGCTTAAGAGGTGAGTTGAAGTTTGACACCTAAATTTTGATAGAATAAAAGGGGAGGAGATGGAAGGGGTAAGATGGAAACTCGACCCTAGAAGTTTGACTAATCAAGACTTAGAAAAATATTAAAAATAATACTTAGAATTTCAATGATTAGGGGTAAGGCTTGAGGCTTACCAAAGGGAAGCGATAAGGGTTAAAGGGTAAGATCAATGACTGAAAATAGAAACACTTAGCAAAAAAGGAAAGGTAGAAAGGTGAAGAAGAGAAGGAGCAAGGGAAATGAAGAAGGTATGCGAGTAGAGAGTTAATTGAAAGTACGAAAGCTTGAAATACTAGGACTTATCTAATTTTAGGAACCTTCATGGAGAATTCATGATGGCCCATGTAGGATCTTTCAGATCGGTTATCAATGATGGATCATCAACGGGTGGCATGAAATGCCAACAAAAAGGAGTAAGGTGGAGATATTAAGAGAGAGGGAAGGATTCATGGAGAGGTAGAGAGGGAGAGAGAGGGAAGCATTCATGGAGAGGCAGAGAGGGAGAGAGAGATAGACAAAATTAGATAGGGAAGGAGAGAGAGGGAAGTAAGGGGTGGATGGAGGGAGAGATAGGAAGGGATAGAGAGAGGTAAGATAGATAAAAGTACAGAGGGAATGAGAGAGAGATGGAAGGGGGGGAGGAAGGGAGGGAGAGGTAGGGATGTATAGAGAGAGGTGAGATAGATAGAAGTTGTAGACACTTAAAAATGACCTAGGCCTGCAAGTTTAATTTTTTATCTTTTGTCCTAGCATAATTATGATATTTAATTATGTCCTTGGTCCACATTCGACTATTAATTAAATAATTCATAATTATTTAATTAATTCATGTTTGTTTATTCTTCATGATTATTAAATAAATAAATTTTATTTATTTATTCAATATGTCACTAATGGTCTATTATCTTCTTAGAATTAAATAAATTTCTTAATTTATTTAATTCCTTATGTCTTCCTGATTATTAAATAAATGAATTTTATTTATTTATTTAATGTCACTAATTCTCATAATTAAATGAATTTATTAAATTTTTTAATTATTGGTCACAATATCTAAATTAAATAATTATCTTTAATTATTTAATTTCCTTATTTAACATTTCTCTCATTTTAAATAAATTAATTATTTAAAATGATCTCACTTTATTAAATGTCACTTAATTTTAGTAAATAATCTAAAAATCGATTATTTACTGTCACACAAAATCCATATTTTGAATTAATTTAATTCAAAATGGTAATCTTCTTCCAAAAATCAAGTAATTGAGCAAATTCTTGATTTTTCAAAGCTGCTTTTCAATTCAACTCTTATCTTCTTGATTTTTTGAATCTTACAAATCAAGCAGTCTTTATCTTCTTGATTTTTGAAAATCTTTATCTTTTATCTTCTTGTCACATTTATTCTCAACCGCCAATTTGTTTTTATCAAATGACATCTTGAGAACTCATTTAATAATTTTTCCCTAACCCTAATTAGGGATTGTCACATGAAATCTCGTCCACTGATTTTAGGCTTTATCAAGCTTTCAATCTTCCATCCATCCAAAATTGTATTTTCTATAAAATGACAATTTTTCTCATATTTTGGCACCACTTCATTAATATAGACATTCATGCTTAGAATTTAATTTGCATTTAGTTTATTTGATTTGATTACTTGTCATAGGCATAGTCATTTGTCATTTATCATAGGCATTTTGTCATTTTCAAATCCTTCAAAGCTTGTTTAGAACATTGTCATAGTCATTGCTCACACACTCAAATCTAAGGGAAACAATTACATTTGTAGCAAGTTAGAAGGTGCTATGGAGGTGAATCATGGAAGTTTCAACAACAGGTATAATCATTCTCATTTATTTCATTTGCTTTTTTTGTATTCCATAGTTTCTTTGGGTTTTTGTTTTGTGATTTAATTCGCTAACCTACCTAAAAATAACCCATTGTTACATTGTTGAACTTGACATTCGTTTTGTAGTTTTCGTACAGAGTTGTTTGGCTTTTTTTTTGTAGATACAGGTACAAAACGATGCAATCGCAACATTGACACAAATGCCTTGTCACGACGCATTCGCATTTGGAAACATCATTTTCATTAACTTTAGTTTTCATTAGCTTTAGTTTTATTAATTTAGATTAATTTAGAGTTAGATGTAAATTTAGATTTAAGATTTTTTTTAATTTTTCTAAGTTATTTTAAATTTAGCTTTTTAGATCTTAGATTTTTTTAGTTAATTTAGATTTTTAGATTTTTTTAATTAGCTTTTAAATTAGATTTTTTAGATTTTTTTAATTAGATTTTTAATTAGATTTTTAATTTTTAAATTAGTTTTTAATTAGATTTTTAGATTTTAAATTAGCTTTTAGTTAGATTTTTAGATTTTTAAATTAGATTTTTTAGATTTTTTTAATTAGATTTTTAAATTTTTAAATTAGCTTTTAATTAGATTTTTAAATTAGCTTTTAGTTAAATGTTTTTTTTAGATTTTTCTAATTAGATTTTTAGATTTTTAAATTAGTTTTTAATTAGATTTTTTTAGATTTTTTAAATTAGCTTTTAGTTAGATTTTTAGATTCTTAAATTATATTTTTAGATCTTTAAATTAGCTTTTAGTTAGATTTTAGATTAGATTTTTATTAGATTTTAGATTTTAGATTACATTTTAAATTAGATTTTTTTTATTTTTTTTATATTTTTATTAGATTTTAGATTAGATTTTTAATTTAGATTTTTTTAAAACTTTTAATTTAGTTTAGATTTCTAATTTCTAATTTAATTTAGATTTTTAACTTTTTAATTTAGTTTAGATTTTTAATTTTTAATTTAGTTTAGGATTTTAATAGATTACATGTTTTAGATTAGAGATTTTTAGTTACAAGTATGTGTAGGATCATCTTAGAAAAAATAGGCCCTTAAGTGGCAAAAAATTCAAAAAAATTAGAGTTAGGCAACTTGACATAAAAATTTGAATAAGTTATCTATATTATTTCAAAAATATGTAAGAATAGAATTTCTAGCAAATTGAATGTAGTTTCTAAACTACTAGGTTTTTTTTAAAAAATAAATCTATTTGGTGAAAATTTTAAATTTCAATGCAGTAGTACTTAAATTTCATGGAAAAAATAAGAAGTAGGTCTGTCTGACCACCATAACCACAATAAAATGATAATAATTTTTTATAAGATTTTAGACATAACTAGAGGACTCATCTCTCGATGTGATACATATTTTTTTGTAATTTTTCTCCAAGTAAATAATTAATTCTGAATTTTTTATTACAACTTTTAAAAAATATAAAAACTTGTATGTCTAACCACCTTAACTTGGTCAAATCTTCATGAAATTCAATTTTTCTTTTTATAATCCTATAGTATGCAAAGCATAGAATGTGATGCATGTTTTGGATTCCAAAAATGTGATACCGTTTGAAATCTATAGATGTTTTTCAATCAACGTATCAATCAAGACTTTAGTCATAATTTAAATAGAAAATGAATAATAATTATTTATTAAATTAAACGTAAAGAATAATTTATATTGGTGGAAAGCTAAGAATCTCCTTTAAAAACCCTTTTCATTTCATTAATTTTGGGTAAAAAAAAGTCACCAACCACATACCCTACAAATACCCATCATATCGCCACTTTTTGGCCCATCATGATCCTGCACATACCCTTACTAATCCTTGTTGGTAGTGTGTGGCATTTACATTTCGTGGGTCCAAGACAACTTGATCAAACTTCTAACTTGTGATTTTGCAGTTTCGAGTGTCCAAGACTATCACTTCTAAACATTGTGCTTGTGATTTTTTAGATTAGAAAACATTTCATTTGGTGCAATAAAATGAACATGCTTTCAAATCTATCTGACTGTGTTTGAAAGTGGTAGGTGAGTATGCTCTCACCCTGTGCAAACTAGGTGATCAGAAATTCAGACCCACTTTGTCCCTGTGTAACCTTGATGTAATAACCAAAGTATCCTCTCCCCTTGCATAGTCATGTGATCTTGGGTGTAAGAGAAATGATTATTGCCTCTAGAAATTGGGCCTTCCAGGGGATTTCATCACCTCTAGGTGACTCAAACTAGCAACAGAGCTAAAACCAAGCTACCTCTGACTGGTATATAAATGTGAATCTTAAGGGAAAATCTAATATTACGAGTGCGGATGTGTCATATGGACCAAGTAGTACTCCCCAAAACCCCATTGAGCTTAACCTCTTCAGGTTGGAGCGCCTCCTAAATGGAGATTAATATTGCATCCCATGTATGGCCACTCGAATGGGGGTCTTGAATTAAACACCTTTGTGTAGTAGCCAAAAACCTTCTATTTGCTAGCACAGCATTGGTCGGTGTGAAGGCATCCACATCTTCGCAGTCTATAGTAGAGGTGATCAATCTTCCATGGGAGTTTCATGGGGTTTGGAAGCTTGGTTGGCCTGAGAAGAGAGTGCACTGTAAGGGGGAGCCCGTGCAGCCAAGCTTCTGAATTCACACACTACTGATATGCAGTTGGGGAAACCCACATGGAATCTAGCGAATATTGTCCTGGCCTAACCTAGGATTGTGCTTGTCATTATTGTGCTTGTTTCAAAAGACAAAATATTGTGCTTTCCAAGTGTCTTTAGACATTCAAACAAAACAAATAATCACTTTCAAATCTGGAAACAAATAGTAAACATCAAACAACTCAAAATTTTGACCAAAATTACAAACAAATCAAACTCTTTGCATCCTACACTGCAACTACTAAAACACATTCACTATTTTGTGCCGCATTTGTTGAAACCATGACACATTTGCTACCTTCAATGACACATTTTACTAGAAAAAACAAGATTGTCACAGACCAAAAATCAAAGTCAAACTTTTCCAAACTGTCCATAAACATCTTTTTCTAGAAGCATAGGGTGGTTAGGCAACTTTCTTCCAAGTCATTTGGACCTTTTCCTTTACATTCTTTAGACATTCAAGTCATCTTAGTCATCACCTTGCATAATTTATCCTAAAAAATACAAAAAAAAATGTCATAACTTTCATCATAGTCCTCATTTGGCATCTAGATTTGGCATTGGTCATTTTCCTTAGTCAACATTTTCATATTAGTCTTCATTGTCACCTTGGCATTTGGCATCCTTTCTTGACAATTTTATCACCTTGCATTAGTCATTTCCCTTATAAAAATGTCATTATCACCCTACATTTAACATCATGACATCCACAACCTTGTCTTCCCTTCAAAAAAATATTGATAGGCTTGCTAATAAATTTGAATACCAGTTACTCTATAGAGGTCAATACCAACAAGCCTTCGACTTTAAGAGACAATTCCTCCAAAACAAAAATCAATGTCCTTCGTACCAACAATCCATGAGTCCTAGTCCTTCATTCATCTACCCTCACTACCAAAAGCCACTTAACACCATCCATGACATTAGTCCACAACAAACATGCATTAATCACCCTTATCCTAACTTTGACAAGGGAAACCAACTGTCCACTAGTTCATTTCAAGTCTCCATGACATATGCTAGTCCTTCACCTATGAATCTCATCCATGTCTACATGCCTTATCAACCATCTACCAGCTCATGTCATGTCCCCACATCATACCATATCGATCTGGTCCAAGTCTCCACGTCCCATTTTAGTCAACCTTACACCAATCTATTCCAAAACCCCATGGCATATCCTATGATATCACGAACTAATCCAGTCCAAGTCTTCATGTCATATCCTATGTTGTCACCAACCAATCCAGTCCAAGTCTCTATTTCATATCCTGTGTCATCACATACTAGTCCAGTACAAGTCTCCATGTCCTATCCTAGTCCTCCACACACCAATCTAGTCCAAATCCCCATGTGATATCCTTGTCCTTCACATACTAGTCCAGTCCAAGTCCCCACATCCTATCCTAGTCCTTCATTCATTAATCCTTTTCAAGTCACCTCCTCACAAGCCACATCTAGTCATGAAATTTTTTTCATTACTCAGGGGCACATCCCATTTTCTAAACTTGAAGATACATGTCAAAATGAAAGTCCAAAGCATGACATTATAACATCACCCTCATGTCAAGAACAAGGTAGCCCATCCCATGACCCTATCTTAAAGTCCATTGAAGAAGTCCTTCAAGACAATCATGACATCCAAAACACACCTACCCTTGACAACAATTCCAATCCCAATTATATCATCCATGACAACCCCCTCTTTGACCAAGACCTTACCATTGACCAAGAAGTCCAAAATGAACCACTCCTTGACCTTTACACAATTCATGATCAAACACTTGCCAACCCTATACAGGCCTCAACTATTGACACTTTTCAAAATGAGACACTTGCCTCTATGACACACATAGATGATATTCTTGAAGAACAAGAGTCTTTGATTATGGATATATTAGCAAATGATCGAGCTATAGCTGAATTTACTAGACCCTATGACACTGACCATAAAGACGGTTTTGACATCAACTTGGAAGCACCAATAGAATCATTTGAACCTGACATGTCACAAGATCAGACCAAAGATATCAGTCAGAAATATGTCCAACATGACAATGAAGCTAAGACACTTTATCAACTAGGATCATCTATCTTTGTCAAAGAAGGCTTTCTCACAGATGAGAACATTACAAGTGACAGTGTCAACATATATCATGATGGGTTAACATCTTGCTTTCAAAACAATAAATAACCCATCGCAAACAAAATTTTTCAAAGCATGCAATATCAAGGCAAAGGACTAGGCATATATGAGCAAGGCATTCAAGAACTAATACAACTTCAGGAAAATTATAGATATCGAGGTCTTGGCTATTCTTCAGTTATAAAATCAAATGATGTCAGTGGAACTTCCTCGATACTGGGGGCAACCTTGTCAGATACAAACATCAAAATAGAGTCCATGAGAAATCCTTGTCATAAGGTTGCTACCAACACCCCGTCTACCCACACCATAAACCATCATTCTCAACATCTTAAACCTTCCCTTTGGAACCAACAAAAACAAAATTATTAAAAAGTCAAAAATCAAATGTCAAAGGCCATCGAATCAAACAAAAAGACAAGTGGACAAATGAAATTAAAATGGATCCCAAAGAAAAGTGGATCAACAAAGAAAATATGTCAAAAGAAAAAGTTAATTACAATGTGGAGCCACAAGACAAGAGGACTCCCATATACAACAAATGTCCACCTCCTTCAAAATGGTCATCAAACAAGGAATCTAAAGGTGTTGGTTTCAAACGCCATCCCTCCAAAATCTTTCATCCACCATCCCAACATTGGAAAATAAAAAGTGATTTGTCCAAACATCCAAACAACCTTTCCATGTCTACCATCATTTTTCGTAATCCTACATCTCGTCTAAATTCCAAAAATCCCACGTCACACATCTGTCACATCTTGGTAGCAACTCTTTACCATAAGGACTCTCATGGCACTCTATTGCGATGTGTGTATTCTGATAAGGCCAACTCTAGTATCAAAAAAGATCATAATGACATCGATCAGTTGTATACAAGTGCTATGATCCTGATAAGACAAATCCTTCAACAAGGTCATTATTGGCATATCATGGCACCAATCTCTACATCGGCACCGTTAGTGGATTCAGAACAATCACTGGTCATCTAAAGCATCCATGCTATCCACAAAATCAGAAATACAAAAAAATGTAAAAATGTAAAACATCATCACCCTGATGAAAACTTGGAAAATAGGTGTTTTGGTGACACCAAAAAAATAAAAAAAGTCAAGAAAATAGTAAAGAGAAAAATTTCATCGAATGGTGAAAACCTGGAAAACAGGCACCCTAGATAAGTACTATGATGAAAACCTGGCAAACAGGCATCATGTGTAAAATAAATCATCTATGTGGACTTTTACACTTGGGGGCAAGTCGTCTCATTTCCCATGCCTTCCTCATGACATTTACGTCCATCTAAGCCCTATCATTTCCATGCATTTTTCCCACCTACCTTGGTCTTGACATAAAACTGGCACACATAAATCATGCTTTGGGAAAATTCTTGACATATCTATCTTTCACTCATATACAATTCACAAAATGTCATGTCATTACTTTCAAAACCTCATTATCCTTATGCGACATAGTCCTTGATTATCATATGACAATTCCTTTAGTCTCATGTCTCCTATCCTTTACCAAGGCCACCTATCATCCTTTCATGTTTCTCACCTATCTTGGCTTTCCCTTGTCAAATGGTCTAAGGATACTCCATCATCCCATCTAGTCCTAACAAACTCATTCCAAATGCAACGAATCTAATCCATACAAGCACATTATCCAAAAAAATACTTGACTTTGTTCCTAGCCTGGCTATAGACCTCGATACTTTCGTCACATTATTGTCATCCTCACATTGTTTTGGGATGCATCCTTCCCACGTCAAACAACATTGTCATCACCTATCAATTGGTATTCAACTTGACTAGGGGAACAATCATGTTTGTCCTTGTATTATCATGTGTAGGAATCAGTCACATGCATTTGTCATGATCTTCTTAAACCATTCAAAAAAAAAAAAAAACATCATAAAAGTCCTGAAAAAAGACAAAAACATTACAAAAAGTCCTAAAAAAGACAAAAACATTGAAAAACGTCCAAAGAAAGACCTAAGAAATTGAAAAACGTCCTGAAGAAACCCCAACAAAGTCAAAAGTCTACAAAATCCCAAAAACAGAGTCACATTTCATCATGTCTATCATATTAGTCAAGTCTTTTTCATTCGTCTGAACTATGTTGTCTCTACACATTTGCTACGTAGGCAAGGCTCATTTTTGAGTCCCTGAGACATTAGGTCAGTCCTTTTAGGTTTGTCAAAATAAAATCATGATGCAATCTTTGGTCATCAAGACAAAGTCATTGGTTGTGTCGAACTACGAGGTCTCTAAGTGCATCACGCAAGCAAGGCCATCTATAGATGAGCCCCCAAAGCTGCACTAGGTCTGTCCATTAGGGTTCATGGCACTACACTGGTACACACGTCAAAAGTCTTCAAGTCAAGACAAATCATTTTCCAGATGGGAAAACTCCTAAAACAAAGTAAAAGAATCATTTATTTAGCATGACAATCTCATCAACACGTCAATCATATCATCATGACAATATCGGCATATAGTCAACACAAGTCAAACTCAGCCAAAGTTTGGTCAAACTTGGTCAAAACAAGTTACATTATCATAACCAATCAAACTGTTAACTCTTGGTTATCTTTAAGATGTGTCCTAAAGAATAGCCTCTGTCATTCATTCCTTAGGATGTGTCCTTCCTAGGCATTGTCATTGTCATCCGACATTTTTGAGGGATCCTCTTGACATTTAAGGATCACTCCTCTCGACATCAGTATTCTTCAGATGTGTCCTTCTGAAGAACAATCTCTCTCATTCATGCCTTAGGATGTGTCCTTCCTAGGCATCGTCATTGTCATTCGACATTTTTGAGGGATCCTCTTGACATTTAAGGATTACTCCTCTTGACATCGATATCTTTCAGATGTGTCCTTCTGAAGAAAAGACTCTATCATTTATGCCTTAGGATGTGTCCTTCCTAGGCATCGTCACTATCACCTAGCATTTCAAGGGATCCCTTTTGACATTTCAGGACCAATCCTCTCGACATCAACATTATTCAGGATGTGTCCTTGAATTTGACAATCTTTGGCATTTCATCATCTTGGCATCATCAAAACATGACACCTTGGCATCTCGACATCATTAAACCTGACATCTTGACATCAAAACACTCAGAATTCAAACACACTTGGCACTTGTCTTTGGAATTTTCATCATGTTACTAGTTTTTTAGCGAGGTCCTGACAACGGGATTTAGAAAAGTAGCGATGTATCATGATTGTCTTATCTTGTCTTTGGATTTTTCATCATGTTACTAGTTTTTCAGCGAGGTCTTGACAACAAGATTTAGAAAAGCAGCGACGTATCATGATGGTTGGTTTTATTTTTCATCATCCTGCTAGTTTTTCGACGATGTCCTGATAATGGGATTTAGAAAAGCAACAACATATCATGATGATAGTTTTTTTTCTATCTTGTCTTTTTGACAATCATGCTACTAGTTTCTCAAGGATGTCCTGGAAACAGGATTTAGAGAAGCAACAACATTTCATGACTTGTCTTTGTTGTCTTTATTTGTCTTTTTATGCTTGTGGTTGGTTATGACAAAAAGATTGGGGCAATTTCGCTCTTAGTATGATTCATGATCATCCTTGTTAGTGGATGCTTGTCTTACGTGATGGTATGACTTTGCACACCTTGATTTATGTCATATCATGGTGTTTGTTGGCCATTACAATAATCTGCCCAATGATGTTTAAGAGCAATAAATATTAAAGTCCTATGGTAATATGTTGAAGGATTTGGTCTAGGAACTAACATGCATAGATCCTTATGTCTTTTCATCTTCTCTCGCCCATCTCATATAGGCATTGCATCCATATCATCATCCATATCTTTTTACTAACATTTCTTTGTCTCTTCATATTCTAGTCTTCTTAACAATTTCAAGAGCACACCCATGTTCTTGGAACCCATCTATCCTCTCGAGGGGGCATACCACTACCCTCCTCGTCATTCTTCCTCATCTTATTTTGCACTGGGGCATTTTTTTAACCGCTACCCTCCTCATCATTCTTCCTCATCTTATTTTGCATTAGGGCATATTTTTGACTTATTTTCTTTGTCATAATGCAACATACCACATTATGACAAAGAGGGGAAAAATGTAGACACTTAAAAATGACCTAGGCCTGTAAGCTTAATTTTTCATCTTTCGTCCTAGCATAATTATGACATTTAATTATGTCCTTGGTCCACATTCGACTATTAATTAAATAATTCATAATTATTTAATTAATTCATGTTTGTTTATTCTTCATGATTTTTAAATAAATAAATTTTATTTATTTATTCGATACGTCACTAATGGTCTATTATCTTCTTAGAATTAAATAAATTTCTTAATTTATTTATTTCCTTATGTCTTCCTGATTATTAAATAAATGAATTTTATTTATTTATTTAATATGTCACTAATTCTCATAATTAAATGAATTTATTAATTTATTTAATTATTGGTCACAATATCCAAATTAAATAATTATCTTTAATTATTTAGTTTCCTTATTTAACATTTCTCTCATTTTAAATAAATTAATTATTTAAAATGATCTCACTTTATTAAATGTCACTTCATTTTAGTAAATAATTTGAAAATTGATTATTTACTATCACACAAAATCCATATTTTGAATTAATTTAATTCAAAATGGTAATCATTTTCCAAAAATTAAGTAATTGAGCAAATTCTTGATTTTTCAAATCTGCTTTTCAGTTCAACTCTTATCTTCTTGATTTTTTGAATCTTACAAATCAAGCAATCTTTATCTTCTTGATTTTCAAAAATCTTTATCTTTTATTTTCTTGTCACATTTATTCTCGACCACCGATTTAATTTTATCAAATGACATCTTGACCACTCATTTAATAATTTTTCCCTAACCCTAATTAGGGATTATCACATGAAATCTTGTCCATTGATTTTAGGCTTTGTCAGCTTTCAATCTCATCCGTCCATCCAAAATTGTATTTTCTATAAAATGACAATTTTGCTCATATTTTGGCACCACTTCATTTAGATAGACATTTATGCTTAGAATTTACTTTGCATTTAGCTTATTTGATTTGATTACTTGTCATATGCATAGTCATTTGTCATTTATCATAGCCATTTTGTCATTTTCAAACCCTTCAAAGCTTGTTTAGGACATTGTCATAGTCATTGTTCATGCACTCAAATATGAGGGCAACAATTACATTTGCAGCAAGTTAGAAGGTGCTATGGAGGTGAATCACTAAAGCTTCAACGAGTAACAAGTATAATCATTTCGTTTATTTCATTTTCTTTCTTTGTATTCCATAGTTTATTTGGGCTTTTGTTTTGTGCTTTAATTCGCTAACCTACCTAAAAATAACCCATTATTACAGAAGTAGAGAGGGAAGTAGAGAGAGTGATAAGATGAGGAAAGAAGGGAGAATTAGGGAGAGAGAGAGAGAGGTGAGATAGAAAAAAGTAGATATGGAGGCAGAGAGCTGGGAAGGAGGCAAGGAGAAGTAGGGAGGGAGAGAGAGGTGAGATAGATAGAAGCCAAGAGGGAAGGAGAAGCAAGAGAGAGATAGAGAGAGAGGAGAGGGAGTGAGTGAGAGAGAGGTAGAGAGAGTAGGTAATATATTGATAAATAGTGAGGGAAAGAGGAAGGGAAATAGATTGAGAGAGACAAGAAGTAGGGAGGGATAGAGAGGAGCGAGATAAAGAGAAGTAGAGAGGGAATGAAAAAGAAAGATAGAGGTGGGAAGGCGAGGAGGAGAGGTAGAGAAGTAGATAAGGAAGGAGGGAGTGAGAGGGAAAGAGATAAGGGGGAGGGATGAAGGGAAAGGTAGAGAAGGATAGGTGAGATAGAGAGAAGTAGAGAGGGAAGGTAGGAGAGAGGAAGGAAGAGAGAGGTGATATAGAGAGAAGTAGAGAGTGGAGGAGGAAGTGGATAGATTGAGATAGAGAGGGGGAAGTGAAGGAGGGGGGAGGAGAGAGAGAGAGGGTGGGAGAGAGATAAGTGAGATAGAGAGAAGTAGATAGGAAAGTAGAGAGATGGAGGGTGAGAGAGAGAAAAGTGATATATAGAAGTAGAGGGGGAAGTAAAGGAGAGGTAGGGATAGAGAGGGAGACAAGAGAAGTAGAGAGGGAGGGAGGGAGCAAGATGTGAGATAGAGAGAAGTAGAGAGGGAAGGAGAGAGAGAGAGAGGAGAGGAAAAGGGGAGATAGAGAGAATTATAGAGAGAATGGGGGAGGGAGGGAGAGAGGGAGAGGGAGTTGAGAGGAGATAGAGTGGGAAGGATGAAGGGAGGGAGAGAAAGAGATAGAGAGAGAGGATGGAGAGGTAGATATATAGTTCTCGAGCTCAAGGAAGAGAGATGTAGATAAATCGATGGAGATAGTGTGTGTGTGTGTGTGAGAGAGAGAGAGGTATAGAAAGAGTGATATAGAGAGAGGGTATGTGCAGGATCATCATGGAAAAAATAGGCCCTTAAGTGGCAAAAAATTTAGAAAAATTAGAGTTAGGAAACTTGACATAAAAATTTGAATAAGTTATCTATATTATTTTAAAAATATGTAAGAATAGAATTTGTAGCAAATTGAATGTAGTTTCTAAACTATTAGGTTTATTTATTTTTAAATAAAATCTATTTGGTGAAAATTTGAAATTTCAATGCAGTAGTACTTAAATTTCAAGGAAAAAATAAGTAGGTGTCTGTCTAACCACCCTAACCACAATAAAATGACAATATTTTTTTATAAGATTTTAAATATAAGTAGAGGACTCATGTCCCAATGTGTTGCATATTGAGATGTGAGATAGAGAGAAGTAGAGAGGTAAGGAGAGAGAGAGGAGAGAAAAAGGGGAGATAGAGAGAATTAGAGAGAGAATGGGGGAGGGAGGGAGAGAGGGAGAGGGAGTTGAGAGGAGAGAGAGTGGGAGGGATGAAGGGAGGGAGAGAAAGAGATGGATAGAGAGAGAAGGATGGAGAGGTAGATATATAGATCTCAAGCTCAAGGAAGAGAGACATAGATAAATCAATGGAGATAGTGTGTGTGTGTGAGAGAGAGAGAGGTATAGAAAGAGTGATATAGAGAGAGAAAGATGATAGAGCTTGCTGATTACTAAAATTTGACCTCCTACTTATTGAAATTTGACTTGCTGATTATTGAATTTTGAATAAATTTGAAAAATTAAAAGATCTTACATAAGTTAGAATTTCCATTATAAATCCTAGAAATCTTAAAAGAGGGAAAATGTTGTGCCATATAGGAGTTTGCCTTAGTCAAACCCTGTGAATAGTGTTCCCACTTTCACAATGGAAATGCCAATGATGAAAACCTTAATGGAAAGGAAGGAAATGATGAATGAACAAATTGTCTGAACTCACCACCCTTCAATAGCTTCCTTGAAGGACTAAATTAATGCACATCTCTTCAATGGTATAGATTTTTCTTGATAAATTTGCTTGAATGGTTGAATGCTTGAAGACCTACAACAATCATTAGCCTTCACAAGATAACTTGAACACACATAAACATTGACATGATGTTGGATCTTGATTTTTTGTGATAATACTATGATATGCTACTCTTTGATGCTCTTGACAATAATATTTTCTCTTGAATGCTATGTGTGTGTTCTTAAAGTCTTAGATTTCAAATGATCAAATGATTAGGTATTTATAGGTGCTTATCTAATTTCTTGAAAATTGGATTCTAAAAGCCGACACTTACAATTTGAATTTTGGACATTAAAATACTACCAAAAACATATTTGAATTTGGGTCCTAGTTAACAAAGGGGACCCATTCACCCATGGGTGAATGGGTGAATGGGTCTCAGCCAAAATTTCTAGGACTCACATAATCTAGAGAAATTTAATGATTGAAATCATTTGTTTCATGTTGGTTCCCCTTTCAGAAAAGGATAAGAATAAGGCTTTAGAATAAATAATTGGACAAATTAGAAGCTTAGTTAAGTCTGTGACCAATGTCATAGTATAGGTTAACTACACTTGATCCATATGAATTCGAGGCATATTTAACCTACTAAGCATCAATCCCAATAAGATCATTCACTGCAAACAAAGACAAAGAAGTCATTAAACTAACATTCTAAATCATGAAAGCTTGAAAAACCTCTAATCTAAGACATTGAAGCGTATCCTATTAGGGGAGTGGTGTCGCATTGATGTGGAATGGTGACCCTTTTCCAATCCCTTAGATAATGAGCTTGTTTCAATTGATTCTATTAAAGAGAATTGATGAAACCAATGAGAGGTATGTGATAAAACATTATTTTAATGCTAAATTAATATGATATATGCTAATGTGATCGATATGGATGTATGCAAAGCTATTCTAAATGTATGAAAGCTTCAAAAGATTAAAATCCTGATTACAAAATATGCTAAATGTATGCACCTATGTTATCATGGAAGCCATTAATGGAAGCTTAAAGATAATTAATGCAATTAAAATGAACTAAAATGTGCTAAATAAGTACTAAATATGAGTGCAAGTGCAAATGATTTTAATAGCATAAGTTTTTTGTTAAAAGATGGATCCATTTGTCTCCAAATAGTGACCTATTTATAGGAAAGAAAATGGGAAATGGAGGGTTAAGATAAAAAAGGCTAATCAATGGTCAAGGATGGAAGAAGTTGGAGGCATGGATCATGGACTCTCAACAAGGGATGAGAATCAATGATGATATTTAATCAAGGGTTATTAATCCTTCAAACAAACACACTTTTAACATGTACAAGAGGTCACAAGTTAACTTGCACAAGAAATTTTGAGTTAACTTACACAAGAAGTTTTGAGTTAACTTGCACATGAAGTTTTGTAAGAATATTCCTTTTTTCAAATGAGTGAGGAGAAAGAATATTCTTTGGAATATTCTCATGGGTGAGGAAATAGATATTTTTCAAATTAAAACAAATTTTAATTGTGCAAAAGAGGAAGCTTGAAATATTCCCTTGCAACTGGGAGAATTAGTAATTTGATAATTAAAAAAGTGTTTCAATTATGCAAATTAGGGGAATTATATGATATTCATTAAATAATTGATTTAATGGAGATCAAATGAAAAAGCAAGGGATGAGATTGATTTGATCTATCAATGGTCACAAAATAAAGGAGGATGAAACATGGATCAATGATTCTCATCAATGGATGAGAATCAAAGATCACATGGATCAAGAAAAGATCAAGGGCTCACAATCATGCAAACACACTTTGCAAAAACTTTAAAAAGTTATTTCAAAGTTTGTTTGGAGTAATTACTACCTTTTTTTTGGAGGAAAATAGGAGAATATTCCTTTGGAATATTCCCTATGCAAGTGGATGAGAGGAAATTAGTAATTTAGTTAATTAAAATTGAATTTGAATGTACAAGATGAGGAATTTGAGGATATTCATTAAATTGTTGCTTTATTTAATGAAAAGGAGATGCAAATATGATATTTAATTAAGCATTTTAGGCTATTTAATTAAATAAGAGGACTTAGGGTTAAAATTAAATAATTTACATTATTTAATTAAATCGGATGAAATATCAGTGTGAGAGGGGGTGAATTAACCCAATTAGGTCAATTAGATTAATAGGTGAAAATGAGACAGTTAATTAAATAATTAGGCTTATTTAATTAAACAAGTGAAAGAGGATGGGTTTGAGGACGAAATGATGTTAGTTAGCCAATGTGATCCATTGAGACATTTTTAGGTGCCTACAAAGTCCAATGATTTAAGGGACCCAAACAGTGTGAAATTGCAAAGGTATATAATTTTATACACTACAAGTTTAGATAAGGGTTAATCCTCTATTATTGCAAAGGAATTCCTCTTCCCCAACTAGAGTAGACTTTCACATCCCATAAAACATGATTTCCAAAAACTTGATGGTATAGGTCCTATTAATTAGTTACATAAGATCAACCAACAAATTTGTAGTACATTAAATTCCCTAGGATAAAAATATATCAACTAAATATTTCTATTTGAAAAATAAGCCATTTTTTGTTTCAATAGTTCAATAGAACACCCATTTATCATATGGTAAAACTTTCATAAGGAAACCCTAATTCCCTTTGGCCCTATTACCTATGAAAACTTTACGAGTGCCCTTTCTAAATTATACCAAATAAATTCCATATGGGATTGTCAAAATGAGTTTGAAAAATTAGAAAATCAAGTCAATGGCCTAGATTAATATTTATTTAGAAGTTGTTTCATAAGTGGTATTAAAAGGGATATTCAATTAGAGATTCTCATGTTTAAATTGTACTACTATCATGATGGATTGTTCTTGGCTTGAATTATGAAAGAATTTTCTTTTTCCCTCTCATAAACCCCCAAAAGATGCATCATATCAAGGAACTAAACCCACCATAAATCACTAGCTATCCATAGAAGAGGTGGTAGAGAAAAAATACAATGGAATAGTTTTTAGTTGTGAGAAAAAAATAGAATTGAGAGTAACACTTGCATCTTATTGACTCCATAGTGGTTCCCAATGATTCTAAGAAAAAGAATCCACTCTTGATGCTGATATTTTGATTTATGATTTGACTATATTCTCTACCCCCTAAACCATTAAGGTCATTGGCTATAAAGGCCATTGGCTATATCAGAAGACAAAAGATACTATTTTTGATATATAGTGGTAGCAATCATAAATTTATTAGAAAAAATCTTGTAGATCAACTATGTGATTACATTCATTCTCATGGTAATTTTTAAATTATGACATCATCAAAGGTAATAGTATGTCATGTGAAGACAAGTTTTGTAGTGTAAATACTACTGTATGGGACTATCAAATGATCATGGATATGTTTTCTCTTTCCTTAGGTGACAATTTTGATGAGTGGCTACCGGTTGGAAACCTTAGTCCTAATCACTTATGACTACTCCCAAATATCGCTCACATTTCATTGTGATGGCTATGATTATACATTATATGAACTAAATGTAGGTGAGAATTGAAATGCTTAGCTCTAATTATACACTATTTTTTGTAACATATAGAAATGCATCATGTTTACTCTTAAAAATGTATATAAAATTATAAGATGATATTCAAACATATTACTCAATTCATTTACATTAATTGAACATATTTCCATTCATTGAATACTAAATCTTACACAATATTGATCAATATTATATTATGCAAACAAATATTATAGGTATCATTTGAAATGTCACATTATATACAAGTTCAATTATCATGTGAATGATAGATAATATCTCTAAGTAACCAAGTCTTTGACATTCTTCAATTACAAGAGGGAGATAATCACCAAAAGAATTTACTCAAACAACAAACCAATGGTCACCCACACACCTTCCATTAAGAAATAGCCCTACCCTCATGAGGGCAGTAGATCAAGAGAATCATCAAGGTCATCATGTCATCTAAGACCTAGTGTTTTTTCTCAATAGAAATAATCTACCATATGGTGGTCTTAGATTCCCTCTAGCTAAGTATGACAAATCTGATAGATTTGTAACAAGAAGACATTGTGAATCAATAATGCAAATAGTTTTTTTTTTATTACTTTGACCCAATATTGTATTAATCAATATGCATGCTTTGTCATGGAGATGTGCATTATATGTTCAAACAACTCTATCTCAATTTATTTATCAAGAGTTATAATTTCATGTTCATGCATATATAATAGTTTAATAAATATATTCTATGCATATTTATATCTAGATAATAATCCTCTTATTGCACATTTGATAAGATGATTTCAAAATTTGTTGCCAACTAAAATCACCTAGGAAAGTGTCTAATAGGGTTATAATTAATATATTGCAGTAATTCTTGTGTGTAAAAATTCATTTCCAACATGGAAGATAGTTAACAAGACATTTAGTTTTCTTATTTTCAATGTTTCTGTAAGTATTTATCAACCCATAACAGGAAAAAAATCAAAATAGCTATGGAAAATTTGTAGGTGATTCTTAGAGATGCCCTCGGCAATCATGAGCAAACTACAGATGACAAAATGATTTTAATAATAATAGGGCACATTATTCTATTCAAAAATGACAAGATGTCAGATATCAAGGAGGCTATGAATATCAAGATAGGCATTGGGTGCCACAAGCATATAGACTAGTGGTTGATCGTAGGCCCCAACTACCTGTTCGTCAAAATAATAGGTCAATATGGGTTCCAAAAATACCTTGTCGGCATCTTCTGCATTATAAACAGGAACCTTTTGACTTATGGGAAGACTATCGAGGTTATCAAAAGGAAAATCAAACAAACCCTAGTTCGGCAAGACTGAATATAAGGGCTCCTTCAAATAATTGGTGAACTGATGGTTGAAATCCTACTCAAAAAGGTCATGTTCATATAAGTGCTCCCTTCAATCCAACCACAAGGAATCATTTTTTAGTTTTGCAAGATTTGGGAAAAGACAAAAATACTAAGATAGAAGCCACTACCAACCCAAATGGCCCTAAAAAGGATTGACGTTTGGATCAAGACAAGACTCTGGAAACTATTCATAGGTCTGAAGGTTTGAAATAAGCCCTTGTTGATTCTTCATCTTTGCATATATGCCCAGTTAATGTCTCTACGGTTGGTAAAGAGGGAAATCCTCCACCATTCCAGAAAGGACAGCATGCACAAATGAGTAGACAAGTACAAAATCAAGAGGAAAAGAATGATCAAAACAAAGAATTTCAGCTCTTGGAAAGGCAACATGCAAGGCCAAAGAAGAAGAAAAAAAGCAAAAGAAGAAACACCCTGCATCTAAGGGGAAGATGTCTCTTCCAAAGAATGAGGGAAAGTTGCAATGGAGGCGTGTTTTGAAGAATAAGAAAACATGCACTATTGAGGGTATAGTAAAATAGGGGAAGGAAAACCAAACTTCAAGGGTTAAAGAGATTCAAGCACCTATAAAGCCCAATGTTATAGTCACTTTGTCTAAAGAGCAGTTGGAGCCTTAGATATCTGACCTTTGACAACAAGCACTGATCTGTAAGTTTTGGTGTTTAAATCTTGAAAAAAAAATTCTTAAAGAATTTATTTTTGAAGAATGGAAAGGGGCCATTAAATTATTCTATCTAGATCAAGAGAGAGGTGTTTTTCTGGTTCTTTTTGAATCTAAAGGGAAAAGAGATGCAATTTTTAGGGTCAAATCATGGGTCTTTCAGGGGTCAAGATTGTTTATACAACCCTGGTATTCTAAATTTAGGGCTCAAGATTTTATTGTTAAGTTTACACCTTTTTGGATCTAGTTTCCTTCCCTTCCCCTAGAATATAGAGAGCTCCATCTAATTGAAATCTTTGCAAACCAATTTGGAATCTTCCTCAAGCATGACAGAGTTTCCTTCAAAGATCCATCTAAATCGGTTAGATTTTGTGCTCTACTAGATGCCTCCAAAAAATTTCTAGAGAAAATTATTGTAAAATACAAATATGGGATGTGGAGACAAGATATCCTTTTTGAAAATCCAGAATCTATGTGCTACAAATGTCATATAGCAGGTCATTCAGGTGACTCCTGCTTAGAGAAAGAAATTTTATCAGACACCCCCCAAGATAAAGTCAAGCAAACTATTCAGTCCAACCAGGATAACTATATTCAAAGGAAGCCTTCTTCAGAATCAATGGTAAGGAAGGATATTTTTGATGTTAAATCACATAGGCCAGCCCCTAATTCTCTTGCTCATACAGTAATCAAGAAGGATAGTCTCAAGAAAATAGTAAATCTAGATTTAGGGGGTAATGTTAATATTCCAGTGATTTTATCAGAGTTTCTACAAAGCCTCCAATCAGTTTTTTGGTATATTATGGCATTCTCTTGTAATTCTGATCAACAAATGGACTGTATAGAACTAAAAATCTCATGTTTGATAAAAATTTGATGCCTCCTAAATAGAAGGAACAGATTGATAAAATTTATCTCCAATATCATGATGCAAACCATAATGGAGATAACACTCTAGATATAGATGATGAAGAGATATCAAATCTAGATTATTTTGATAATTTTCTTTCTGAAGGCCACCTGGAGGAACTAGCAGATAAAATTATAATTTCATAAGGGACCAAAATGATAGAATGGATGGTAGAGGAAGTTCTTAAAGAATCTTAGGATACTATTAATGTTGTTTCTAATCCTCATTCATCTCATCCTATTAATGATTTGGATAGTGTTTTCTATCTTGAAGAAGAGGATGCAATAGATCTGACGTCTTCTTTGAGCATTCCTAACAGACAGAGTTCTCAGAATTCCCATGTTATTTTAACTGAAGAACCTCAATCTCTGCAACAAGTAAAGAATGATAAGATAATGGAGACTCTAAATAAGAAAGAGGGGAGTTTTGATTATACTCAGACTTTGGGAATTTCTCAACACCCAAGTACCCAACCATTTTTTAATAAAACTCTAGGAAAAAGAGGGAGAAAGTCACACATTATGAAGTTGAAGAAGAGATAGCAACGGGAGTCCAATCTACATTGGATAGTTTAGTGGCATTTACTACGAACAAGAGACTGAGGAGAGTGTGTTGCTCTCCTCAATACCAATGAGGATCTTATCATGGAATGTCAGGGGCATAAATGCCCCTAATAAGAGAGCTCTGATCAAGCATCAATTAGAAGCTTGTGGAGCAGAGATTAGAATACTACAAGAGACTAAAACATCATATCAAACTTATCAATTGACAGTGCAAAAATGAAGAAAGTGGAAGTCCTTTCATACCCCTGCTCAAGGAGATTCAAGAGGAATGATAATGTTGTGGGATGCCAAATTACTTCAAATTGACATGATAAACAATGATAAACATCGGTAGCTTCTTAAGGTTTCTTAGTTTGATTTTCAATTTTGGTTGCTAAATGTCTATGCTCCAACAACCACAATAGAAAAAAAGAAACTATGGGAATCTTTGACAAGAATTATGGATGGGTTGAGAATGGATAAAATAATTGTTGCAGGAGATTTTATGCTATAGCTAGCATGCAGGAGAAAAGAGGAGGAATTATCCCACCTCAAAATGTTATTGATGATTTTTTGGCTTTTATTTTAGATAACACATTGAATGACATTGTACCTGTAAAAGGTCAATTCACACAGAAAAATAGAAGGACAAGTTTCTTGCAAATAGCAAAGAGATTGGATAGATTTATTGCCTTTGCAAATTGGTTTGGCACTGGCAAGAATTTGGTATCGAAGATTATGCCTATATCTCATTCTGATCATTTTGCAATTACCTTGTCCATTGAAACATCAAATAGGGAAAAATTTGGAGCTTCCTTTAAATTTGAAAAAATGTGGTTTTGTCATCCTCTTTTCTTGCCACTACTAAAACATTGGTGGAATTCTACCCCTCATGTTGTGGGGTCGAGGATGTTTTAGTTAGCCCATAGGCTAAAACATGTGAAAAAGTAGATTAAGTCATGGAATGTGAATGCATTTAAAAATATCGTTGAGCAAAAGGAGATAGTCTTTAAGGAGTTATCAGAAATAAATTCTATAGTAATTAGTTAAGGATTAGATGCAGTTTTATATGAAAAAAAAAAATGTTTACAAGATGAGTGGGTGGAATTAGTAGCTAAAGAGGAAATATATTGGAAACAAATTTTTTGAGAATTGTGGTTGAAGGAGGGAGATAGAAATATGAATTTCTTCCATGTATCAGCACAGATAAAAAAAGTCAAAAAATTATATTTTCAAAATTCAAGACGTTGTTTTAGGTCAGGAATTGTTAAAAGAGGAGGAAATACAACAAGAAGCTATCATATTTTTTTCATCTCTTCTCTCAGCTCCAAACAAGATTAATCCACCATCTTCTCATGAGGCAGATTTCTTATTCGATTCCATTCTAGCATTGATTACTAGGGAAGACAATGAAAATCTTATGAAGCCTTTCACTTTGGATGAAGTAAGAGGAGCAGTATTTTCTATGCAACCTGACAAAGTGCTAGGCTCAGATGGGTTTACGACATTATTCTTCCAAAAGTGTTGGGATTTTATTGGTATTGATATTCTCCTTGCCTTAGAAGAGTCACAAAGGACAAGGATGGTTCTAAAATAGCTTAATACAACACACATTGCTTTAGTCCCTAAGGTAAAGGATCCAAAGTCCTTTGCAAAATTTAGGCCCATATCCTTATGCAACACAGTGTATAAAATTTTTACTAAATCCATTTATCTGAGAATTCAACCACTCATCTCTAAATTGGTATCACTAGAGCAAGGCGGTTTTGTCCCTAGAAGGGACAACAAAAGGTGCTATTGTTGCCCATGAAGTTCTACATTCAATTAAAACTTTCAGTATCCCTTCTTTCATTATTAAACTGGACATGATGAAGGCATACGATAGAGTGTGTTGGGATTTTCTTATTCAGGTTCTAAAAAGGTTTGGCTTTAGTAATAAATGGTGTAAATGGATCCTCTCTTATCTTTTAGGAGCTAAATTCTCTGTGATCATCAATGGAACTCCAGTTGGCTTCTTTGGCTCCTCTCAAGGAGTAAGGAAAGGAGATCCATTTTCACCAATTTTATTCATTCTTATGGTAGAAGCATTAAGCAGATGTATTCAAAACGCTCACTTGTGAGGACTTTGGCAAGGAATTTCTATACCTAACACAAATATTACAACCACTCTCTCTTTTTGCATATGATACATTATTGATGGGTAAATCTTCTTTGCAAGAAGCAAAGCAAGTTAAAACACTATTGGAAAATTATTCCTTGGTGTTTAGGCAGAAGATTAATGTAGCAAAATCTAAGTTCTATGTTTTTAATGCTAAAGTAGCCATAGCAAGACAGCTAGTTTCAATTTTAGGCTTTCAAAGAGCTAAGCTTCCTTGTTCATATTTGGGTATACCATTCTTTATGGGTTCCAATAAGCATTTGTTTTGGAATAAGATTTTAGAAAGAATTAGAGCAAGGATACTTGCTTGGAAAACAAGATGGCTTACACTATCAGGTAGAATTTTATTGATTAAATTTGTGTTAGCATCTATTCCAAACTACTTTCTAGTTATTTTTCAAGCTCCCAAGGGTGATATCCATCAAATTGAAAAGCTCATTAAGGAATTTCTATGGAAAGGAAATTAGATGGTAAAAGGAAGCTTCCACTAGTCTCATTGGAAAATATGTGTGATGAGAAATCATCTGGTGGAATGGGTTTTCATAATCTGTCTGCAAGGAATTTGGCTCTTGGGGCTAAACTAGCTTGGAAATTGTATGCTAGGATGGACTTGAAGTGGTGTAAGGTAATGCAAAGTAAATATCTAGATAATGGCAACCCCTCCAGGATTTTCATTGTTTCTAATCACTCAGGAGGTTCAGTTATGTGGAATTTCATAGTAGCTTGTAGAGATGTTATTAGCCCTTTATGTTACATTCCCCTAAGACTTGAGATGTTATGATAGTGGAATCATGGTTGTTAATATTGTTTAAGAAATTGTCTTTCATATGAACGTGAAATAATGGATTAAATAATTGTTTTATTTTTGCAACTGAAAATGTAAAAGTGAATGATTATTTAATTATGTGAATGTATCTATTGATAATGATGATGATGATGATATTATATGTAAATGTGAATTAATGCATTAGGAATGGTCTAACTCTAGTTCTAGTGTCAAGTGGTTGCAGGATCGACATCGCACGAAAGGAAAAAGGGACTATCATTAGGGAGAGGACGCAGTTGACAAGGATCTAATTGTCGTCGAGCTCTAGAAAGTATATGACAATGCAAAAGATATGACCTTGGCCCCAATAAAATAAATATTAATTAATAAAGTCAAAAAAATTAAAATATAAATACTTTATAAGGGAATTTTAAATATTATAATGATAAAATTACAAAATGTTTAAATGTTAAAGCTTAGATAATAATAAAAGGACCGTATATTAAAATCAAATTGAAACACATCATTTTATGGTGGAATTGTGTGGGAGAAGGTCGATGAGTTTTGAAGGCTGAGCACTACGCCAATACCATCGTGCTTCAAGGATAACACCTAGGAAATCAAGAAACTCGATGGGAATTTGGATGAACAACCTTTTAAGCGTTGGTCTCACCTGGGAGATTTCATTCTTCTTCTCAATTGTTTCTTCTTTTCATTCTTCAGAAAAGGGTCGGGAAAATTCTTCTTTCGGTTCCATTAAAAATCTGAATACCTTCTTTCTGCCATGGCTAGGGTTTCATTTTTTCCTCCGTCATTGTTTTCCTTCCTGTAGAATTGGGTGATATTCTTTTGAATCAAAAGCCTCCTTGGAATGAATTTTTCTCTCTTTCTCAGACTACCTCCCATTGTTCATGTTTTTCTCTTGAAACGGGCTAAAGAGGTATTTGCGTGCCATTTGTAGCTAGAAATCGAGCAAGGGAATCTTCCAACTCTGTCCAAGTCTCTGACGCAACTAGGAAAGTTTAGAATCTTGTTTGGTAATCTCTTCAATATGTGTGCAATATTATTTAGAGCTATCATAATTTCTATTTTATAAGAGACCAGAAGGGTTTATTTCTCTAATGATGTTGAGTATGGAAATCTTTGAATGACCATGTATTCTTTTTCTTTCTCAATTTTTGGCCAGTAGTTATTCCCGTCTCCTGTTGAAATTTTGAGTCTGGTGTTCTACCAAATTTTTCATGGCTCTGTAATCTGAGATAGCCTCTGTTTTAAACATCTAGCATTCCCTTACTTCTAATACTTAAATGCCGCTTGACTCAATCAATATCTTTTTCCATGCAACCTAAGGGTTTTGTCTTGTTTTAGCTAATATTTGATACTATACCTTTGCTTTGTGACGCCATACCTCCAATCTAAATCTTCAAGCCTTGAAAAATAAACTTCACTTGCATATACTCTGTAATTACCTTGAAGCATGCTTATTCACAACCCTTGTAGCAGCAAAATTATTTTGGAATGTTAATTTTCCTCCTCATCCTGATCTTAACTTATGGTGCTCCTTTCCAATCTGTCAGTCTGGTTTGGCAATTTAGGTCTCCTGAAATTTGTGCTTGACTATACATTTGGATATCTCGTATGTTTACCACTCTACCTCATCTAAAAGTGTACACTTAACCATACCCTGATATTGAGTTGTCTTTGAATACATAAGTGAACTACTTAAACAAAACATTATGCCTATTCTTTCTCTTTAAAAACATCAACTAATCTTCTTTTGGAAATATTTCATTTTAACTCAAACAATAAATTGTAAGGCCAAGAACCTAAGAGCACTTTTCTATATTAACAATTATATATTAATTAAGAAACCTAACCTAGAAGCAGTTGTGTCGAGAAAGGGTGTACGTTGATGGCACAATAGTGCTAGAGATGTCGACACAAAAGTGCCAAAGACACCAGCACAGTAGCGCTAGAAATGTCAGCACAGTGGTGCCAAAAGTACTTAAAATCCTTGGCCAAGGTAAATGCCAATTAGGCATTATCAGCTTCGTGTACTAGATATACTCTGGTCAGAATGATCCTTCTAGTTAGGAGGAACCTACAGAGGAGGGATCGACTAGCAGTATAGGTGCATGAACACCAAGCTCAGAGACATGATGACAATGATCCTTGTTGATTGTCCTCGAGAAGGGTTGGGTTTCTTCAGTTGAAGAACACGGGAAGACCAGAAGGTCTTGGTTGGGCAATAAAGCCTCTGATGATAATCCCTTTTTCCAATGAAGTGTAACTCAAGAACTTTCTGCTTGAAGAAGATGTCAGGATTATAAACTCTTCATGCTTATTTCCAGGTATTGCTTGTTTTTTTTTAAAGTCTATCTTCCTTTAAGCAATTGTATTTCTATAAAATGTTAGTTGATGAATTAGAAAATGTGATCAACCAACTATTTTATTCTTTCATAAAAATGTTGAAATGTTGATGGTAGATAAATTTTAAATTAGTAATTTTGTGCCCTAAAGATAACCCTAGTTTGACTGTTTTTCTATTATGAGTTACTGTGAATGGTTGGTAGTTCATTTCAGCTGACATCGGTTAAAATTGGAAGTTAGATGCATCTCATAATTAGTTGAAAAACCCTAGTTCTAGTTAAGTTAGTTGCAAAACCATTAACAGTTAGTTAACTATTTATTTTATTTTATTTTACTTTAACTGTAGATCAACTAGGTTGTTACACGTTCCTACCATGGGAGGTGAATACTAGAGAGAAATTATCTTTTGGAGAGATTCTTGGAATTTCCTACCCCCACTTAATTTGAATTAGGATATGGATTTAGCTAAAAACATGCTTTCACAACTCTGGGGAGTATTCCTAAAGAATTATGTCCCTTGTCATCCAATAACAGGCCTGGTTCAGTGGAAGGATTTGGAAAATACCCCTCTACCAAGTAGACAAAAGGGTATTCTTAGAGATATCTTGAACAATACAAAGGTCTATCTTTCACATGTCTTAGATAAGCTGTTGTGGGCTCCTTCCAAGAATGGTTTGTACACAGTTAAACAAGGTTACAAATCTATCATTTCTCAAGCTTCTCAATCTCAATCTTACAAATATTTTTCCTTATGTTGGAATGTTGCTCAATTGCCTAAAGCTGGTCCATCCTTTCTCAAACTTAACTTTGATGGGGCATCATGTGGAAACCCTGGTGTTGTAGGTGTTGGTTATTGTATTTGAGATTCTAGGGGTTCTTTGGTTGCAGCTAGATTAGTTCATTTAAACTCTTGCACAAATAATATGGCATAGGTTCATGCATTATTAGCAAGAGTATCTTTAGAAAAGGATCTGAACATTAAAAGAGTTCATGTGGAAGGAGATTCTCTCCTGATAATCAATGCTTGTAAAATGAAGAGAATATACAATTGGAAACTAAGATATGTGCTTCAGAAAGTTTGGGTTTTGTTACAATATTTTGATGATTATTATCTCTCCCATACATATAGAGAGGGAAACAGTTTGGTAGATGGGCTTGCTAATCTGGCTTGTGATCAACAAGGCTTGATTAATATAAAATCCACTGAAGATTTATTAACATTTCCCCATCTTCAAGAGATAGTTAGAGTGGAGCAATGTCAATTGTCCTAAGGCCCTGCAAGTGGTCAAAAGCTTATCAAGAGTTGGCAATGGGATTTGGTAATGGGTTACGTGTGTTGTTGGCAATGAGATACGAGTGTTGCAATGCCTACTTCATTCCTACATGGCATTGATCTAACTTGGCAGTAGTAACCAATATGTTTTATCTCATGGTTAAAAGGCACTTCTAGATAAAATGTATATTAATGAAGGCGTATCTTGGTGGAGATACAACTTCTCTTCTCAAGTATCTCGCAATGTGAGCCCAACATAGTAATAATGTCTCCATTTCATAAATCCCATAATTTCTTCCAAGCCACCTCAAGCGAATGAATGAATATCAAGCATATGCCTAAACAACAGTAATTGTAATGATTAGTTATCTGCTTAGATTGGAGTACGTCTCAAGCTGAAAGGATGTCTTTCATCCACCTACTGACACTCGCATTCATGCGAAGATTCCAAGTGGATCACCTCATGTTAAGATTTTATTTTGCCTAATTTTTTATCTATGTTGTAGGTACAAGTTATATAAAGTATTAAATGATTTGTTTTTGCAACAAATTTTTAACCATCTACTCACGCAAGCCAACATTTATGGAGAGATCATGTTGTGGCTTTGCCTTATACCTTTTCTTTTCATGATAAAACATGAGGTTACTTCAGTATGCAGACTTTAGAAAAGCTTATTTAATGAATTTCTCTCATTCATTTTTACACACTCAAGGAAATTGATAGGCTTTTCCAGTGCAGTTGTCCACGCTAGGGTATTATCCAGTTGAGAGAAATGGCATTTTTCCCATGGAATCTTAGAGTATGCTTGCCTGTCAAACTGTGGGAGCATCCTTTTGAAAGTTATTTGTCTCAAGAATCTTTGAAGGCTATGTTTAAAATTGATGGTGACAGAGTTGAGGATTCGATTCACATGGTGTTGGGGGTGGATGTTACCTATTTGAGGGCTCGACATTTTCACTTTCCATCCTAGGTGATTTCAATTTTCTCATCTAATGCTACAGATTTGATTTAGTCATTGACATAACTTGAGGATTTGGCAAGAAAATATGTTCAAATTTCCAATATATCTTGGACAACTCTATTCTTAAGGCAGTGCAAGGTTATAATATTTTTAGTGGAGATGGATACATTGATGGTATGCTTCCTAGGGATCTTGTGCAACAACAACAAGGGTTTGAAGAAGTGTATGAAGCTATCAAACTAGCCTTGCAGTTTTAGAATGATAACATTCTCCTATGGGCTCTGTGGAAGCATCGTTGTTGCACATGCTCTATTATGGAGGTGGACATAAGGGAAAAAATCTATGCTCTAAAATTCTTAAGGGTGCATATTCCTCCACTGCCAGCTTTTGGTATACATTTGGACTTATAGCTCGAGGTTTCCTCGCCGGTTCAAGATCGTCATCAAGTTCACCATGCTAGCCATGTTCATGCTCCAAACAGTGTTCCTCTTCGCTCACCAAGCAATGGCCCAACTCATTTCTCCTATGTCAATGTGTGAATGCCTCATCCTATGCATCATATGACCTTCTCTGTAGGTCATTGAAGCTTGTTTGAAAGAGGTCTTCAATTGATTGAGAGGCTGGAAATTGAAGATGAAAATTCAATCCATGGAGATTTTATGGAAGAATAGTGTGCTTTTTCTAAATTTTTTTGGTTTTTCTCCTTGAAGATTTAGGTATGAGCTACTTAAAGGTTATAAGGGTGTTGTTTAATTAGTGGTTTCTACATAATTGAAGCTGAATTTTGATATATTACCAGCTTCTAGGGGTGTTATAAGGGTGATGTAAAGGGTTTTAAGTTGTAGTTTTCTACACATTTAAAGCTGAATTTTGATATTTTATCAGCTTCTTTTCATATACTTTCAAATCTGTAACTTTCTTCATCCATGTAAATCATATTTTATAATATATATATATATATAGGCTTTCAAGCCTTTTGCTTAAAAAAAAGAAAATATAAGCAATGATCTTGGATTTACTTGTCCACAAGATGATATAACTAACAATAATTTATGCTCGTTATTGTTATAGGTAAATAAAATAAATCAAGTAATGCAATATTGAGTTCTTCCTATATTATGAGTCTTCTAAACTAGTTTACAAAATCTCCAAATCAAGACTATGTAGGTATACATATGTAATAAATGGACCAAATATCAATTTAATAAATCAATGCTCTGAACAACTAATAAGATGAGTATAAATAAAGGTCATAGTTATTATTGTAACCCTAATGCTAACCCCAATCTTTATCCTAAAATGCTAATCATAACACTAAGTCTAACCCTAATCCTAATTTAACCATATTAAACCTTAGCCTAAATGAACCCTAACCCTAACTATAATTGAACCCTAATCCTTACTCTAATTAAACCCTAATCATAACCTTAACAAAATTAAGCCTAGTGAACCCAAACCATAACCCTAATAGAACTCTAACACTAACCCTAACACTAATACTAATCATAACCCTATTTGAATCCTAACTAAACCTTAGAGTTCAGAGTTACCATTATAGTTCAATTAAGGTTAGGGTTAGAGTAGGTTTAGTTTAAATTTAGGGTTAGGGTAGGTTAGGTTGTAGGATTATCTTTTATGGTTTAGTGTTTGGCTTTGATTTAGGGTTATAGTTAGGGTTAAGGTTAGGGTTAGCATTAGATTAGGTTTATGATTATGGTTTAGGGTTTAGGGTTGGAGTTAGATTTAGAACTAGTTTTTAGGGTTATGGTTAGGGAGGGGTTGTTTTTGGATTTGACTTAGGGTTTGGGTTAGGGTTAGAGTTATTAGAGTGAATGTAGGTAATTAATGAAAGACAAATATTTCAATTGAATAATAAGAGTGTTGAGGTTAGGGTTAAGGCAAGGGTTAGGTTAGGGTTATGATTATGGTTTATGATTAGAGTAAGGGTTGGGGTTAAGTTTAGGATTAGGGTTAGATTATGGTTTATATTTTAGGGATTAGGGATACGTTTAGTTTTACAATTAGGTTTAGGGTTAGGTTTAGACAACAAGTTAGGATTAGGGGTATGTTTTGGTCAGGGTTATGATATTATGGTTTAGAGTTAGGGTTTGATGTAAGCTTAGTTTTTAGAGTTAGGGTTAGGGTTATGAGAGTTAATGTAGGTCATTAATAAAAATAAATGTTTAGGGTGAGGTTTATGGTTAGGGTTGGAATTTAGGGTATACTATTAGTGTTAAGGTTACAATTACTATTAGGGTTAGGTCATCAATTTGGATCAGGGATAGGGTTAAATTAGGGTTATGATATTATGGTTTAGAGTTAAGGTTAGACACAAGCTTAGTTTTTAGGGTTATGATTAGCATTAGGGGATGTTTTGGATTTGGGTTATAATTTTGGTTAGGGTTAGGGTGCATTAAAGGTTACAGTTCAAATATGGTTTATTTATGAATCAATTAAGCTGGGGGTTACAATTGGGGTTAGGGTTCTAAGATAGACCTAATTAATATTAACTTTAAAACCGAGGCTCTTGCTTTCAACAAACTTTTGGAGAACAATGATCTTATCATCTCGAGAGCAGACAAAGGAAATGCCACGGTCATTTTGAACAAAAAAGATTATTTTTCCAAAATGCTTAACCTTCTCTCTGACTCCAATAGTTACAAGGTGGTTTCTCGCAACCCTTGTTCAAAAATCTTGAAAAAAGTCAAGTCAGCTGTTGTTTGCTCCACCTTTGATGATGATACCAAGAATCGCCTTATCCCTTGCAAAGAAGTGACCCCTCGTATTTATGGGGTTCCCAAAATTCACAAAAATGGCATTCCTTTGAGACCTATAGTTGACACCATAGGTTCTCCTACTTACAAGTTAGCCTCTTATCTCGCCAAATTATTATCCCCCCTCGTAGGTAAAACTGATTCCTTCATAAAAGACTCCACCCATTTTGTCCAATTCATCCAAGATGTCAAGTTAGAAAATAACGACACCCTGGTAAGTTTTGACGTAGTCTCCCTCTTCACCAAGGTGCCGATCCCCGATGCCATTGAAATTGTCAAATGCAAAGTAAATGCAGAGATTGCTTCCTTGGTTGAGTTATACCTAAGATCTACATTTTTCTCTTTCCAAGAGGTCATCTATGAGCAAGTTGACGGGGTAGCTATGGGCTCCCCCCTCTCTCCTATCATTGCCAACCTCTACATGGAACATTTCGAACAGGTTGCCCTCAGGTCCTTCCCTCTTAAGCCAAGGTGGTGGAAGAGGTACGTGGATGACACGAATTTGTGTTGGCCTCATGGCATTGACAAATTAGAGGAATTTCATACTCACCTCAACAGCATATCACCTTGCATCACCTTTACCAAGGAGCTTGAATTTGATAACAAATTACCGTTTCTTGATGTCTTGCTCCTTAAAAAGTCTGACGGATCCCTTGGTCGGCAGGTTTATCGCAAAGCGACCCACACGGACTTATACCTCCATTCCTCATCCCATCACCACCCTAGCCAAAAATTTGGGATCTTAAAAACCTTGGCCACGAGAGCTTACCGAATTTTTGATGGTGACCACTTAGACCAGGAGTTAGACCACCTTCGTTATGTCTTCAGACTAAACGGGTATACCAACAAACAAATTTCGAGAGCTCTTAGACACTCCAATCCGATCCTCCCCCCCAAATCTGAGTCTAATTCCTCCCAATCCGGGTCTCTCCCCCTTGTCTCTTTACCCTTTGTTGAGGGCATTTCTCACAAAATCTCCAAAATTCTCCTTAAGAAAGGCCTGCGTTGTGCTTTCAAACCTTGTGTCACCTTAAAGAATCGTATCCCTCCTCTCAAGGACCCTAGAAACAACTTTCATGGCTCAGGGGTCTACAAAGTTGTATGCTCTTGTGGTGTTCCTTATATTGGTGAAACGGGTCGCGCATTCAGCACCAGAATTAAAGAACATGTTGCTGACATTAAGCACGAACGTGTCCTCAAATCCGCCCTAGCTAAGCACTCCTCTTCCACAAAGCATCACATTTGCTTAGAAAGTACTCAAATCTTATTCAAAGAAGATAACTTCTTTAAGAGGAAATTGAAGGAAGCCATAGGAATCATTAACCATCCCACCAACCTCAACCGTGATGAAGGTTGGAATCTTAGCCTCTCGTGGCGCCCTCTTCTTTCAAACTTAAAAAACCACCATAACCCCCATTCCTAATCCCTTCCTTCGTCCCTAGACCTTTCTTCACTCCTGTTTCTTTCTCTCCTTAGCTCCTCTCCCTTGTCCTTCACCTTCTCGAGGCTTTCTTTCCTTCTTTGTTCTCCTATATTCCCCTGTCTCAAATTTATCTTTCTTCTAACTTGTCCCCTTTGCTCTTGATTTGATTACTTCAAAGTGTATTTTCTTTCTTAATTTGCGTCTGTGTTTAATAGTTATCATTATCAATATTAATTATATCATTAATGTTTCAATAACATACTTTATTTCTACTTATCATATTTATATTCCTTTGGTCATTTCATTTTTCTTGTTCCTCTCGTTTCCTTTCTGCTTTCAATTTTAATAGAATTCAAATTTAATTTTCTTTCTTATATTTCTTTAGTGGTTTATCATATATTTTTTTCAAGATTAAATATAACATTAATAACAATATTATAATATCTCTTCTCTTTCCAATTCGTTCATAATTAGATTTAATTATAATTATAATTAGAATTCTAATTATAATTAGATATTATAATAAGAATTATAATTATAATTAAATTGGTGTTCTAATTAGAATTATATTATAATGAAAATTATAATATTGTTAATGTTTTAATGAATCCTATAATTAATGTTCAATATTATTTTTCATCTATGCTATAATGTTTTAATGAATTATATAATTAATGTTTCAATAATATACTTTATTACTACTTATCTATTTTATATTCCTTTGGTCATTTCATTTTTATTGTCCCTCTTGTTTCCTTTCTGCTTTCGATTTTAATAGAATTCAAATTTAATTTTCTTTCTTATATCTCTTTAGTGGTTTAACATATATTATTTACAAGATTATAAATAACATTAATAACAATATTATAATATCTCTTCTCTTACCAATTCGTTCAGAATTAGATATAATTATAATTATAATTAGAATTATATTTATAATTAAATTGGTGTTCTAATTAGAATTAATTTCTTGCGTTCTCTTTGGTGTTTCCTCTTTCTAGATAATTGTCATCCATCTCCTCGTCCGTGTATTTAATCACAATTTGTTACATTTTGTTTTATTTTGACCTTGGCTTTGATTTTTGTATTCATTGGTCTTTTTTGTACCACATATTTTTGATGTTAATCTCTTTTAATTATTAGTTGGGGTTGCAAAAATTGTTTCATAGCTTCTTTATATGATTTATCTATAATTTTATTGTAAAAATTTTAACCTTATTATTTATTATTGCTTATCTTCTTTGTATTCCTTTTGTTTATCCACTTTTTCAATTTCTCTCGCTTGTCTCTTGTTGAATTTGCTCTAGGTTGTAGTCTTCTCTTAATCGTTTTGTGTCTTTCAATTTTCGTTTTGTTCCTTTTTTGTCCAATGTTTCCGTTTGGTTTTCCTTCGTAATCTTTCTCTAGGATTCTTCTCCTCTCTAATTATAATCTAATTAATTTTAATTAGATTATAATTAGAATTCTATCAATTAGAATTAGAATTATAATTATAATTAGAATTCTAAGAATTATAATTATAATTATAATTAGAATTAGAATTAGAATTAGAATTCTAATAATTAGAATTATAATTATAATTATAATTATAATTATAATTATAATTAGAATTAGAATTCTAATAATTATAATTATAATTATAATTAGATATTATAATTAGAATTATAATTAAAATTAATTTGGTGTTCTAACTAGAATTATATTATAATCAAAATTATAATATTGTTAATGTTTTAATGAATTATAAAATTAATGTTCAGTATTATATTTTACCTATGCTTACCTTTTCATACATTCCTCTTTTGCTCATTTCTTATCTTTTTTCCTCTTCATTTGTCATTCTGATTTCTCTTAATTTTTTCAATTTTCTTTCCTTACCTCTCTTGTCTTGGTCTTTGTACCCATCTCTCTCCTCAACCTCTCATCTCTCTTCCTTTTAAGCAAAAGCTAAGTCTGCATCTAACCATTTCTCATTTCTATGCTCTCTAACATCCTGATGATGGATCACTGAGTGTGATCCGAAACGTTGATGAAAAAAGCTCTAACACAATCAAAAATCCAGAAATTAACAATCTTCAGCACTATGGATTGTGGAAATCTAATAGCATTAATTTAATAATAATTACATAATAATATAATAGAAATATTATATATTAATAATATAATAGAAATATTATATATTAATAATATAATATTAATATTAATAATAATATAATATTATCATTTAATATATTTTAATTAAAATATATATTAAATCTAATATATTAAACATAATTTAATACTTAATATAATATTATTGACAGCTATGCTATGACTGTAAGCTAGCATATATATCTTAAATATTAATCTATATAATATATGTTGAGATATATCATTTTTGAGGTGTATTTTTTAATGATAATATTATTTCTAAATTTCTAAATAAGGAAAAAAATACGACTAAAAAATGATATCTCTCGACGTATATTATATAGATTAATATTTAAGATATATATGCTAATTTTAAAACTCACATAATTCTAAAACTTATTAGCCAAAGTTGGTTCAACATTGAAATTTAGATTTTGCACTATCATGCTATGGAACCACAAACTAAATGTTGAAAAAATAATTCTTACGCACCAAAAAAATGCTTCGAGCAAAATATATATATATGACCAACTGAAAAAAGACATACACAACATACAAGAAAAAATGACTAACATGCGAAGATTTGGCAAGCTTCCATAATTTATTAACCCTATCATTACCACAACTAAGTGCTCAACCCCATACTCCTCTGACCCCCAATATCTCAGTTAAAGTAGGGTTGATCATTAGCATAGCCAAATCTTAGCACTCATTCTAGATCTCAAAATCTAGTATCAAAAAGTAGAGATGCGAAATCAATATTTTCTGCAGAAACGTTTACAAATTCAATCCATTTTTCCATTTTCATGTCCACATTTGTCATCGAAATCGTTAAGAGATGATGTGATCACTCAGTTCTCATGGCGTAAAATTTCCTCCAATCTCATCATTTGTCATCTTTGTTCGTATCTCGTGAGTTGGGGATATTATATTACGCATCACACCAAATGGGAACGAATGCATTTCTGTTGAAGTGTACGGCCCCAATTTCATATGGGCTATGTTGCACAGATTGACTATTTTTTTCAAGGCAAACGGATCCAATGTTTCGCACTTGTCAAACTGATGGGCCAGAGGTAAAGCAGAGATAAATAACGTTACTTAAGGCGGGGCCGATGGGGACCCACTTAACACATGACCCGGACAAATTCATGGCACTGGCTATCCAGCCCCAGGAATACACCGGGGTTGGCATGGTCATGCATCATGCAGCATCCGTAATAGGCAGGGCTACTGACTAACGGGACTGCAAAAGCTGTCATCTCACCCTAATAAAATTGCTGACGATTTTTACCGTACAAAATATGCTGGAGATTTTTACTTTATAAAAAAATTTAGAGTCTGTATAGTGATAAATTATTATTACCCGTTTGTCCCCACTAAATTCGGAAAGCTAGGGAAAGTGAATATTAACACCAGCGCTTACTATACTAGATTATTATTTTCATTAGCAACTTAAAATAATTTGGTTTTAAATGAATTTTAATTATTATAAAAAAAATATATAATTATTTTTAGATGTGTAATTTAAATAACTTTAAAAGAAAATATTTGATGGAGATATTAAAATTTTAGAATATATTAATAATTATAAATAAAATTATTAAAAAATATATATACTATTTTCCATATTTTCTAAGGTAAAAATAAAACAAAACAATGAATTGTAAATTTTCATTGAAATTATGTGTATTTTTATGAATTTCGTTTCTTTTTGGTTGCATGCATAATATTCTGATGATGGATCATGGAGTTTGATCTGAAACGTTGATTCATAAAAATGCACATAATTTCAATCCAAAAATTTTACAATTCATTGGACTGAGAAACTTGATATTGTTAAAAAAACAAAACAATTATAAAATATTGATAGCTTTTGAAAAGTAAAAATTAATAATTAGTAATAAAAAAATAAGATTATTATATAATAAATAAAATTGTTCTAAAATATTCAAAATAGTTGTTTCATTTAATCTATATATAATCTTGTTCTTTTTTAGTTTTACTTACTGTGTTATATTCATAAAATTAAAAAAAATGTTGTTTCTTGTATGAAATTGTGTTAATAAAACATAGATATGAAACTGCAATAAAAGAAATTTTATATGATTAAATGTATTAATAGAAATATAATATTGCAAGATATATATAAACATTTATTCATAAAAATTTAAATATAAATTCTTAATTTTAAATTATTTAATTTTGAAACTTCTATTACTAATTATTATTTAGACCGCATGATTCTCCTCCTGCCGACGCCTCCCTCTACCTTTCCCCTTGGGTCTCCTGTCTTCATTCTCCTCCAGCTTACTCCGATAAAAAAAGTGATGGGGACAACCTCGGTTGTCATGAACAACGACCTAGCCAGCAAAGATGTCGAATCAGCTGATCACTCATCTAGTCGTTCTAGCAGCGCCAACCATCATCGTGGACTTTGCAATCTTCTGGGCACCGTTTCAGATTTGGCTCAAAAAAATTCAGGTCTGGATTCTTCCCATAGCCATTCCTGCATCGATGGACAGCTTCATGGCTCCAACGGTCTTCAACTCGCAGCTCCAGGTACGCAACCTTGTCCAATCCCAAATCTTCCCTTTTGTCATACGTCTCTTCCTGGCATTTCTGACTTTAGCATTAATTATATTTTGTCCCCTCGCAACAGTTATCTTTCTCCTCAGTCCATGGTGACTGTGGGTAGCCGATCCTACCTCTCTCTTGTCAGCCCTCGAGCCACTATCCATCCTGCTCCCTCCGATCCAGATCATATGGCAGATCCCACCGTAGCTGGCATCTCCATCCCATCCTCTTCTTCCATCCTTGCGCACAAACCATCATTCTCTCTCTCTTGTCCCTTTCAGTCATCTCCCCTCATCAATTCTTCCAACCTCCCCCATATCCCCCCCGCCCCAGCGCATCCCAGCGAGTGAATTTAGGAAAAATAACAAAAACTTCCAAATCGTTCATGATTGGGAAAACAAGTTAGTTATTAACCTTTCTAATACTCATATTTGTCCTCTTGTTTTTAACTTTCTAAAAAGAGGCCTGGGCTACGCTATCTCCCCTCACCGTATTCCCTTCATGGATTTTCTCATTGAAATAGAAAAGGCCATCCAATCTCTCCCCAATGGGGCTTCCGAAGAAATTCGTCAAGATTGCGTTGTTGCCCTTAGGCATGCTAAACCCCCCAAGTGCAACATTCCTAGATCCGAGTTGCTCGCATTCAAAATCCTTATGAGCAATTCTGACTTGGTTATTTCTCGAGCTGACAAAGGCAATGCAACGGTGATCATGAACAAACACGATTACCTGTCCAAGATGCAACTCCTCCTATCAGATTCTAATAGCTACAAAATCTTGGATTCCAATCCTATCTCTAAATTAATCAAAAAGGTTAAAGTTGCCATTACTGGGTCATCTTTTGATGATAATACCAAAAAATGGCTTTATCCATCCAAAGAAGTAACCCATCGCATCTATGGGGTTCCTAAAATCCATAAAGCTGGCACCCCCTTCGACCCATCGTTGATACCATTAATTCTCCTACCTACCATTTGGCAACCCATCTTGCCAAACTTATCTCACCTCTCATTGGTAAATCTAACTCCTTTGTTAAAAACTCATCCCATTTTGTTGATTTCATCAAAGATAAGAAACTAGATAATAATGATATTCTGGTTAGCTTTGATGTTATCTCCCTCTTCACCAAAGTCCCTTACATGACTCAATTGAGCTTATCAAGCAAAAAGCAAGCCATGGAATTGCTTCCTTAGTTGAGTTATGTCTTAGATCTACCTTTTTTTTCCTTCCAAGGTGTAATTTATGAACAAGTAGATGGGGTTGCCATGGGCTCCCCTCTTTCTCCCATCATGGCCAACCTCTACATGGAACAATTTGAAGATATCGCTCTCCATTCGTTCCCCCTCAAACCAAAGTGGTGGAAACGTTATGTAGATGACACCAATATTTGTTGGTCGCATGACCTTAAAAAATTATAAGAATTCCATTCCCACTTAAACAACATTTCTCCTCATATCTCTTTCACCAAGGAAATTGAATCAGACAACCAACTTTCTTTCCTTGATATTCTTCTCATCAAGAAAGCAGATGGTTCTTTATCTCGTTCTATCTTTCGAAAATCTACCCACATTGACCTTTACCTTCACTCTTCATCTCACCATCACCCATGCCAAAAATCTGGGGTCCTCAAATCCCTAGCTCATAGAGCTTTTTTAATTTGTGAAAATGAGCACCTAGACCAAGAATTGGCCCACCTTATCCATGTCTTCTCATTAAATGACATTACAAAAGGAAACAAATCAACAGAGCAATCAGCCAAGCCAAAGCGAGGCTCACCCTCCAACCATTAGCTTCCTGCCCCCCTTCCCTTCCCTTAGCCACCCTCCCCTATGTTGAGGGTGTCTCACAAAAAATTGCCAAGATCCTCCTCAAAAAAGGCATCAATTGCACTTTCAAGCCCATCTTCACTGTTAGGAATCACAATCCTTCCCCCAAAGACCCCCAAGATCATTTCCTCAAATCCGGTGTCTATAAAGTGTCGTGTTCCTATAGTATCCCCTACATTGGAGAAACAGGACGTTCCATCAACACAAGAATCAAAGAGCATTGTGCTGACATAAGACATGAACGTATCTCCAAATCTGCTCTAGCTGAACACTCCTTCAAGACGAAGCATCACATTGTCTTAGAAGACGCCAAAATCTTGTTCAATGAAGATAACTTCTTCAAGAGAAAACTCAAAGAGGCCATTGAAATCAACAATCACCCCTCCAACCTTAATCGGGATGGAGGTTGGGCTTTGAGTTTCTCTTGGAAACCCCTTCTTAATAACCTCAATGCCCTCCCTCCCGATCTCTCGTAATCCCCTCTCTTCCGTCTTGCTTTGCAAACCTTGCCCCGTCACCCCTTGCTCGGTTTTTTCCCCTTCCCCTGCTCTTTCGGGTTTCCCGGTTTGCTCTCCCTCCTCCTCATCCCTCCTTTGCTTTCCCTTCCTTTCTTTGTCGTGTTCCTCCCCCTTTCTTGCCCTTCCTCATTTTTTTCTTTCCCTTATCCTTTTCTTCTCGTAGTTTCACTTCTTTTTCTCTTATTGATCTCTTATTCTCGTTTTTCTTCTTTATTCTTGTTTATTTTGAGTTCCTTTTTATTTGTTATAATTTATGACTCAATTTTTTGGTTTTATTTATTGGTACGCGTCTTCTTGTATTGGATGTTTCATTTGTTTCCTTCGTGTTCTTAATCTTAATTTCTCCTTTCAATTTCTTTTTATAATTTATGTCTCCTATTAAGTTTCTCTTAAATTTGTCTTTTTCACTTATTTATGTAGAATTATTTTATTTACTACATAATACAATATTTAAATTATATAATATTTATAAATATTATAATTATGTATTAAGTTTCTCTTAAATTTATCTTTTTATGTTTTATTTTAAGATTTGAGATTTTAGGTTAGAATTATTTTATTTACATTAGATATTTAGGCTAAATATCTAACCTTGTTTGTTGATCAATATCTAGCCTTAAATTATATAATTTTGGTAAATATTATATTTATATATTAAGTTTCTCTTAAATTTGTTTTTTATTTTAAGATTTAAGATATTTTATTTTTAGGTTAGAATTTTATTTACGTTAGATATTTAGGCTAAATATCTAGCCTAAATATCAATTGATCAATTTCTTTTTATAATTTTTGTCTCCTTTTAATTTTCTCTTAAATCTGTCTTTTTCCCTTATTTTGTTTAGAATCATCAAACCTTATTATGTTTTCTCTTAAACTTGTCTTTTTCATTTATTTATGTATAATTATTTTATTTACTACATATTAAATTTATATAATATTTAAACATAATATTTTTCTTTGGATTTTAGGAACCCCATAGAATTATATAATATTTGTAAACATTATATTATATATTAAGTTTCTCTTAAATTTGTCCTTTTTTATGTTTTATTTTAAGATTTGAGATATTTTATTTGAGGTTAGAAAATATCTCTTAAATTTGTTTTTTTCACTTAATGATTTTTTACTTTTGTGTTTCCTTTTAATTTTCTCTTAATCTTGTGTCTTTCACTTATTGATTTTTATTTTCATGTTCTTTTTCTTAATTTATATTTTCCTTTGTCTCTTTCTTTCTCCTTTCAATTCTTTTGTTTACTTTGATGTCTATTTTTATCCTAGTGTTCTCTTTTGAATTTGTTTCCCTCTCATTTGTGATTTTCTTTGTTTGGTTTTGTGATCTTTTCTTTAATTTAAAGGTTCTTATGTCCTTTTGTTGAATTAGTTATGTGTTCTTCTAGGTTCTCTCATTAATTCTCTTCTTTGCAATTTTCTCCAATTATCTTTCTCCTCCCTTGACTTTCTCATCTTTTTGGTTTACGTGCCTCACAACCTTCCCTCACCACCCTCTCCCCTATTTCTATCCAACCCTACTATCTATTCTTCATGTCTCTCTCTATCTGCTAATCATCCTGATGATGGATCATGGAGTATGATCTGAAACGTTGATGAGAAAAAATCGCACATAGTTTTATCCAAAAATCTTGACTACTAACATTAAGTTTCTCAGTCTATTATAATGAATTGTAAAATTTTTGGATTGAAATTATGTGCATTTTTATGAATCAACGTTTCAGATCAAACTCCATGATCCATCATCAGAATATTATGCATGCAACCAGAAAGAAACGAAATTCACAAAAATGCACATAATTTCAATGAAAATTTACAATTCATTGTTTCATTTTGTTTTTACCTTAGAAAATATGAAAAATAGTATATATACTTTTTAATAATTTTATTTATAATTTTTAATATGTTTTAAAATTTTAATATCTCCATCAAATATTTTCTTTTAAAATTATTTAAATTACACATCTAAAAATAATTATACTATTAATTTTTTTTTATAATGATTAAAATTCATTTAAAACCAAATTATTTTAAGTTGCTAATGAAAATAATAATCTAGTATAGTAAGCAATGGTGTTAATATTCACTTTCCATAGCTTTACGAATTTAGTGGGGGGACAAAGGGGTGATAATAATTTATCACTATACACACTCTAAATTTTTTTATAAAGTAAAAATCTCCAGGATATTTTGTACAGTAAAAATCGTCAGCAATTTTATTAGGGTGAGATGACAGCTTTTGTAGTCCCATCAGTCAGTAGCCCTGTCTATTACGGATGTTGCATGATGCATGACCATGCCAACCTCGGTGCATTCCTGGGGCTGGATAGCCAAGTATGATTGGATACGACAATGCCTATAGGGGTGATAATTTGCACCGCATGGCATCGATGGCCATCTGCTGCCATCCATCCTGACATACCTGCTGTGCTTCCCATAGCTGTAACTCCTAATCTGACATACATGTTGTGCCAGTGCCTGCCAGTCCTCGCAGTCCTCGTTCCATACACCCTAGACTTCCGTGCAGTCTCATTTTTTGATTTATTTGCAATTGATCTTCAGTTTTTTTAATTCGCTCGATAGCAAGTTTTCCAATTCACAGGCACATATAATTATAGTTATTAAGCACAAATATTATATTTGATTGAATTATATTATATTTTATATTATTTGAATTTTTTTAATCTGAGAATTATATTTGGATAAACGGCTACAAGAATATAATATTATATGATTTTATAATATAATATAATATTATATTTATTATTGATAATTAATTTAGGATTAAAAAAATTGTAATAATTAATTAATTTATGATGAGAAATATATGTTTCAGAATAATTTATTTATGATATATAGTTAAATAATAATTAATATTTTTTATTAACAATTTAAAAATTAATAATAAATAAAATAATTTATTAAAAATAATCAAAAATATCTATACAATATATATTAAACTTAATTATCTATTTTAAAGAAACCATTAAAAGATTTTATTTAGTATACAAAATAATAAAGATACACTAAAAATATTGTTTTAAAAAATGATAAAATATTTTTTAATTCAAAAGTATATATAGAATATAAATAAAATTTAAAAAATCATGATTTTACATCATGTGAAAAATTATTATACAATTGGTAAAATATATTTATGATGAGAAATATATGATTTACAAGAATTTATTTATGATATATAGTTAAATAATAATTAATAATTTTTATTAACAATTTAAAAACTAATAATAAATAAAATATTTTATTAAAAATAATCAAAAATATCTATACAATATATATTAAACTAATCAAAAATCTCTATACAATATATATTAAACTTAATTATCTATTTTAAAGAAACCATGAAAAGATTTTATTTAGAATACAAAATAATAAAGATACAAGTTGCTAAAAATATTGTTTTAAAAAAATGATAAAATATTTTTTAATTCAAAAGTATATATAGAATATATATAAAATATAAAAAATCATTATTTTACATCATGTGACAAATTATTATACAATTGGTAAAATATATTTTTTGGAAGGTTATTTAGAAAAATGTTTGTTATATTTTTTGGTACGCAGTACATGAGGTAAATTGGAATCCATATATTACATTTACATTTATATGTTAAAATATTCAATTTTTTGTGAATTAGTACCATTGTCAAGCCCTTAATTTCAATTGTTAGGCTATTAAGTAAATGATGTTGTACACTCAATATACCAGGAATATCCTCTAAATTGATGACATATTCCTTTGCCATATGACAAACTGCAGGAGTAGACAATACCTTTTGCTTATTTTCTATGTTATTCAGAGACTCTCTAGATTGCAAACCAAATTCCTAGGACTCTGTAGAGGACCCTTGTATTTGTCCCCAACTTACTAATGTCTCATGATTTTCATCTACAATTAAATCCACCAAAGTTTCTCCAACCTGATAAATAAAGTATGCATATTATAAAAAATTTCTATATGGAACAATCCATTCTAAATTTTACAAGGTCCATAAAATAAAAAGGAATGAGCAAATAACAAAAACTATAATTAACAAAGTCACATATTACAAAAGATCTTAAGATTCTTACATTGACAAGAAAATTTACAAGGTCCATAAGATAAAAAGGAATGAGCATGATGGAGATCATTTACATTACCATGATTGTTAAAGAAGACATTCATATTTATGTGTTAGTAAGTGATGTGTATTTCTGCATATAAACATCTATATATCCCAAAGTTTATTTATGCATATGCAATAAAAGTAATGCTTTTGCAGTTCAAATCTTTTATTATAGGAAGAATTTATTAATTTAAAAACAAATGTTTAGATATTCAAATTTTCAAACAAGTCTAGTATCTGAATACATTAGACAATTTTTCTCACAAAATGCCAATTTGAGAACGTCAATCCCTATAGGAAGCAGGTCATGTTTTCACAAGGATTTCTCTCAAATCATTTTAAGCATAGTTATTTGATATATACCAAAGGGGATATGACCATAAGATCAACCAACATAAGATCCATCTTTAACTCTTTTAATTCTTTATGATGGATTTACTACCAATACTTTTAGAAAAAATGTTAAATCATATTATAACAAGGGGATACATCCTTGACACACAAAGTAGGATTTGTGCCCCTTGAAGATATCATGGTTTAACCTCCTAACCTTGCATGCCAAGAAAAATATTAAAAATGACTATAAAGAAACAAGACCCCTTGTGTCAATCCACAACCTCACCAACAAGGTCACAATATAGAGACAAATTAGAAAAAGTTCCAAGAAAAGATATTTCGAGACGTGATGAATATGTTTGCAAAAGCTCTCAACCCAACAAAAAGGCATGTCCATCATCATCCCTGTTCAAAAAGAGAAATAGTTGAATGCCAAAATCACTACCCCTTTAATGAATCATTAAATGGAGAGCTATTACATTCATATATGTCCCAACTTCGGAGCTTTTTTTAAACATTACCTCATCTCACAATCCATCATAAATAATACTTAGTGAAGTCCACCTTCTAAAGTATATCCATAGTCTGATTGTCCATTCATGATGTTGGCACTCTCAAATTTCACAAATTTGAAGTGCCCCATTTCAAAAAAATTCCTTAGATATCCTTGGATTTCATTGTGAAATGCTTGTGTATCGAATCAATGGGGATGCTAGAGCTACAACAGGACGATTTTCAAATTAAAAGGGCAAAAATTGGTGATTATTTAGACTACTCCCTATGGCAGATGGGCTGATTTACAGAACATCTATTTTTTCACTTCTAATAAAAGATTATGGATTTTGAACTCTATAATTTTCTCTACTAAGAATCACCATTTGTTCTACCTATATAGGACACCCAATTTTCCCTTGAAATTTGCAACCCATTTTTTTTAGCCATTTTTAACCAAACCTTATGCATGCCCCTTTGTTTATTTTGATTTGAATTCATGATTCTCATTAATAACTAATAAAAAATACATATATATATATACTTGTAAATATATTTCTGTCATCTAAGTTATCTATTTTATTTGTAGGGCTTTAAAATTCTAAGATGGTGTATTTTATTTTCCTTCACAAATTAATAATCATTATCAATTCAAATTTAATTACATTTTTATTTCCTAATATGTTTTACATTTCAATTCCATAGGTCTCCTAAAATCTAAATAAACCACATTTTATTGAGTTCTTTAAATCTATGCGATTTTGAGTTTCCTTATGAAATTCCAATGATTTATCGCTTAAGCTTATTTTATTTAACGTTTCAGGGGTATGTTAGGGTATAGTCAATCTTAACCCACTTTTACTAGTTAACTGCACCATAATCCATAATACACAATACACTTTTCCTAGTGCAATACTTTTTTGGTTTTAGGTCAATGGGATATTAATGTTTAACTAACTATATAAGAAAATAATGAAGATATGAAGATTTCAAAGATATGAAAATAATTAAATATATAAAATAAAAATTTCTTGCACCATGGATGATTGAATTCTCTAATAGATATTCATACAAAAATGAATTGATCAAAGTTAAAATATACCAAAATTTCAAAATATTTGCAATGCACATAGGTTTTCATGCATAGATGGAAGATTTAACAAACTAAAAAAATAAGTTATTTTATATTATATTATGGCAGACTATTGTTTTTATATATCTAGATAAGGTGGTTATAGAGATCCAACAAAAAAAATGGAAACACTATTAAAAAAGGATGTACATGCCTATAAAACAGGAATCTCTTACCCACTAGCCATATTACATTTCATGGGCATCATTGTGTGTTAAATGACAATTGTTCATATCACAAAATGATAAAAAAGTGTATATGCTAAGTATATGCTCCATTATTTTACCCTTGTGAAATCATATGCAATGGGTTTCGAATAACAAAAATAAATGATGTAAAATCTCCTATTTGGAACAGGAAAAATAAAAGATATAAAAAACAATATTGAAAGAACCTGGCTGTTCATGTCTGGTAGAAATAAAAGCACAGATTGGTCACTCCTCCAAAAATATGAAATATCCAGTTGTGTAACTTATTAAGATAAGAGGATTCTTTTATTTTTTAAATTGTATCTTTTTGGTAAAGGTGGGTTGTGCTCTCTCATCATTACATTCCAATGTGAAGCTATTCAAGCCGATAATTGAGCTCTATTTGATTTACTGCACCAAATTGTGCTATGTATAACTTCCCACACATGTCTTTGTAACTGCATGATTATCCTCTGTTCATCTTGAGTATATACACAAAGGAAGGATTTTCATACCCATTGGCTCTCCTGACATATTCTACTGCACCCCAAGAAATGACCGTTGTTAAAAGCACCTGTAGATCTAGTATTGAGGGCTGCAATAGAGGAAAACACGAAACGAAACCTAAGAGGACCCAAACGCAGAGTGGAGCAGAAAATTTAAGCATAAATTTAGGTGGGACAACAATTTTAGATGGCAATGTTGTGGTAGTTCATGAATAAATGCTCACCCATTAATGGGAAATTTAGGTCAGACAACCATTTCAATTTACCTGGTGGTTGTGAATAAATTTGGTGCATCCCAGATTAATATACTACTTGCTATTAAATAGCTGTGTGAGGTTGATGGACTTGGATGTTACAAATAGTAGACTGGTTGGTGGTACGGGCTAATCATTGATAGTTAGTGCAAATACATGATTAAGGAAATTAATAAGGGATTAGAAGCAAGTGGGAGATTATGGAGGATGTGACATTAATCTTGATTAAGGAGTGCACATCCTAATCATGGATTAATTAACTTAATCCAGATTAAAAGAGGGTTATGGAGGATGTGACAAGGAGAGAGAAAAGGGAAGAATTTATAATTGATTTTAAAAAGGTCAAATGACTAAATTAAATAAATCGATATGTTTATTTAATTTAGAGAGGAAAAGGTGTAAGGTAAAGTATTTAATTGTTAAATTAAATACTTTAGGGACTTTAGGATTAATTAAATAAATCATTTAATTAATATTGACGAAATAGATGAATAAAGTAGACGGGTTTGACCATGTGGGAACTTGGTCAAATTTGGATGTCTACACATACAAATTTCAAAATTTAAGAACTATATGTAATTTTAATACATGTGTACATACTAACAATAAACTTGAAACATTCACAGAAAGCTCATTTTATGTCTAATGCATATATATATTACAATTTTCCAACAGTAGAAATCATGATCTAGTAGATAGTCATAAAATATATACTATTATAAATTCATCATTATAAGTTCATAAATTCCACCAAATTCATAAATTCATGTCACTAAAAATATCCATCTAGAACCAAAATCATAAATTCACGAGACTAAAAATATCCATCTAGAACCAAAATCATAAATTCACGAGACTAAAAATATCCATCTAGAACCAAAATCATAAATTCACATCACTAAAAATATCCATCCAACCAAATTTATAAATTCATCACACAAAATATCCATTGTTCACCAAATTCATAAATTCATAACTATTTAAGATCATTGTCTTAATTTAGAAACTACTGTGGTTCTCTACTTCATCTCTTCATTTCTTTGCATTTTCCTTTTCAAAATAAGTTCTCCTCTCCTCTAGCCATTGTCAATGCTCATCTAAGATCCCATCCATAGCCCTAATGGCATCAACAAGGGTGTGCATCCTAGATGAAAACATCCTCATAGGTGGTGTGACACATTCTTCATTTTCAATAACGTTGATTTGATCTTAGATGGTTCTAACGTTGGCATTGATTTGTGCTTGCTAACAAGCACCATCGATTTCAGGTGGTGGAGGTGGGGGGTTTTGAGGTGGAGTTGGTGGAGGTGGAGGTGAAGGTTGTGGAGATGGATGGTGTGGAGGTGGATTGTGAATATTATTGAATCGATCCTTGTGATCTCTAAGATATGAGTGAACTTGCATTAGATTTGTAATTTCAAAATGTAAGATACATGTTTAAGAAATACCTTTAAACCATTCAATATAAATGGCCTAATGAATACAAATGATAAAATATGTAAGCCTCATTTATGTCTAAGGCATGTTACTTGAATGAAAATACAATTAATTATTAACATAGAACAATTTATGAATGCTATAGGGTTTATGGTTTAGAGTTTAGGATTTAGGTTTTAGGGTAATAGGATGACTTAAGGGGATCTATGTAGTAAGGTCCTAGTACAAAATGACATGGCTTTTAAGTGAATAAAATTTGGTGAAGATGCCCAAGGAAACTAAATTTCATTAAGGTCTGAGGCAACTTCACCAAATTTTATTCACTTGAGCCATGCCATTTTGTCCTAGGAACTTACTAGACATAGATCCCCTTAAGCCATCCTATCACCCTAAACCGTAAATTAATCAACCTAGATCATGATTTATCTCATTCATATTATAATCTTGCATGATCTTATTATTGTTAAATTTGGTTGCCTTGGGAAACTTCACCAAATTTTGAGAACTTATTTGATCCCCTTAAGAAATGTCATATTAGGACCCCTTGAAATCGATTTACAGTTTAGTGTGATAGGATGGCTTAAGGGGATCTATGTCTAGTGAGGTCCTAGGACAAAATGACATGACTCAATTGAATAAAATTTGGTAAAGTTTCCCAAGGCAACCAAATTTCATTAAGAGCCTAAGAAAAAATGATGGCTTTAGGGTTTAGGGTTTAGAGTTTAGAGTTTAGGGTTTAGGGTAATAGGATAGCTTAAGGGGATCTATGTAGTAAGATCCTATGATAAAATTACATGGCTTAAGGGAATAAAATTTGGTGGAGTTGCCTAAGGCAACCAAATTTCATTTTAAGGTCCTAGGACAAAATGAATGCTTTAGTGTTTAGGGTTTAGAGTTTAGAGTTTATGGTTTAGGGTTTACGGAACTTAGGGTGAAGTTTTGGTGTCCCTTGGAATATAATGAACTTGCAAGTTAGTGAATAACATTTTCTTTTGGAATAGTTGATTGAGATAGCTCTTGTTTCAATTGACAAACATAGATCATGAAATCTCATTCATATTATAATCTTGCATGATCTTATTATTGTTAAATTTGGTTGCCTTGGGAAACTTCACCAAATTTTGAGAACTTCTTTGATCCCCTTGAGAAATGTCATATTAGGACCCCTTAAGACATCGATTTATGATTTAGGGTGATAAGATGGCTTAAGGGGATCTATGTCTAGTGAGGTCCTAGGACAAAATGACATGGCTCAAGTGAATAAAATTTGGTGACATTTCCTAAGGCAACCAAATTCATTAATGGCCTAGGAAAAAATGAAATCTTTAGGGTTTAGGGTTTAGAGTTTAGAGTTTAGGGTTTAGGGTAATAGGATGGCTTAAGGGGATCTCTGTAGTAAGGTCCTACGACAAAATGACATGGCTTAAGGGAATAAAATTTCGCTGAGTTGCTAAGGAAACCAAATTTCATTTTAAGGTCCTAAGACAAAATGAATGATTTAGTGTTAAGGGTTTAGATTTTAGAGTTCAGGGTTTAGGGTTTAGTGAACTTAGGGTGAAATTTGGGTGGCCCTTGGAATGATGGACTTGCAAGTTAGTGCCTAGTTTATGAATATTTTTGATTTTATGAATAGATTGACTATTTCTGTAATAGAAACACATAATTATGTATTATTAAGATTGATTTTGATGTATATTGTAACTAGATATTTTTTAATTGAATATAAGATTATTTTATTTAAAAAAAAATCATTAATATTTCCCACTTAAATGAATTTTATGATATACAATGTATAATATAAAATTAGTTAATGTTGAATCAAGTATTTTATTTTTGATTGTTTGGAATTGAAAGAACCTAAAAGAAAGAAAAGAAAAATATTTAGATTCTTTTAGTGTCTAGGTAACTAGTGCAAAAATTGAGATTTTAGACTAAACTAGAAGCCTAATTAACAAGTAATTGACTAGAATGAGGGTTAAGATTGTCAAAAGACAACAAACAACACATGCAAACAAGAAATGGAAACAATGCATGAATAAGAGAGATTGAAACATAAAATAGAAATGAATGTTGAATACTATCTAATTAAGTGACAACTGGAAATCGATTGTACACTTGGATTTATGAATTTGCTAACTAAATTTGCAAACAAACATTGATAAAATTTATGAATTGTAACTATTGTTTAACATATTGTTTTCTAATCTAATTATAATTTAACATTGAAACTAAAGTTTAACATATCTTTTTCTCCATACAATGCAAATGAATTTTCTTGAGCTCAAAATTAGGGTTTTCAAAATCAAAATGATTTGTTCAATTTCAATTGAGGGTTTTAGCAATTTTTTTGGTTTCAATTCAATTTAGGGTTTCAATTTCTAAGCAATTAGGGTTTTTAATGCAATTTTTTCATTTCATTTCAAACTAGGGTTTTCAAATTCAATTTCTTTGTTTGATTTGAATTTAGGGTCTCAAAAAGCTTGATTAGGGTTTCAATTTCTAGGGTTTTGAAATGCAATTTTTTTGTTTTGTTTCAATTAGGGTTTTCAAATACAATGTTTTTTTGGTTTGATCTAACAATTTAGGTTTCAAAAGCTAAATTTTGTTTCTAAAATACAATTCAAGGTTCATTTTTTCATTTATGTTCAATATCTTTAGGTTGCATTGCATTTTTTCATCTATCTCTACAATTCCTCATTTCTACTATAACAAGAAATAAAATGCTTAAAACATCAAATAAATTTTAAAAAAAATCCTAAAATCAATTATTCTATTGACAATTTCAATAAAAAAATGAAAAAATGCAAAAAATGGGGGGTGGACGGGTACCTGAAGGTTTTTTTGGTGGCCATTGTTGCTCACAACTCAGGATCCTGTGCACTAGTAAAATGCAGGTTTATTCATTTTTAAAAAATAAATACCATTACAAAACGGGATCTCGATTTGTATAAAATAGGATCCCGATTTGTACAAAACAGGATCTCGATTTGTATAAATTGGGATCCCATTTTGTACACATTTGGATCCCGTTCCCTATCTGTCAGTTCAGGACCCTTTAGCAAATGGGGTCCCAATTTTTAGAAAAAGGAATCCCATTTTACATTTAGGCTCTGGATCCTGAAGCTAAAAGGTATCCTGAGTTTTAAAATTTGGGATCCCATTTTTGCAATGCCAATTTCATTTTTTTGGCTAAGGCAAAAACTTCCATGTTTCTTGGACTCAACTTTGTGCACTTACCCACTAGGTTTCCTTCCTAACCACATTTCATAAGGGGTTTTATCTTCAATAGATGAATTAGGATATCTATTGATTAAATAACAAGAAGTACTTATAGCCTCAACCCAAAGGCATCGATCTAGCTTAGCACTACTTAACATGCTTATAGCTCTTTGCATTAAGGTTTGGTTCATCCTTTTTGCTACTCCATTTTGTTGAGGTCTATATGGAGTAGTTTTTTGTCTCGCAATTCCTGCATGCTTTCAATAATCATCAAATTTCCTAGAACAATATTCACCACCATTATCTGATCTCAACACTTTTATCTTGTGATCTGATTATTTCTCAACCAAAGCCTTAAATTCTTTAAAATTATTGAACACATCGGATTTGTTAGTCACCCATCAGGTCAATTTAGTTTTTTTGTTATGTATCACCCACTTGTAATTCCCCCTTGATCTCACCACCCTTGAGTTTTGAACAAGAAAAATGAAATAACTCATAGCCACATTATGTTTTCCAAAATGCAATTATTTTTTGCATTTATTTTTTGATCATATGAAGAATTTGAAACATGATTTTTTAATCTAACCAAGAGTTGTTATAAAATTTAAAGTTTAATTTTATTACATCTCTACTATGTAAATAACAAAATGTTTTTCATTGCATTCATAAAGTTTTGTAAAATTGCAGGTTGAAAAATATTGGGTGTTATGAAACTTGCAACCCAGATACTTGAAAGTTCAAGTATAAGACACAATGAAGCTATTCACATGTATATCCAACAAAACAAGTTCTTGAATTACAAACATGGAGAATCAAATTACAATGAATAGTAAAATAGTAATATCTTGTACTTTAAGATTGAATATGTCCATTCATTGTTCCTTAAGTGAAAATTTTAATTTGTAATGTAAATTTTTCAAATAGGGAAATTAAAAAAAATAGAGGGGGAAAATTGGTCATAGACCATGGAAAATATCCTCCACGTATGTCAAAGATTTGGACTATATGATTAAGGTATGTGGGGAAAAGTTGAGGAAGTGGATGCATGTGAATTACAACACTGATTGGAGATAAAGATTAGCCTTAAAGACTTCCAACCAAACCAAAGTACAAAGGAAGGAAATGCCACATGGGCTCTTTCATTTCATTTGACATTTAATTCTTTGCATAAGAGTAACCTTGGGATAAGGACAATTGAGGGGTAAGTGGTCAAGCCTTTGACTATTAGGCCATATGTAATCTTTAATAAAGTTGTAAGGAATAATATTGTGAAAGAAAACATAAGTTTGAATTAGGGTAATGAAATAAATATAGTTAATTTTGATAATTAAATTCAGATTGATAATTGTAATAATTTATGAAAATTAGATGAGTGGGTTAGGTGTATTAAGTTTTAGAATTGATGATGAAAAATGAAGTTTGTAATGTTGTTTTGAAACAATTTATCATTATTATGAAAATTTATCTATTTTGATTCAATGAATGTCTAAGAGTTAAGAATCTCTTGGATCAATTCTAACTATCATGAACTTGATATATCATGCAAGATTGATTTGAGTTATGTGAGACTGGTCTAATATAATTTTTATTTGGAAAGGTGCTCACTTTTTCCTCTAGATATCTATGTTAAAGTGGCATCTAGAGACATTGTTTAGTATTTTTTCAACTAGATCAATTGATGAATGTGTTCTCCTAGTTCAAAACCGCTAGCAAATTAAATTAACTTCAATGAATAATATTAAAGACAACATTCACAAACATGCAAGTGGCTTATATGCCATCAATACAAATTTAACTCCTTTATTTCCCTTTAAAATTGAAGAGCATGCTCTAGTTAACATGTGTGTATGTGTTTAAGTATATGTTGAATAAATACTTAAACATCATGGCATTTTGACATCCTTCATGGAACATGTGTTAGGTTGGCTCATACCAACCAATAGAAGGG